>JAHZTW010000001.1:119156552-119306540 GCA_020283515.1 Alliaria petiolata
CAAAAATTAGGTCTAAAGAGTATTTATAGGGGGACTCATGAAAATGAAGAAAAAGAGTTCGTCTGGGGTTGGATCGACGTGCTCGTCGATCTGTTTCGTCGATCCAACGCCCAAAATAAAACGGATCGACGACTCGTCGATCTTCTTCGTCGATCCGTGCTCTTGGTCGTGGCTTCTGGTTCGGCGTGGTACGTCGATCTGGCTCACCGATCTGTGCTCCTGGAATTATGGATCGACGAGCTTCACCGATCCATCTCGTCGATCCGTGCTCCTGACATTATGGATCGACGAGGCAACGTCGATCTGGCTCACCGATCTGTGCCCCTGGAATTATGGATCGACGAGCTTCACCGATCCATCTCGTCGATCTGCTGCCAGAAGCCTTCTTCTTCATCCTTTTGTTGCTTCTTGTCCCTCCAAGTGACATGCATCATTCTCCAAGTGCATCCTCAACTCCCAAGCGTCCTTTTCACCTAATAAGGTCCCAAAACATGCAAAGAACATGCAAAACATGCAAGAACCATGCAAGAACACTCTAGGACTCTAAATGATCAAATGCAACACTATAATGCTATATTAGACTCTAAAATGATGATAAGTCTACACTATATGGATGCTAAAATGATGCAAAATATACACTTATCAAATGCAAATCCGCTTTTCTCAATCACTTATACACGAAGTCGCGATCCAACCTGCTGAGAAACAAGATCCATTCTTTGAAGCATGGGAGCGATTCAAAGACTACGAACGCGACTGCCCTCACCATGGTTTCTCTGAAGCCAGCTTGCTAAACACGTTCTACTGCAGACTGCAAGCTAGGTACCAACTCTCACTCGATACGGCCCGCAATGGAGACTTTACCACAAAGACGGAGCGCCAAGGACGCGCACTCATTGAGAACCTCGCTGTAAGCAACATCAACAACTGCCCGAATTATGATAGAAATCCGCGAACCGGAGATTCGGATTCCAAGCAGATAGCCGAGCTGAAAAACATGATGAGCCAACTACTCAAAGGACAGCAACGCAATATCAATGCGTGTGAAACCGCATGAGAAAGAGAAGAATCTAACCCATGAGACAAGGGAGATGAATCCTACATGCGAGAGGAAGAAGTTAAGTTTATAGGAGGCCAAAATTCATATCTGAACCGGAACTTCAACAACGGATTCAACAACAACTTCAGGAACAATAACAACCTCTCATACCGAAACCCGAACGTGGAGAATCCGCGAGACCAAGTATATCCACCTCAGGGAAGACCTTTTCAGAACATGTTCCAAAACGAGAACTACGGAAGCAACGGAGGCTACCAGCCAAAGCAACCTTACAACTCTCAGCTCGCGCCCTACAACAATCAGCAAGGAGCGCGACAAGCTGCATCAAACGCACCGTACCCATGACGAGAAAACAAACTCGAAGGATTGATGCAACAAGTGCTGTTGGCTCAGCAGAAATCGGTCAAGGATCTTAACATCAAGGTATATTGCATGTACAACGACCTGAACGGCAAATTCGAATCTCTATCTTCCCATGTGAAGAAATTGGACATGCAAGTCTCACAAACTGCTGAAACCATCAAGAGACAAGCGGGAATCCTTCCCGGAAAGATAGAGGATAACCCGAAAGGATTCTGTAACGCGATCTCAGCAATCGCAGACAAAGCTAAGGAGCCAGAACTAGCTATGGGAGATAAATGCAGATTCATCCCACTTTTCCCGACAATAAAGAAAAAAACGGCTGAGCCACCTTATGATACTCCGGAACGCTGCGAGTTCGGAAGGCTAAAGAAAGAAGAAGATCCAGGCGCATTTACCTTCCCGTGCTCGATCACGGGAATTAACTTCGAAGATTGTCTATGCGACACATGAGCTAATGTCAATGTCATGTCCAGAACAATCGCTGAAAGGTTAGGAATAACAACCTATTTACCCTCACCTATGCAGTTAGTATTCGGAGATTCATCCAGGAAAAGAGCAGATGGCATAGTCTACAACGTCCAACTTCTTGTCGGGTATAACATAGTACCTACAGACTTACACGTGCTCGATATGGGGGAAGACAAAGACAAGCTCTTGATATTTGGAAGGCCCTTCTTGGCCACGGTGGGAGCAAGGATCGACCACGTAAGCAACTTCGTTGTCTTCCTACATATAAGCCAGAAGAGATACTATCCGAAGGAGCTAAACACTTCACCACCAGAAAGAAAGAGCCAAACGACTAAAAAGGAGAAAAAGGGTATGATATCAAGAATAGGCCAGCTCCACTCGAGACCCTTCTCTAGAACCGAGATCCTGATTCATCCCGAGCTGGAAGAGCTGATTGAAGAAGAAATGGCCAAGACGGTCGAGAAAACCAAGCAGGTGATCCTAGAAGCCAAAATTCTTAGGAATGGAAACGGAGGCACACTGCTAATACGGAAACAAGGAGATGCTTTAGGAGAGACAACTCTGGAAGCACTTTCCTCAACCGCCTAAGCTTCAAACGGAGTCGAGCTAAATGACTTAAACAAAAGCGCTTGGTGAGAGGCAACCCATCCGATACGTGTTTTCAATTTTGTTTCTTTCATTTCTAACAACTATTTTTTGCAAGTTTTCTGTACTTGGGCATATGAAGAAAAAAAAAAAAAAAAACNGGAGAGACAACTCCGGAAGCACTTTCCTCAACCGCCTGAGCTTCAAACGAAGTCGAGCTAAACGACTTAAACAAAAGCGCTTGGTGAGAGGCAACCCATCCGGTACGTGTTTTTAATTTTCTTTCTTTCATTTCTAACAACTAGTTTTTGCAAGTTTCCTGTACTTAGGCATATGAAGAAAAACACAAAAAACAAAGAAAAAAGCCACGAAAAACCCAAAAATATGAGAAGAATCCTCGGAAGGAGGCTGGCCGCGTGAGCACCAGCCCGTGCCGCAGTGAGACGGACCGTGGCCGCACGACGGACCACGACCACGCGGAGAAGAGAAGCCTGGCCGCGGCCGCGACGGGCAATGGCGCGGCCAGCGGTCGTCCGAGCGACCAACCCGGAAAACTCACATTTTCCTCCCGAACCGAACTTCCCGCGTTTTGCTACAATCCTGCACCGAAAATCATTTCCGTTAATATAAGTTAACGAATTTTATTGATTCGTGACCAACACGCAAGGTAAGTTCTCTCGTTTTAAAGTTTTTAAAAATTAAAGGTTCTTTGGTGATAAAAAAAACCTTTTTAAAATCAAAAGAAGAAATTTTAGAATCAAACTCTCTTTTCTTCTTCTCTTCCAAAAGAGTTCGAAATTTTTGAAAGATTCTAGATTTTTCAAATGCGAATTGTTTTCAAAAATTCTTTGGCCTAAGCTCATCTATTTTCAAAGAAGATTCAACTTCTAAAGTTCATTCATCCTCGTCTACAAGGTATGGTCTCTAATTTTGAAAATCCCTAGAGAACTCAATATTGAGATCTCTCTTGCTTGACTAGACAATTGTCTAGGATGCTTGAATAATGGTAGAGAACTTTGGATTGATGTTTTGGGCTGCCTAGATTTCGATTTTTGCAACCCAATTTCGAAAAAGTTAAAATCTTTGGAAATTTGAAATTAGAACATGCTCTAAAAAAACGGATTTTGGTAATATTATTGGATAATTTGCTTAGTTTGGACTTGATTCATGCTAGGTATTACTTAGGAACCGAAGTTTGATGAAAATATGTTGAGAAAATCGATTTATTGGAATTTTTTTGGTTTGGGAATCCAAAATTCCGAAAATAGAGTATGAGTACCAAATTGATCTTGAAGTTAATGCATTAACTTGATTTTTATTAGTCTTGGAAGCTCTTGATATATGCCTTGTATATCATTGCACATGAGAATCCTTATGACACATCAAATTCACATGTTGGTCGAGTTTTTGTTTTCTTTTGCAAGGTACGATGAGCTATGACCGAAACTTCGAAGTGCGTTCAAAGAATAGAGAGCAACTAAGCTGTTCGAGGAGTTCTTCGCTTCAGCAAGAACACGAGACAGCGCTAGGAAACCCGAGTCAAGACACCACTCTAGGGAGATATGTGGAGGAACAAAGAAGAAGGTTCTACGGTTCGCGGATAGCACGCACAAGCCGCGATGATTCACCTCCACCCCAAGAGCCAACAAGAGAGCTGAACCCTTCTCCTCCTAAACGCAAGGTCCAAAACTTTGGAGCACTAATGGACTCAAACATTGGTTATTTGAAGGAGATGAAAAAGATGTCGATAAGAACAACCTTGAAGATCGATTACTCCGCTTTAGACGCTTTGGGCATCACCGAGGATGTCACATGGTACTTGGACGAGCTAAGGCTCAGGACCTTTATGGAGATCGATCGACCGACTTACAAGGAGCTCGCGCAAGAGTTCCTATCTTCAGTTCAGTTAACCTACCGGAGAGGAAGGAAGTCACATCCGAAGGACGGTACTCTCTATTTCACCATTGGCTCTAGGGACTATGAGCTGAGCATCCCTAAACTTTGCGAGATATTTCGTTTTGACTTGAGGAGCGAGACAAGCATTGAAGAAGAATGGAGTGCTGACCTTTGAGGACTTATGGGCCGAGCCATTTACGACAAGGGAAGGCATCCGTCTGCTTTTCTTTCACACCCGGCCGTGTATTTTGTGCACTGCCTCATAGCACACCGACTTTACTCTCGCAGCAACAAGTCATGCATTCTCGTTCCAGAGCTCGTCCTACTTTAGTCCTCCTTTAGAGACGAGCCACTTTCAGCATGCCTTGGATGCGTCCTAACAGAGAGACTCGTGCGAGTGAAGCACGATGTCACTGCACCTAGATGCGAGACCGCCTTCACGACTTACAGAGGCATCATTACAGCGATCATGGAGGCCGCATGAGTAGACACCAGTTCGGATACCAATATAGACTAGAGAAGGGAGACAACCGCACTGTCTATCTACCTTCTCCCACAGTCCCGCGCCTTTCAGAGGGTTCCGCACAGTGGATCCCGAACCATGAGGACTTCCATACCAAGTTCTCACGCATGCCGCTCACCATTGGAGAGTATGTAGCCGCTAAGGCTAGGAGAGAGGCGTTCCGTCAGAGGACCTACCACCACACCTCATCTTCCTCCATGCGCAGCACCTCACGATCCGCTGCACCGTCCACCTCGACTGATCCCGCGATCACCGCACTTCAGGAGCAGCTGGCACACCATAACGAGATGCTTGAGAAGATGGCGTGACAACTTCCGAGAGAGAGGACACATAGATGGCGACCTTTAGACCATGAGTTCAGATGACTTGAAGACTTCGCGTCTCGGCCGAAACTCTTCCTGCTTACGAGCCTGATTCCATCTATTCCACTCCTGTCTTTTACTTATGCTTTATTTTATTTTTAGTCATTTCCGACCTATCACCACTATCTCACACTGGGGACAGTGTGATTTTAGTCTAGGGGGGGGGGGTTCGTACTAATGACTTTGCTTTGTTTTGGTTTTATTTGAGTTTTTTTTTTAAGAACTAAGAATGATGTATCTCGATATATATGATATTGGTTTAGGAACTATGATGCAAAACCAAGGATGATATTCGACTAGTGTGCTTCTACGCTATTTCTAGTAACAGATCTTTCAAGCTTTAGTACTAGACTAGGCGGTAGCTAGAAAGCCGGCAATGCGAAATCATGGAGAATGCCGATCTATAGAGATTTCAGGGGACAAAATATACTAGCTCTATCTTTATTGGACTTTAACCTGACTTCTAATATCATTGTCAACAGATTTAAGAATTCAACGAAAAAGTCAGAACGTTCAAGACACCTTTTTCCATTTTTTCACACTCCCTTGTTGTTCCCGAACGGCCAACACATCAATAGTTGGTACCATACCCGAAACCCTTACCATATTTTCATACCTCATGCAACTCTCTTGCTTTCACCATATGCAGATATGTGCAAAAACGCCGGAGAGGGAGGAACTACACGATTTCTAGTCACTCGAGACGAAGGATCGAATGGTTAAGGAACGGAAGTGTTAGCAACAAAAGTAAACGACTCACGCCTCCGAAAACTCAAAAGAATGGTAATATTCTCGTGATCCTTAAGACTCTTACATTAAGGCACTTCCCGTTTCATTAAAAAAAAAAATAATGAAAAGTGACTAGGATTAAGGACCTGAATTCCTTGGAATGATGACGGTACTTATCCGTAGAAATGAAGAGTTACATAAAAAAAAAAGAGAGAAAAAGAAACGGGAAGAAAATGCCTAAGAGCCTTAAGAGAATCGGAAAATTCATAGAGGCAGAGTCTGATCAATATGTGAGGAGTTTTAGATGCCACCCAATCCAAACCAGAAGCAAGAAACCAAGTCTGGGGGTATGGCGATATCAAGGAGAATTCGCAGAAGTGTACGTGCGAAGAGTGACTGGAAATCGTGGATCCCAACAGTTCCACCTTCTCCTGTTGTTTTGCATAATATCTCGCACCTTCCGGAGATACATACGGTAACCCGAAACACTCTAAACCTCACCAATAAAGGCCTTTATGCTCCTAACCTCGTTGAACCTAGCTTAATATCCCTTGACAAGGATCACGCCAATCTTAATACTACCTAGAGAGCTAGTTGACTAAAACCTGAGATTTAGATAGTGAAAACTTCATAAAGGACTAGTGTTGAAGGAACTACAGTGAGAATTTTCTAAGCTGAGCTTGGATAGACTTGTTCGATGACTTATGGTTTAGAAGGACGGTTGCGGAGTTTTTGCTAGTTCCCATATTTTCAAACCTCTTTCCGAGATTTTATCTGCGTTTTGTTTGAGGACAAACGAAGGTTTAAGTGTGGGGGAGTTGATAACACTCATATTTTACTCATAAAACCTATCATTTCAAGATCCCTTACAAGTGTTTTAACCCGGTTTTCAACGGTTTTAAAGTGATTTTCACGTTTCCTAGTCTTAAGATTCATTTCTGGGAAATTGGACAAAAATGACACATTTTGGAGGAAAACGAGAACTTCCAGGACAAGTGCTCGGGGCCATAAGTTCAGCATCAGACGATGACCTTCCCACCATAAGATCAAGCTCATATTTGGAGACAATATAGTACTTTCAGCTGTCTTTCATACCGAGGTGGTTTGAGTTCAATCACACGGTTGGATCTCAGGTTACGAAGGAAGCAAGAAGGTTCGCCAGGCACATCCTCAAAAGAGAGACGACCGCGCCACGGACTTTCAGAAGACCAGTGGCCGCGCCACGCCAGGTCGCTCGCGCGGCCAGACCATTCTGGCCCGCCCCGAGCCCGTTTGCACTTATCCTATATTTCCCGAGGATAAAACATGAAGCCCACATTTTGGAGACAGGAGAGCCTATATAAGGAGACCTTAGGGCTTCACAAAGGGCGTGACTTCACACAGAGCTTTTCCATAAACACTTTTCACGCCGCCAGAGAGAGAGAGAGAGAGAGATCGACGGCCCCGGAGTTGAAGACCTCGAGAGAGATTTCTTCTACAGCCGCCACCTTTCCTTCCTTCTCTTTTCATCTTTTGTTCTTAATTCTTTGTTTTTCAATACTTTAAGAAAATATCTTCATTCGGATTTTCTTTGAAGAATTTTTCTCACTCTATTTATTATTCAATACAATTCGCACCTTTCTTATCTCAAATATGTCTCTCGTTCCCATGAACGAGTAGTCATCTAGTTGGGTTTTTAAGAGGGTTTTCAAAGGGGTTTAATCATGGATCGATTTCGCTAGGTTGATAGAGATAGAGTTCCTTTTAGGTATCTTCGTTTATGTCTTGCTCTTATTGCATGTTTGCTTCTCTGATCAATTAGCAACTGATTCCAGGACGATTAGATACACGAACGTGTGGTCTATTGTCTGGATCTAGAGGTTGACGAACGGACCGCATCGTAGGATGCTTAGGCATATCGACGGACCGCACCGCGAGTGTTTACAAATAGGTGAATGATATGTATGCGCGGTTGTCTTGCACCGTGGGATGAGAACTCATATCCGCGGAGAAAGGCAAACGTAAGTGGCTAGATCCGCGAACGCGTGGTAGTCATAGTCGACTGTTTCAGCTTAAGAACCTAACCCATCAAATTGTTTAGAACCTAATCTATTGCTTGTTAGATCCGATCCATGAACCTTGGAGAATACCCCTGGACCCAACGCCTTTTACCTATTGATTTACAACCGTTTAATTCTCTTTTGCTGCTTGATATTACCCCTGCAAACCTCGACACACAACATCCCCAACTTCCCTTTTGGTTTAAAGAAGCTAGAAATCCTAGGACTTTCGCAAAACAACAATCTCTGTTGATTCGATCCCTTAATATACTACTGTAATTGTTGTGCACTTCCAGCTATGTTAGGGGTAAAACTTGAAGTAACAAACCCCACCGCATCAGATCTCGGAGGACAGCTTCAAGTTGAGATTGTTCCCGTTTTCACTTGGTGATAAAGCTCGGCATTGGGAGAAGACCTTGCCTCAAGGGACTATAACATCATGGGCTGATTGCAAGAAAGCGTTTATGTCCAAGTTTTTCTCAAGCACAAGGACAGCATGCTTGAGAAGTGAGATTAGTGGCTTCACGCAAAGGAGCAATGAGACATTTAGTGAGACTATGGAGCGGTTCAAGGACTACACTATCCAATGTCCTCACCACAGTTTTAGTGAAGAGTCTCTCTTGAGCACAATCTATAGGGGCATTGCCCAAGATAAGAATGCTCTTGGACATGGCAAGCAAAGGAAACTTCCTTGGCCAAGACAAGACAGCGGGTATGGATTTCATAGAGGATCTTGCCGTGAGTGATGGCAACTATAGTGAGGACTATGAACGAGCACCAAGAGGATCTGATCTTGAGGCACACAGGAAGGAGTTGAAATCACTCCATGAGAAGATAGACAAGTTGGTACATGCAAATCAAAAGCATGTACATTTTGTTGGTGAGGCTACGGATGTTCTAGAGGAGCTAGAACAATGCCAAGAGGAAGCCAATTGGGTTGGTGGTCAAGACTATCCAAGACCACAAGGCTACTTTTCTAAGTACCAAGGCAACAACAACTTGTCTTATAGAAGCAACAATGTTGAGAATCCACAAGAGCAAGTGTATCCTCAACAAAAACAGTTTGTGAACCAAGGAGGATATGTGAACAAGAACACATATCAAGGATCAAGACAAGGGAACTACCAAGGTCCACAACAACAACAAGGGAACAAAGGATATCCCACTGGTTTCGTGCAAGCTCAACAAGGTCAAGCTTCTACTCAAGATCCGATTCAAGCAATGATCAAACAACTCCTACAAAATTAAGCAAATGTGGAGCTCACTTTGAACAAAAACTTGCTGAAATGAAAGTAAGGCAAGACAACTCCAACAATGATCTTGCTAATCAGATCACTGAGCTTAACAACAAGATTATGCAGTATGAGAAAGGCAAAGCCAGCACATCAAACCAAGGTACCTTACCGGGCAAGTGTGAAGCAAATCCGAGAGAGCATGCTCACATGATCTCCCTTCAAAGTGGAAAAGTTCTAGCTCCACGGTCACCACCAAAGGACAATCAGGACATTGTGGTTCAAGAGGGGGAGGATAGTCTTTCACAAGACCACGGTATCACCATCCATGATGTGTATATGGAGAGGCCAAGGAAGAGAAAGGAAACGGTTGAGGACGATTTGTTGGGAGACACACCAAAGCAGCAAGAAGTTGCTCTTCCTCCCTACAAACCGAAGCTCCCTTTCCCTGCAAGATTCAAGAAGCAGCTACTTGAAAAGCATAGAGGTTTGTTTGAGAAAATTATCATGGACATAGAGATGAAGATGCCCTTGCTTGACGCCATAGCACTTGTGCCAAAGAGCGCCAAGTTTCTAAGAGACGTGATTGCCAAGAGGGAAAAGGAGCTAGAAAAGGTTGTGGTTGTGAACAAGGAGTGTGGTATAATCACCCACAAGCTAATCAAACCGAAGAAACTTGGTGATCCCGGTTCATTCACATTGCCTTGCGCCATAGATGATTTGAAGTTTAAAAATAGTCTATGCGATTTGGTGGCAAGCATCAACCTCATGCCTTATTCCATTGCAAAGAAGCTATGTCTTACAAGCTTGAAGGAGTGTAAAGTCTCCCTCGTCCTAGCCGATAGGAGTATAAGGCTACCAAAAGGAATGCTTGAAGACTTGCCTTTGAAGATAAACAATGTCACCATTTCAACCGACTTTGTTGTTTTGGAGATGGATGAGGAGGACAAAAATCCTCTTGTCTTGGGAATGCCATTCTTGGCTACTGCTGGAGGCATCATTGACGTGAAGCATGGAAAAATTTCTCTACACTTAGGGAAAGGTGCAAAGTTCAAGTTTGGTATCAAGGATGGCGTGAAGAAGCCAACGATCAATGGCCAAGTCTTTCAAATGGACATCAAGGATGAGCTGAACCCATGCAAGGAGAAACATGTCTTCAAGGATCAGGAGGTTCATGCTGAAGGGGAACACCATGTGGAAGCTTTGCCCGAATCAAAGAAGGAGCAAAGTAAGGTCTTACCTGGAAGGAATAAGGAGAAACCGAGAGTATCTTGCTTCTCGGTTGAAACAAAAGAAAAGGATAGCATGGAGGATGAGATCAAGGCTGAGGAAGAGCCCTATTGAGAAGTTATGGTAGCCCTGTTCAGCTGCAAAGAAGAAGAAGGTCCCACGGAGATGGCACCAAGGGAAAGAAACAAGAAAGAAAACGCTCTCAAGGTTCTCAATGGGAATAATAAGAAGATGCCTACCAACGGTCGACCCCAGCCTAAGAGCATCCTGAGCTTCCATCCATTGGAGCTCAAGGATGGCTCCATACTGTGCAGAGTTAAGAGCAAGGGTGTTTCAAAACCGTTTGCACGGGCACGGTTTTTACTTTCCCCCGGTTTGATGAAAAAGGACAAAGGAAGGGTAATGGAGATGATGAGCACAATCTACACCATTGAGATCCAACCAGGGTCAAACTCCACCATGCCTCGAGCCATTCCATCCATCTCAACTCCCTGTTAATGGGAGTAAGAAAAGTTGAGCTAAACGACATTAAACAAAAGCGCTCTTGGGAGGCATTCCCATGATTATCTTTGTATATATTTGATACAGAGGTTTTAACCCTAAAATAACTACTACAAGTGCACAGCAATGTCGTAGTATTTAGGAATCGAATCCACAAGTTCCAAAGGTTACACTACGATTCTTAATGAGTGAAACTAAGCTAAGACAAAGATATGGTTTGTTGTTTGCAAGGTAAAACAAAAATAGCAAGTAATAAACGGATTAAAGTCAATAAAACGAAGCGCTAAGTCAAGGGCAATTCGCAGGAATTCAGAGATCATGAACCAGACAATTATTCAGGGAATGGGTTATGAACCGTTCTAGAACTCAAAACACAATTGTATAATCAATCCACCGTCGTGGTATCAATTACTTTGTCTAACAACCTAAGTATCTAAACTGTCGTTTGAACTTAGAATTCTAGACAAGCATTAATTTCGAGTTTGATATGTTCACAAAACGCCTTAACATCAGCTTTCGTTGGCTAAGGACGTTTTGCTCATCTATGTTCTTTCAGGCTTTTAAACAAACACTTTTGATGCGTTAAACAACCTAAGATCAGAAACTAGGTAGCTAATCAAGTTTCAGCAATGAGATCAACAATAGATGAAGAAACCACAAGATAATTCCCTATCTATGTCTAATTCAATGATTCATAAATTCCCTTGAAAACCCTAAACCTAACTATGGATCTACTCAGACATGGAAGCAGAGAACAAGCAAAGAGATGAAGAGAAATTCATAATCAATAAATAAGAAATCCAAAGGGGTTCAGAAATCTTCTCCAAAGATGCAGAAACTCGTCTCCCCAAGCTTACAAAGCACAAAACCAAAAAGTATGAATAGAATAGAAAGCGTTGCCTAAACAATGGCCAAAAATAAGTTAGAAATAGGTCTTAGGTCGTTTTTGGGTCGAAAAAGGAAATTTGCTTGAAATCAGGTTAAATCTGGGTGTTTTCTGGTTTTCAGCATCGGGCACTTTGAAGACTGATCTGGCCGATCGGGATGCTCGATGGGGATTTCCAGCTTAATTTCAAGGACGCATGGTTGTGGATTCTGGATTCTCCCATCGGTCACTTTTGGAACTGGCTTGCCCGATGGGGATTTCCAGCATATTTCAACATTGCATATTTTCACCAAAATTAGTGTAACTTTTGCTGCACTTGTCCAAATGACTTCAAACCACCTCCAAATGACTTGTTATTTCTTCATGCACACTCCGAGACCTGAAATGACTCGAGAAAGACCAAAACACTCGAAAAGCTTTTTAAAACCTTGGTTAGAATGCGTCAAAAACGCAATACATCAACTCCCTTAGACTTAGTCTTTTGCTTGTCCTCAAGCAAATTACCAAGAATAGAGTTGAAGTTTGAAAACAGGAACTCACCAAATCTTTAGAACGCCACACTGATCAACACTCTTGAATCCACATACCACAGAGCCAACATTAGATAATATGTCAATGTACTTACCACAAGCTTAGCAATCTCCCAAATACGGTTCAAGTCCCTTAGAGAAATCTGAAACCTCCATTGTTGACCACTTTAATCAATTAAGCGTGCAGTCTCATCGAGGGAGTATCGATCAAAGAACTTATAGATTCTTTCCCTTCTAAGCTCCTGAACACACAGAAAATATTTGCACAATCTCTCTTATTTTCTCTTCCCTTAGTCGATTTCTCCCTACTTTTCTAGGGTATCATTTTATTTTTTCTATCGACTAGTTTTCCTTCTCTTTTCGATATATCAAGAACGGTGCTACTCACTTTCATGTTCCTTGTGAGGAGACGCTTTAATGAGTGTAAGCTCGCCTTCATTGTCCTTTTTATGGAACTCAGGCTGCCGTTCTTAAACTTTAGACTTCTTTATTTTCTTTTTCTATTAGGGAAGATCAAAGAGAGATTGTGACAAAACTTTTCTTTAAAGTGCTGGAAGAGGAATCAGGTTCGATGTATATCAAGCCCCAAGATGAGAAGTTACAGTTCATTTGGGCTGAGCCAACATTGAATCTTTCGAACTCTCTAGAACCCTGAACTTTCTCTGTTAGATTCATCTACTCACAGTGTTCTACCTAATAAGATCTGCAATCAACTGATGTGGCAATGGTCCTTCAAGTGTCAATGCAATGTGGTTGGTTCCAAGAAAAGCTCATAGTTCCCAACAAGGTTTTGACTCAGTAAAACAATTTGGACTGACTCAATAAAACATCAAAATGACTCAGGAGGAACAAAAAGAAAGAAAATGGTTTAGTTAGGGATGAACATCCTCCCCCAGACTTAAATCACACTGTTTCTAGTGTGAAGAAAGAGAGAAGGTATGAGAGAACTTACCTGTTCGTGGTCGAATGGGAGGTGAGGGTGGTTCTGATCCGTTTTTTTTTTTTTTTTTGTAGATCTGAGACTCGTCAAACAAAAACAAAAAGTTAGAAAACTAAAGAAAAACGAAATATATACACTTACCAGTGGGTTGCCTCCCACTAAGCGCTTGTTTTAAGTCACGAGCTTGACTGTGGTTGCCGGAATCAGTCAGGTGGAACATGAGAGCTTGTTTCAAAATAAGCTCCACATTCAGACATAGATAGTGTGGCGACCCAACCTGATAATCCTAACCAGGCCGGCCGTACCGAGTCTAACTCTAACCAGATTCCAGACTTAGCAGATTTTTCAGATTTTCTTAAACTTAAACAAGCCAATTCGATTCATAAAACATTCATTCTCATTGCATAATTAATCCAATTCGAGTACATAAAACCGAGGTTCTTAAACAGAAAACTAACTTAGCCAAATTCGTTCTAAGTTATAAAACCAGAAAACCAAAGCCAGATAGTCTAACAACTTATGATAAATAAAAACCCCCAAATCCCAGTCCTAATCCACTTCTTTCTTCACTGCCTTCAAGTCCGCCTTCAAGACTAAACGTCCCGGATAACTTCTTTACCTGCACACTCCACACATAAGAGAAGCATAAGCATTATCATAAATGCTTAGTGAGTACGATCATCCCGTACCACCAGCCAATATCAGAAAACGCAATCATACATCAGTTATTCAATTCTCATTAACTACTTAGCAAGTAAGCACAGAATCAACAGAATCACGGTTCTATGATCATCTCAACTACTTGTGAATTTCCTCACGGCCTCGGTTCTACTCAAGCGAGAATCACACATCCCCTTGAGCTAGAAACTCGATCCGAACATTCACACAGCTAGTTAGACACCACGTATAAACCACGGTATCCAATACCTTTCACAATCACAGAAACACCTTGACCTTGCTAAGTAAACACTAACTTACACAAGCAATCAATGAAAACCAGACAACCTAGCAATCCTACGGTTCCAGACATTAACTACAGTCACGCACTCACCTCAGAAACGTTTCTCTAGGTAGAAACTCGGTGATTACTCGGACAGAAACAGAATTACTCGGACTTCTCTCGCGAGATCCAATCTCCTCACAGTTAACTCACAAACCGCTCACTTTCCCTCGAGCAACAATCTGTTTTCCCTCGGAAACAGACCAAAACATGAGGATTAACTCGATGTTACTCGGCAGAAACTTACTAAAAATCGTGATCTCTCATCACTTACCGAAATCTCTCGGACAGACTCTCCGTCTCTCAGGTATCGCTCGATCCGATCGAAAAACTCTCGCGCAATCTCTCGGATTCCTCGGAAAACTCACGCCTACAACAGAATACTCGATTATCTCTCGGTGATAATCGATCCAGAACAGAAAACTCACGGTGAAATCGCACCAGAACAGAATTCTCTCGGGGAAAACGGATTACCTTGATTATCTCTCGGATGCTTCGCGATCCGATCGAGAAATCTCTCAGCCGAATGCACTTCCCTCGGCAAATCGATCCTCCCAGTTCGTTTCTCTCGAACGAAATCCCCAGAAACTCGACGGACAACGATTTCTCTCGAAGAACTCGGATTTCTCTCTGCGGCTCGGACTTTCTCTCGGTGAAAATCGCCTCAAGGGTTTGCTCTCGGGATAAAACACTTTTCACTCGGGATAAACTGATTTCCCTCGAGTTAAACCACGGCCCACGGCCTAATACCTTTGTCTCTCGACACTTAGACAAATTTCCACAACTTTTACTTGGTCCGACCACAGTACGGTACTTAACCTCACGGACGTACCACGGTTTGGTACCACAGACATACCACAGACGTACCACGGACGTACCACAGACATACCACGGATGTACCACAGACGTACCACGGACGTACCACTGTACACCTCACATATTCACAGAAACGGACAAACCTCCACTATACCAGGACATATACACAACGGTCATCCCATGACCCGCACGACCAAACTTAAGATTTCTGGTCGCGGATGCTACAGATAGCCTCAAAACTCTGCGCAACAGTCTTGTCACAGCATCTTGACCTTTCTACTTCATCTCAGGTGTAAGAATTGCTCGAAACTTGGAGAAAGGTTTTGGAAATCCCTTATACTCAATTGTGATTCCATCACAGCTCTGAGGTATCAAAGTCATTTGAGGATTGATAGTAGGATTTTTCTTCTTTCAATTAATCTCTACTACTCATGTCATTGTAGTATTTGAGATGTCAATCCAAAGGGGTTAAGATTAACAACACTAGAAATACATGAAATTATTTAATCTAAGCCAAATTCGAAATTAAGTTACAAGGGACAATTAAAAGCAAGCTATTAGCTAAAGGAGATACTACAAGACTAAGAATATGATTTAAAACCTTAATTATCACTAATCAAGCACTAAACAAGAGATTAACTACTAATCAAGATTTCAAATTGACTAAAAACGAAACCTAGGGATGGAATCATTGATTCGGGCATTCAAATGGCCAACCTTGCAATCATTTAAGCAACTAAACAAGCTATATCTATGCCTAGATCACTTAATAAAGACTAATCCATGATGTGTGGCAATAATCCCTTTCCTAATCACCCTAATGAACTAATGATGTTTTAACATTAAAATGATTAGCAAGCATTAATCACAAGTCTAAATGGCATGATAAACACCCTAGGCAACTAATGTCTTAGGCTAGGAATGTAAATCTCTTATTAAGTTGGTTCAAGCATTTCATCAAACACTTGGTGGGTGTGTGAAATGCTTATGATCCAAAATAGCAAAAGATTAGCTATTTGGCATTAAGAACACCTTAATAAGAATAGAGATGAAAGAATCTATCCTAGATTGCAAGATTGAACCATTAGAAAACCCTAAATCTAACCCATCCCCAAGTTCCTAAAGAACTACTCACTAATCATAGCTAATCTAACAAATCTCATGCAAGAAGTGTTAGTAAACATGATTAGATGAATAGAAAAAGAAAGATTAGAAGAAACAAGAATCAAATTGCATTAAATTTAAAAGAAATCTTCCAAATCTCCTCAAAACCACAAAGGGTCGATTTTTGTGTTTCAGCACAAGAGAACAAACCGGGTTTTGACCCGGAGTAGCAGTCTTGCAGAAATCGCCATATCTCCCAAACCACAGCTCATAATGACATGAAACCACCTCCAAATGAAAGATGATTCAATTACTTACAACTTTCATGAAGAGCTCGAAGGCTGAATCGAAACGGAAAGTCTTCGTCTGATCTGATTTGTACCCGGAAAAAGTCTTCTTGGTTTGGATCAACGAGCTCGTCAAACCAAGTCGTCGAACTGAACCCCTGGTGCTGTGGTTCGAGCTGCTCGTCGATCCGTGTCGTCGAACCGAACCCCTGGTGCTGTGGTTCGAGCTGCTCGTCGATCCGTGTCGTCGAACCTAACCCCTGGAGAAGTGGTTCGCGCTGTTCGTCGATACGTGTCGTCGAACCGAACTAAAATCGATGTAACTTTCTAACCACGGGTTCGAATGACTTGATTCTAACTTCATTGGAAAGCACAATGGATCCTCTACAACTCTTAAGAAGGCTTCGGAGTCTGAGTCTAAGTGCAAGGCCTTCTTCCGGACCCATACATTTTGTACCTCCAAATACTCGATATGCTTCTAAAAAGACTTCTGCTTCTCATTTGGCTGCTTCTCTTGCTCCTCTTGGCTATCCATGAAACTCCATATGGTCCTCCAAGCCTCCAAAATACCTAATAAGGACTCAATATGTACAAATATGCAACAATCTAAGCTAACACTCACTAAACTCTAATATGTATGCAAATGGGAATAAAAGTGGCTAAATGAGTGCAAAAGAACATGCAAAGCTATCTAAAATGAATGCTAAAATATGCTAATTTATGAGTATATCAAGGATCTCCCTTGATCTGTTTGGTCTTAACTATCCCTTTCACTTTTGCTTTATTAGTGGCTTCCTTTGAGATCATGTGAGAATTTCCACCTATAACTTCATCAGCTGCACTTTTATCACAAGGTATCTCATGAGAAACAACTGCTAGCTTATCTCCTGTGACCGCAGTAATGCAAGAGACGTGGTTGGGAGATCTACTAGTAGGGATTGCCTTGTAGAAAACCCTTTTGGCAATGTTAGAGAATGAGATCCTCTTATTAGGCAAATTGACAAACGCACCCACCGTGGCCATGAATGGTTTCCCAAGAATCAAAGGCATATCAGAGTGCTCATTCATCTCCACAACCTGAAAATTAGTAGGTACTAGACAATTTCCCACTTGAACAGGTAAGTCTAGAATGGTACCATATGGAGTTGTGGTTGAAGAGTTGGCGAATTTGAGTGTCATCTGAGGAGGGTTCATGTTAGCTATTCCCGACCTCTCTGCGATATCCTTTGACATCAAATTCACAATAGACCCAGAATCACATAGAGATTGTTCAAAATCAACTCCTGCATTAAAGCATGGCACAGCAAACTGCCAATGGTATTCTACCTTAAGAAATCGTCGCATTGAGGGTGGTGTACTCCTTGCTTTGCTAAAGAGTTCCTAAATTTCTTCAAGACGCTCTCTGCAGAAACTAAAGAAATCACACAAGGGATAACTCTCCTAAGCTTCAACAAATGAGACATCACGCGAGATCTTTCGCACCATCTTGTTAAAACCAGCCAGCTTCTCTTCACTAATAGGCTTCCTAAGGTATTTGGAAGGGACTGGGTATGGTACCTTAGGAATGTATGGCGGTGGAACTGTGTAAATGGACCTCTCATCTGAATCATCAACAGTCTCAACAGTTTCTTGTGCATCCAACTTCTCCATTGGTTCTGTTGCAATCTCTATCACATCTGTAATCATCACTGCATTACAATGATCTATGGGGTTTTGCCCAACTCTTCCTGGGAGATTTCCTAGTTGTCACTTGGTAGCTTCTGCAATCTGAGCAACCTGCGTATCTAGCTTTTTCACATGAGCGCTGACAGCTTCGTACTTGCTGTTGAGATCATTGTACATGCTGTCCACCTTGACATTGATCTTATTAGCAGAATTTTGTTGGTTGAGCAGGAGCTGTTGCATAAGGACTTTGAGTTCGTCATTCCTAGAGCTCGCATGTGCTTGAAATGGGGTTGGTGTTGTCGTCTGGAAGGTGTTGAATGGCTGTTTCTGTTGAAATCCACCTTGAAATCCATTCTGATGGAAACCCCTATTTTGCACATACCCCTGTCCATTCACAAAGTTCACTTCATGTTGGTCATCAGTCTCATATGTAGCAAAGTTAACTGCATTTGCTCCATCTTCACAGAACTGCACACCTCTCTGGTTTGCCTTCAGCAATAGACTCACCTTTGCATTTAACTCATCAAACTTCTGTGAGTCTACACTGTTGACTCGTTTAGACCGATCATATTCAGGGCATCGATTGTTAGAACTTGCAGCCAAGTTCTCTATCAGTTGGTATGCTCCTGCGATGCTCTTGGTCATAAAGTTTCCATTGCTTGCAGCATTGAGATTATTTTTATAATCCCATTCAACTCCATCATAAAAGATGCTAAGAAGCTGCTCATCTGAGTACCCATGATGAGGACACTCTCTACGATATTCCTTGAATCTCTCCCAAGCCTCACAAAAAGACTCTTATGAATGCTGCTGGAAAGTAGTGATCTTGTTCCTGAACGAAGCTGTTTTGGACTTGGTGTAGAAGTGATCCAAGAAAGCAGCTCTGGATTCATCCACACTTGTCAGTGATCTAGGAGGTAAAGATTTGAGCCATCTTTGTGCCTTATCCGCCAAAGAGAAAGTGAAGAGCTTGCACTTGAGGTAGTACTGCAAATTTCTTCGAAATTCTCTATGTGATCCATCGGATTCTCAGCTGGCAAACCATGGAACAAGTGTTGCTGCACCAATACAATCAGCTGAGGTTTGATTTCATAGTCTGGCCTTGCAATAGCTGGTGGACAGATTGCAACTCTGTTCTGGTAGAAAGTGTGAGGGGTATCTACATCCCCAATAGCACGTTGTTGTTGCTGCTGTTGTTGCTGTTGTTGTTGTTGTTGCAGGAGGTGCTGCAACTGCTGTTGTACATTCATGAGTTCCGCAGCTGTGGCAGCCTGAGCATCAGCGAGCGCTTGGTTGTTGAGATTATCACCCATTGTGACTGGATTCGACTTCTTTTTTCTTGCCTTGTTGTTAGTTCTTTCTGCCCTTGCGAGTTCTTGATTGTCGAGATGAAGGAGGTTGTCAGAGCCTTTACTTCTTCTCTGCATACACCTGAAACACACAAGAGAGAAAGATATAAATTAGTAAATCTTAGACTAAACTTCAATCTTAGATTCGAAGGTAGCACACTTGGAACTTGGCAACGGCGCCAAAAACTTGATACAGAGGATTTAACCCTAAAATAACTACTGCAAGTGCACAGCAATGTCGTAGTATTTAGGAATCGAATCCACAAGTTCCAAAGGTTACACTACGATTCTTAATGAGTGAAACTAAGCTAAGAAAAAGATATGGTTTGTTGTTTGCAAGGTAAAACAAAAATAGCTAGTAATAAACGGATTAAAGTCAATAAAACGAAGCACTAGGTCAAGGGCAATTCGCAGGAATTCAGAGATCATGAACCAGACAATTATTCAGGGAATGGGTTATGAACTGTTCTAGAACTCAAAACACAATTGTATAATCAATCCACCGTCGTGGTATCAATTACTTTGTCTAACAACCTAAGTATCTAAACTGTCGTTTGAACTTAGAATTCTAGACAAGCATTAATTTCGAGTTTGATATGTTCACAAAACGCCTTAACATCAGCTTTCGTTGGCTAAGGACGTTTTGCTCATCTATGTTCTTTCAGGCTTTTAAACAAACACTTTTGATGCGTTAAACAACCTAAGATCAGAAACTAGGTAGCTAATCAAGTTTCAGCAATGAGATCAACAATAGATGAAGAAACCACAAGATAATTCCCTATCTATGTCTAATTCAATGATTCATAAATTCCTTTGAAAACCCTAAACCTAACTATGGATCTACTCAGACATGGAAGCAGAGAACAAGCAAAGAGATGAAGAGAAATTCATAATCAATAAATAAGAAATCCAAAGGGGTTCAGAAATCTTCTCCAAAGATGCAGAAACTCGTCTCCCCAAGCTTACAAAGCACAAAACCAAAAAGTATGAATAGAATAGAAAGCGTTGCCTAAACAATGGCCAAAAATAAGTAGAAATAGGTCGTAGGTCGTTTTTGGGTCGAAAAAGGAAATTTTCCTGAAATCAGGTTAAATCTGGGTGTTTTCTGGTTTTCAGCATCGGGCACTTTGAAGACTGATCTGGCCGATGGGGATGCCCGATGGGGATTTCCAGCTTAATTTCAAGGACGCACGGTTGTGGATTCTGGATTCTCCCATCGGTCACTTTTGGAACTGGCTTGCCCGATGAGGATACCCGATGGGGATTTCCAGCAGATTTCAACATTGCATATTTTCAACAAGATTAGTGTAACTTTTGCTCCATTTGTCCAAATGACTTCAAACCACCTTCAAATGACTTGTTATTTCTTCATGCACACTCCGAGACCTGAAATGACTCGATAAAGACTAAAACACTCGAAAAGCTCTTTAAAACCTTGGTTAGAATGCGTCAAAAACGCAATACATCAATATTCTCGTTCTATTTTATGTTTTTTTATGTTTATGTTTGTAGGAAAAAGGAAATGGGACCAGGAAGCACGTTCTTGGGAATGGATTGGACCTTGAAAGGAGAAAAGTAGGCAAGAGATCGAGCAATAAATTGACCAGAAGATCGAGTGAACAGCTCGATTTCGAGAGGATGGCCCACCCATGAGTTCGAAGCGAGTATTCAAATGGGTGTGGATCGAGCGAGTTCACTCGATCTTGGAAAGAGACAGATGTCTGGATCGATCATTTCACTCGATCTCTGCCGAAACGATCACAAGATCGAACCTAGAGCTTGATCTAAGAAGTGTGGTCTTGACATTGAGGAACCACGAACGAGGAGAGAAATCGATCTCTGGATCGATTTAAATAGATCGGGGCAATAATCGATCCAGACGATCGATTTCAGGCGAATTAGGCATGAGATCGAGGTCCAGATCGACCAAATATTTCTCCTTCCCTCTCAATATAAATTTGAATTTTGGTTAAGGCTGACACCTTTGACCATGGTGGACGAGCTTTGAGCACAAATTCAAAGAAAACTTGCATGCATGACTCCAAAATTCTTTCTCTTTATAAAACCTTGCCTACACACTCTCTTTTCATTCACTTGCAATTCCAAACTAAATTTCCCAAGAAAGAGTGTGAGAGTTTTGTGTTTTTGGCAAGAGAAAGAGCTTTTCATTTCTTCATTTGCATCCCTTGAAAGGTATTTCAATTTTCGATTTTTAATTCTTTGGGATTGTGATATATCATGATTTTTACCCATTTTTGGACCATGATATAAGTCTTTTTATAGAGTCTTTTGATATTTTTAGAGTGTTATTAGAGTCTTTGCAGGTTAGACTACGTTTGGAGCAAAGTTGGAGATTCTGGAACTTTTTGGAGCACTCTGGAAGAAGCTACGAAGTGATGAAGTCAGAAGACGGATTTTACGAAGAGTGTCTATCGACACTGCATTGGTGTCGATCAACACCAAGTCAGCCGACCAAGTTTTGCGGACTTCAACCAGGAAAAGGAAATCACAAGAAGTTTCAAGTATTTACAAGTTTGCCCCTGACGCGAGTTTGCCTATAAATATAGATTTTCAAGGCATTGTTTAGCCACCAACTATTATTCTTATTTTCTGTTCTGAGACTTAGAGAGAGATTTTTAGAGATATTTTGGAGAGAAGAATTAGGCTCATTCAGAGCAGATTTGGAACTCATTTGTTTCCATTGATTTCTTTTATGCAATCTTCTTTATTCATGATGTTTTCTTCATTCACCATGTCTGAGTAGTTTGCTAGTTAGGTTTAGGGTTTTTCAAAGGTGATTGATGAATTGTTAGGTCGAATTAAATTGTTAGGATAAAATCATTAGAGTTCTTCATCTCGATTTGTGTTTAATGCTGATTTTAGCTTCATGACCTAGAATTTGATCTTAGGTTAATTAATAGATGCAAGAGTATTATTGATAGCCTGAACTAGTTTTAGATGAGCAAAATACCTATTCGCAAAGAGATTTGGTTTAGAGATTTTGTGAACAATCGAACCTGAACTTTAATGCTTGTTTGAATTATTAGAATTTGCAAAGAGATTTGGAATTCTAGGGTTTAGACATAGATAAACTTCGCAGCGAGAGTTGGTTGATTTTACATTAGTGTTTCGAGTTCGAGAACAGTTCCTCATAATTCCCAACATTCTATCTAGACCTGCAATTTAGATCACCTGAGAATTTCCCTGAACCTAGCGTCTTAGTCTCATGATTTTAAGAACCTATTTCGTGATTACTAGTTTATTTCGTGCTTTAGTTTACTTTCTTATTAGTCGACCTAGCACAATCTGAATTTAGAAACCTTAGTGTAGCATCTACTTCCCTTGGGATTCGATACCCCTTATACTACGATTGCATTTGCTGTGCACTTGCAGTAGTTTTATTAGGGTAAAACCTGAGCCCTATCAAGTTTTTGGCGCCGTTGCCGAGAAAGTAATAGCTGCCTACGGAATCTAGTACTAGGATTTTGACTAGGTTTTGTTTTTATTTTGGTTACTAATTTAGTTTCTTATATTTGGTTTCAGGTGCATGACCAGTACCAGAAGCAACAAAGAGAAGAAACTTGTCGCACTGAACCAGGAGCTCGGCCGTTTGGAACGTACGAACCGTCGATCTGCACGAGTGTCGATCGACACCAATAGCATCGATCGACACCCTGCGCAGACGACAATGGCTGAGGCTGTAGTTGTGGTAGGCGACGCAGAAGGCAACCTATTCGACCTACAAGACAATATTAGGAACGCACAAGGACAGAGACTTGATGATAATGAAGCTGTTATCATTGAGCAACCAATACAAGCCTCCCTTGCAGAAGTTGGACGTGGCAGAACACTTGGCGAGTACAACCTCCCAGACCAGTTCTATGCCAATAGAGCTGCGATCCGTCCTCTTGCATTTCAAAGGAACGACTTCGAGCTGAAGCCTGCTTACTTCACACTGGTGGCTCAGCATCCCTTCCATGGACTCCCTAATGAGTATCCCATGGATCATATTGAGAGATTTGAGGACCTCGAATCAAGCATTAAGGCTAATGGAGTGACTTATGATTATCTCTTCTGCAAGCTTTTTCCTTACTCGCTTGCTCGAGATGCATCATATTGGCTGAAGCAGCTTGATCCAGGACCCTTAACTACTTGGGAAGAAACAAAGAATGCATTCTTATGCAACTTCTTTGATGATGCGAGATCAGAAGAGCTGAGGAAAAAGATCACCACATTCTCCCAAGGACCCACTGAGGCATTAAAGGCTTCTTGGGTGAGGTTCAGAGCTTACTAAAGAGACTGCCCATATCATGGTTTCAGCGAGCCGCAGCTTATCGGAATCTTCTACCGAGGGATCGATTGGAGGTACCTGATGGCCTTAGATGCTGCGAGCAATGGCAACTTCAATACCAGATATCCAGACGACGCGATGGTGCTTATAAAGAATTTGGACTCTTGTAACAGCACCAAGAATGCAGACTTTGAGAGAAGACAACACGCTGGGGTGAATGGAGGAAGCCAAATAGCTGAGGTCAATAGGAAGCTGGACAACGTACACAACATCTTCGTGGGAAAAAAGCAAGTTCACTTTGCTAATGAAGTAGAGACCTTTGAGCCAGAGCAAGAAGAGGTCAATTACATCAATGGTGCTGGTTTTCAAGGACAGAGATTCAACAATCAGCAAGGCTATGGTTCCTCTTACCAAAAGCCTTTTCAGAACAACAACTTCCAGAGAACTTATGGTTCTTCTTCTTACTAGAAGCCTCCTGCACAAGACAATAAGATGGAGTCTATGCTAGAGCCAATTCAGGAAGGACAACAGAAGATGACTGTAGATTTCAATGGAAAGATTGATGCTTTGTACACGGAACTGAATGGGAAAATTGAGTCTCTAGGTACTCATGTCAAGCAATTAGATGTTCAAGTTGCCCAAACTGCTGGAGCTTTAAAGAGACAAGAGGGGTTTCTTCCTGGAAAGACTGATACAAACCCCAAACATCATGTCAATGCCATCATGGTAGGAAGTGCAGAAAATTTCGTGAAGGTTGAAGAGTTTGAGGAGCTTGAAACAGAAGATGTTGCAGTTGCAGATCTAGCGTCGATCGACACCACAGCTGAGTGTCGATCGACACCAGTAGAAATTCCCGACGATTCGAGTTCTGGTGGACAGAATTCGACCAAAGCATCGACACAAGATAATAGTGTCGATCGACATCAGCTGGGTGTCGATCGACACCATGCCCAGACTTTGTGAAGCTTCAACAAATATAGAAGAAAGAGTGTACAAGCCCAAAATACCTTATCCCATGCCTCCTAAAAAGTCTAAACAGGAGATAGAAGAAGTCAGATGCAAGGAAATGATGGATAAGCTTATGGTTGAGCTACCCCTAGTTGATGCAATCAGACTTTCACCTGCATTAAGAAGATATGTCAAGAGAATGGTTGTCAATGATGTGAGTCCTGAGGAAGGAGCATTGCTTACCAGAGAAATGAATGCAATTCTCTTGAACATAGTTCTAAGGAAGAAGAAGAAGGTGTGGGTTTCTGAACAAGTCAGTGCTGTGATTCAGAGGAGGATTCCAGAGAAGCTACCTGATCCAGGAAACTTTGTGCTAGATTGCTCAATCTCAACATGAAGGTTTCCTCGTTCTCTCTGCGATCTAGGATCAAGTATAACCTTGATACCATACTCTGTTGCTGTTCAACTTGGAATGACTGATTTCAAGCCAACCAAAATCTCCCTTGTCCTAGCTGATCGATCTAAGAGAATCCCAGAAGGTGTTCTAGAAGATGTTCCCTTGAAGATTGAAGGATGCATGATTCCCACAGACTTTGTGGTGTTGAAATATGATGAAGAACCTACAGATCCTCTTATTTTGGGAAGATCATTTGTGGCTTCAGCTGGTGCCATTGTTGATGTGAGGAAAGGGAAAATAGAGCGTGACTTGGGTGATGTTGCCATGAATTTTGACATGGACAAGTTAAGGGGACCTTCCACCATCAATGGTCAATCTTTTTCAGTAGAGATTTCTATGGATCAAGGTCCAATCATGGAACATTCAGATGCCATTACTGCTGGGTTTGACAAGGAGCTGGATTGTAAAGAGCAAGTGAAGAAAGTGGTTGTTCAAGAGGCATTGCCTGAGAATTCCGAGAAAGTTGTGGAGCTTGAAGATTGGAGTAGAAACAATCATATCTTCAGGACTATGGGCGAAGATGAAGGTCTACTAAATGCCAAATTGATGGAGGAAGACGTTTTCATCATGGAAGCAAGGATTGTAGAGCTGACTTGGAGAAGGAGCACAGAAATTCGAACTGCAGATGTGGTGTCGATCGACACCACTACTCGTGTCGATCGACACCCTCCTAAGATCACGACATAAGTTGTTTCCAATGCTGCAAGTCCATCATCTTTGGTCAAACAGATGCCTTCACATCCTACAGCCTAAAAACCTCGAAGAAAGCAAAGGTATGCATTTCCTGAAATCAATTCTAAACCTCCTGATCTTTTCAATAAGAATTTAGAAGGTTCAAAAGATGCTCCGCACTTATGCAAGCAACGAGATTCTCGTAGAAGGCTTGGTGTTTCTTTTGATATTTCTGCATGAAAACGAAGTGTCCCACCAGAAATCAAGTCCCACCCTGCTGCTGTTCCTCATTTCCTTGGTCAATCTCATGGACATAATGCCTATACACCACCATGGATGAGAAAACATTCGTCTGGGAAGCATTCGATGCCACCCTCTGATCCTCCAGACGCCTGAACCCCGACACAGTCAAGCTAATGACTGAAAACGAGCGCTGAGTGGGAGGCAACCCACTGTTAGGTACATTTTTCTTTCTATTTTGTTTTGGTTTTACTAAGTCCTAGTTTCAGTCAATTTGAAAAAGGCGACATTGGACTCGACTCAGATCAGTGTCGATCGACACCACGCGCAGACGAAGGTAAGTCTTCTAACTGGTCTTTTCTGTCTTTTCTAATCTTTCTTTTAGCCAACTTCGGGCTTGATAACACTGGGGACAGTGTTGTTTAAGTCTGGGGGAGGTGATTACTGACTTTGTGTTTTGTTTTGAGAGTCAATTGAGTCAGTCAAAAACTTTGTTTTATTGAGTCAAAATAGGTGAAATTTTCAGTTTTCAGAAGAAATAACCACATAACATTGACACTTGAAGAACGATTGCTATAAGAGTGGAATCCGTCTAACAGGGCGAGTTCAGATCCCCTTATAAGAACTAGGTATGCACAGAACTTGAATCCTCTTTCAGTCTGAACAGATAGACCATTGCAGTCTCTCCTTGATCTTCCCTTGAGAAAGAAAAGAAATAAAAAAAGAGTCTAAGTATGGGAATAGTGCAAAGAACCTCATGAGCCTGTCTCCTAACAAAGAACAATATTAGTGAGTGCTCTTGAACCCGTCTCCTCACAAGGAACACAAGTAGAGAGTAGCACTATTTCCCAAGACTTCAAAGAATAAGAAGAGTCAATGAAAAGATTTTAGAACACCCTGAAAATGGGCAGAAGTTGACTAAGGGAAGAGAAAATAGGGGAGCTGTATGAGAATGTCTTGTTCAGGCACTAGGGAAGGGCAAAGAATCTGTAAAGTTCTGTAGCAATACCACTGTTAGAGTTTGAAATTTTACCAAGGAAAGGATCTGGATTCAAACTGGGAGATTGCTAAGCTTGTGGTAAGTATGCTGAAATATTACCTAAGGTTAGCTCTATAGCATGTGGATTCAAGAAGGGATAATCAATGTGGCGTTCTGAAGAGGTACTCGAAAGTTTCTGTTTTCAAACTTCTACTTCATTCTAAGTTTCTGTTTTGCTTGAGGGCAAGCAAAAGCTAAGTCTGGGGGAGTTGATATATCATGGTTTTTATCCATTTTTGGACCATGATATAAGTCTTTTTATAGAGTCATTTGATATTTTTAGAGTCCTATTAGAGTCTTTGCAGGTTAGATTACGTTTGGAGCAAAGTTGGAGATTCTGGAACTTTTTGGAGCATTCTGGAAGAAGTTACGAAGTGATGAAATCAGAAGACGGATTTTACGAAGAGTGTCGATCGACACCAAGGCAGCCGACCAAGTTTTGCGGACTTCAACCAGGAAAAAGAAATCAGAAGAAGTTTAAAGTATTTACAAGTTTGCCCCTGACGCGAGTTTGCCTATAAATATAGATTTTCAAGGCATTGTTTAGCCACCAACTATTATTCTTATTTTCTGTTTTGAGAATTAGAGAGAGATTTTAAGAGAGATTTTGGAGCGAAGAATTAGGCTCCTTCAGAGCAGATTTGGAACTCCTTTGTTTTTATTGATTTCTTTTTTGCAATCTTCTTTATTCATGATGTTTTCTTCATTCACCCTGTCTGAGTAGTTTGCTAGTTAATTTTAGGGTTTTTCAAATGTGATTGATGAATTGTTAGGTCGAATTAAATTGTTAGGATAAAATCATTAGAGTTCTTCATCTGGATTTGTGTTTAATGCTGATTTTAGCTTCATGACCTAGAATCTGATCTTAGGTAAATTAATAGATGCGAGAGTATTATTGATTGCATGAACTAGTTTTAGATGAGCAAAATACATATTCGCAAAGAAATTTGGTTTAGGGATTTTGTGAACAATCGAACCTGAACTTTAATGCTTGTTTGAATTATTATAATTTGCAAAGAGATTTGGAATTCTAGGGTTTAGACATAGATAATCTTCGCAACGAGAGTTGGTTGATTTTACATTAGTGTTTCGAGTTCGAGAAAAGTTCCTCTTAATTCCTAACATTCTATCTAGACCTGCAATTTAGATCACCTGAGAATTTCCCTGAACATAGCGTCTTAGTCTCCTGATTTTAAGAAACTAATTCGTGATTACTAGTTTATTTCTTGCTTTAGTTTACTTTCTTATTAGTCGACCTAGCACAATCTGAATTTAGAAACCTTAGGGTAGCATCTACTTCCTTTGGAATTCGATACCCCTTATACTACGATTGCATTTGCTGTGCACTTGCAGTAATTTTATTAGGGTAAAACCTGAGCCCTATCAGATTGCATTGAAATTCCTAGTTTTTAGGAATAGATTGATATGGATTGTTAGGGAATGATTTTAATTTTTGAAAATGTCTAAGTTTTGGAGAAAGTTCTTGATTTTGCAATATTAAAAAAGAATCCTCCCTAGATTTAAATATGTATTTTGGAATATTCCCTAAAAATTGAAAACATTTCTTAGGGTTTTCAAGCTCTAAATCTTTTTATTCACCTTGAATTCTCTTTGCCGTCATCTTGTTCTCATTCTCTTTGTGAGCTCTTACTTTTCAGGCACAATAGCACCAAGAAAGAGAAACAGAGATGTAGAACAGCAGGTGGTAGAGCACCAGGTTGTGGAAGAAGAGGTCAAGTGGAACAAGGAAGAGAGAAAAACGAGAAAGAGGCTAGAAAGTTTGCGGTTCGAGCCAACGAGATTTGCTAGTAGAGAGTTCTTGCAGAGGCTCGGTTTGTTGGAGGGCTTTGTTGATTTGCCCAAGAACATGGGGCTTGCATGTCTAGCATGCATGGACTGCCCCACATACCTCTAAGCTACTCTCCACTTCCTCTCCACTTTGGAGTTCTCCTACGAAGATCCGAGTGTTCAAACTCCATCAACGGGTCACCTAACTTTCAAGCTCAGGAAGCAAGCCTACCACCTCTCCATCCCCGAGCTATGTGAGGCCTATGATCTCAATGCTGACGCTACACAAGTGGAGTTCCCAGAATTCAAATCCGCAAGCTAGCTTTGGGACGTGATTAGCGATGGAGTCTACAAGGGGAATACGGCCAAAATCAAGAAAGTAAGGAACCCCTTGTTGTGATACGTCCTCAAGCTCCTAGCCCACACATTCTCGGGAAGGTCCACGACCCCAACGGTGACCAAGAATGAGCTGTGTTTCCTCTTCTAAGGATTGAAAAACGTCTTATGCGATAGCGAGGAGGGTAATAAAGCCTTTGAAGATGATTTAGGGGTGATGTGAACTATGGCAGCATCCTAGCCTCTTCGTTGGTGAAGTACAAGGCATGGGCTATGAGATGTAAAGCATCATCACCGTTCATTGGTGGTTTCCTCACACCCTTGTTCATGCAAGCGGGAGTAGTCCTTCCAGATTTTGAGGTTTGCACGGATCGTGCTTATATGGACCAAGCCTACATGTCAATCACGGGCTCCCTAGGACCTTCTCCAGCTCCAGGCTTCTATGCATACTTGTTCAAGAACGAGAAGAATGAGAAAAGGACGGGCATACTCCCGAACCTAAAAGAAACCGCGCTGAATAGCACTGGCAACATCGAGTTCTTGCTAACCGATGAGGAATGCTATGCACCAATTGGAGGGATGGCAGCACCCCCACTTCCCACACGCTCTCCCTCGGACTCCCCTCCTACAGACGCCGAGATGCCAAGCAGCTTCGATCTCCCCAAGCTTGACTATGAGCCAAGGACCAAGTCCGAGAAGTTCCTTGCATCGGTGGTGAAAATTCAAAGAAAAGTAAACAAGTGGCAAGAGAAAATGATTAAGAAGCTGGTGAAGAAGGTCAACGATCTACAAAAGGACAGCACATCCGGGATGAGCTTAAGTGATGAAGTGGATGAAGTGGCTTCGACTATACCAAGACGCTCTACGGAGGAGTTGTGATACGTGAGCAACAAGGCGAGCAAGAGAGACGTCTTTCCCTCCAAGAACGTCCAACTCATAGCATGGGAAAGGGTCTAGCACAAGCTGAGTCCTCACGCAAGAGCAGGAGAACCGGAACATTCTCAAGTTCCGGTCACACCTAGACCGATGTACCACAATCTCAACCCTTGTATGATATCTTGTATTTTGGTCTCCTCTTGAGCTTGCTTGACACCGACACGTTGTCATTCAAGTTTGGGGGAGAGTGTGTGCTTTGACTTGTTTTATTTGAATCTTATTTTCCTTTTCATCCTTTAGTCTTGCATACATCCTTATTGCATAGAAAAATACAAAAAATTATCATAAAAGTTTTCAAAAAAATTCCAAAAAAATTAATGTAGTTGCATTTGCTTTGCATATTTAGATTTTTTTAGGATTGAGTCTAGATTTTTATCATTTAGGATTGCATTCATATGCATTGGGAGCAATGATGAGCTTATCCTTGTAAATTGTTAACTCATGAATCAATTCAATGCCCTAGTTAGTAGTTCTTTAACGCTTGTGAATAAATCTTGAAAGTAAGGAAGAACCATGTTTGAACCACTTCATTTGTCACTAGATTTTGGTCGAAATAGGGTTTTGAAATTGATAACCAACTCTAATCACTTGAACTGAATCTTGACATTGAATTATCATGACTTACATTGAAAGTGAATTCATAAGTTAAAAATATTTGAGATTTCTTTCTCACTTTGCCACCCTCTTGCTAGTTCAAGTAGTACTCCTACCTTACCTTACCTCCTTTGAATCCAATTGTTTTTGTGTGAATTCTTGTGAGGCCCTTATTTCGATTGAACTTAGCATAAAGTGTTAGGTTTGGGACGACAAGTTTAGGCTCTCATGTAGATTCTAGCTCTCACATTTTGGAGCTAGTTGTAGGCTTAGGATTTGGGGAATTTGGTCGTGGTATAGCTTGATGAGTTGTGGAAAAGAGTAGAAAGAAAGAGATGATAAAAAGGGGCTCGGTGAAAAATAAGGGGAAGCATAGTTTGAAATGGTGAATCTTGTGCTTAAAAACTAAAGCTCTAAGTTTGAAAAGTGCTAGGTAGTCTTTAGAAAAGAAAAGAAAAATCAAAAGAGCCAAAAAAGGCCAAAGAAAAGAAAGACTACCTAGGGATAAAAAAAAAGAGAGCTAAGTTGATAGAAGGATTACACCATTCGCTATGAGTAATAGGTTGAAGAAGTTCCCCCTTAGAGCCTTAAAAGAAGAAATATGGTCGAAATTCATGGGTCTAGCAAGGCATAAAGAGCCTTGGGAGAAAAAGGGTAGTTCTAGAGGGTTGAGTGAGCTTTAAAAAAAATAATAATGAGAGGGGTTTAGGACCATTGATAGCATTTCAGGTAGATGAGAATCTAGTCTTGTATGCATCAATTGTCTTTTACCGTTAGCATTATGCATAAAGTTCAATCTTCTTTGAGTGAAACCCTTGTTTGAAAACGAAACCACATGAATTGATATCACTTTTTTCTCGAAAGCCTAATCCCTTGGCCAAATAAATTCACTTGCTTGCATTGTCATGATTCACAGTTTGTACTTAATGAATGTTAAAGAGTTGGTTTGATAGGGAAACTTATCTAGATTGAGATCTTAGTGCATTTGAATGTTGAGATTAGCATGGCTAACTCTTTTGGAGTAGGATAGATTCAGATGCTGATATACTCATAAATTAGCATATTTTAGCATTCATTTTAGATAGCTTTGCATGTTCTTTTGCATTCATTTAGCCACTTTTATTCCCATTTGCATACATATTAGAGTTTAGTGAGTGTTAGCTTAGGTTGTTGCATATTTGTACATATTGAGTCCTTATTAGGTGTTTGGAGGCTTGGAGGACCATATGGAGTCTCATGGATGATCAAGAGGAGGAAGAGAAGCAGCCAAATGAGAAGCAAGAGTCTTTTAGAAGCATATCGAGCATTTAGAGGTGTGAATGTATGTGTCCGGAAGAAGGCCTTGAACTTAGATTCAGACTCCGAAGCCTTCTTCAAAGTTGTAGAGGATCCATTGAGCTTCCCAATGGCGTTGGAATCAAGTCATTAGGACCCCTGGTTAGAAAGTTACGGCGATTTTACAGCGTCTCGACGAGCCGTATCGACCAGCCAGGTCGATACAGACTTTCCCGAGGTCCGTCTCGACGACCCATATCAACCAGCCAGGTCGATACAGACTTTCCCGAGGTCCGTCTCGATGAGCCGTATCGACCAGCCAGGTCGATACAGATTTTTTCCGGGTAAACATCGGATCAGACGAAGACTTTCCTTCTCATTCAGCCTTCGAGCTCTTCATGAAAGTTGTAGGTAATTGAATCAACTTTCATTTGGAGGTGGTGTCATGTCATTATGAGCTGTGGTTAGGGAGATATGGCGATTTCCGCAGGACTGCTACCCCGGGTCAAAACCCGGTTTGTTCCGAGTTGACCCGGTTCGACTTCATTTCCTATAAATACTTAAAAACCTAATTTTTATGGATCCTCTCTTGTTTTTGAACAGAAAATCGACCCTTTGTTGTTTTGAGGAGATTTGGAAGATTTCTTTTAAGTTTAATGCAATTTGATTCTTGTTTCTTCTAAGCTTTCTTTCCCTATTCATCTAATCATGTTTACTAACACTTTTTGCATGAGATTTGTTAGATTAGCTATGATTAGTGAGTAGTCTTTTTATGAACTTGGGGATGGGTTAGATTTAGGGTTTTCTCATGGTTCAATCTTGCAATCTAGGTTAGATTCTTTCATCTCACTTCTTATTAAAGTGTTCTTAATGCCAAATACCTAATCTTTTGCTATTTAGGATCATAAGCATTTCATACACCCACCAAATGTTTGATGAAATGCTTGAACCACTTTTCTAAGAGATTTACATTCCTAGCATAAGATATTAGTTGCCTAGGGTGTTTATCATGCCATTTAGACTTATGCTTATTGATTGCTAATCATTTTAATGCTAACACATCATTAGTTCATTAAGGTGATTATGAAAGGGATTAATACCACACATCATGGATTAGTCTTTATTAGTGATCTAGGCATAGAGATAACTTGTTTAGTTGCTTAAATGATTGCAAGGTTGGCCATTTGAATGCCCAAATCAATGATTTCATCCCTAGGTTTCGTTTTTAGTCAATTAGTAAACTTGATTAGTAGTTAATTGCTTGATTAGCGCTTAATTAGTGGAAATTATGGTTTTAATTCATATAATTAGTCTTGTAGTATCTCTTTTAGCTTGTAGTTTGCTTCCAATAGATCCTTGTCTCCTAAATTTCGAATTTGGCTTAGATTAAATAGTTTCATGTATTCCTAGTGTTGTTAATCCTAACCCCTATGGATTGACATCTCAAATACTACAATGACATGAGTAGTAGATATTAATTGAAAGAGGAAAAATCCTACTATCAATTTGGCGCTGTTGCCATTGGGGTTTAGCATTAACCATTAGGATTTTGAATCTATTTGAGACTAAGCTTTTATTTTACCTTGTTTTCTCATCTCTTTTCAAGATGATGAATTTTTTCTTATATTTTGGTACTAACTTGTGTTCCTTGATTCTCTTATGCTTTCAAAGGTACCAAACTAAAGAGAAGAGACATGGAAAGACAAAATCACTTGAGGTGTTGGAGAAGAACAACCAAAGAAGCATTCTCCCAACTCCACAACCTCAAGAACGTGTACCTACCTCTCCCCAAGCTCAAAAGAACAAGCCAACAATTGGTAGCTTTGATGCTCCTCATTATCATGAGTTGAGATTTGGAATCCATCCTCCTCCAATAGAAGCCACTGCCTATGAGATCAAGCCACGTCTTGTGAGGTTAATTCAATACTCTAAGTTCTTTGGAAATGGAATGGAGAATCCTTATGATCATGTGGAGTCCTTTGAAAGGTTGTGAAACTTGTTTAGCATTGAAGGTGTGCCCAAAGAGAGCATCAAGCTCATTCTATTTCCTTTCTCACTTGGAGAAAAGGCACACCAATTGGAGAGAGCTCTACCATCTCATTTGATCAAATCTTGGGATGATTGCCAAAGAGTCTTCCTTCAAAGGTACTATCCCACTCAAAAAACAGTCCAAATGAGGAGGAATATCTTGAGTTTCAAGCAAGGCATACATGAGACCTTTCGTGAAGCATGGGAGAGACTTAGAGGATACACTCGGGATTATACACATCATGGGTTCAAGAAAGAAGCAATCCTTAGCATTTTCTATAGGGGAGTTGCTAAGGATCACAAATGGACATTGGATGTGGCTAGCAAAGAGCGTTTTGCAAACCTCACAATAGAAGAAGGAGAGCTACTTGTGGAGAACTTGCCCAAGTCTAGTGAAAGCTACTGTGAAGGGCATGATACAACACCTCTAAAGAGATCATGTGAAGACTCCACATGGAAGGACTTGCAAGATAAAGTGGATAGAATGGAAAAGTTCTTAAGTGTGCAACAAAGAGGAGTTAGTTTGGTTCATGAGAAGCACCAATAGGAAGTAAATTTCATGGTCAACAATGGGAACTTGAACCAAGGGAATAAGCTTCTCAATCAATGGTCTAACCATGGAGTTCAAGGAAATCAACAAGGCTACCAAGAGAACCATGAGATTTCTCAAATCTCCAACCCAGATGAGGAACAAAGAAAGGTTCTCCATCAAATCCTAGAAGGTCAATAAATGAATGATATTAGGTTTGTCAAGATGATGAGAGCAATGGATGACAAGATTGAGGGTTTGCAACATGAGTTAACCCTTAAGCTTGAACAATCAACCTCACGTTTGGAAACCATAGAGTCCAAATTGGTTCAACTCTCTTTGCCATCCAAGAACCCAAAAGATTCAAGCCATGTCATTTCACCAATTGTTGATGTTGAGGTTGATGAGGAAAGGACACCCAATGTTTTTAATGGACGAATTGGAGACCAAAAGCAAGTAGAGGAGGTTAGAGACGTGGGCAAAGCTCTAAGCTATAGTTTACCTTCCATCCAATGGGTTCATGAAAAAAAGAGTACTTTTGATAAGAATAAAGGGGATGCATATGCTCTCAATGAAAAATGCCTAAGCTCTTTCTTCTTTCCCTCATTGGAGACTAAAGAGGATGTGAGTGATTGTGAGACAAAGGATTTAGCTTCACCCCCAAAAGAATGTAAGAAGGAGAAAGAATCTCATGAAGAGAATGCTTTGGGTTATGGTAATGTTGAAGAGAGCTTTAGCATTGGATGGAGTTTGCTTGTAAACTCTTTTCTCTACCACATTGGAAGATGAGAATGAGAATAGCAAGGGGCAAAAGATAGGTAAAGGAAATAAGGCCAAGAAGAAGCCAAACCAATACAACCATCCCACTCTTGCTCCATCCTCTCACACTATGAGTCTACACCCTTTTAGACTCATAGATGGAGTCATTGAGTACAATGTGAAGTGCAAGGGTATTCCTAAACCCTTTGAACGTGTCAAAGCCATTTGTCATTCCACAATGAAGGACAATGACAAGGAAAGGCTTGAAGAGCTACTCTCCAAGGTTCTCAAGCTTAATCTCACACATGGCACAAGCTTGGATCCATCCCTTGCAACTTATCTCACCATCACCACCTCAACAAGGAGTCCCACTACTCCTCCTCTCCAACTCCCTAAGGACAAAGGCTAGGGCCAAGGTATGGTCCTATTTCTATTTCATTGTATATACCATTTTGTTTTTGTTGCTTTGGTCTCTCTTGAACTTCTATTACACAAGGGACTGTGTAATTTAAGTTTGGGGGAGAGGTTGAGAGATTTAATCTTGTGTTTTTTGTTCTTATTTTCTTTTGCATACTTGAGTCTTATGCATTCATCTAAAGCATAGAAAAACGTAAAAATTTGAAAAAATTTCAAATTTTCAAATTTTCCAAATAAGAATCATTTAAATGTTGCATTTGCATATTAGGATTGAGTCTAGTTGCATTTCATGTAGGAGTTCCATTCATATGCATTGGGAGCAATGATGAGCTTATCCTTTTAGAGTGCCAACTCATGTAATCAATTCAATGCCCTAGTTAGTAGTTCTTTGATGCATTTGAACAAGTCTTGAAAGTAAGGAAGAACCATGCTTGGATCACTTCACTTGTCACCTAGAACTTGGTCGAAATATGGTCTTGAATTTGAAAACCAACTCTACTCATTTGAACCGAATTTTGACATATAATTATCATGCTTTGCATTGAAAGTGAATTCATGAATAATATACATACTTGAGCTTTCTTACTCACTTTGCCACTCTCTTGCTAGCTCAAGTAGCACCCCCACCTTACCTTACCTCCCTAAAAGCCAAATGTTCTAGTGATATTTCTTGTGAGGCCTTGTTTTGATTGAACATAGCATAAAGTGTTAGGTTTGGGACGACAAGCTTAGGCTCTCATGTATATTCTAGCTCACTCATCTTGGGGCTAGTTTTAGGCTTAGGATTTGGGGTATGGGTCGTGGTGTTGCTTGGTGCTTTGATTTCAAAATTATATGCTTGCATTTGGCATGATGAGTTTTGGAAATGAGTAGAAAGAGAAGGGTGATAAAAGGCTTGAAAGAAATTAAGGGAATCAGACTTTGAAATGGTGGCTCTTGTGTGATTAAATGTATAGCTCTAAGTTTGAAAAGTATTAGGTAGCCTTAAGAAAAAAAAAAGAAAAATCAAAAGAGCCAAAAGGCCAAAGAAAAGAAACGGCTACCTAGGAATAGAAAAGAGAAAAGAGCTAAGTATGTAAGAGACCACACCATTCACTATGAGATAAAGGTTGAAGAGATTCCCCTTAGAGCTTTAAAAGAAAAAGATTGCATGGGTTTTGCAAGGCACAAAGAGCCTTGGGAGAAAAGGGTAGCTTTAGAGGGTTGAGTGAGCTTAAAAAGAATGGATGAAAGGGGTTTAGGACCATTGATAGCATTATGGGTAGATGAGAGTCTAGTCTTGTATGCATCACTTGTCTTTTACCTTTAGCATTATGCATGAAGTTCAATCCTCTTTGAGTAACACCCTAATGCAAATTGGAAGCCCCATGAATTGAGATCATTCTTATCTCAAAGCCTAGTCCCTTAGCCAAATGAATTCACTTGCATTGCATTGTCATGATTCACAGTTTGCAATTTAATGAATGTTAAAGAGTTGGTTGGATAGGGAGACTTATCTAGAATGAGTTCTTTGTGCATTTGATTGTTATGATGAGCATGGCTAACTCTTTTAGAGTAGGATGAATTCAAGAGCATCTTAGAATTAAGAACTAGGACATTGAGTTGATTATGTTTGTTGTCATTTTTGGATATTGAGCTCCCACTTTCAAACCTCTCTCTTAGATTTGTCATGTTTGTTTGCATGAGGGCAAGCAAAAGGCAAGTTTGGGGGAATTGATATACTCATAAATTAACATATTTTAGCATTCATTTTAGATAGCTTTGCATGTTCTTTTGCATTCATTTAGCCACTTTTATTCCCATTTGCATACATATTAGAGTTTAGTGAGTGTTAGCTTAGGTTGTTGCATATTTGTACATATTGAGTCCTTATTAGGTGTTTTGGAGGCTTGGAGGACCATATGGAGTCTCATGGATGATCAAGAGGAGGAAGAGAAGCAGCCAAATGAGAAGCAAAAGTCTTTTAGAAGCATATCGAGAATTTAGAGGCGCGAAATGTATGTGTCCGGAAGAAGGCCTTGTACTTAGATTAAGACTCTGAAGCTTCTTCAAAGTTGTAGAGGATCCATTGAGCTTTCCAATGGCGTTGGAATCAAGTCATTAGGACACCGGGTTAGAAAGTTACGGCGATTTTACAACGTCTCGACGAGCCGTATCGACCAGCCAGGTCAATACAGACTTTCCCGAGGTCCGTCTCGACGACCCATATCGACCAGCCAGGTCGATACAGACTTTCCCGAGGTCCGTCTCGATTAGCCGTATCGACCAGCCAGGTCGATACAGATTTTTTCTGGGTAAAAATCGGATCAGACGAAGACTTTTCGTTCCGATTCAGCCTTCAAGCTCTTCATAAAAGTTTTAGGTAATTGAATCATATTTCATATGGAGGTTGTTTCATGTCATTATGAGCTGTGGTTAGGGAGATATGGCGATTTCCGCAAGACTGCTACCCCGGGTCAAAACCCGATTTGTTCCGGGTTGGCCCGGTTCGACCTCCTTTCCTATAAATACTTAAAAACCTAATTTTTATGAATCCTCTCTTGTTGTTGAACAGAAAATCGACCCTTTGTGGTTTTGAGGAGATTTGGAAGATTTTTTTTAAGTTTAATGCAATTTGATTCTTGTTTCTTCTAAGCTTTCTTTCCCTATTCATCTAATCATGTTTACTAACACTTCTTGCTTGAGATTTGTTAAGCGCTAATCAAGCAATTAACTACTAATCAAGTTTACTAATTGACTAAAAACGAAACCTAGAGATGGAATCATTGATTTGGGCATTCAAATGGCCAACCTTGCAATCAATTAAGCAACTAAACAAGTTATCTCTATGCCTAGATCACTAATAAAGACTAATCCATGATGTGTGGTATTAATCCGTTTCCTAATCACCTTAATGAACTAATGATGTGTTAGCATTAAAATGATTAGCAATCAATAAGCATAAGTCTAAATGGCATGATAAACACCCTAGGCAACTAATATCTTAGGCTAGGAATGTAAATCTCTTAGAAAAGTGGTTCAAGCATTTCATCAAACACTTGGTGGGTGTACGAAATGCTTATGATCCTAAATATCAAAAGATTAGGTATTTGGCATTAAGAACACTTTAATAAGAAGTGAGATGAAAGAATCTAACCTAGATTGCAAGATTGAACCATGAGAAAACCCTAAATCTAACCCATCCCCAAGTTCATAAAAAGACTACTCACTCATAAAAATTAGTCTTGTAGTATCTCTTTTAGCTTGTAGTTTGCTTCCAATAGATCCTTGTCTCCTAAATTTAGAATTTGGCTTAGATTAAATAGTTTCATGTATTCCTAGTGTTGTTAATCTTAACCCCTATGGATTGACATCTCAAATACTACAATGACATGAGTAGTAGAGATTAATTGAAAGAGGAAAAATCCTACTATCATATGCATATTTGAATTAATATATAGGACATTGAGTTGATCATGTTTGCTAGCAATCTAAGATATTGAGCTCCCACTTTCAAACCTCTCTCTCGGATTTGACTTTAGTTTGCTTGAGGGCAAGGAAAAGGCAAGTTTGGGGGAGTTGATATACTCATATATTTCGCATATTCAGCATACATTTAGGATAGTTTTTCGTGCATTTTGCAATCATAATAGGATAGTTTGCATCATTTTCTTATATTAGGTCCTTGAACACTTTGCATTAGCATTTGCATGGTTTCTTGCATATTTGCATCACTATCAGGTTGTTTTGAGTGCATTGGAGCTATGGTGGATGCGTGGACATGTTCAGGTTCAAAGGGAAGCTTGTGGACACTTGGAGAAGTTCGGACAAGCAAACACTCACTGAGATCGAGCAAGAGATCGGGCAAGGCAGGTCGATCTAGACGAGATCAACCACAAGATCGGGGCACTCAGACCGTTTCAAGGGAGAAGAACGAGCCTTAGATCGACCAGATCAATGGAGCGACTGTACGAACCCAAAGACGTTACCCAGGAAGAACGTAGGCAAGATCGAGGTTGAGGAACGATCCAGATTAGAACGACCCGAAGATCGAGCAAGGAAGTCAATCTCAGAGTTAGAACGACCTGCAGATGGAGCGAAGCAAACCGATTTCAGCATGAGATCGAGCACAGGATCGACGACTCAGCTCGATCCCAGACCTTATCCGGACAGCTCACGTTTTTTACTCTTGTGAGGGGACCATTTCCCTTTTGGTATAAAACGTTTTTATACCTATTTTGGTATAAAACGTTTTCAGACCTAATCTTCTTTTCTAATCGATTAAGTATAATTAACGTTTCTTCCTGTATGTTTTCCATGTTTTTAATCATGCTTAGTGAGTAGTTTGATTTAGATTTGAGGCCGAGTGTTTAGGGATGGTTTAAAAGGTTAGATCTTTGGATTTAACATGTTCTTAACTCTTAACTCTTCTTGGTTTGGAGGGATTAATGCCAAAGAGTCTCGATGGAGATCTTTGTGCCCTTAGAGATCTCCTTATCTCAAAAGGACTTAGGGAACTCGTAAGCCCATCCAAGAAACTATCTTCTCTTAGCCCACAACGGTGGAGATTAAGAGGATAGTTAAGCCAAGTTAAGAAATGTGTTTTCTTGCTCATCAATCATTCTTTTCCACCAAACACCATGGGTTTGGAGAGAAGGATTGATGAAGTGATCTTATCCACACACCATGGAAGGATCTCTATTGTTTCTTAGGCTTAGAGTTAGCACATAACTTTTCTAGATCTACTTTTATATAAACCCAAGATCGAGTTTTGAACCTCCCTAAACAAGACCCTTAGCCTTGGATCTATCTTTTATATTTGACAAATCAAGAACCAATCTCTTTTATTTTTCAAGTCTTTTGTTTAAGTTGCTAGAAATCCTTTAAATCTCTTTAATATTTGCATTTTGAGTTTTAAATCTTTAAGCTTTGTTTCTTACCAAGTTTATAAAATTGCCTAAGGTAGTATTTAGTAGTCTAGTTATCTCTTAGGATTTATTTATCTTGCATAAGTAGTTTTACAAATTCCATAATCATTTAAATCCGAATATGACTTAGATTAATCTTGTTCTTGCATTCTTAGTGTCCTTTTCTCCCAAGTTGGATTGATAACCTCAAATATTACAATGACATGAGTAGTGTTGGGTATTGAAAAAGAGTAAAAAAAATACCACTTATCAAGAACCGACTGAAATTTCTTACACAACGAGATGGGTAGTTTGAAGCACGACATGGCGTAAGATGGAATTGCTGAGAGAACAGATCTTAGCATAACTTGTTTTCCAACCGCCGAGAGAAAACGAGTGGACCAGCCATGCGATTTTTGTCTAATACGATCCACAATGGATGTAAAGATATCTTACTTGCGTCTGCCGAAGTGTTTTGGTAAACCAAGGTAGTTCCCTGTATCCCCCTCTTGTCTTATTCAGAGTGCTTGTTTCGCTTTTGCTCTATGTGCTGCTGTCGTCTTTGACGCAAAGGTTATGGACAATTTAGCGAGGTTTATTGACTGCCCCGAGGCTTTTTCATATCACGCTAGAAATGTTTTGAGCACATCACAACTTACTTCATCCGAGTGACAAAAAAACACAATATCATCCGCAATTAGCATATGATTTACCGGAGGGCTGTTGATGGGGTCGAAAGTTGCGATCCAAATTGGAATGCTTCTTAGGGACTTTGTCGAGCTTTAAATTTGTAAGACCCTAAGCTGCAAGTGCACAGCATGCGTTGTAGTACTTAGGGTATCGATTCACATGGAGATGGTCAACTGGAAAAGAGAGAACTCAGAGCAACCGAAGACACAGAGAATTGGGGGTTTGGAGTTTGTGTCACGATTTTGCAGAAAAGAAAGAGAGGAGGCAACATTTATATAAAGCTGGCTCTCTCCTAACTCTATAACAAACGAAAAAGGAAATTTAACTTAAAAGATATTGTAAAAAAGAAATCAAGGAAGCGATGCCGAAAATAGAAAATATGGAAGTGCGTAAATCTCAATTAAATGCAGGGGTGAAACATGCTGGGGATCTCTTCAAGAAATCTATGGGGTTCTAACTAGAAATCAAACACAAATCAAATCAGGCAAGCGAGACTAGGCGATCTCCTCTAAACTGGAATCACTTGTTTCATGACCTAACTCTTTTAGGCTAGATCAACTATGTTATGCAAATTTCGCAGGTATATTTTGTATAATACGTCCTAACAAACACGCAATATTAGATCAGGTTCATAAACGTTCACGCTCCCTTCGCGGATATGCGTTAGCATCCCAAAAACGTACGCTCAGCTAAGCTAGGTTTGGATGAAAGATTCAGCACGTTAGTGGTTCTTACAATCCTGAAATCAGACTCTAGTTCACGATCCTAGACTCATGCAATAAGAACAAGCTTACACATGAAAGAAGATCCTAATCTACGACCTAGATAATCAATGCAACCAGTTTAAGAACAGTTAATGAAATTCCCCATAGATCCCCTTAAAGAACACTCAACCAAAGTAAACTACTCAGACATAGAAGAAGGAGTAGAAATCGAGATTGATGAATGCATAACTTGTATAAATCGATAAGAAATAAAGAGGGTTCAAGAAGAAATCTATCTCACTCGAAGAACAAAGAGGTTCACGCCCACAAGAGGTGCCTCAAACTAAAGGAAAAGAAACCTGAAAAGAACTTTTGTGTCTTTAAAATGAATGTGCTCTCCTCTTTTTCTAAAAAATCCTAAAACATCAAGTATATATATATCTTCAAGTTCCTTTGGGCGTCACTTAGGTTTTGGTGTGCATTTTACAGCTTCGGGTTTGAGTTGGGCTGCAAATGGGCTCGGGAATCGTCAAGTGGCCTGGCCGCGCGAGCGTGGGCTGTGGCGCGGCCACTAGTCTTCTGACTAGGCCGTAGAGATAGGGCTCAGGTTTTACCCAAATAAAACTACTGCAAGTGCACAGTAAATGCAATCGTAGTATAAGGGGTATCGAAATCTCAAGGAAAGTAGATGTTGCACTAAGGTTTCTAAATTCAGATTATGCTAGGTCAAATAATATGAAAGTAAACTAAGCGATTTAAACTAGTAAGTAAACGAGATTAAAAGCGATGTAAGTTCAGGAGACTAAGATGCTAGGCAAGGGTAATTATCAGGATTTGAATCCAAGAATGCAGAATCTAAGTTTATTAGGGATTTATTAAGAACCGTCTAGAACTCGAATCACTAAGTTAAAACCAATCAACTCTCGTTGCAGAAGTTATCTATGCCTAGATTCCTAAATCCCAAATCTCTTTGCGAATTTAAACAACTAAGGCAACATTAAAAACAGGTTTGATTTGTTCACAAAATACGTAAACCAAATCTCTTTGCGAATAGATATTTTGCTCTCGCATCTATTAAATAACATAAGGTTTGATTTTTAAATGATCAATTTCAGAAATCAAGTTAAGCACAAATCAAGGTGAAGATCCTATTGATTTCCCTAAAAGTTCTAATGATTCTACAAACTCTTCATCAAACCCTAAATCACCCTAACCTAACTAGCAAACTACTCAGACCTAATTATGCAAACACAAATCATGGCTTAAATAAATTGCATAAAAGAATAGAAAATGATACAGGGGTTCGAAATCTGGCTCAGATGAGTTAGAATTGTCTCCCCAAAAGCTCAGTATCAATCTCTCTCTAAGTCTCAAAAACAAAAAATAATGATAAGGTACTTGGCTAAACAATTCCTCAAAACTATGTATAGATGAGGATTTTCGTCAGGGGCAGTCTTGTAATTCTTCAAAACTTGGGCTGATTTCCTTTCTCTGATGGAAATCAGTTTGTTTGGGCGGTCTCCATTGGTGTCGATCGACACTACGTGTAAATCCAGCTTCGACTTCATCACTTCGGCTGCTTCTCCAAAATGCTCCAAAAAGTACCAGAATCTCCTATTTAGCTCCAAATGCTCTCCATCCTGTAAAGATTCTAATAGGACTCTAAAACTAACAAAAGACTCTATAAAAACACTTATATCATGGTCCAAAAACAGGTAAAAACCATGATATATTAACTCCCCCAGACTTAGCTTTTGCTTGCCCTCAAGCAAAACAGAAACTTAGAATGAAGTAGAAGTTTGAAAACAGAAACTTTCGAGTACCTTTTCAGAACTCGACATTGATTAACACTTCTTGAATCCACATGACATAGAGCCAACCTTAAGTAATGTTTCAGTAAACTTACCACAAGCTTAGCAATCTCCCAGTTTGAATCCAGATCCTTTCCTTGGTAAAATTTCGAACTCTAACAGTGGTATTGCCACATAACTTTATATATTCTTTTCCCTTCCTTAGTGCATGAACAAGACATTCTTCATACAGTTTTCCTATTTTCTCTTCCCTTAGTCAACTGCTACCCAGTTTCAGGGTGTTCTAAGATCTTTTCATTGACTCTTCTTATTCTTTTGAAGTCTCGGGAAATAGTGCTACTCTCTACTTGTGTTCCTTGTGAGGAGACGGGTTCAAGAGCACTCACTAATATTGTTCCTTGTGAGGAGACATGCTTATGAGGTTCTTTACACTATTCCCAGACTTAGACTCTTTTTCTTTCTTTTCTTAAGGGAAGATCAAGGAGAGACTGTAATTGCTTATCTGTTCAGACTGAAAGAGGAATCATGTTTTGCACATACCTAGTTCTTATAAGGGGACCTGAACTCGCCCTGTTAGACTGATTCCACTTGCAGCTTTCTACTTAGTAAGACCTGCAATCAACTCCTATAGCAATGGTTCTTCAAGTGTCAACGTTCTGTGGTTGGTTCCTAGAAAAGCTGAAAGTTCCAACTGATTTTGACTCAAATGACTCTCAAAACAAAACACAATGTTTGCAACTACCTCCCCCCAGACTTGAACAACACTGTCCCCAGTGTTATTAAGAAAGATTTTGGTTAGAAAAAAGTAGTGTGAAACTGTTACAGAACCAAGAGAAAATGGATTACCTGACCTTGCGTGCAGCGTCGATCGACACATGGTTGGGTGTCGATCAGTGCTGTGTGATGGTGGTGGTGTCGATCGACACACTAAGGAGTGTCGATCGACACTCTGTCCGTAATCAGAAAGTCACGACTCGAACATGAATGTTGCCAAGTTAGATAGTTGTTAGAGTCATCCAAACTGTTAGAAAACTCAAACACACGGGTAAAAGCACAAGATAATTCAATAAACTCAAAGGTTGCTACAAGTTTCGAATCAAAGTACAGAAACAAATGAAAAACTGACTCAAAGGAAAAGAAAAACTAAACCAGGAATGGAGATGCTACTCGTCATCATCAGAGCGTGGTGGTGTGGGTGGGCGGACGCAGCCACAGTTGGATACAACTGTGATAGCGTTCCAAATGGCCTGGAAGCTCTGAACCACGTAGCGCTGGAAAACATCTGGCTCCATGGGAATCTCAGGAGCAACTGAAAGGTGATGAGGACCAATAGGCTGAGGCGCGTATCTCGAAGAAGAAGCTCGCGTCGGATCCTCAGCTGGTCCATCCTCTGCGTGTTAAGCTGCAGCTCGGGAGGAAGCACCTCTGCGTCTGGCGACGGGAGCAGTCCTCAGCTTGTTCGGACTAGGCTGAAAAGCGAGGCAACCTGGATCAGTCGTGATGTGAGTGAGGTCTCTGTCATGTAACTGCACCATAAGCTGCGCCCTCTGTGCGTCAGTGAAAACCCATTACCTATCCGGCTTCACCCAATGTGTCCTCTTCAAGTACTCCATATCAACCAAGGCACGCGCAGTCACAATGGAGCAGGTGGAAGTGTCAATCCTGAAGTGCTGGAAGATAGGAGTAAGAAGGCTACCATTGGTCTCGGGCTTGATCTTGGATCCAGCAAAAGGCTCGGTCTTCAAGAAGACCAAATGAGGAGAAAATACCGTGCCCAAGTTGACGTTCTCTGTCAATCAGGGCTCCTCATAGGTAACAGACCAGATGGCATAATACATCAGCACCAACTCAGAGACACGCATCTTCCCTGGCTCATGCTTACACAAAAGTGTAGTAGCGAATAGACGAGCAAGGTAGTGAAGAGTAGGGTGTCGAATGTCTGTTTGAGAAGAGGTCTTAGAGTCATACCTCCCATTCCCAAAATGTGCCCAGAAGTCCTGGCTATCGGGAAACTGCTGAGGAAGGTAGACACCTGTAGAATGCTGGTTCTCAAACCCATAGATCTCGCAGAGCTCTGGAAGCGAAAGCCTGTAGTGAACCCCTCGATTAAGGAATGTCAATGTGCCTTCCAAAGGGTTCTTCACCACTTCATTCATGTAATACACTCGAACGGTGGCCATAAAATGACGGACCAAGTCTGGGTAAAGATCGTACTGTCTGGTCGCAATTGTCCCCAGCCCAACTCTGCTCAGCATGTGCACGATGTCGTCCTTGATGCCTAGCTCATGCATCGTCTTCTCACAAGCAAACCGAGTAGGTGTGATGTCCACCTTGAGCCACGCATTGTAGAATAGCGTGTCATAATCATCCCAAGCTTCGCTGATGTCTCTGAAAACACACTCATCTTTCTCAACTTCCACTGCGGGTGGGTCTTCCCAATTCCGTGTGATCCGAATTTTTGCGTTTTCACGCTTTGGCCAAGGAGGAAGTGAGGGAATCGCCTCATCATTAGCAGTCCCAGAGGCGGATGCTTCAGTGCGGTGTGGCCTCTTAGTCACTGGTGGCATCTGCAATCAATAATAAAAACCAAAATCAAAACTCAAAGTATGAAATTTGACTCCAAGATTCGTCTGCTTAAGGTGTCGATCGACACTAGTGTGTTTGTCGATCGACACCATGCATGAAACTTCAATCCGATTTCAAATCCTGACCCTAACTCTAAATGTGCATCAAATATCAATGCAAACAATTCCAGTAGCATGAATCGACCAATTTTAATCCATCAAACCCAAGAGAAATTCCTAATTCGAACATGCATCATCAATTTTTCAAAATTTTCAAAAATTTTAATTTTTGCAAATTAGAAGATGAAAATCGGTTGGGTAATGATCTAAATCATGGTAGAAAACCTAAAAAAGCATCATTCAAGCAAGAAATCAAGCTAAAGAGGTCGAATTCGAGATTTTTCACCTTAGGGTCGAAATTAAAATTTGGGAGATTTGAAGAACATACCTTGCCAGATCGAATGAATAGACAGTGGATAATGATAGAGGGACAAAATCCGCACGGATTAGAGCTTTGAATCACTCAATTCCGTTGAGAAAGGAAAATTTGGCAATTTGGGGGGAAAATATTTCTAAAACTCGGGTTTGAAATTATGAGGAAGAAGAAAGAACAAATCGGGGTTTTGAAGACTTACCTGCGTCCCGTGTGGGTGTCGATCGACACTGATGTTGGTGTCGATCGACACTCGTCGTGGTCGTGCCTCCTCAATTTTTTTTTTTTTTTTTTCTAAAAAGCCAAAAATTAGTAGTAAAAACCAAAACGAAAATAAAATAAAAACTTACCAGTGGATTGCCTCCCACTAAGCGCTCGTTTAACGTCAATAGCTTGATTGTTCATGTGTTTAGGCTGATGGTGCATTATCCAGAGACACAATGTGTCCTTCAGGAATATCGGCTTGAGCCCAATAGTGTTTCACCCTCTATCCATTCACAATGAACTCTTCTCTTTTGGAGTTTGTCAAGACAATTGCTCCATATGGTCTAACCTCCTTGATTGTGAAAGGATCTGACCAACGTGAACGCAATTTACTAGGAAACAATTGTAAACGAGAGTTGTATAGAAGTACTTGGTCATTTGGTTCAAAGTGTCTGGAGAAAATCTTTTTGTCATGATATGCCTTTGTCCTCTCTTTGTAGATCTTCGAGTTTTCATAGGCATGATGGCGAAGTTCGTCGAGCTCGTTGAGTTGCACTAGGCGTCTTTCTGCAGCTGGCTTCAAGTCAAAGTTCATCTTCTTGACAGCCCAATGCGCCTTGTATTCNGGCTTGTGCCCAATAGTGTTTTATCCTCTGTCCATTCACAATGAACTCTTCTTCTTTGGAATTGGTCAAGACAATAGCTCCATATGGTCTGACCTCTTTGATGGTAAAGAGACCTGACCAGGAAATAATTGTAAACGAGAGTTATACAGAAGTACCTGGTCATTTGGTTCGAAGTTTCTGGAGATGATCTTCTTATCATGATATGTCTTTGTGCGCTCCTTGTAGATTTTTGAGTTCTCATAACCATGATGGCGAAGCTCGTCTAAATCATTGAGCTGTATTAGGCGCCTTTCTGCAGCACACTTCAAGTAAAAATTCATCTTCTTGATAGCCCAAGATGCCTTGTGTTCCAATTCCACTGGAAGATGGCAGGCTTTGCCATAGAGTAGCTGGAATGGTGTAGTCCCAAGTGGCGTCTTGTAGGCAGTCATGTAGGCCAAAGTGCATCATCCAATTTTGCAGCCAAATCCTTCCTCGTCTTGCCCACAGTCTTCTCCAAGATTTGCTTGATTTGTTTGTTGGAGACTTCAACCTGTCCACTCGTCTGTGGATGATAAGGAGTAGCCACACGATGTTGAACACCATGTTTCTTCAGCAGCTTGTTGAACACCTTGTTGATAAAGTGAGAACCACCATCACTTATAACAATCCGAGGCACTCCGAATCTTGGGAAGATGATGGATCGAAATAACTTAAGAACCACAACAGCATCATTGGTCTTAGAAGCAGTTAAAGACGTAATCCACAGCTACCAAGATGTACTTGTTCCCAAAAGAAGAAGGGAAAGGGCTCATGAAGTTAATACCCCAACAATCAAAGATCTCCATTTCAAGGATGAAGTTCTGTGGCATCTCATGTCTCTTGCTGATCTTTCTCCTCCTTTGACAAACATCAATCTGAGTTATGAAAAGCTGAGCATCCTTGAACATAGTAGGCCACCAAAAGGCTGCTTGAAGAACTTTTGACACTGTCTTGAAAGTAGCAAAGTGGCCAACATACTCAGAACCATGACAATGAAACAGCACATCGCGAACTTCACTCTCTGCAATGCATCTTCTGTAAACATTGTCTGAACAATGCTTATACAAGTGAGGTTCATCCCAATAGTATCTCCTAAGTTCTCTCATGAATTTCTTCTTCTCATAATCCTTGAGATGTTTAGGCTCAATGTCAGCAGCAAGAAAGTTCACAATGTCAGCATACCACGACCTATTTGCATCAGATAGAGCAAAGATTGGTTGTCGAAACAACTCGTTGAAAATCTTGTGAAGTGATGATGTTATCTGCGTATCGTGTCGACCAACATCGATCGACGCTCTTGGTCGCTGGCTCGTATTGATCAGAAGTGAATCGCGAATGTCTTTCAAGTCTGCAAAGGGGGTGTCGATCGACACTAGGCTCGTATCTGCACATTTTTGCAAGTTCTTCGAACTCATGTCTTGAAAACGAGTTTCAATCAAGTAGACATTCTCTTCAGGCAGAAAATCATCAATAAGGACGTCATCTTCGATCCTAATCCTTGAGAGATGATCAGCTACTCCATTTTCAACTCCTTTCTTGTCCTTAACTTCTATGTCAAACTCTTGAAGAAGTAGAATCCATCTCAACAATCTTTGCTTGGCATCCTTCTTTTGCATCTAGTACTTCAATGCAGAATGATCAGTGTGAACAATCACCTTCGAGCCAACAAGGTACTGACGAAATTTCTCAAAGGCAAAGACCACAACTAGCAATTCCTTCTATGTGGTTGCATAATTCTTCTGGGCATCATCCAACGTTCTGCTGGCATAGTAAATGGAATGAAGCTTCTTGTCCTTGTTTTGTCCCAAAACTGCTCCTACTGCGAAGTCACTGGCGTCGCACATCACCTCGAAAGACAAATCGCAGTCTGGAGGTAGAACAATTGGAGCACTCACTAAGGCTTGCTTTATCTGTTCAAAGGCTGAATGACATTCTGTAGTGAAATCGAACTTCACGTCTTTGCACAGAAGAGCAGTGAGTGGTCTTGAATTCTTGCTGAAATCCTTGATGAATCTTTTGTAGAACCTAGCATGACCCAGAAAACTCCTCACTGATTTAACAGAATCAGGTGCTTGCAAAGTCGTCATAACTTCAATCTTGGCGCGATCCACTGCGATTCCATCTGCTGAAACCTTGTGCCCAAGTACAATTCCATCGTGAACCATAAAGTGACATTTTTCCTAGTTCAGGACCAAGTGTTTCTCCTCACACCGCTGCAACACTGCGCATAAGTTGTCCATGCAGTCTTTAAAAGATGACCCATAAACAGAAAAGTCATCCATAAAGACCTCCATGAACTTCTCAATCATGTCCGTGAAGATTGACATCATGCATCGCTGGAAGGTTGCTTGAGCATTACAAAGTCTGAATGGCATTCTGCGATATGCAAATGTACCATAAGGACATGTAAACGTGGTCTTCTCCTGATCATCTGGATGTATTGGTATTGGGAAGAATCATGAATAGCTATCAAGGAAGCAGTAGTAAGGATGATTCGCCAATCTTTCCAGTATTTAATCGATGAAAGGCAAAGGAAAGTGATCCTTTCTGGTTGCAGCATTCAGCTTCCTGTAGTCTATGCACATCCTGTGTCCAGTCACAGTCCTTGTGGGAATCAGCTCGTTCTTCTCATTCTTCACCACTGTGACTCCTCCTTTCTTAGGAACCACATGAACTGGACTGGCCCAAACACTGTCTGAAATGGGATAGATGATCCCAGCCTCCAATAGCTTCATGATCTCCTTCTTGACAACTTCCTTCAGGTTCGGATTTAGCCTCCTTTGGTGTTCAATGGATGACTTTGTCTCATCCTCTAGGTGAATCCGATGCATGCACAAGTCTGGTGAGATACCTGAAATGTCATCAAGAGAATAGCCAAGAGCCTTGCGATATTTGCGCAGCTTGCTTAGCAATAAAGTGAGCTCTGCATTGTTCAAGGAAGCATTCACAATAACAGGACAAGTAGAATTAGGACCAAGAAATACGTACCTTAGCCCGGCAGGGAGCTGTTTTAGCTCAACTTTAGGTGCCTTGACTTCGCTCCAGTCGGCCAATATTGCAGGTGTCGCAGATTTCGCATAGTGTCGATCGACACTCATTGTTGGTGTCGATCGACACCAATCTTCTTGAGCGACCAACTGCAGCACTTGCTCACTTGCGTCCATCAGCTTCGCGTATCCGGCAGCAGCGTCGTCTAAGTCTTCAGCTTCTGTCGTAGAAGTCGTCAGGGCTCTTTCCAAAGGATATGTAGGATGATTCTCTTGGAAAATCTCTTCAGCAAGATTGGTGAGTGAATCGACATAGAAGGTATGTCCATCAATGGTAGGTCTCTTCATCAGCTTCTCCATGTCAAAATTCATCACCAAGTCACCAACATTCAGCGCAATCCTTCCCTTTCTCACGTCAATGATGGCACCAGCTGTAGCCAAGAATGGTCTCCCAAGTATGAGAGGGTCTTTGGGTTCCTCATCATAAGCTAATACCACAAAGTCCGTGGGAATCAAGCAATCTCCCACTTTGATAGGAACATCTTCCAAGACACCTTCAGGGATCCTGACAGAACGATCAACAAGGACTAAGGAGATTCTAGTGGCTTTGAAGTCTGTCATATCTAACTGAAGAGCAACTGAAAGAGGCATCAAGTTGACACTTAATCCTAAGTCACACAGAGATCTCTCAAACTTGTCTGAAAAGATGGAGCAATCAAGAACAAAGCTTCCAGGATCTGAGAGCTTTTCTGGAAGCCTGTTCTGAATGACAGCACTAACTTGCTCTGATATCATCATCACTCCTTCCTCCATGTCCATGTTCTTTTTCATCATCCACTTCAAGTATCTCTTTATCACTGGAGTAGTTCTAATGGCATCCATCAAAGAAATTTCAACCACTAGTCTATCCATGATAGCCTTGCATCTGACATCAAGTAGCACCTTCTTAGACTTCTTTGGTATCAAGAGGAAAGGAATCTTCGGTTTGTAGACCCTTTCTGCTGCATCTTTCGTGTTCTTGGCTTAATCTAGTGTTGACAGAGAGGGGCGTCGATCGACACCCTCCTGGTGTCGATCGACACCTGACGTTGATGTCGAGTCTTTCGCGTCGGGTTTGGTTGATCCGTCTGGTTTCTCCATGGGTGTCGATCGACACTCTTCAGTGGTGTGGATCGACACTGGTTCCACAGCCTCTTCAACATCTTCAAGCTCCTCGAATTCTTCAACACTAAGCTCCCTGGTCTTCACAGGCTGAAGGTTCTTTCCATTCCTTAATGTGATGGAGTTCACATGGCGTTTGGGATTAGTATCAGTCTTTCCTGGAAGAAATCCTTCTTGCCTGTTAACAGCTCCTGCAGTTTGAGCAACTTGAACATCCTGCTTCTTCACATGAGAGGCTAAGCTCTCAATCTTCTCGTTCAGGTCTTGGTACAATGAATCAATCTTGCCATTGAAATCAACTGTTATCTTCTGCTGTCCTTCCAAAAGTTTCTCTAACATAGACTCCACTTTATTGTCTTGTGCAGGAGGCTTTTGGTAGGAAGATGAACCATAGTTCCTTGTGTAGTTGCTGTTCTGAAATGGGGGCTTTTGAGTGTATCCAGAAGAGTTTTGGTTTCCTGTGTAGGAGCTCTTCTGATAATTCCCATTGAAACTCCTGTTACCTTGCTGATTCCCAAACCTTTGGCCTTGAAAGCCACCTCCATTAATGTAATTGACATCCTCTTCTTCACAGTCTTCATTTGGTTCGAATGTCTCCACTTCATTAGCAAAGTGGACTTGCTTTTTGCCCACCAAGAGATCTAACTTCCTGTTCAGCTCAGCTATTTGGCTTCCTCCAGTTACCCCAGCGTTTTGTCTTCTCTCAAAGTCTGCATTTTTGGTGTTGTTGCAAGAGGCCAAATTATCTATAAGCACCATCGCGTCCTCAGGGTATCTGGTGTTGAAGTTGCCATTGCTCGCAGCGTCTAGAGCCATCTGGTACCTCCAATCGATCCCTCGGTAAAAGATTTCGATGAGCTGCGGCTCGCTGAAATCGTGATGTGGGCAATCTCTCTGGTTAGTCTTGAATCTCACGCAAGAAGCTTTGAATGCTTCAGTGGGTCCTTGGGAAAATGCAGTGATCTTTGTTCTCAGCTCTTCGGACCTTGCGTCGTCAAAGAAGTTGCATAAAAATGCATTCTTTGTGTCTTCTCAAGTGGTCAAGGATCCTGGATCCAACTGCTTCAGCCAGTATGACGCATCTCCAGCAAGCGAGTAAGGGAAAAGCTTGCAGAAGAGATAGTCATAAGTCACTCCATTAGCCTTAATGCTAGATGCCAATTCCTTGAATCGCTCAATATGGTCCATAGGGTGCTCATTAGGAAAGCCATGGAAGGGATGCTGAGCCAACAATGTGAAGTAAGCAGGCTTCAGCTCGAAGTCGTTCCTTTGGAATGTAGGAGGACGGATCGCAGCTCTATTAGCATAGAACTGGTTTGGGCGGTTGTATTCGCCAAGCGTTCTTCCACGTCCAGCTTCTGCAGGGGCGATTTGTATGGCTGGTTCTACGATGACGGCGCCAGCCTCATCAAGTCTTTGTCCACAATCGTTTCTTCTATTGTTGTCCAAGTCCGTGAAGTTGCCAGCCTCGTCATGAATCATAATCACAGGTTCTGCCATCTCGTTCTACGTAGGGTGTCGATCGATGCTATCAGTGGTGTCGATCGACACTAAGGGGTATCGATCGATGCTATGGGAGGTGTCGATCGACACTCGGGCAGTCTTTCGAGACGGCCTACTTCCTGGTTGAGTGTGATTAGTTCCTTGTCCTTGTTGCTTATGGTACTGCGATTAAGCATGCACCTGAAAAACAAAATTAGAAACTAAATCAGTAACCAAAAATAAAAAGAAAACCTAGTCAAAATCCTTGAACTAGATTCTGTAGGCAGCTATTACTTCCTCGGCAACGGCGCCAAAAACTTGATAGGGCTCAGGTTTTACCCAAATAAAACTATTGCAAGTGCACAGCAAATGCAATCGTAGTATAAAGGGTATCGAAATCCCAAGGAAAGTATATGTTGCACTAAGGTTTCTAAATTCAGATTATGCTAGGTCGAATAATATGAAAGTAAACTAAGCGATCTAAACTAGTAAGTAAACGAGATTAAAAGCGATGTAAGTTCAGGAGATTAAGACGCTAGGCAAGGGTAATTATCAGGATTTGAATCCAATAATGCAGAATCTAAGTTTATTAGGGATTTATTAAGAACCATCTAGAACTCGAATCACTAAGTTAAAACCAATCAACTCTCGTTGCAGAAGTTACCTATGCCTAGATTCCTAAATCCCAAATCACTTTGCGAATTTAAACAACTAAGGCAAGCATTAAGAACATGTTCGATTTGTTCACAAAATACCTAAACCAAATCTCTTTGTGAATAGATATTTTTCTCACCTATGATTAGTTCAAGTTACTAATAATGCTCTCGCATCTATTAAATAACGTAAGGTTTGATTTCTAAGTGATCAATTTCAGAAATCAAGTTAAGCACAAATCAAGGTGAAGATCCTATTGATTTTTCTAAAAGTTCTAATGATTCTACAAACTCTTAATCAAACCCTAAATCACCCTAACCTAACTAGCAAACTACTCAGACATAATTATGCAAACACAAATCATGGCTGAAATAAATTGCATAAAAGAATAGAGGATGATACAGGGGTTCAAAATCTGGCTCAGATGAGTTAGAATTGTCTCCCCAAAAGCTCAGGATCAATCTCTCTCTAAGTCTCAAAAACAGAAAATAATGATAATGTACTTGACTAAACAATGCCTGAAAACTATTTATAGATGAGGATTTTCGTCAGGGGCAGTCTTGTAATTCTTCAAAACTTGGGCTGATTTCCTTTTAAATCGACACCCTTCGTGTAAATCCAGCTTAGGCTTCATCACTTCGGCTGCTTCTCCAAAATGCTCCCAAAAGTACCAGAATCTCCCATTTAGCTCCAAATGCTCTCCATCATGTAAAGACTCTAATAGGACTCTAAAACTAACAAAAGACTCTATAAAAACACTTATATCATGGTCCAAAAACGGGTAAAAACCATGATATATCACGTAGTGCGGCCAACTTGCTCTTTTTGATGCTTGACGGACCTTCTTGCTTCCTTCATAACTTGAGATCCAACCGTGGGGTTGGACTCAAACCATTTCGAGGTGCAAGACAACTGATAAGGCTACATTTTTCTCTAAATATGAGCTTGATCTCGTGGTGGGAAGGTCTCCATCTGATGTTGAACTTATGTCCTCGAGCACTTATCCCAGAAATATTTGTTCTGCTCCAAAATATGCGTGTTGCTAATATTACCTAAAAAGAGTCTTGAACAACTGAATACTCGAAATCTAGTGTTTATTTATTAAAACTTTAGTGGAATACGTATTAAAGCATTCATTTATAATAGTAAAAACGGGCGAAAAATGCATGTTATCAGCTGTTGTGAGAAACTTTGACTCCCGACAATGTTCCATTTTATTTTGCTTTGTTACAAAGGCCGGATATGACTTCAGTACAAAGTATGAAGAGATACATGTATAATGGATCGCCTTGCCTAATGATGGGGTTGAAAGTTGCGAACAAAATGAGATGCGCTTCTTAGGGACTTCTTGTGTTTTAAATTTTTTAGGGACCCTAAGCTACAAGTGCACTGTTGACGTGTAGTACTTAGGGTGTCGATCCACGGGGAAGACCTACTGCAAAACAAAAGAACGATAGAGCAACCATAGATGCACAGAGGTTTAGGGGTTTGTTTCTGTCACGGTAGCTATTGAATGCGATATTGAAAGACAAAGCAAGTGTTTATATAGGCTTCGCTCTTGTCTAATCCTATGATAAACGTAAAAAGAAAATTTAACTTAAAGCAAAATGTAAAATCAACTTAAACGAAACTAAAGACGAAAAGAAAATCAATTGAAGGTGCGATATTGAAAATGCGTAATTAAAATGCGATATTGAAGTGCGTAAAAGTAAATGCAAGTGCGATTAAATCAATGAGAGAAAACGTTGGGATCCTTCCAGAAATTCTTACGGGTTCCAACTAGAAATCAAACAACTAAACTCAAGCGAACAAGACTAGGCGAGAATTTCTCTAAACCTGAATCACAATTTTATAACTTAAATAATTTCATAAATATATCGTGTATGTTATAAGAACTCCGTAGATATGAATTTTCATCCTACGACGCAATCAAACACATAACAATAGACCGGGTTCGTTGTAACTCTCACAACGCTCTGTGAGTGTGCAATTCGGACCTCACGACGCGACCTCTAGGCTAAATTGGGCCTGGTGGTCGGATTCAACACGTTAGCGGCTCTAATCAATCATAAGATCAGTTTCTAGTTCATGAATCCATGCATTAAGAACAAAATTAAGCAAAAGAAATCCCTAAAATACGGCTATGCGAAAAGATGATTGAAAACAATTAAAGAAATTCCCTATAAAACCCCGTTGGAAGACTCCCAACAAAAATAAACTCTCACATAAGGGAAACGAAAACACTATGAAGAAATGCAAGTTTCGATTAATGAATAAAAAGCAAAGAGAGTTCAAGAAGAATTTATCTCCCTCAAAAATAAAGAACAAAAACAATGAAAAGAGATTCACGGCAGCAAAAGTATTGATAGATGTATTGAGCACACGAAATAAGAACCCTATAACTAAGTATGTATAAGTCTTCACTTCTCTTTAGGCGCCTCTTAGGCTAGACTTGCATTTGATAGCTACGAGATTAAGTTGTGCTCGCAAATTGGCTCGGGATCGTCGATTGGGTTGGCCGCATGGTAGACCCTCCGAGGAACGGCTAATGCAAGGCCGAACCCAGGCATGGCGTGGCCAGAGTGCTTCCTTTTTTGTCTTGATGGACCTTCTTGCTTTCCTCGTAACTTGAGATCCAACCATGAAATTGACTTCAAAATACTTCGGCGTGAAAGGTAGTAGATCAGCCTATCTTGTCACCAAAATTCAGCCTGATCTGGAGGCGGGAAGATCTCCATTTGTTGCCAAACTTATGCCATATTGCACTAGTTCCGGAAAATGTCCGTTTTGCTCTATTTTGCGTCATTTTTGCTAAGTTTTCCTGAAAAGAGTGTTGACCATACAAATACTAGAAATATGCTATTTATGTATTATAACCTTAGTGAAATACTTGTTAAAGCATTCACTTATGATAGCAAATTTGGACAAAATATGAGTGTTATCAACTCCCCCAGACTTACAAAAGTCTAAACAAGGAAAAGAGGTTTGAAAACATGGAAACTCACCAATACTTGGGAACTGATTAAATCAATCAATCGACCATTTGAGCCACATATCTCAGAAATCAAAAATCCAAAACGATTTGGTCTAAATTACCTTGAGCTTTTCGTTCATCCCAAATTTGGTTTATGGTCCCTTAGAGTATTTCGAGCATTCTCTTGTTGACTCCTCTATTTTTTTAGGGATGCGGTCTCACTCAAGGGTATTAATCAAAGAAACCATAGACTCTTCTCTTCCAAACACCTGAACAAAGATTGTTTCGAATGCAACTCCCCTATTTTTTTGTCCCTTAATCGATTTTCACCGTTCTTTTCTAGGGTATCTTTTTATTGTTTCTATCGAATTCTTTTTCTCTTTTTTTTTCTTCTTAGTTGAAGAACGCTCACTATTCTGTTCCTTGTGAGGAGAAGTTTTCGTGAAGCTGCTCGCTATCATCGTTCTTTGGGGAACTCAATCTCCCATTCTTAAACCAAGTTTTTTTTTATATAAATGAAGATCAAAGAGAGATTGCAGCTAGAGCATATTGTCAGAGTTTAAAAGAGGAATTAAGTTGAATGTGTCTCAAACCCCTTGACGAGAATTTTTCAATTCATTTAGGTGTGGAGTCAACGCAAGATCCTTCAAGTACACCAGAGATTATAATTTTCTTCGGTAGAATAATCCACTCACAGTGTTCAACATAGTAGACTTTGCTTCTAATCCCAACGATATTGGTCATTAAGCTTCTTGTTCTAAGTGACTTGTACCTAGCAAAGTTCCTTGTTTTCAACAAATTTTTATTTTTTGACTCGCTCAAAACGACTTGATAAAAAGAAAAATGCATGCAAAGACTCATGAAATAAAATAGTATTAGTAACATAATAAACCCCTCCAGACTTAAATCACACTATCCCCAGTGTAAAAAAGTCGAGTGGATGTAAAAAGATAGGTAAATTCAAGTACAAGGTTGTGAAGACTTACTTCAAAGTGGCGTGTGGATTGGGTGGGTATTTGGGCTCGTGATGATATTTTGAGCATAGGACTTGATATTTCTTCTACTGTCCTTGCAAAGAATCGATTTCTTTTGAACATAAGAGTTGAATACTTAGTTCGATAGGAGAATGTGGCGGTTGTTGCTTCCATTGCTTCAGGTGGTGGTGGGTGTGTGTTGATGGGCAGATGGTGGTGGTGTTAGGCGTTTGATGATGGTGGTTGGCTCACTTTTGTTGATTTCTATCAAGCACTTTGGTTGTGTAGTACTTGCCTTGAATCCTTGAACTTTTGGAAACACCTTGAATGAAAGCTGGAAACTATTCTAGACTTGTGGTTTTGAAGATTGTGTCACCTTAGAAACGCAAAGTTTGGGTCGATGCTGTGTACGAGATCCCGTAAGACAGGTGTTGCTATTTTAGACTTTAATTCCATATGAAATCCTTGCTTGCTTCGGTTTAAAAGTCTTGGTCGCGTGTGAGAGAAGTTAGTCTTCGGAAACTTTTCTCTTCGCGTTTTGGTGAAGAAAGTTACATCTTCTTCCTTTTTGAAGCTTGTGCAACAGTTCTAAATTGTTGAAACCATTGTATTCTTCTTCTACTTCGTCGATACAGGTCCTTGGAACGCTCTTGAAGAAGTTGTGGAAGACAGAAGATCATTGATAGAACATGACTTGGATAAGAGTTCATGTCATACCTCTGATGGGGTCTAAATAGTCGTCCGAGATTGGAGGATTTCTTTGAGGACTCGTCGAGCTTTGACTTTGTAGGACCCTAAGATGCAAGTGCACAGCGTTCATTGTAGTACTTAGGGTATCGAACCACACGGAGGAGGTCAACTGCAAAACAGAAAACAGGGCAACCAAAGATGCAGGAAATTGGGGTTTTGGGGATTGTGTCACGGTTTTTGCAGAAAAGAAAGAAAGCAGAATCACGTCTTATATAGAAGAGGTTGTCAACCAATTCTATAACCAACGGGAAAAGGAAAATTAACTTAAAAGCTTGTAAAAAGGAAATCAGATGAGTAGTGCAGAAAAAGTAAATATTAAAGTGCGTAAATCTCGATTGAAAAGCAGATGGGAGAAACACGTTGGGGATCTACTCGGAAAATCTATGGAGTTCTAACTAGAAATCAAACTCTCAAAAGTTAAGCAAACGAGACTAGGCGATTTTTCCTAAACTGGTTCACTAGTTTTAACGACCTAACTCTGACAAGCAAGATCGATTTGTGAACGTCTATTTCGCAGGTATATTGTCGTATCTTGCGTCCTAGACGAACACGCAATAAGATCGGAACAATAAACATTCAGACATCTTTTGAAGGATGCTCTCTACCCTACTATGGTCTGGATCTGAGATTCAGGACGTTAGTCGCTCTCAAGACCCTGCGATCAGACTTCTAGTTCATGACGCCAGACTCATGCAATAAGAACGAGTATGGTGAGAAAGAAAACCCTAATCTTCAGCCTAAACAAATGGTTTAAAAACTGTTAATGAAATTCCCCATACATCCCCTTAAAGAGCACCCAAAGAAGAAGTAAAAAACGTGATTGATGAATGCATAACTTGTATAAATCGATAAGAAACAAAGAGGGTTCAAAAAGAAATCAATCTCCTTCGAAGAACAAAGTGAAAAACCACGAATCAGAGATTCGAGGCCACCAAAAGAATTATGTAACTTAGAGTATTTCGTGATGCCTAAAAAAAACCCTAAACAACGAGTATATATAGGTCTTCAAGTCCCCTTGATCGTCGATTAGGTCTTGGCTTGCATAAGACCCCAGCGGCCACTGGTCATCTGGCTTGGCCGTGGCGCGGCCAGCTCGTCTTTCCGGGTGCTTGACGGACCTTCTTGCTTCTTCCATAACTTGAGATCCAATAGTGAGATTGTTCTCAAACCACTTCGAGGTGAAAGACAGCTGATAAGGCTACCTTGTCTCCAAATATGAGCTTGATCTTGTTGTGGGAAGGCCTTCGTTTGATGTTGAACTTTTGTCCTCGAGCACTGTTTCCGGAAGTGTCCATTTTGCTCCAAAATATGCGTCTTTTGCTAAGATTACCTGAAAAGAGTCTTAGACAACCAGATACTCGAAATCTAGTGTTTATGCATTAAAACCTTAGTGAAATGCTTATTAAAGCACTCACTTATTATAGTGAAAATGGGTAAAATATGCATGTTATCAACTCCCCCAGACTTAAATATTTGTTTGTCCTCAAACAAAACAGAAATCTAAGTAAGGAAAAGAGGTTTGAAAACGTGGAAACTCACCAATACTTGGGAACTCGTCAAGTCTACAACCGACCTGTTTGAGCCACGTAACTCGGAATCTAGCTTCAAGGCGTTTGGGTCTTGTTACCTTGAGCTTTTCACCCTTCCCAGATACCCTTCATGGTCCATTTCAGTATTTCGAGCTCTCTCTTGTTGACCCCTTTATTCATTTAGGCGTGCGGTTTCTATCGAGGGTGTATTGGTCGACGAGACATTATACTCTTCTCTTCCAAACATCTAGACAAAGACATTTCAGACACAACTCTCCTATTTTCTCTTCCCTTAGTCGATTTCTCCCTACTTTTCTAGGGTATCATTTTATTTTTTCTATCGACTTTCTTATTCCATTTTTTTTTCTTTCTTCTTAGCTTGAGAATGATCACTTCTTTGAAGTTTACATGATTGCTGCGAACCGTCATTGTCCTTTAAGGAACTCTGGTTGCCATTCCCAAACTAAAACCTTTCTTTCTATATTTTTTTTTCTTTTCTATAACAAGGGAAGATCAAGGAGAGGTTGCATTGCATCTACTTAGTCATGCTAGAGTCTAAAAGAGGAGCAAAGTTCGAAGTACCTCAAGCCCCTTGACGAGAAGATTTGATTCATTAGGTGCGGAGTCAACGCAAGATCCTTCGAGTACTCTAGAGATTAGAACTTTCTCCGCTGGAATGATCCACTCGCCGTGTTCAACTTAGTAAACCTTGCTTCTAAATCCGTGAGAATGGTCATTAAGGTTCCTTGTTCAAAGTGACTTGTACCTAGCAAAGTTCATAGTTTCCGACTAAAAAAAAAAAAAAGTTTTGACTCTATAAAACGACTCGATAAATGATGTAAGTATGCATAAGACTCATCAAATAAAAGCATAGTTAGTAATATAAGAAACCCCCCCAGACTTAAATCAAACTGTCCCCAGTTTGTTTAAATCGAGTTGAGGTGAAAAAGATAGGTAAATTCAAGTACAAGCTTGTGAAGACTTACTTGAAAGTGGCGTTGGGTTTGGTATGGGTGGATGGGCGTGTGGTATGATTGAGCTAAGGACTTGATCATTCTCCTTATGTCCCTGCTTAGAATCGATTTAATTGAACTAAAGAAATCGAAAACTTAGCTCGAAAGGAAATGTGTTGTGCGGTTGAGCTTCCTTGCTTTGTTTGGTGATGGTGGGCGTGTGGTGATTATGGATGAGGGTGGTGATAGGTGTTTGGTGGTGATGATTGGCTCGCCTTTGTTGAGAAGGAAAAGTACTTCGGTTGTTGAGTACTTGTCTTGGTTCCTTGACCTTTGTAAAACACCTTTAATGAGAGATGGAAAATTTTCCGTCCTTACGTCTTGAAGATTGCGTCACCTCAGAAACTTGATGTTTGGGTCTATGCTGGCCTATCCGGTGACGTGTTCGGAATCCCGGAAGACAGGTGTTGCTAGTCTGAACTTCAATGCCATATGAAATCCTTACTTGGCTTCGGTAAAGGTCTTGGTCGCGGAAGAGAGAAGCTAGTCTTCGGAAACTTTCTCTTCGCGGTTTGGTGAAGGAAGTTGCATCTTCTTCCTTATGGAGCTTACACAATGGTTTCATCCTCTAGAACCATTGTATTCTTCTATGTCTTCGTGGATACAGGTCCGTTGATCGTACAGGAAGAAGTTGAATGAGATGGATCATTGACTTAACTTGACTTGGATGGAGTCTTGTCTTGTCTCGCCGTCTTCGATGCAACAGCAACTTGCCGCGGTTGTGGAAGTGATCTTTGCGGTCTTTAAGACGTGTTCAAGCCTTGGATCAAGGAGGAAGCTTGAAAGGCTTGACACAGTTTGAAGGAGATCCGGTTTGGTGAAGTTCGGGATGGAAAACGTCTCAGAGGAGGGCCGGCCGCGCGACGGGTTGTCGCGGTCGCGGCCAAGTGCATCTCCTCCGCGCCATCGTCGTTCGTGGCGCGGCCAGACTCCTTGTGGATGGCCCACAGGCAGTTCGTCGTCCGGTGAGTGTTCTTCGAAACTCCTTCATATTTTTGGTCTTTTCTGGTTTTTCTCATTTTTTGTGCTTTTCTTGGTTTTTCTGATTTTTTTGGCTTTTGGGGTTTATGTAAATGTTGTAGACTAAGAAGAAACCAAAACTAAAGATTAGTATGGTGAAGGAGATGAGAAAGAGAGTACCTAAAATTGGTTGTCTCCCATTGAGCCGCTCTTTTTTAGAGTCTTTTAGCTAGACTTTGGTAGTTTGGGAGCTTAGTTAGAGGTTGAGCTCGACCTTAGGCAAGGTCTTTTTGCCTTCTGCGCGGCCTCTTCTGCTGAGGACTCCTCGAGTCTCTCCATGATTGCTTCTTCATCACTCTCAAAAAGATGTTTCGCCATGGTGCATGGTATCGCGGGATAGAACTTTTACTCATCGATATTGGCGAATGAGACTCGCCTATTTGGCCAATCCATGATGGCTCTTGCAGTGGCTACGAATGACCATCCCAAGATGAGAGGTGCAGCTTCTTCTTGGCGAGTTTTGACTATATAGAAGTCTACCGGGATTCTACAATCGCCAATGATGACCGGGGGATCATATGACTCCTTTCGGGGTTGTGAGCGACTGGTCTGCCAATCCAATCACCACTTCCGTCGCGTGGGAGTGCATGATCCCGTGTTCTCACACCGCATAACTTGGTAGCACGCTGATAGTTGAGCCGGGATCACATAACGCGTTCTCAACCTTGATCCCCTTGATTTCGCATGAGATGAGAAATCGGCCAAGGTTTCGCGTTTTGTGCAGGCTGCGAAGTAGCCTTCCCGACCTTTCTCGTGTGAAGAGATCTTGTATTTCTAGCATGTTTTCGTTGCTTTCACAGAAATACTAGCCGATAAGATGTTTTGTACATGCTTCAATGAGCGGGGTACCCGATGGAAGACCTCGAACTACCTTGTTGAACTCGTCCAGGTTCTCTCGAGTGATCGTGTTGGTGTAGCTTTCGTATTTCTCGGCGCGGGAGAAGTAGGCGGCTCTGGCTGAGGTAGTCGAACGTCTGGCTTGACCAAAGTGAACTTTATTCTCGTTCCTACTCTCTAAGCTGTCTTCAAAGTACTCTTTTAAGCCATAGCTTTCCCAAGCTTCATCGAATCCTACACTTGCTGGGATTCCTTCTATCTTCTTGCGGAATTCCACCAGTATTTCCCTCTTAATATGCAGTGTGAGAGGTCTCTCCATGTTTGTGGTGATATCCGAGGTAGGCCCTTCTTCAGCAGGTCTGAGTGACTCCTCTCGAGGGGCGGGCTCACGCGCCAGGTGGGGTTGGATGAAGAAGCAAGGTGTTTTCTCGACTCCCGAGGCCAGGACTTCACGCTCCATCTTAGCTCCTATAAGTTTGTTGATTTGCCCGTCGAGCCGTTTCTGCTCCTTGGATAGTTTTGCCAGGATGGCCTCGTTCTTCTTTTGAGCCTTTGCCATGTTTAGAACCCCGTCTCTCAAGTCCTCGACTTGCGATTCAGCCTTGTGATGGGCGTGTTCCATCTCCTGGATGTTCTTCTCCATTCGGCCCATGATGTTGTAAGTGGCTCTGCGAGTTTCCTCAAACTCGTACTTCAGGGCGCGGATGTCTCCTAGCCCGCGGTTCAGAGTACCCTTGTGATCCGCCAAGTCTTCGGAAGTTCTGGATAGTTTGTTGATGTTGCCAAAAGTGCGGTTCTCCAATACATTCACGTTGTTGGCGACTTTCTGAAGCTTGTGGAAAACTTACCATGGATAGAGTCCATGCGGGCGTGTAAGGATCTCTCATACTTAGCTTGATAATCAGTCATCACTGTTATCGCCTCGATAAGGTTCTCCACTTGCTGATATAAGGGAGCAGATGCGATTCTCTGATCGTTCTGGGCAGGAGGCGGCATCTGGAGGTGAAGACTTTCGCTTCCATGGATAATGGGAGGCGGAAATCCTCTTTGAGGGCGAGGCATGAAGCGCTCGTGTGGTAGCAGCGTCGGAGGTGGTCTCCGAGAATGGTGTAGAGATTCTGCAGGTGGGCGTGTATTAGGAGGCATGTAAGGATCGCTCCTTGCGTGCTCCATGGTGTGGTAGTTCCTGAAACTCATAGAAAAAAATCTAGAAGTTAGAGAAAAATAATGTCTTTGAGTTGTGATCCTGACCTTTGCCTTGGACAGCGAAACACAACCTCCCCGACAACGGCGCCAAAAGCTTGATGGGGTCTAAATAGTCGTCCGAGATTGGAGGATTTTTTTAGGGACTCGTCGAGCTTTGAATTTGTAAGACCCTAAGCTGCAAGTGCACATCGTGCGTTGTAGTACTTAGGGTATGATGTGATCCCAAGTACCAACATCCCACCGACCATCCTTGTTCCAGTTGTGAACGCCCCACCCTTGACTAGAGCAGGAGCTAAGAGGCTAAGGGAGAACTTCAACCAAGCTGTGGAGTCATTACTTGCCGACCAAGGGGTTAACGACATAACCGAGCAGCTGACGAAGTTAACCATATCCAAAACCGAAGTGCTTACAAACCAAGGAAGCGGGGAAATGCTAACCAAACCGTATCAAGAGGAGGATTATTTCATGAAGGACGGTCCAAAAAAATACATGGAAGAATGGCCAATCATCAAGCAAGGACATGAAGTTTCCTTATTCACCATTCTCCCAACATAAAAGAGTCCAGGTTCATCCCCTCCACCAAGTCAAACAAATCCCACCAAATCAGCCAAGGTAAGACTGAATTAATCATATTGTTTGACTAACTTTCTTTGTTTTTGTCTTGATTTTCTTGCATTTACAATTGATTTTCGAAATCACATTAGATAAGGCAATTGTTAGCCATTTTCAATCCCTTTAATTTAGCTGCATTTATTGTAATTTGCTTCAAGACCCCTAGAAGGGCATAGCTGTTTGGACTCTATATAAAGTCCCCTCACAGCCTTGTATTTTTCGCACAATCAATAAAGAGCAAAGCATTTTCTTAAGAGTTCTCTCTTCTTTAGTTTTTCTAGGCATTTGTGATTTCTGCCCAGTTTAACTTGTCTTATCATTGCCTTCACCACCAGGCTTTGTGGCGACCATCGATCCACCCTTCTATTCATCATCATCCGACCAGCCTTCTAAAGGAGTGACCTTAGTCCCTTGAAAAGGCGCCATCTTTCCACTTCGACCATATTCCATCCGACTGGCTGAAAGAGAGTGACTTCAGTCCAGCTTTCAGCCTCCATCATCCACAAAACGTGCCTCAACCTTTGAGGAACGTATCATCTGGTATCAGAGCTTAAAGCTCCTAAACCCAGGTTTTATCGGTCCTTTATCTTTAAACTTGTTCTTGTTGTTCTTCGTTCTTGATTCAAAAAGAAAAAAAAAAGGATTTGAATTCGTTTTGTGCTTTTGTTTATTTTCTGAATCTGTTTTCCATACTAGATCATTTAATTTATACTTGCATACATTTTATTTCAAAAAAATAAAAATAAATCATTGGCCCAAGCATATTTCATTTCCTTAATATTTCTTTAGAACACATTCATACACTTTGTTTTATTTTTCAGGTACCAACGAGAACAAGCCATGGGTGAAGCTCCAAATCAAACCGACCTTGCCCAAATTCTCGCCAATATCCATGCTTCTATGGAACTACTTGGCGCTCGCATGGACCGGTATGAACGGCGACCCCACAGGGATCATGCCCGAGGTGATCGAAATCAAAGGGAACATGAGGAAGATGAAGAGAGCATGCCTGATTTAGAAGATGATCCACCTCCACGACATCAACAAGTACCACCCGAACTTGATGGGTATCGCAACCGCCGAGACCAACCACAGGACAGAAACCGAGGCGATGATTATGGCCGAGGAGGAGGCAGAGATATCAAGCTGACTGCCCCAACTTTCGCTGGGAAGATCAACCCATATGCTTACCTTGATTGGGAGAGGCGAATGGAACACATCTTCGAATATTACCAATACTCCGAGGTAAGAAAAATATCACTTGCTGCTGCCCAACTTACTGATAATGCTCATGCTTGGTGGGACAGGGATGTTGCAGACCGGCGAAGACATCAACACCCCCAGATCAATACCTGGAGGGATATGCGGTTCAACCTAAGGAAGAGATACGTCCCAACTCATTACCACCGAGATATACAAAGGAGATTTCGCAAACTGACTCAAGGGAGCAAATCGGTGGAAGAGTATTCTGAAGAGTTTGAAAGTCTTAAGAATAGACTGGATATTGAGGATTTCACCGGAGACTCAAATGGCGCAGTTTCTGGATGGGCTCCAAGATAGGATTGCCAGGAAAGTGGAAAGGCAAAGCTACCATGACTTGGAGGAGCTTCTGCACTTAGCTATCCAAGCCGAGCAACACATCAAGAGGAAGATAGCCGCTACTAGCCAGAACAAGACTACTTAGACTCTTCAACGCAACCTAGACAAGGGAAAATCCATAGCGGCGGATTTCGGGTTCAAGAAACCAACATTCAAACCAGAGCAAGGTAAGTCCCAAACTCAACAAATTACTAGAACTCGTGACATTGCTTGTTTTAAATGTCAGGGAAAGGGACACTATGCAAGAGATTGTCCCAATCAAAGGGTCATGATTCTCAAGGCTAATGGAGAGTATGAGTCCAAAGATGAAGAAGAAGAAGAAGAGCTACAACACTCCGAGGATGATGTCACTAACTATCCTGAAGTAAGAGAAATACTTGTTGTTAGGAGAGCTCTTAGAGCACTCTTTGATGCTGAGGCAATCCAAAGAGAAAACATCTTTCACACTAGATGCACCATAAACTCCAAGGTATGTAGTTTAATTATTGATGGTGGTTCTTGCACTAACGTGGCTAGCAAGTATTTGGTTGATAAGCTAGGTTTAGAAAAGACCAAGCATCCTCAACCTTACAAGCTGAGATGGCTCAACGATGAAAGAGAGCTCAAGATAGCCGAACAAATAACAGTGCCATTCCAAATAGGAAAGTACACAAATACTGTTGTGTGTGATGTTGTCACAATGCAAGCCGGACATCTCTTACTAGGGAGGCAGTGGCAATTTGACAAAAAGGACATGCACAATGGAAGGACTAACTACTACAACTTCATCCACAACAAACGTAAGCACAACATAGCACCCCTCACCCCTCAAGAAGTACACGAAATGCAGAAAGCAATGTCTAGAAGAACCGAGGTAAGTAAGACCAGTCTTTATGTTTCACCTGGCAAAGTGATTAAATCATTAGAAATGAAAGAGCAGGTGCTACTAATGGTCTTTAGAGATGGGTATTTTTCAGGACCCGAAGAGGAAAAGCACCCGGAAGGAGTACTTAAGCTGTTAGAGGAATTCAAGGAAGTTTTACCTGAAGACCTTCCCACCGGCTTACCACCCATCCGTGGGATTGAGCACCAGATTGACCTTGTGACCGGAGCACCACTACCCAACCGACCAGCCTATAGAGTCAATCCCGAGGAGGCTAAGGAACTTGAAAAACAAGTTCAAAACATGATGAGCAAAGGCTATGTCAATGAGAGCCTTAGTCCGTGAGCAGTACCAGTCCTCATAGTACCCAAGAAAGATGGAACATGGAAAATGTGAGTAGATTGCAGGGCAGTCAACAACATTACAATCAAATATCGGCATCCCATTCAGAGACTGGACGACATGTTGGATGAGCTCAGTGGAGCCACCATCTTTTCAAAGATAGACCTGAAGAGTGGCTACCACCAAGTCAGAATGAAGGAAGGTGACGAGTGGAAGACAACATTCAAGACAAAAAGGGGTCTATATGAGTGGCTGGTCATGCCGTTAGGTCTCACCAACGCACCAAGCACCTTCATGAGGCTCATGAACCACGTTCTAAGTGCCTACATATGTAAGTTCGTTGTTGTGTATTTAGATGATATTCTAGTATACATCACTAGCTTGGATGAACACCTTAATCACCTTGAGAAAGTTTTGGAAACTTTAAGGCTAGAACAATTATATGCTAATCTCAAGAAATGTGTTTTCTGCACTGATCAATTGGTATTTTTAGGCTTTGTTGTTAGTTCACAGGGTCTAAAGGTGGATGAAGAGAAAATCAAAGCCATACAAGACTGGCCCACGCCAACCACCATTGGTAATGTTCGGAGTTTTCACGGCATAGCAAGCTTCTACCGACGTTTTGTAAAGGAATTCAGCACAATTGCTACTCCTTTGACTGCAGTGATCAAGAAGAATGTTGCATTCACTTGGGGGCCAAAACAGGAAGAAGCTTTTCATAAACTTAAAGATAGCCTTACCCATGCACCTGTCTTAGTTTTACCTAACTTTGACAAAACCTTTGAAGTTGAATGTGATGCTTCAGGTACAGGTATTGGGGCTGTCTTAACTCAAGGAGGGAAACCGGTTGCCTTCTTCAGTGAGAAACTGAACGGAGCTGCACTCAACTACCCCACCTATGACAAGGAGCTCTACGCCCTAGTAAGGTCTTTGGAGACGTGGCAACATTACCTTCTTTCCAAGGAGTTTGTCATCCATACCGACCATGAAACGCTCAAGTACCTAAGGGGCCAGACCACACTGAAGAAACGACATGCAAAATGGCTCGAGTTTGTGGAGACTTTTCCCTACGTGATCAAGTACAAGAAGGGCAAGGAGAACATTGTAGCTGATGCCTTGTCCCGGAGGCATGCCCTGATTTCCACCATGGAGGCCAAGATAATGGGTTTTGAGCATCTCAAGGACTTATATGGCAACGATCCAGACTTTGGAGAACTCTACCAGCAATGTGCAAAAGGTGCTATCGGTCCTCACTATAAACATGATGGTTTTCTTTTCAGGGACAAACGATTATGCATCCCGCAGAGTTCGATGCGAGAGTTGATTCTTAGAGAGGCTCATGGAGGAGGCCTTATGGGACACTTTGGAGTGCAAAAGACCAAAAGCATTGTCGATGAGCATTTCTACTGGCCGCACCTGAAAAGGGATGTGGAACGATTCTGCTCCAAATGCATCATCTTCCTAAAGGCAAAATCCAGGTTGCATCCTCATGGTCTTTATATTCCCTTACATATCCCTAACATGCCTTGGGTAGATGTGTCTATGGACTTTGTTTTAGGACTGCCCAAGATAAGAGAAAAGGACTCCATATTTGTGGTAGTAGATCGGTTCTCCAAGATGGCACACTTCATCCCTTGCAACAAAACAAACGATGCCACACAGATTGCTGATCTGTTTTTCAAGGAGATTGTCAGAATTCATGGATTACCAAGGACTATCGTCTCAGACCGGGATACCAAGTTCCTAAGCCACTTCTGAAAGACCTTGTGGAGGAAGCTCGGGAATAAGCTTCTCTTCTCTACCACTTGCCATCCCCAAACAGATGGACAGACTGAAGTCGTGAACCGCACACTATCCACCCTCTTAAGGGCCACAGTCGGTAACAATTTATGAAATTGGCTTGAGCGTCTTCCTTTCATTGAATTTGTTTATAACCGAACACCACACTCTACTACTAAATTCTCTCCTTTTGAGCTTGTGTATTGTTTTAAGCCTAGTACTCCCTTGGATTTCGTGCCATTACCCCATAAGGAACAAATCAGCAAAGATGGAGAAGCAAAGGCCGAGTTTGTTAAGAAGCTACACCAAAAGGCCAAGGAGCACATCGAGAAGAGAAACGAGCAGACCGCGAGACGTGTGAACAAGGGCCGTAAGGAAGTCAGCTTTGCACCAGGAGATTGGGTCTGGCTACACATGAGAGCCGAAAGGTTTCCAAACCAAAGGAAGTCCAAGCTAGCACCCAGAGGAGACGGACCATTCAAAGTGGTTAAAAATATCAATGACAACGCCTACCAGATTGATCTTCCAGGTGAGTTTAATATTTCCACAACCTTTAATGTCTCTGACTTAGCTCCTTATGATGCAGATGAAACAGTTATGAGGACAAAACCTTTACAAGAGGGAGAGGATGATTTGATCCCAAGTACCAACATCCCACCGACCATCCTTGTTCCAGCTGTGAACGCCCCACCCTTGACTAGAGCAGGAGCTAAGAGGCTAAGGGAGAACTTCAACCAAGCTGTGGAGTCATTACTTGCCGACCAAGGGGTTAACGACATAACCGAGCAGCTGACGAAGTTAACCATCTCCAAAACCGAAGTGCTTACAAACCAAGGAAGCGGGGAAATGCTAACCAAACCGTATCAAGAGGAGGATTATTTCATGAAGGACGGTCCAAGAAAATACATGGAAGAATGGCCATTCCTCAAGCATGGACATGAAGTTTCCTTATTCACCATTCTCCCAACCTAGAAGTGTCCAGGTTCATCCCCTCCACCAAGTCAAACAAATCCCACCAAATCAGCCAAGGTAAGACTGAATTAATCATATTGTTTGACTAACTTTCTTTGTTTTTGTCTTGATTTTCTTGCATTTACTCTTGATTTTCGAAATCCCATTAGATAAGGCAATTGTTAGCCATTTTCAATCCCTTTAATTTAGCTGCATTTATTGTAATTTGCTTCAAGACCCCTATAAGGGCATAGCTGTTTGGACTCTATATAAAGTCCCCTCACAGCCTTGTATTTTTCACACAATCAATAAAGAGTAAAGCATTTTCTTAAGAGTTCTCTCTTCTTTAGTTTTTCTAGGCATTTGTGATTTCTGTCCAGTTTAACTTGTCTTATCATTGCCTTCACCACCAGGCTTTGTGGCGACCATCGATCCACCCTTCTATTTATCATCATCCGACCAGCCTTCTAAAGGAGTGACCTTAGTCCCTTGAAAAGGCACAATCTTTCCACTTCGACCATATTCCATCCGACCGGCTGAAAGAGAGTGACTTCAGTCCAGCTTTCAGCCTCCATCATCCACAAAACGTGCCTCAACCTTTGAGGAACGTATCAGGGTATCGAGCCACAAGGAGGTCAACTGCAAAACAGAAAATCAGGACAACCAAAGACGCAGGAAATTTGGGTTTTGGGGATTGTGTCACGGTTTTTGCAGAAAAGAAAGAAAGCAGAATCATGTCTTATATAGAAGAGGTTGTCAATCAATTCTATAACCAACGGGAAAAAAAAAATTAACTTAAAAGCTTGTAAAAAGGAAATCAGATGAGCAGTGCAGAAAAAGTAAATATTGAAGTGCGTATATCTCGATTAAAAGGCAGATGGGGGAAACACGCTGGGGATCTTCTCGAAAAATCTATGGGGTTCTAACTAAAAATCAAACTCACAAAAGTTAAGCAAACGAGACTAGGCGATACTATCGACCTAACTCTGACAAGCAAGATCGATCTGTGAACGTCTATTTCGCAGGTATACTGTCGTATCATGCGTCCTAGACGAACACGCAATAAGATCGGGACAATAAACATTCAGACATCTTTTGAAGGATGCTCTCTACCCTACTATGGTCTGGATCTGAGATTCAGGACGTTAGTCGCTCTCAAGACTCTGCGATCAGACTTCTAGTTCATGACGCTAGACTCATGCAATAAGAATGAGTATGGTGAGAAATAAAACCCTAATCTTCAGCCTAAACAATTAGTTTTTAAAAAACAGTTAATGAAATTCCCCATAGATCCCCTTAAAGAACACCCAACGAAAGTAAACTACTCAGACATGAAAAAAGAAGTTGAAAACGTGATTGATGAATGCATAACTTGTATAAATCGATAAGAAACACAGAGGGTTCAAGAAGAAATCAATCTCCCTCGAAGAACAAAGTGAAAAACCAGGAATCGGAGATTCGCGGCCACCAAAAGAATTCTGTAATTTAGAGTATTTCGTGATGCCTAAAAAAAACCCTAAACAACGAGTATATATAGGTCTTCAAGTATCCTTGATCGTGGATTAGGTCTTGGCTTGCATAAGACGGCTGCAGGTTTAAGTTGGGCTTCAAATGGGCTCGTGAACCGCGAGTGGCCTGGCCGCGCGAGCGACCGGCCGTGGCGCAGCCACTGGTCGTCTGTTCATCTGGCTTAGCCGTGGCGCGACCAGCTCGTCTTTCCGGATGCTTGACGGACCTTTTTGCTTCTTCCATAACTTGAGATCCAACAGTGGGATTGTTCTCAAACCACTTCGAGGTGAAAGACAACTGATAAGGCTACCTTGTCTCCAAATATGAGCTTGATCTTGTGGTGGGAAGGCCTTCGTTTGATGTTGAACTTTTATCCTCGAGCACTGTTTCCGGAAGTGTCCATTTTGCTCCAAAATATGTGTTTTTTGCTAAGATTACCTGAAAAGAGTCTTAGACAACCAAATACTCGAAACCTAGTGTTTATGCATTAAAACCTTAGTGAAATGCTTATTACAGCACTCACTTATGATAGTGAAAACGGGTAAAATATGTATGTTATCGACCTCGCCATCTTTGATGCAATAGAGAGTTGTGCCGCGGTTGTGGAAGTTGTGTTGCCGTCTTTGAAACCATGTTCAAGCCTTGAATAGGTTGTGAAAACTCAAGACTTGACGGGAGTTGAAGGAGAGTCGGTCTAGGTGAGAAGTGGGCTGGCCGCTTGAAAGGGAGTTTTGGCCGCGCGACAGAAGGTTGCGACCGCGGCCGTTGGTCGTTTGGCCTGGTGCTTGGCCGACGCGCCATGGAGGCCTGTTGGCCGCGACCACACACCCTAATAACATGCATATTTTGCCCATTTTCACTATCATAAGTGAATGCTTTAGTAAGAATTTCACAAAGGTTTTAATGCATAAACACTAGATTTCGAGTATTTGTATGTTTAAGACTCTTTTCAGGTAAACGTAACAAAAGACGCATATTTTGGAGTAAAACAGACATTTTCGGGATAAGTGCTTGAGAACATATGTTTAATATCAGATGGAGACCTTCCCGTCACGAGATCAAGTTCATTTTTTAGAGACAATATAGTCTTATCTACTGTCTTTCACCTCGAAGTGGTTTGTGTCCAATCCCATGGTTTGCTATCAAGTTAATAATTAATTCTACTAATTTTCTAACTAAAATAATTTTTTTTCATTTTTCCAAAAATAAAAATGATTTCAATTTCTTTTGTAAATTCTAAAATTATGAATGCACTTTTTGACGGGAAAACGGAATCATTTTTTTATGAAATTCATGAAATTTTATTTTTAATATAATCTCATTTTTGCTATAACTCTTACAAAACATTAAATCGGTTTTTTTATGAAAAAGTTCAAGAACATATTTTTGGCAAGATTTATTTTTTTCGCAAAAAAAAACGCAAAATCATATTTTGGTAGCAAAATACAAAAAACATGAAGTTTGATTTTGACATGAAAACACGAAATTATGTTTTTGGCGAGAAAATGCGGAAATATATTTTTGGTGAAAAATGTGAAATTATATTTTTTGGTTTTTTAGAAAAAAAAATAAAATCTGTTTTTTGGAGCAAAAACATATAAACATTGAGACATATTTTTGGCAGAAAAATACAAAATCATGTTTTTGGCGGAAAATATTTTTTTGCAAAAAAAAAATGAAATTAAATTTATGGTTGAAAAATGTTGAAATATATTTTATGGAAAAATGTGGAATTAGATTTTAAGTGAAAAAATGCAAGATTATATTATTTGAGTTTAAATGTCATCCATATAAAAATTATTTTCTAAAAAAAATCATTATTTTTGAATTATTCATGTGGAGTTTTGATTATTTAAAAAGAAAAAGAAAGATATATATATATCTGAAATGGGTCTTAACGGGTTTCGGGTCTAAATGGAGCAGGTTTACCTATTTTAACATCTCTACTTCATATATACACAATCTGAAGAGAAAAGAGACGCATTTACTTGGATTGAAACCGTTGATGCTAGACTATCTGTTTGGCTGTTATTCTTGCTACTGTTTGGTGAAGGTCTCATGATAGGCATGCTTTCTTCGGCTAATTCCATGAGCCTTTTAAGCTCAGGCAACACATCATTTCCCAAGTTAGGTCTGTCTTTTTGCCTTAACTTGGCGCACTGTAAACCAATTTTTGCTAATACTAAGGCCTCTTCAAGTGGCCAGTCAGGAACATCAGGGTCAAGCATCTCAGCAAAAGTTCCCTCTGCAATTGCTATCTCCACCTGGTGAGTCAAGCTCATTGGTGGCTTTGCTGTAAGTATTTGCAAGAGCATAATACCAAATGAATATACGTCTGATTTGGTTCGAAGCATACCGGTTTTCTGGTATTCTGGATCAATATAACACAAGGTTCCAGCAGTTGATGTCATTCTATACTGTGTTTCGGCATCAGAAACAGAGGGAGGGACAAGCCTAGCAAGACCGACATCAGCAATCTTGCTGACCATGTGATGGTCAAGTAATATATTGGCTGGTTTCAGGTCACGGTGCACCAATGGCTCTGGTTTTAACTGGTGAAGGAAATTAAGACTAGTGGCGATTTCAGTTGCAATGCGGAATCTTAACTGCCATGAAAGTACTGGAGAGTTTCCTCGTCTGAGGAGACGGTCTTCTAAGCTACCGTTGGCCATGTATTCATAAACTAAACATCCATATTCGACGCAAGCTCCTAGCAAGAGAACCATGTTTGGATGTCTTATGGAGGTAAGTACTTCCAGTTCTTTCTGGAATTGTGATCTTCCTTGTGCTGCATCTGGTCTAAGGACTTTAATCGCCACTGGTGTGTAATCTAGAATACCTTTGTAAACAGGTCCATAACCTACTTCTCCAATCTTGTGACTAGCCGAAAAATCTTATGTTGTTTCTTCAATCTCCTCAATAGTGTATTCCCTGTACCTTCTATCACTTAAAGAGGACATCGCTCTGTTCGTATTCTCTGCTTCTCTCAAAGCTTCAGTTTCGATTTGTTTTCTCCTCTGAATTTCGATTTCTGTTATTCTATGAGCTGTCGCTACTGCTTCCATGGCTGCTCTGCTCTTTGCCTTTTCATTCTCTGCCATTGCCATTGCAGCTTCCTTGGCGAGTCTTGCTTGTTCTAGCTTATGTTCCCTCTTTTCTTTCCATTTGTGTAACTCAGTAGCCTGCAAGACACATATTCAGTTCTTATTTTTCTTAACATTAAATGATTATTTTCAAGTACATATACGTACCGTTTTCTTAGCTGCGATTGCTTCTTTGCAGGCAGTGCTATACATTGCCATTGTATGCTTGAGCTCCATTTTTAACCTTCTCACCTCAGCTTCTACTTCATCCTATAAAATTTATACAATAATTAATGATTAAGGCCGAGGAGATTTGTAAATTAATAATGGTAAAGCGTGAAAATGATTAATGAATAATATTCTTTACCTGGCTATGTAGTGACCATGAGGAGAGTCTCCCACTTTCCTGAGAGCTTGTGGAGAATGCAGAATATGAAGAACCAAGGTCTATGGACTGCTTTTCCGATGAGCATGAGGATGTGGCAAAGCTACATCGATTTTCTTCAAACTCAGAGCTAACAGAGAGACGAGGTGTTGGGAACATCCAATCCACACTTGGCCTATCACTACTCACGAACGATATATCAGAGTCTGTCAGTGAGGCCTGATCATATGCTCTTCTCACGAATGGAGACCTATTCAAATTACCATTACTGAGTTTTGTGCAATAGATTATGAATACCACAAGCATGTTGAGTATTAGGGAACATACTTATGCTTGCTCTCGACTTCATCCTGTTGACGCATTGTTGCGCTGGGAATTGAGTTGTTGCTGCTGGCGTTGCTAGGCCGAGCTGGAAATTGTGGACTTATTGTGCAGAGTGGAGGTGGAGACGAAGCTGATCTAGCAGACGAGATTTTACCTCTAGAGATTGCATAAACTGTACAGAAATTAGCTGCTCCTTTCATCACTGTGCTGGTAACATCTGCAGCTTTCAACCTTCTATAGAAAGACAACATAATGCATATATGAAATACTACTTTTTGGTGTGTTGATAAAGACGAGTATAATTAATTTGATAGAAAATCTTACTTTAAAAGAGTCATCTTGGATGCACCGAGTACTAGAATATCAATTGCATTCTCTTGCACATAGTTTATAATTCCTTTAGCAGCATCAACATCATCCAATATCACCTCTTCGCAATTTATCTGTCACCAATACTCTCAAAGTTTAAAATTTATGACCAAAATACAGAGCTCTACAATCTGTAATTACTAAAACCAGAATGCAACAGATAAATTAACCTAGTCATGATATTGATCTTAAAATATTTTCATGCGACCATCGCGATGCGATAATACTTAAAAGAAAACTATAACTGAATTCCTATTTTTATGAATAAAATCATGTGGGATTGAGAATTTTATGAAATCTCATAAAATTGTTAGCAGTTACGGTGGAAAAAATATAAAAACATTCCATTTATCACATTCACTCCATAGAGAAAAAAGCAATTTTTATTAAAAAAAATTATCCTACTTTTAAAACGTTGAGAAATAAATGGGATTTATTATTTTATTTATTATTAAACATTTTATCCCATTTTAATTATCATCTATTTTTTTCCTATCCTATTTAAATTTGTCCCATTTATTGATCATATTACATTAGATTATAACTAGTTACACCAAATAAAGGCTAAAAACTCACGTCTTTTCGGGTGCAGAAGCAGCGGAATGGAAGAAACAATTCTTTGACGTCATCTCTAGACTTATTTGGGTAGGTTCCTGCATAAACAACATTGAATCATCAAAGGTAATGAAACATGTAGTATTTCAAGGGATGGTTAATGAGAATTTGTTACCATTTAGAGGAAGGGTTTGTTTGAGTCTAACATGGACAAGAGTAAGAGTCTCTCCTGGGGTTAAAAGATTATCTACAGCCCATTTCAATGCAGCCTGACTTCCTTTGTCTTGATCAATCGCAACCACAACGTTTTCGTCTCTTCTCTCGCCTCTTACCATCTTCACTATTTCGTTTTTACTCTTGCAAATAACAAGATATTCACAATTTTGTTTATAAATGAAACATTTTGGGTTTCAAAGGCGTTGGAATATATGCTAATAATAGCAAAAAGACAACATATATGAAACAAGTAATTGAGTCTCTCTTCTGTTATGTTCTGTTTCCTTTACATGGTGTATTTTTTTTTAAGTTTTATTTTAGTGAAAATTGTTATTTTATAACTGAAGTAATATATCTTGCCGATCTCCAGCTGTTTTTTGGTCTTAACCTATAACTGAAGTAAGATTGTGCACATCTGTAGCATTCTTACTTTCTAATTTTATCTAGCTTTTTTTAAACCAACACAGATTAAAATTTCTAAACATAGTATTCACATTTTCATTAAAAACGGAATGTACTATTTGAAAATGTGAACACATTCATCTTTTCAAACTTCCCTTCAACATCCGACAAGCAATGCACGGTGTTTCGACGCCGGCAATGTCCAAGCTTATATTCAGAATCATAAAGGAAACAAATAAAAAGGCGACTAGACAGAAATACTGAAATAAATGGAGGAATAAAACAGAGGCAAAATAACCTGAAAATTTTGAAATCAAGTTCTTCAAGTCATTGGGAGAAAACATCGAGCATCCTTGAGATTCGTGTTGGCAAGAACCAGGAAGGGTTCGAGAGTCTTGATTCCAAAATCGAACACACAAATGTTCGTGCTGATTTAGATCCTTATAGTTAAAAATCCTCTGATAGAGAGACTTCCCCCTTTGCTTAAACAAATCCTCATTAATGGTTCTCTCCCTCAGGTATGTTTGTTATCATTTGAGTAAGTCAATATGAAATTTTCACATTTGTACTTTTACGCTTGTACCATTCGTTCCCCCGTACTATTTTTCACCAATTTAATATCAAACGTAACCAAGTAAGTGAAAGTATATCAAATATTAACAACAAGACCACTTTGGGCTTGTGTGAAAAATAACACAATTACAAAGTCATCGCAATCTTTGTGGATTCGCAAGGAAGGATGTTGTCGCAAAGTCATCGCAATTTTGCGAGGGTGTTTTGACGAACTTGCAAAGGGCCACATGGCAGTCGCAAACCTTTGCAAATTGCGACAAATTCATGACGAAAATATCTGTAGCAAAATTTTCGAGGGAATTGCGAGTGTTAACGAATTAGATAGAACATGTTTTTCATAAGTTCCATCTAATCTTTTAAGAGGGATGATTCCGTCGCAAATATCTCGAGTTGCCGTCGCAGTTCCCTCGCATATCACTGTTCCTCGTAAAACCGTTGCAAATCTCTCGTAAATCTTTCTGAAATCTTATAAAAAGTCAAATGGAGATGAGAGTTTCTCACAACAACATAAAGAGGAAAAGAAAAGAGAATAAAAATAGAGATATGAAGAGTGAAAACAAAAGTTTGAGCCAAAGGTGGATATTAAAAAAAATAATAATGTCTTCGGATCATGCAATATATGCATTACGATCGTGATGTATAATCGCTGAGATTCGAAGACCGGTGAAGTGACGAAAGAGTATCGGAACTGGATGCGAGGATTCTTATACCAGTCGACAAACCAACCATTTGCGATGGAACATGGTTAAATATTATGTTCATGTAGAAAGTGAAAGAATATACCATATATAAAAATTAATATTTTGAAGAGACATCTATATAATAGGGGATTTATGACAAACTACAACGTATGGTTTTCGCATGGGAAAGATTGTGGTGCAGAAAGTAGTAGTACGAGTCAAAGATTGTGGTAATGAATTATGATGATGGGAAAAATTGTAACGACCGGGATTTTTGTAAGTGGGCCAAAAATTTTAGTTTTAATTATTGAGGCCCATTAGACCATCTCGATTATTTTGGCGTGAATGTTGATTATACACAAAGGTGTATGCATCGCCCTCCCCGATTACCCTAGCCGCACGAGATGAGAAAGGGAGAAGAGAAGGAGAAGAGAAAGAGGGAAAATGGAGAGAGAAGGGGATCGTGAGGGAGAAGAAAGAGAAAGAAGGGAAGGAGAGGAAGAGTGAGGAAGAGAGAACGTACCGGGGAAGTGGTGCCGCCTCCGTACGCCGACGGTGCCGTTGACGAAGCCACCGTCTCCCATCGCCGCCGCTGCTCCTCATCACCGTCTTAGTTTCATGCTTCACTGGAGGCATCATTTCCATCACCGGAGGTCAAAGGTCATTATTGCCGAGAGTCACGTGAAACCGTATCTGTGAGAAGAAGCCATCGCGCGTCAACCAGAGTTGTTGTCTTCTCGAATCCACTACCTCAACTCGCCGCCACCATCGATCTGTTATCATGTGTCGTCATCCGTGAACTGTCTTTGGAGTAAGCTGAGTAGATGAGAAAGGGAGAAGAGAAGGAGAAGAGAAAGAGGGAAAAGGGAGAGAGAAGGGGATCGTGAGGGGGAAGAAAGAGAGAGAAGGGAAGGAGAGGAAGAGTGAGGAAGAGAGAACGTACCGGGGAAGTGGTGCCGCCTCCGTACGCCGACGGTGTCCTTGACGGAGCCACCGTCTCCCATCGCCGCCGCTGCTCCTCATCACCGTCGTAGTTTCACGCTTCACTGGAGGCATCGTTTCCATCACCGGAGGTCAAAGGTCATTATTGCCGAGAGTCACGTGAAACCGTATATGTGAGAAGAAGCCATCGCGCGTCAAGCCGAGCTGTTGTCTTCTCGAATCCACCACCTCAACTCGCCGCCACCGTCGAGCTGTTATCATGTGTCGTCATCCGTGAACTGTCTTTGGAGTAAGCTGAGTAGATTTGTACGTCACTTCCGATACGTTTGTTTTCCCGATATGATTGTGATGTTAATCACCATTGTTACTTATGCCTTAAGGTACCTTTGGATCGTTACTGTTCAGATCCGTTTAGTTGCTGTTGCGTTAGAGTGGTGTTGTCATTGTTGCTGGTGAGTGAGATCTCGTCTTGTACGTAACGTGTTTAGAGTTTCCATGGTTGCTTAAGGTCCAAGCAACTTTTGATCTCCTTAGTTGTTGTTTTAGATCCGTTTGATTATTGCAAGTCTCCGTTCAAGCCTGTTCCATTCCCGTTTCGTTTTCGGCAAGGCTAAGGTGAGGGCGGGATCCGTGGATATTTAACAGTACTAGTCATTTAGTGTTAATAAGTGCTAGGTCTAGGTAATTGTTTTGGTTGTGTTGATTGGTGATATGTGATGATGTGTGATGATGAATGTTAGTGATAATGTTAGTTGTTGTGATGATGGTATATGGTGGATAGTATGTGATGATTGTGTGCAGTCGGACTGAGGACGAGGACATGACGATCCCGTCGAAGCTCGTAAACCGGCTGACGAGCCAAAGGTGGCGTACGACCTTTCGAGGTGACGGCCAGCCTAGTGTGTCAGGTGTCAGTGTCATATGTGATGTGAATTTTATATTGATATGTGTGAATTGAAAAGAAGTGAAAAGTGATTCATGTTGCTTGAGCGATTGTCTAGAGTTAGTATTTGCTGATGCGGTGATTATTAATGCTAAGTATCGTGTGGACGGAAATGATATTTCCTCACTGAGTAATTCGTTGCTCACCCCTCCTTTTTCCCTTTTTAGTGTGTGCAGGTGTGTCGCTTGTCTTGCAACTTAGGGCGCGAGACCTAGGGCACAAAAGTGACGGGAACGGGTCCTTTCAAAAATATATTTGGCAATGCTGATAAAGGGTTTCAACGGGAAAATAAATATCATGATATGGTTGTAAATGCATTACATGAAGTTATACCAACATCATTTGTTGATAATAGTAGGGAAGAACACAATGTAGATGCAAAACGGTTTTATGATATGTTAGCCGCTGCAAAACAGCCCCTCTATGATGGATATAGATAAGGACAGTCTAAATTACCACTCTCATCTAGGATGATGACATTTAAGAGTGATAATAATCTAACTGAGGTTTGCATGGATTTGTGAGCTAAACTTTTTAAAGAGTATTTTCCAACTGATTATCTTTCTGCTGAGAATTATTATGAAATACAGAGGTTTTTTGCGAGTCTTGGATTACCATCAGAAATTATTGATGTATGCATTGCCAATTGCATGATTTTCTGGAAATATGATGATATGCTGCAATAATGTCGATTTGAAGGAGAGATATCAATAAACTATTGGAAGGACATGTGTCCCGTACCAACGCATGTGGTACTTGCCAATCACTGATAGAACACATGCGTTTGCAAATGTGCAGCGAGTGATATTGTGTGGCCACAACGTCTTGGACACGCAAACTTCCAGATTCTCCAACTTCTTCAATGAAGCAAGCAAGTTGATTTCAGTCAATAAAATTAGTAGTTCTTCTGTCTGTGAACCATGCCAAATGGGCAAGAGTAGCCAGCTCCCTTTTTATTCTTCAGAGTCTAGTGTTTTGGAACTCCTTGATCGAATATATTGTGATCATTGGGGTCCATCTCTAGTTGTATACTGATGAGAACATCGACCTAGCCGAGACCAATGAGCTTGTACCGACGGTCAAGTCTTCACCAATGACACGGTCCAAGACCAGGAGGCTTAGAGAAGGGTTCAATGTAGCTGTGGAGACCCTCCTCAACAAAATGGAGCTAGGAGTCACGTTCAGAAATCCACCACCACAAGCCGACCTCAAAGATAGCTCCAAAGCACCCGAAATGGACATATTGGAGGATTTTGCAAGGATGAGCCTCAAGGATGACCAGTCTCGTACAAACCAAGGTATGTTTAAATACTTGGCAGGTAATGGAGCTCAAAACAACAAGAATCTCGTGGAGATCACGTCTCAGCCTCAAGATACCGCGAAAACAAGCCTTGAAGCCGAGAGAGAGAAAATGGAGCAAGAAGACGTTTTGGGAGCTATCCACGGGAAGACACTTGAAGATCTCTATCATCTCGACTTCACTGGACTTCAAGAAGATGGAATCATCAAGAAACCAGCATGGAACGGACCAGGACCAAACACAACCACCAAGAATGCATTTCCGGTCATTGCGCGCCAAAACCAGGTATATTCAATTTATACAATCTGTGCCGGTAAGATGACTTGTCCCAGTGGTTCTTAGCACGTCCAAGAGCCCCAAGATCGAGCCCCAAGATGACTTGTCCCACTCGTTGTGGAATCAAGCCTTTGTTCTACCACCGTTCATCCACTGATCTAGAAGAGAGAGCGTGAAAGCCAGCCTCTAGATCCCATCTTCCGCCTGCCTTTAAGACTCACACCGAGTCTTATATCATCTGGTATCAGAGCCAAAGGTTCTGCCTTTGGTTTTCCTACCCCTATCCTTTTTTATTCATTGTTTCTGTTTCAGTTTTATTTGAGTTTCTGCTTTGTTTCGTCAAAAGAAAACCCATAAAAATCGTGGCTGCTTGTTTAGTTTCTGTTTAATCCAAAAAAAAAACCCCAAAAGAATTGAATCTGTTTTATTTGCTGGTTTTGTTTATTTGCTTTCATTAAACCCTAAAACCCATAAAAACGTTTCCCTTTTTGTTAAGCTGCTAGTTTTATGTTTCTGTTCTTTTAGATCCGTTTTTATAAAGCATAAAATCATAAAATTTTTATTTTCCAGTGTTGCTGTTTGGTTTAGTTTTGTTTAAGCAATTGTTGCATCAGCTTGATTGTTTAAATAGGCTAGTTGTTTTCTGTTTGCTTGAGTTTTGTTTGCCGTGGTGCTTTGATCTGTTTTTTAAGTCTTGCAATGTCTAGCAACACCGAGGACAACATGACTGATGGAGAAGGAGTTCCCCAAGATGCTGTGCTACAAATGATGGCAGCAATGAGGGAGGAGCTGCGAAACGTGGGCTAGCAAATGGGCACCATGCGGCAGGAGTTTGGTGAAAGGATTGACAGAATGGAGGCTCCACCAAGGAGAGCTCCGATCAGAGGAGAGCCTTTACAACAGAATGGTCAGGAAGAGGAGATGCCGGACGTGGAAGATGATGTCCATGACCCTCTCATTCACCGAAACCAGAGGAGACAAGATCCTCTAAGGAGAAATCCAGCAAGGGAAGTAGATTTCTGTGAACAGAACCATGAGCTTAAACTAACACCGCCTACTTTTGCAGGGAAATCAAATCCAGAAGTCTATCTGGATTGGGAGAGACGTCTAGAGCACATCTTTGAGTGCTATGGATACGTTGAGTGCAAGAAAGTGGCTGTAACTGCAGCAAATCTCACGGAGAATGCACTTGCGTGGTGGGACAGAAGCGTAGCCGAGAGGAGAAGGCAACGTTTTGGTCCGGTAGCTAATTGAAGTGACATGAATTTCCTCCTAAGACAAATGTATGTCCCTAAACATTATCATAGAGACTTACATAAACGTTTTCGTAAGTTGTCTCAGGGAACTAGGAGCGTTGATGAATACTTTGAGGAATTTGAGAAGCTAATGAACTCTCTGGAGTTAGAAGAATCCGAGGAGGCTTTAATGGCTCAATTCATTGACGGTTTGCAAGAGAGGATTGCAAAAAAGGTGGAGAGACTCCAATACAGTGGAATGCACGAGCTATTGCATCTTTCTGTACAAGTGGAGCAGCAAATTAAGCGCAAGACATCTCTCACCAGCCGCAACAAATCATCTCAACCATGGGCATCAAGTAGTTCTAGACCTCTAGACAAAGGGAAAGCCGTGGAGATTGATTCAAGGTTCAAAGGAAAGAATACCGAGGCTCCTAAGTTCAACCGACCAGAGCAAGGTAAGTTCCCTAGCACTAATCAAAGGACTCGTGATATAACATGTTTTAAGTGTCAAGGCAGAGGGCACATGGCAAGAGAATGTCCGAACCAGAGGGTGATGATCATCACGCCTAGTGGAGACTACGAGTCTCAAGATGAACAAGAGGATGATGCTAGTGATCACAGTGAAGACATTCAGTACCCTGACACCGGCGAGATGCTAGTGACCAGAAGAGTGCTAAGTGTTCTCATCAACCCCGAGGAGAAAGTCCAAAGAGAAAACATCTTTCATACAAGATGTACCATCCAAGGAAAGGTATGTAATCTGATTATAGATGGTGGTTCTTGTACTAACGTGGCTAGCAAGTATATGGTGGAAAAATTAGGTTTGGAAAAGACTAAGCATCCGGGGCCATACAAGCTAAGATGGCTCAGTGATCAAACGGAGTTAAAGATCATGGAGCAAGGTTCTGTTCCATTCAGTGTGGACAAGTATTAAGACCAAGTCACTTGTGACGTGGTATCAATGCAAGTTGGGCACATTCTGCTGGGAAGGTCGTGGCAGTTTGACCGAGCTTCCCACCACCATGGCCGCACAAACCATTACTCTTTCACATACAAGGACAGAAAGTATAATCTTGCACCTCTCACTCCATCCGAGGTACATGAATTACAAGTCCATATGAGCAAAGAGACTGAGGTAAGTAAGTCTAGCCTTTACTTATCCACAAATACGATTCATAAGACCCTATATACAAAGGGCACCATGCTACTAATGTTGTTTAAAGACTGTCTAAGTTCAGGAGCCGTTGAGTTAGAACTTCCTGCCGAGGCCATAGCTGTCTTGAAAAAGTTCAAGGACATATTTCCTGATGAGATACCGTCTGGACTACCCCCAATCCGAGGCATAGAGCATCAGATTGATCTCGTTCCAGGATCTGCTTTGCCTAATAAGCCGGCGTGTAGAATGAATCCGGAGGAAACTAAGGAACTAGAGAAGCAAGTGAGAGACTTGATGGACAAGGGCTATATCCGAGAGAGTCTTAGCCCCTGTGCCGTGCCTGTGCTTCTAGTTCCAAAGAAAGACGGTACATGGAGGATGTGCGTGGACTGCCGAGCTATAAACAACATCACCATCAAATACCGCCACCCCATACCGCGTCTAGATGACATGCTGGACGAGCTAAGTGGATCCACAGTCTTCTCAAAGGTCGACCTCAAGAGTGGATACCATCAGGTCCGAATGCGTGAAGGAGATGAATGGAAAACCGCATTCAAGACCAAGCAAGGCTTGTACGAGTGGCTTGTCATGCCGTTCGGCCTGACCAATGCCCCAAGTACATTCATGCGCCTTATGAACCAGGTTCTGCGTTCTTATATAAGTAAATTCGTAGTAGTTTATTTTGATGACATACTTATATATAGCAAGAACTTAACTGATCATCTCAAGCATCTCGAACTAGTGCTTAAATCACTTCGCAAGGAAGGCCTTTATGCTAACCTTAAGAAGTGCACCTTCTGTACTAATCAACTTGTGTTCTTAGGCTTTGTAGTAAGTGAACAAGGACTACAAGTAGATAAGGAGAAGATCAAAGCAATCAGAGAATGGCCAACACCAACTACAATCGGACATGTAAGAAGATTTCAAGGCCTAACAAGTTTATATAGGCGATTTGTGAAGGACTTCAGAACAGTAGATACACCACTCAAGGCAGTAATCAAGAAGAATACACCATTCTCATGGGGATCAGCTCAAGAAACAGCTTTCAATACGCTGAAAGAGAGGCTCACGCAAGCCCCGGTTCTAGCCTTACCAGATTTTGACGAGATGTTCGAGGTGGAGTGTGATGCATCCGGTCTAGGGATTGGAGCTGTGCTACACCAGAGGAAACGACCAGTGGCGTCCTTTAGTGAAAAGCTTAGTGGGGCAACACTAAACTATCCCACCTACGACAAAGAACTCTATCCATTGGTCTGGGCATTAGAGACATGGCAACATTACTTGCTGTCCAAGGAGTTCATCATTCACACTGATCACGAGACCCTTAAGCATCTGAGAGGTCAGACTTCACTCAAGAGGAGACATGCTAAGTGGTTAGAGTTCGTGGAGACATTCCCGTATGTAATCAAGTACAAAAAGGGAAAGGAAAATGTGGTAGCTGACACGCTTTCAAGGAGACATGCATTGATCTCTACTATGGAAGCAAAGGTGCTGGGTTTTGAGCATCTAAAGGAGCTATACAAAGATGATCCGGAGCTAGGAGAAGCCTACCAGTCATGCGGTAAAGGAGCTTTCAGCTCATTCTACTTACACGAGGGGTTTCTCTTCAAGGACAAACGCTTGTGCATCCCTCAGAGTTCAATGAGAGACTTAATACTCAAGGAAGCACACGGTGGAGGTTTGATGGCTCACTTCGGCATGGGCAAGACACTAGCAGTGGTGTTTGATCACTTCTATTGGCCACATCTGAAGAAAGACATGGAGAGGCATTACGCTAGATGTGTTACTTGTCATAAAGCCAAATCCAGGTTACCTCCTCATAGACTCTATTTACCTTTACCTATTCCTAACGCACCATGGGTGGATATTTCTATGGATTTCGTGCTAGGTTTGCCTAAGATCATACACAAGGATTCAATCTTTGTTGTTGTGGATCGGTTCTCAAAGATGGCACACTTTATACCATGTGACAAAACCAATGATGCCACGCAAACAGCCGATATGTTCTTTAAAGAAGTGGTACGCTTACATGGAGTACCGAGGACTATCGTCTCTAACCGAGACACAAAGTTCCTAAGCCACTTTTGGAGGACCTTGTGGAGAAAGCTTGGTACCAAGCTGCTGTTCTCTACAACTTGTCATCCACAAACGGATGGACAAACTGAACTGGTAAAGCGTACACTTTCTGCTTTACTTAGAGTTACACTTGGTAGAAATTTAAAAACTTGGTTAGATTGTTTACCATTCATTGAATTTGCTTATAATCATGCCACTCATTCTGCTACTAAGATGTCACCATTTGAAGTAGTATATGGTTTTAATCCACTAACCCCTCTTGATCTCTCGCCAATTCCCCAAGTTGAGCAAGTTAACTTAGATGGCCTCAGAAAAGGAGAGTTTGTAAAGAAACTCCATGAGAAAGCAAGGGAGAATATCTTGAAGAAAACCGAGGGATACAAGAAGCAAGCTGATAAGGGACGCAAGGCATTGACATTCGAACCAGGAGAATGGGTCTGGTTACACATGAGACCCAAGAGGTTCCCACGCCAAAGGAGTTCAAAGCTTGCACCGAGAGGAGACGGACCATTCAAAGTGCTAGAGAAAATCAATGACAATGCATACCGCTTGGAGCTGCCAGGTGAGTTTAACATTTCTCATAGCTTTAATGTTACTGATTTATCTCCTTATGATGCAGATGAAACAGTTTTGAGGGCAAAACCTTCTGAAGAGAGAGGGAATGATGAGGACATCGACCTAGCCGAGACCAACGAGCTTATACCGACGGTCAAATCCTCACCAATGACACGGTCCAAGACCAGGAGACTTAGAGAAGGATTCAATGTAGCTGTGGAGACCCTCCTTAGCACAATGGAGCTGGGAGATACGTTCAAAAATCCACCACCACAAGCTGACCTCAAAGATAGCTCCAACGCACCCGAAATGGACATATTGGAGGATTTCGCAAAGCTGAGCCTCAAAGACGACCAGCCTCGTACACACCAAGGTATGTATGATTATTTGGCAGGAAATGGAGTCCAGGACAACAAGAATCTCACGGAGATCACACCTGAGCCTCAAGATGCCGCGGATACAAGTCTTGAAGCCGAGAGAGAGCAAATGGAGCAAGAAGACGTTTTGGGAGCTAACCACGGGAAGACACTTGAAGACTTCTATCAGCTTGACTTCACTGGACATCAAGAAGATGGAATCACCAAGAAGCCAGCATGGAACGGCCAAGGACCGGACATGACCGCCAAGAAAGCATTTCCAGCCATCGCGCGCCAAAACCAGGTATACTCAATTTATACAATTTGTACAACTAATCTGACTTGTCTCAGCGGTTCTTAGCCCATCCAAGAGACCAAGGTTCGAGCCCCAGAAGAAGGCCACGCAGAATAGGCTTAGTTTTTATTTTCTTTTAGTTTAAGAGAACTTTCCATTTTCATGTATTTTTGCCTTTTTGCGTTTTGTTTCTTTTAGCTTTTCTTGTATTGTCGTTTTGCTTTATGTTTTCGGCCTTAGGGCTAGCTGACGAGCTGTTTATAAAGCTCCCCTGCAGCGTTGTATTTTTGGTTACCCTACATTATCAATAAAATAACGCAGTTCAACCTAAGCTCAAGCCGCCGCTTGTTCTTGTCTTTGCTTTTGCCTTTGCGTGTGTGATTCACCAAGGCTGAGTATCCGTGCAGTATCAGAGATCTTTCATCCCTCTGTGGTGCCATTCGATCCACCATCACTTCCCCATTAAGCCGTCCAACAAGAGAGAGCGTGAAAGCCAGCTTGTTTGACACCGTTCGGCTCAAAGACTTGTGGATTCAAGCCTTTGTTCTACCATCACCATCCCTTGATCTAGAAGAGAGAGCGTGAAAGCCAGCCTCTAGATCCCATCTTCCGCCTGCCTTAAGACTCACACCGAGTCTTACATCATCTGGTATCAGAGCCAAAGGTTCTGCCTTTGGTTTTTCTACCCCTATCCTTTTATATTCTTTGTTTCTGTTTATTTAGCTTTCTGTTTATGCTTTGTTTCAGTAAGATAAAAAAACCCATAAAAATCGTGTCTGCTTGTTTATCTAGGTTGCTTAGTTTCTGTTTAGTTATAAAAGAAAACCCCAAAAGAATAGTCTTAGATTGCTTGCCGATCTGTTTCTTGTTTTCATTAAAACCTAAAAACCAAAAGAATTTCCGTTTGTTTAATTTGCTAGTTTCTTTGTTTCTGTTTTGTCTTGCTGCGTTTAGCATTAATCAGAAAAGCATAAAAGGTTTCGTTTTGAGTTTTGGTGTGTTGGATTAGTTTGTTTAGACAATTGTTGCATCCGCTTGATTGTTTAAGTAGGCTAGTCGTTTCCGTCGTGTTTGAGTTTTGTTTGTCGTGGTGCTTTGATCTGTTTGTTGAGTCTTGCAAGGTCTAGCAGCGCCGAGGACAACATGACTGATGGAGAAGGAGTACCCCAAGACGCCATGGTACAGATGTTAGCTGCCTTGAGAGAGGAGCTACGGAACATGGGCCAGCAGGTGGGCACCATGCGCCAGGAGTTCGGCGCCAGGATTGACCGGATGGAGGCTCCACCGAGGAGAGCTCCGATCAGAGGAGAGCCTCTACAACAGAACGGCCAAGAAGAGGAGATGCCGGACTTGGAGGATGATGTCCAGGACCCTCTCATTCACCGAAACCAGAGGAGACAAGATCCTCTAAGGAGAAATCCAGCAAGAGAAGTAGATTTCCGTGAACAGAACCATGAGATTAAACTAACCCCTCCTACTTTTGCAGGAAAATCAAATCCAGAAGTATATCTGGATTGGGAGAGACGTCTAGAGCACATCTTTGAGTGCTATGGATACGTGGAGCGCAAGAGAGTGGCTGTAGCTGCCGCAAATCTCACGGAGAACGCGCTTGCGTGGTGGGACAGAAGCGTAGCCGAGAGGAGAAGGCAACGTTTTGGTCCAGTAGCTAATTGGAGTGACATGAAGTTCCTCCTAAGACAAAGGTATGTCCCTGAACATTATCATAGAGACTTACAGAAACGTTTTCGTAAGTTATCTCAGGGAACCAGGAGCGTTGATGAATACTTCGAGGAATTTGAGAAGCTAATGAACTCTCTTGAGTTAGAAGAATCCGAGGAGGCTTTGATGGCCCAGTTCATTGACGGCTTGCAAGAAAGGATTGCAAGAAAGGTGGAGAGACTCCAATACAGTGGAATGCATGAGCTATTGCATCTTTCTGTGCAAGTAGAGCAGCAGATCAAACGCAAGACATCTCTCACCAGCCGCAACAAATCATCTCAACCGTGGGCATCAAGTAGTTCTAGACCCCTAGACAAAGGAAAAGCCGTGGAGATTGATTCACGTTTCAAAGGGAAAAACGCCGAGGCTCCTAAGTTCAACCGACCAGAGCAAGGTAAGTTCCCTAGCACTAATCAGAGGACTCGTGACATAACTTGTTTTAAGTGTCAAGGCAGAGGGCACATGGCAAGGGAATGTCCGAACCAGAGGGTGATGATCCTCACGCCTAGTGGAGACTACGAGTCTCAAGATGAGCAAGAGGATGATGCTAGTGATCATAGTGATGACATTCAGTACCCTGACACCGGCGAGATGCTAGTGACCAGACGAGTACTAAGTGTTCTCATCAACCCCGAAGAGAAAGTACAAAGAGAAAACATCTTTCACACAAGATGTACCATCAAGGGAAAGGTATGTAACTTGATCATAGATGGTGGTTCTTGTACTAACGTGGCTAGCAAGTATATGGTGGATAAGCTAGGACTTGAAAAGACTAAGCATCCGAGACCATACAAGCTACGGTGGCTGAACGATCAAACGGAGTTAAAGATCGTGGAGCAAGTTTCTGTGCCATTCAGCGTGGGCAAGTATCAAGACCAAGTTACTTGTGACGTAGTACCAATGCAAGCTGGGCACATTCTGCTGGGAAGGCCGTGGCAATTTGACCGAGCTTCTCACCACCATGGCCGCACCAATCACTACTCATTCACGTTTAAGGACAAGAAGTATAACCTTGCGCCTCTCACTCCATCTGAGGTACATGAGTTGCAAGTCCGAATGAGCAAGGAAACCGAGGTAAGTAAGTCTAGTCTATACTTATCTACAAATACAATTCATAAGACCCTATATACAAAGGGCACCGTGCTACTAATGCTATTCAAAGAATGTCTAAGTTCAGGAACCATTGAGTTAGAGCTTCCTGCCGAGGTCATAGCTGTTCTAAACAAGTTCAAGGACGTGTTTCCTGAAGAGATACCATCTGGATTGCCACCAATCCGAGGCATAGAGCACCAAATAGACCTTGTTCCCGGTTCTGCCTTACCCAACAAACCAGCATATAGGATGAATCCGGAGGAAACTAAGGAACTAGAGAAGCAAGTGAGAGATTTGATGGACAAAGGCTATATCCGAGAGAGTCTCAGCCCCTGTGCCGTGCCTGTGCTTCTAGTTCCAAAGAAAGACGGTACATGGAGGATGTGCGTGGACTGCCGAGCTATAAACAACATCACCATCAAGTACAGACATCCTATACCGCGTCTAGATGACATGCTGGACGAGCTAAGTGGATCCACTGTCTTCTCAAAGGTCGACTTAAAGAGTGGATACCATCAGGTCCGAATGCGTGAGGGAGATGAGTGGAAAACCGCATTCAAGACCAAACAAGGCTTGTACGAATGGCTTGTCATGCCTTTCGGCCTGACCAATGCCCCAAGTACATTCATGCGCCTTATGAACCAGGTTCTGCGTTCTTATATAAGTAAATTCGTAGTAGTTTATTTTGATGACATACTTATATATAGCAAGAACTTAACTGATCATCTCAAGCATCTCGAACTAGTGCTTAAATCACTTCGCAAGGAAGGCCTTTATGCTAACCTTAAGAAGTGCACCTTCTGTACTAATCAGCTTGTGTTCTTAGGCTTTGTAGTGAGTGAACAGGGACTACAAGTAGATGAGGAGAAGATCAAAGCGATCAGAGAATGGCCTACACCGACTACAATCGGCCATGTAAGAAGCTTTCACGGCCTAGCAAGTTTCTATAGGCGATTTGTGAAGGACTTCAGCACAGTAGCTGCACCACTCACGGCTGTTATCAAGAAGAATACACCATTCTCATGGGGATCAGCTCAAGAAACAGCTTTCAATACGCTAAAAGAGAGGCTCACGCAAGCCCCGGTTCTAGCCTTACCAGACTTTGATGAGATGTTCGAAGTGGAGTGTGATGCATCTGGTCTAGGGATTGGAGCTGTGCTACATCAGAGGAAGAGGCCAGTAGCGTTCTTTAGTGAAAAGCTCAGTGGGGCTACACTAAACTACCCTACGTATGATAAAGAACTCTATGCCTTGGTTCGGGCATTAGAGACTTGGCAGCATTACTTGCTGTCCAAGGAGTTCATTATCCATACTGATCACGAGACCCTTAAGCATTTGAGAGGACAGACTTCACTCAAGAGGAGGCATGCTAAGTGGTTAGAGTTTATAGAGACGTTCCCGTATGTAATCAAGTACAAGAAAGGGAAAGAAAACGTGGTAGCCGATGCACTTTCAAGGAGACACGCACTGATCACTACCATGGAAGCAAAGGTGCTGGGCTTTGAGCATCTAAAGGAGCTGTATAAAGATGATCCAGAGTTAGGAGAAGCTTATCAATCCTGCGGTAAAGGAGCTTTCAGCTCATTCTACTTACACGATGGGTTTCTCTTCAAGGACAAACGCTTGTGCATCCCTCAGAGTTCAATGAGAGATTTAATACTCAAGGAAGCACACGGTGGAGGTCTAATGGGTCACTTCGGCGTGGACAAGACATTGGCAGTGGTATTTGATCATTTCTATTGGCCGCATCTAAAGAAAGATGTAGAGAGGCACTGCGCCAGATGTGTTACTTGTCATAAGGCCAAATCCAGGTTACATCCTCATGGACTTTACTTACCTTTACCTATTCCTAACGCACCATGGGTGGATATTTCTATGGATTTCGTGCTAGGTTTGCCTAAGATCAGACACAAGGATTCTATCTTTGTTGTTGTGGATCGGTTTTCAAAGATGGCACACTTTATACCGTGTGACAAAACCAATGATGCTACGCAAACGGCCGATCTGTTCTTTAAAGAAGTGGTACGCTTGCATGGAATACCGAGGACCATTGTCTCTGACCGAGACACGAAGTTCCTAAGCCACTTTTGGAGAACCTTGTGGAGAAAGCTTGGTACTAAGCTTCTATTCTCTACAACTTGTCATCCACAAACGGATGGACAAACTGAAGTGGTAAACCGTACACTCTCTGCCTTACTTAGAGTTACACTTGGTAGAAATTTAAAAACTTGGTTAGATTGTTTGCCATTCATTGAATTTGCTTATAATCATGCCACTCATTCTGCTACTAAGATGTCTCCATTTGAAGTAGTTTATGGTTTTAATCCACTAACCCCTCTTGATCTCTCGCCAATTCCCCAAGTTGAGCAAGTTAACTTAGATGGTATTAGGAAAGGCGAGTTTGTAAAGAAACTCCATGAGAAAGCCAGAGAGAATATCCTAAAGAAAACCGAGGGATACAAGAAGCAAGCAGATAAGGGACGCAAGGCATTGACATTCGAACCAGGAGAGTGGGTCTGGCTACACATGAGACCAGAAAGGTTCCCACGTCAAAGGAGTTCCAAGCTTGCACCGAGAGGAGACGGTCCATTCAAAGTGCTAGAGAAGATCAATGACAATGCATACCGCTTGGAGCTGCCAGGTGAGTTTAACATTTCCCATAGCTTTAATGTTGCTGATCTATCTCCTTATGATGCAGATGAAACCGTTTTGAGGACAAAACCTTCTGAAGAGAGAGGGAATGATGAGGACATCGACCTAGCCGAGACCAACGAGCTAGTACCGACGGTCAAGTCTTCACCAATGACACGGTCTAAGACCAGGAGGCTTAGGGAAGGGTTCAATGTAGCTGTGGAGACCCTCCTCAACACAATGGAGCTGGGAGACACGTTCAGAAATCCATCACCACGAGCCGGCCTCAAAGATAGCTCCAACGCGCCCGATATAGACATCTTGGAGGAATTTGCAAGGCTGAGCCTCAAAGATGACCAGCCTCGACCAAACCAAGGTATGACTGATTACTTGACAGGTAATAGAGTCCAATACAACAAGAATCTCGTGGAGATCACATCTCAGCCTCAAGATACCGCGGAAACAAGCCTTGAAGCCGAGAGAGAGCAAATGGAGCAAGAAGACGTTTTGAGAGCTAACCACGGGAAGGAACTTGAAGATTGCTACCAGCTCGACTTCACTGGACATCATGAAGATGGAATCATCAAGAAGCCAGCATGGAACGGACCAGGACTAGACACAACCACCAAGGAAGCATTTCCGGACATCGCGCGCCAAAACCAGGTATACACGTTTTATACAATTTGTCCAACTAATCTGACTTGTCCCAGCGGTTCTTAGCCCATCCAAGAGACCAAGGTTCGAGCCCCAGAAGAAGGCCACGCAGAATAGGCTTAGTTTTATTTTCTTTTTAGTTTAAGAGAACTTTCCATTTTCATGTATTTTTGCCTTTTTGCGTTTTGTTTCTTTTAGCTTTTCATGTATTGTCGTTTTGCTTTATGTTTTCGGCCTTAGGGCTAGCTGACGAGCTGTTTATAAAGCTCCCCTGCAGCATTGTATCTTTGGTTACCTTTTGATTATCAATAAAGAGACGAACTTTCTTCTAAACCTAGCGGCCGCCGCTTGCTTAGAATTGTGCTTGTGTTCTTGCGTGTGTGATTCACCAAGGCCAAGTGCTTGTGCAGTATCAGAGACCCTCCATCCCTCTGTGGTGCCATTCGATCCACCATCACTTCCCCTTTTACCGTCCAACAAGAGAGAGCGTGAAAGCCAGCTTGTTAGACACCATCTCGGCTCAAAGACTTGTGGAATCAAGCCTTTGTTCTACCACCGTTCATCCACTGATCTAGAAGAGAGAGCGTGAAAGCCAGCCTCTAGATCCCATCTTCCGCCTGCCTTTAATACTCACACCGAGTCTTATATCATATACATTAAGAGTTTTCTTTGTGGACAACTTCTCTCGGTACTCGTGGTTGTTTGATGGGGTCGAAAGTTGCGATCCAAAATTGGGCTGCTTCTTAGGGACTCCGTCGAGCTTTAAATTTGTAGAACTTTAAGCTGCAAGTGCACAACGTGCGATGTAGTACTTAGGGTGTCGATCCACAGAGATGGTCAACTGCAAAACAAAGAATCAGGGCAACCAAAAACGCAGAGAATTGGGAAGTTTGGGGTTTGTGTCACAGTTTTGCTTAAAGAAAGAGAGGAGGCAACGTTTGTATAGAGTTGTCTATCGCCTAACTCTATAATAAATATGAAAAGGAAATTTAACTTAAAAGAAATTGCAGAAAGGAAATTAAGCAAGCAATGCAGAAAAAATAAGTATTGAAGGTGCGTAAATCTCGAGTAAAACCAGGGGTGAAACACGTTGGGGATTTCTTCGAATAATCTATGAGGTTTTAACTAGAAATCAAACACACATCGAATTAGACAAATGAGACTAGGCGATATTCTCTAAACTAGAATCACTGGTTTCATGACCTAACCCTTTCAAGCTAAATCGTCTATGTTATGCAAATTTCGCAGGTATATTTTGTATCCTACGTCCTAAACAAACGCGCAATATCTGATCAGGTTCATAAATATTCACGGCACTTCATGGATATGCGTTAGCATCCTACATAGCAAACGCTCGGTTAAGTTATGTTCGGATGAAAATTCAGCACGTTAGTGGTTCTTAACGATCCTAAAATCAGACTCTAGGTCAGGACGCTAGACTCATACAATAAGAACAAGCTTACAAATGAAAGAAGATCCTAATCTACGACCTAGCTAACGATGCAGCCATTTCAAAAACATTTAATGAAATTCCTCTTAGATCCCCTTAAAGAACACCCAATGAAAGTAAACTATTCAGACATATAAGAAGGAGTAGAAATCGAGATTGATGAATGCATAACTTGTATAAATCGATAAGAAGTAAAGAGGGTTCAAGAAGAAATCAATCTCCCTCGAAGAACAAAGGTGAAACCGTGAAATGAGATTCGCGGCCACCGAAAACGTGAAAAGAGATATCAAAATGTGGTGCTGAAAGACGATTCAAAAACGTGCTTAAAGAAACCCTAAATATCGAGTATATATAGGTCTTCATGTCCCCTTGGGCGTCAGTTAGATCATGGCATGCATTTGACGGCATTGGGTTTGAGTTGGGATGCAACGCGGCCGCTGGTCTTCTTACTAGGTTGTGGCATAGCCAACTTGCTCCTCTTGATGCTTGACGGACCTTCTTGCTTTCTTCATTACTTGAGATCCAACCGTGGGATTGGACTAAAACAACTTCGAGGTGAAAGACAGCTGATAAGGATACGTTGTCTCCAAATATAAGTTTGATCTCGTGGTGGGAAGGTCTCCATCTGATGTTGAACTTATGTCCTCGAGCACTTATCACGGTGTTGTCCGTTTTGCTCCAAAATATGCGTCTTTTGCTAAGATTACTTGAAAAGAGTCTTAAACAACCAAATAATCGAAATCTAGTGTATATGCATGAAATCCATAGTGAAATGCTTATTAAAGCATTCACTTATAATAGTAAAAACGGGCGAAATATGCCTGTTATCATTGTTTCCACCTAAAGTGAAGTCTGATTTCGTGGTTGTGTTTATTGCTTTTCAAAAACAAGTCAAAAATCAGTTTGGAAAAAAGATCAAAGTCTTTTAAAGTGATGGTGGAGGAGAGTTTGTCAATACTCTCAAAAATCACCTACAACATCACGACATAAATCATCTCATGTCGTGTCTATCAACGCCTCAACAAAATGAAATAGCCGAGAGAAAGCATCGGCACTAAACGAAATTGAGCCTGACTATTCTTTTCACAAGCAAAACTCCACTAAAGTTCTGGGTAGAAGCCTTTTACGCTGCAAACTTCATCAGTAATTTGCTTACTTATGCTTCGTTACAAAAGAAGAGTCCTTTTAAGCTTTTGTTTATTAAACAACCAACATACTCGTTTCTTCGGGTATTTGGTTCTGCCTACTATCCATGTCTTCTCTCCTAAGGTCAGCACAAGTTCGAACCATGCTCGCTTCAATGTGTTTTTCTTGGTTATCATCCATAGTACAAAGGATATCAACGCCTTTATCCACCCATAGGACAGGTATACATAAGTAAACATGTAATCTTTGACGAGGTTTTCTTCGCTTTTGCTGACAGATACAAGGACTTTGCTACTCGCCACACCACTGGTCTATTACATGCTTGGCAAACTTCCGACACCTATGCCTATGCACGTTGTGAGCTACTTACACTTCCATCTCAGATTACAGAGTATCCAGAGGAACCAGAATTGGCTTCTCCACCTTTATTATCCCATAATCGTCATCACCACATGACTTTGTTCCATTGATGTGTGCATATTTTACACTGTTTTAGCATCCATTTAGCATAATTTTTGCATCCATTCTCACTGCCATTTGATAGTTTTGCATTAGTTTCATTCACTTTAGGTATTAGATGCATGTAGGATAGAAATTTGCATATTTTGTCCCATTCTGCATCTTTTTAGGTGATTTAAAGCTTAAACTAAAGATTGAAGTATGGAGACCAGCTTGGACAAGGACTTGAGGAAGCTCATGCAAGGGGAGGAGCTGAAAGGAGCTAACCGGAGTTCACACGACCCAATGACGCGAGTAAGATTGGTCGCGTAGAAGGATGCCAGACAATTTCTTATGGATAAGGCTTGTGGATGACGAGAAAGAAGGGACACGTACTCATGCGACCAAGTGACGCGACCAAGCGGTCTTTTTTCTCTTTACTTGTTTTGGTCAGCTTTTTTCTACATTTGACAGCCGATTATTTTCTGTTCTTTTTGCACACTTTATGCTTTTTGTCATCATCTTTCTTCGAAAATCAAGCCACCATTTTTGGTGTTCTTGGTTCTTGAAGATCGAACCTTTAATATAATATCTTGCTTATTTTTTAGTTTATTGCATTTTAATCTTTCATCCTTAGTTATCAAAACCTTTAATCATGTTTACTCATCTCTTTCTCATGGATTTGATATGATCGAACATGATTAGAGAGTAGTTTTGTTTTGGGTTTGAGGATGTGTTAGATTAGGATGTTGTGGGTGCTAATCTTTGATGTTCAACACTAAAGCTGGAATCTTTCCTTTTTGATAATCAAGGGAGGAACCCGTCATTTCAGTGACTCACAGGGCTTCCCTCAGTTCAGTCTTTTTGGTTCTTGAAAAATCTTTCCTTCTCCTTTATCGCTTTTAATGCTAGAATGAGATACACCATGCGTTCTATGATTTGAGAGAATCTACCATACAAAATATGTTCTTGGAGTCCTTGAAAAGTCTAAAGAAAGAGACTTGCTAGCAAGGCGCACGAGAGTGGTGGACCTATGGAGCTTGTTAAGTCACCATTAAAGCTGATTCCTTTTGTTTGATAAACACCTTTTGACTAACGAGAGTTAGGTTGGATTTGGGGTTCATCAAAGGGATCTTCACCACGAGAGTGGGTGATCTAGATTCGAGCTTTAGACTCAGGATACTAGTTGTTTCTTGCATGAAGAACATCAAAGTTTGGTACTTGATTCATCCCAAATCGATGAACCCATCCAAAAACCCATCTTTTATCATATTTTCAAACTGTCTACTATTCATCTAGTTAAAGTTTATTTCTTTCATCTTGATTTGCATTGGTTTTCTGTCTCATAGTTTATTTCCTGCATTTTATCTTTAAAGTTTCGACTTTTACTACTTTTGGGTTCAAGATTGCATCTTTATACTCTCTTGGGCTTAAAGGTTCATCCTTTACCATCATAAATCGATTCCACCTAACTTAATTAAGGTTCCCTCTACTCTTAGTGCATATAGTATCCCAGATTGGATTGATCCTTAAGTATTGCAATGACATGATTAAGGTTGCGTAATTGGTTACAAAGGTCCACAAAAACCTTGTATCAATTTGGCGCCGTTGCCGATTTGGTATTGTTTTAGACATTAGGATTTGGTTTCTAGTTAAGACTAGGCTTTTATTTAGATTTTGGTTACTGATTTTCCAGTTTACTCTGTTTGCATTTCAGGTACGCTAGCAGTTGACGCAATCACTTTGCTTGTGTCAGTTACTTGCAGTCAACACACTTTGACTCGAGCGAGCTACACGATCAGGCTGGTTGTGTTGACGAACTTGAGGTCCAAAGGCAACAACAATATGGTTGAAGCTCATGACAACTTTTATCAGCTGGTAGTGCAAGAAGAAGAGACATAGCAAGAGTTGAAAATATTCTAAGGTTGAATATGGAAGCTCCACAAGAGCAACAAGCACCATTGGGTGCTGCGGCTGCAAATGGACAACGTCCAGCACGTGTTATTGGAGCAGGAGACACTCTAAACACGCACCAGAACAGATACGGTATCACCCTACCAGCTGTGCATAACAACAACTTCGAGATAAAGTCGGGGTTTATCAACATGGTTCAAGGAGATAGGTTCCATGGGTTACCAATGGAAGATCCTTTGGAACATTTGGATAACTTTGATCGTATATGTTGGATGATAAAGATAAATGAAGTTAGTGTAGACGCTTTCAAGCTCCGCTTATTCCCCTTCTCACTTGGCGATAAGGCAAGACAATGGGAAAAAACCTTCCCCAAAGTACAATCACATCTTGGGATGAATGCAAAAAGGCCTTCTTATCTAAGTTCTTCTCAAATACAAGAACGACTAGGCTGCGTAATGAGATATCAAATGAGACGTTTAATGAGGTTTGGGAACGATTCAAAGGCTACACAATGAAGTGTCCTCATCACGATTTTAGTGAGGAATCCTTGCTCAGCACAATCCGGCTTGGAGTCTTGCCAAACATTCATATGTTGTTTGATACATCTTCTAATGACAACTTCTTAGGAAAAGAAGTAGGTGAAGGCCTTGAACTCGATGAAAATTTGACTATAAGTGAAAGCAATTACAATGGAGACTATGACCAAACCACTAGAGATACAACCGATGGATACTTGGTCAGCAAGAAGGAGTTGAAAGCCATGACTGAGAAGATTGATCAACTCATACTAGCAACTCAAAATCCAGTTCACTTCATTAGGGATGCAAGGGAAATTGGTAGCGAGAAACAAGAGATAACTAACTACGGTCAAGAAGAGGTTAACTACGTGGGCGCTCAAGGGTACAACCAAGAGATCAATACCTTGCATCACTTGTTACTAAATTGTTATAAAACTGGCGCATTTTATTCCATGTTATAAAACTGATGATGCATCACTTGTTACTGAATTGTTCTTTACCTTGCAACTCAAAAGATCTATACCTTGCAAATCAATTTGGTAGGCATTGTCACTGATTTTCTTCAAGACTTTTAATGGTCCATCGACCCTTGGCAGATGATACAAGTATGAATACCAGCATTGATCCTACTACTGAAGTTCCCATCATGAAAAAGCACCTAGGACAAGATCAGGAACTAAGGACTTGGCTAAGAGTTTTAATCAAGCCGTGGAGACGTCACTTCTCAGCTCAATAAGTTAAGCATATCCAGAGAAGCAGCACTTGCAAACAGGGAGCTTGAAGACCACAGCATTATAGAAGCTAAGGGAACAAGTCAAGATCATCCAGGAGATGATTCATACATCCACAACGGTCCAGGTATAAAAACTATGAGTTATATCAAAGCTTGGCCGGTTATTCAAGAGGAGAAAGGAGTTACCTTATTTAGCATTATGCTACTTAAGTAACATGGCCAAAACGCAGCATTCCATTTAAAAGCCAAGGTATGTGGATTTCATTTCATTTCCATATGATTATTGGCTAATAAAACTTTGGTTTATTTCTGTTTAAGCTTAGTAGTTTTTATTTCATTTCTTTTAGTAGCTAAGGCATATGTTAGCCAACATTTTCGTTTTATATTAGAGTAAGGCATATGTTTGGCCATTTTTATTTACTTTTCTGTTTTAATGTAATCTGTTTCAAAGACCCCTAGAAGGGCATAGCTGTTTAGACTAGTTTATAAAGTCCCCTCTCACAGCAGTGTATTCTTTACCCTAGATCAATAAAGAACATAACTTTCTTGCAAAAGAAAACCCTCTTAGCCGTCAGCTAAAACCCTCTCTTATTCTCTGTGTGCGATTCACTTAGAGTCTGAGAGTTGTCTTATCAAAGCTTAGATCCATAAAGCTTTGTGGCGACATCAATCCCCTGTTACTAAACACCATTCCATCCCTTAATCAAACCAGAAAGAGTTGAACAGCCATCTGTTTTGATTCCATACTCATCCCCATCGTTCATATTCCATCCACTGATCTTGTTGAAAGAGTTGAACAGCCAGCAACTAGATCCCATCCTCCACCAACGAGATCACCCTCCTGTGATCTTGTGTCATTTGGTATCAGAGGCGAAAGGCTTCTAATCAGGTGTATCCTATCCCTTTTACATCTGTTTATCATTGTTTTTATTAGATCTATAGTTTTTGTGTTTCTGCATTATTTTGGTGTTCTTAGCTTTTTGATTTCTGCATTCTGTTTAGCATCAATAAATCATAAAAAGCCATAAAAAGATCTGTTACCTTTGTTTCATTGTTGTTTGCGTTTTATATCATCATATCATTCAAAAAAAAAAATATATAAAAACGTTTGCATCTGCCTGTGCATCTCTGTTTCTTGCATTTTTTGTTCATCTCGTGTTCTTGAGATTTTCTGCATTTTGATTCATATAAAACCGAAAAACCCAAAAGAAATCTGTTAGTTGACCTGTTTCCATTTATTTCCTTCTTGCATCTGGTCCATATTGTTGTCCTTGTTCATTGCAGAGGCAGAATTATATTTGGGGTTAGTTGACTTGCTTTCCATAAGTAGCTCAGCGCCTAGTTATTGTGGTCAAGCCTTGCCTTGTTAGTTTTTAGCATTCATTCTAGTCAAAACCGTGTGGGCTTTCTTAGCAAGTCTTGTGCATTCATTTTTTCGGTTTTAAACTCATTCTCTTACCATTCTGTGCATTTCATATCCAGACATTTAAAAAAAAAAAAAAATTATATCATATAGTTTCCATATCATATTTTATATCATATAGTTTTCATATCATATATAGTTTCATACTTGTCATTTTAGTTTTTATTTAGAAGCATATCATTCATATTACATATCATTTAAGTCAAAAAAAAAGAGAAGAGTTTCATTTCTATTTGCATTTTATACTTTCAGTTTTTTATTCAACATTTGATTCTTTTGATTACTTGTGCAAGGTACAACTATGGAGAATGCAGAGCAGCCACAAGTGAGCATGGCACAACTGTTGGAAGCTATGAGAGGCATTAGTGAGCGCATGACTCAGCTGGAGCAGCGTGCCCCAGCACCAGCACCCCCACCAGCACCAGCAGCAGCTAATGGTGCAAGAAACCATCCTGGCCGTGAAGGAGAGAGCTCAGACTGTGACATGCCGAGCCTTGAGGATGATGATGATCCACCTCCACCTGCTCTAAATCGTCAAAACAGAAGGAATGAGAGGGAAAGAGACAGAGAAAGAGGGCGTGGCAGAGGAGGCAGAGACATAGAAGAAGATCAGCCTTGGCTTGGAGGCAAGGATCTCAAGCTTAAAGCTCCAACTTTTGCTGGAAGAATAAACCCAGAAGCTTACATAGACTGGGAAAGGCGCATGGAGTACATATTTGAGTACTACAGCTACTCAAATGCAAGGAAGATATCTCTTGCAGCAGCTCAGCTCACAGAGAATGCTTTGTCTTGGTGGGACAGAGAAGTTTCAGAGAGAAGAAGACATCAGCATGGGCAAGTTAATACTTGGGAGGAGATGAGATATCAAATGAGGAAGAGATACATCCCAGCCTACTACCACAGAGAGCTACAGAAGCGTTTCAGGAAGCTTACTCAAGGAACTAAGTCTGTGGAAGAATACTTTGAGGAATTCGAGACCTTGAAGAACAGATTGGAAACTGGAGATTCAGAGGAGACTCTAATGGCTCAGTTTCTAGATGGATTACATGACAGAATTACAAGAAAGGTGGAAAGGCAGACTTACAGAGATTTAGATGAGCTTCTGCATTTGGCGGTTCAAGCAGAACAGCATATCAAGAGGAAAACAGCTTCTACAACTCGTATGAAGCCTACTTGGAGTTCTCAGCCGAGGAGCATGGACAAGGGAAAGTCCATAGACACTGCTTCTAAGTACAAGAAGCCTATTCCTGAGGTTTCTAAGGGAGCAAAACCAGAAGCTAGCAAGCCTCAGTTTCAGAGAGCCAGAGATATTACATGCTTCAAGTGTCAAGGAAAGGGTCATTATGCAAGAGATTGTCCTAATCAGAGGGTAATGATCATCAAAGACAGTGGAGAGTATGAATCTCAGGATGAGGCTGAAGCAGAACCAATGGAGTCTGAGGAAGAAGTAACTGATTATCCAGATGAGGGAGAGATACTTGTCACCAGGCGTGCTCTTAGTACATTCTTTGATCCAGAAACCCTCCAAAGGGAGAACATCTTTCATTCTCGCTGCACCATAGACTCCAAGGTGTGTAGCTTGATCATTGATGGTGGATCCTGCACCAATGTAGCTAGTAAGTACTTGGTGGAGAAGCTCGGCCTAAAGACAACAAAGCATCCCAGACCCTATAGGCTGAAGTGGTTAAATGATGAGACAGAGCTGAAGATAGGAGAACAAGTTCTTGTGCCATTCAGCATTGGAAAGTATGCTGATCAAGTGCTATGTGATGTAGTTCCAATGCAAGCAGGCCATATACTCCTTGGCAGGCCTTGGCAATTCGACAAAGAAGCATTACACAATGGCAGAACCAACTTCTACAGCTTCACCCACAACAAACGCAAGCATAACCTTGCTCCACTTACCCCACAAGAAGTCTTTGACTTACAGAAAGCTATGGACAAAGGAGCAAAGGTAAGTAAGACTAATCTCTATGTAACACCTAGTACTGTTTTAAAAGCTTTAGATTGTAAAACACAGGTGCTACTAATGATCTTTAAGGAAGGATTGTTCTCAGGTCAAGAAGAGAAAGATGTACCACCAGAAGTAACTAGGCTGCTAGATAGCTTCAAAGACATCTTTCCAGATGATATACCAGCAGGATTACCTCCAATACGTGGTATTGAGCATCAGATAGACCTCATTCCAGGAGCTCCCCTACCTAATAGGCCAGCCTATAGAGTGAATCCAGAAGAGGCAAAGGAGTTGGAAAAGCAAGTACAGGAGCTAATGTCTAAGGGCTACATCAGAGAGAGCTTAAGCCCTTGTGCTGTGCCTGTTTTGCTAGTACCAAAGAAGGATGGTACATGGAGGATGTGTGTGGATTGCAGAGCCATCAACAACATCACCATCAAGTACAGACATCCAATCCCACGCCTAGATGACATGCTGGATGAGTTGAGTGGAGCCACTGTATTTTCAAAGATTGACTTGAAGAGTGGATATCACCAAGTCAGAATGAAGGAGGGAGATGAATGGAAGACAGCATTCAAGACCAAGAGAGGTCTGTATGAATGGCTGGTCATGCCATTTGGTCTCACCAATGCGCCTAGCACATTCATGAGGCTCATGAATCACGTCCTTAGAGCCTACATCTGTAAGTTTGTAGTTGTATATTTCAATGACATCTTAATATATAGCTCTTGCTTATCTGATCATATTGAGCATCTTGAAAAGGTGTTAAAAACATTAAGGCTAGAAGGATTATATGCAAATCTTAGCAAATGTACTTTCTGCACTGATCAATTGGTATTTTTAGGCTTTGTTGTTAGTTCACAGGGTCTTAAAGTAGATGGAGAAAAGATCAAGGCAATCCAGGAATGGCCTACTCCATCCACCATTGGTCATGTCAGGAGCTTCCATGGATTAGCAAGCTTCTACAGAAGATTTGTCAAGGACTTTAGCACCATTGCAGCCCCTCTGACTTCTGTGATTAAGAAGAATGTTGCTTTTACTTGGGGGCAAGAGCAAGAGAAAGCTTTCCAGAAGCTTAAAGACAGCCTCACACATGCGCCTGTTTTAGTTTTGCCTAACTTTAACAAAACGTTTGAGGTTGAATGTGATGCATCAGGGACTGGCATAGGAGCCGTACTAACTCAAGGAGGGAAACCAGTAGCATTCTTCAATGAGAAACTCAATGGAGCTACACTTAACTACCCTACCTATGACAAAGAGTTATATGCCCTGGTAAGATCTCTGGAAACTTGGCAGCATTACCTTTTATCTAAAGAGTTTGTTATTCATACAGATCATGAGACTCTTAAGTACTTGAGAGGACAAACTACTCTGAAGAAAAGGCATTCTAGATGGCTTGAATTCGTGGAAACCTTCCCATATGTCATCAAATACAAGAAGGGAAAAGAGAACATTGTCGCTGATGCTCTTTCCAGAAGACATGCATTGATCTCTACAATGGAAGCAAAGATCATGGGATTCGAGCACCTCAAGGAATTATATGGAGAGGACCCTGACTTTGGAGAATTACACAAGCAATGCACCAGAGGAGCATTCGGTCCATTCTACAAGCATGATGAGTTTCTGTTCAAGGACAAGAGGCTGTGCATTCCACAGAGTTCCATGCGAGACTTGATACTCAGAGAAGCACATGGAGGAGGACTCATGGGACACTTCGGCATAGACAAAACACTAAGCATAGTGTCTGAGCACTTCTTTTGGCCTCATCTCAAGCGTGATGTTGAGCGCTTCTGCTCCAAATGCATCACCTGCCTCAAAGCAAAATCCAGGTCACATCCTCACGGTTTATATATTCCATTACCTATTCCTGACCTACCATGGGTAGATATATCTATGGATTTTGTTTTAGGTTTGCCAAAGATCAGAAACAAGGATTCAATCTTTGTAGTAGTAGACAGATTCTCAAAGATGGCTCATTTCATCCCATGTGCCAAGACAAATGATGCTACTCAGATTGCTGACCTATTCTTTAAGGAGATAGTGAGAATACATGGCCTTCCCAAGACCATTGTATCAGATAGAGACACCAAGTTTCTCAGCCACATCAGGAGAACCTTGTGGAGAAAGCTAGGAACAAAGCTACTCTTCTCCACCACTTGCCATCCACAAACAGATGGGCAAACAGAAGCTGTAAACCGAACTCTCTCCACCCTTTTAAGGGCCACGGTTGGTAAGAACTTGAGGAATTGGCTTGATTGTTTACCTTTCATAGAGTTTGCCTATAATCGTGTCCCACACTCTGCTACTAAGATCTCGCCATTTGAGATTGTGTATGGTTTCAGGCCATTAGCTCCAATAGATCTTACACCACTGCCACAGAAAGAACAGGTGAATCAAGATGGAGTTAGCAAAGCAGAGAGGATGAAGAAGATGTTCCAGAAAGTTAAGGAGAACATAGAGAAGAGAAATGAGCATTACAAGAAGAATGCTGATAAGGGACACAAGGAAGTGACCTTTGAGCCTGGAGATTGGGTCTGGTTACACATGAGGACAGAGAGGTTCCCAACTCAAAGGAAATCTAAGCTTATGCCTAGAGGAGATGGTCCATTCAAAGTCATCAAGAAGATCAATGACAACGCCTATCAGATTGAGCTTCCAGGTGAGTTTAACATCTCTAGTACTTTCAATGTTTCTGACTTATTGCCTTTTGATGCAGGAGAATCAGTTCTGAGGACAGAACCTTTACAAGGGGGAGAGGATGATACAAGTATGAATACCAGCATTGATCCTACTACTGAAGTTCCCATCATGAAACAAGCACCTAGGACAAGATCAAGAACTAAGGACTTGGCTGAGAGTTTTAATCAAGCCGTGGAGACTTTACTTACCAGCAAGGAACTAGAAGACATCACTTCTCAGCTCAATAAGTTAAGCATATCCAGAGAAGCAGCACTTGCAAACAGGGAGCTTGAAGACCACAACATTATAGAAGCTAAGGGAACAAGTCAAGATCATCCAGGAGCTGATTCATACATCCACAACGGTCCAAGTATAAAAACTATGAGTTATATCAAAGCTTGGCCGGTTATTCAAGAGGAGAAAGGAGTTACCTTATTTAGCATTATGCTACTTAAGTAACATGGCCAAAACGCAGCATTCCATTTAAAAGCCAAGGTATGTGAATTTCATTTCATTTCCATATGATTATTGGCTAATAAAACTTTGGTTTATTTCTGTTTAAGCTTAGTAGTTTTTTATTTCATTTCATTTAGTAGCTAAGGCATATGTTAGCCAACATTTTCGCTTTATATTAGAGTAAGGCATATGTTTGGCCATTTTTATTTACTTTTCTGTTTTAATGTAATCTGTTTCAAAGACCCCTAGAAGGGCATAGCTGTTTGGACTAGTTTATAAAGTCCCCTCTCACAGCAGTGTATTCTTTACCCTAGATCAATAAAGAACATAACTTTCTTGCAAAAGAAAACCCTCTTAGCCGTCAGCTAAAACCCTCTCTTATTCTCTGTGTGCGATTCACTTAAAGTCTGAGAGTTGTCTTATCAAAGCTTAGATCCATAAAGCTTTGTGGCGACATCAATCCCCTGTTACTAAACACCATTCCATCCCTTAATCAAACCAGAAAGAGTTGAACAGCCAACTGTTTTGATTCCATACTCATCCCCATCGTTCATATTCCATCCACTGATCTTGTTGAAAGAGTTGAACAGCCAGCAACTAGATCCCATCCTCCACCAACGAGATCACCCTCCTGTGATCTTGTGTCAGCAGAAGTTTGGACTTTGAATGGACCTGTACCGAAGCAAACTTCTGCCAAGGGTTGATGGTTCATTCAAAGTCTTGAAGAAAATCAGTGACAATACCTACAAAATTGATTTGCAAGGTAAGTACAATGTGAGTACAAGTTTCAACGTGTCTGACTTAGTTCCTTTTGTGGCAGATGATCCGGATTCGAGGTCAAATCCTTTTGAAGAGGGGGGGGGGGATGATGCGATCATAGGAAGTAACAAGGACAATCAAATGGAAGCTGCGTCAGAACCCGGGGAAGCTAAGGAGGAACCAGATGAAGCTAAGGAGGAACCCGAGGAAGCTAAGGAGGAAGCTGAGGAGGAACCCGAGGAAGCTGAGGAGGAACCCCAGGAAGCTAAGGAGGATACCGAGGATGCAATGTTTGTATCTGTTGGGCCAATGACGAGAGCAAGAGCTAAGAAGTTTCGTGATACACTTAATGGGTTTATTTGTGAAGTTTTAGACAAGAAGAGAATGCACAATTTGCTTGGGTATGTTAACTACCAAGTCCAGCCTCTTTCGAATCAAATTCAAGTCCAAGAAAGCCCAAAATAATCACTTTATTTTGTGGTCCAAAAGAAGTGACGAAAATAGAGTTCAAGAGTCATTTTGGAGTTCAAGAGTTATTCAATCTTTTTTTTTGTCTTTTAGGTTTCCACAAAACACTTAGACTTGACTCTTCAAGTTTCTTTGCTTTACTTTATACCAGGTGATAACCTGCGCCTTGCGCAGGGTGAGTAATTTATTATTTATTTAGTTTTGTATAATTTAAAAATTAAACCATAGTAAAATATTTTATTCCAACTTTTTTTTTATATATATGTTGACAATATAGTATGTTTTAAAAAAATATTTCTGATAACAGAAAAAAAAATTAAGTAAGTAGTAATTGAATGTGTAAAATATTAAATCATAATAAGCTTCGATTTCGTTTAATTATTTTGTATAAAATTTTAGAAAATGAATCATAACAGAAAATGAATTATAATCTTTTTGGTTATATTAAAAATTAAAAATTATATTTTTATCTATATCATAAATTATTTGTAAATTTTGATTTCGTTTAATTATTTTGTATAAAATTATTGGTTATGATTTTTTTTTGGAATGAATCATAACAGAAGATGAATTATAAATTTCTTGGTTATATTAAAAATTGAAAATGGATAATAGCATATAAGTTAATTAGTTTATTGAAATAAGTCTTTTTTAGAAAGTTGATGAGAATGAATGTGGTGGTGACACATCAGCAAAATGGCACCACTGTAAATATTTTAAAAAATAAGGGTACTCTCTAAAGATGCTTCTCAAATAATATATAGGGGATTTTTTGTAATCTCTTTTGATAAAACATAACCTTTTATCAAACCTTTGAGAGTGATTCTCTTTGTTCCTTGTGAACTTTCAATATGTCTTGGTGTGTAATATCCAGGGGATCAAATCGGTTTATCAAGTAATCTTCATCATACTTGTGTGGCCATTCTACCGACTGAAGTTAGTTGTTTGCGATATAAGTTAGTATCACGTGTTGGGTTTCATATGCCCAATATTGGAGCTACTGATAAATAGTATTTTTTGACTACTCTGCATCAATGACCCACTACTTATAAATAAATGTAGTATATATTATGGGTCTTATCAATCCGATGGGTCAGGATTTAAGATATTGAATCTAATGGATTTTCGGGCAAGCTAAGAATGATCTAAAGGTTTTGATAAGAAAATCTATCAATCTAAGTGTCACAAAAGGAAATAAAATCATGCATGAACAAAATCTATTTAAAGGAGAGAATATCAAGGACTATAACTAATGAAAGATGCAATAAAAACTAAATATCGGTCCGAGAGATGAGGTATTTAGAGACAAGGTGAGTAAAGATTGATCCTTGATGCATAAATTCACTACCTCTAAGGCTAATCCTTTAGCATAGAGTTCTAAACAAGATAGATCAACTTCCGTGGTATACATCACTTTGCTAACACAAAATATATCCTAGCTCTTGCATATTAATCCATATGAATAGCAAGCATGAATAACCAACTCTATTAATGTCAAAACGCTCCCTAGACAACAAATGTCTTAGGCTAGGAAGGGCGTATCTCTTATGAGATTGATTCTTGCATTTCTTCAAACATGGTATTTGTTTGGGAAAGCTTGAGGGCATAAATTAAATAGCAAAGATGATTAGGCTATAAGAGCATCAAACAAGAAAGGATTAAGATGATTTAAGCATGAATAAACATCAAAGATCAAATCTATAACACTTTTGTTCTAACCTGATCCTGATAAGCGGGTGTTCCCCTTGAGCTTAAACAATTACTCAAACCCCACTCATGTCCTTGTAGTGTTTGAGGATCAATCCAATTGGGTGTGATTGTGACAATAGGAATGCATAAAACTTCTTAATCTAAGCAAGCAATAAAATGTTTTGTTGTTAACTATCAACCTAAGTGATCAAACCAAGCAAACTAACCAAACAAAAGTAACTAGAACCTTAATTAAGCAATTGATGCACTAATCAAGCAATTCAAAGATTAATTAACTACTAAACAAGACTATCAAATGACTGAAACGAATCCAAGGATGGGGTTATCAATCTAAGGTCTTCCAAGAACCAATCAATGATGCCAACCAATCTTAATAAATGCTGATCCCTAAGCTTAGAACTCAAAAGCTAGACTAATCCACTTTTATGGCACTAATCCCTTCATTATTCATCATAATCAAGAACAAACTCTCGTTTGTGAAAAAGAAGCTAACAAGCATTATAAAACAGTTCTAAATTGCTAATAAACACCTTAGACAATCACTTTCATGAGTTAGGAATGTAAATCCCTTGTTTAGTTGGTTGGAGAATTTCAACAAACACCTTGTGGGTGGAAAATTCCCTAAACTCTAGTTTTGGCTTGATCAAGGGTAAACTAGCATTAGGATCACCAAAAAAGGAGGGAAATGAAAGAATCTAACCCTAGACATCAAGATCAATCCATGAAACACCCTAAATCTAACTGATCCCTAGATCCTAAGGAAACTACTCACTAATCATGATTAGACCATCAAATCCAATGAAAGAGATGAAGAGAAACATGGTTAGAGAGATAGGGAATGAAATATTAACAAAGATAAGTACTAAATTGCATAAACTCAATTAAAAGTCTTACAAAATAACTTAGAAACCAAAGAGGAAGGTTTTCTAAGCAAGAAAAAAAGATTAAAAGATACTTAGGAAAAATTAGGTCATTTTGTATTTATAGTGAACAGTGGACGAACCGGAACAAACCGGGTATTGACCCAGTTTAAGGCTGAGAATCGGATGGCGTATCGAGCTTGCTAGCTCGATATGCAGCTCGATACGCTTCTAAAAATCTTCTTCAAGGACTGTATCGAGCTTGGTAGCTCGATATGAATGCTCGACACGCCATCTTCAGCTTCCTTGGTAGTTTGTATCGAGCTTGGTAGCTCGATACAAATGGTCGTTACCGCTCTTCAAGAATCCCGGATGGACTTGTATCGAGTTTAGTAGCTCGATACAAATGCTTGATATGCTCCCTCCATCTTCACTGCCCGGTCGTATCGAGCTTAGTAGCTCGATACACTTCTAAATATCGTCTGCTTCTTGTTTGGCCAACTCTCTTCCTCCTCTTGATCACTCATGAATCTCCATATGGTCCTGCAAGCCTCCAAATAACCTAATAAGGACTCAATATGTACAAACATGCAACAACCTAAGCTAAAACTTACTAAACTCTAATATGGATGCAAATGGAACTAAAAGTGACTAAATGAATGCATATGTGAATGCAAAACTATCCTAAATGAGTGCTAAAACATGCTAAATTATGAGTCTATCAACTCCCTCAAACTTGTCTTTTGCTTGCCCTTAAGCAAACAAACATGACAAATCCAAGAGAGAGGTTTAAAGGTGGGAGCTCAATATCCAAGATTGCCTCAACTCAATGTCTTAGTTCTTAATTCTAAGATGCATTTGAATTCATCCTACTCCAAAAGAGTTAGCCATGCTCATCACAACAATCAAATGCACATAAATCTCAATTTAGATAAGTCTCCCTATCCAACCAACTCTTTAACATTCATTAATTTGCTAACCGTGAATCATGACAACGCATTGCAAGTGAATTCATTTGGCTAAAGGATTAGGCTTTGAGATAAAAATGATCCCACTTCATGTGGCTTCCATTTCGTGCAAGGGTTTTCACTCAAAGAGGACTGAACTTTATGCATAATGTTAAAGGTAAAAGACAAGTGATGCATACAAGACTAGACTCTCATCTACCCATAATGCTATCAATGGCCCTAAACCCTTCTCATTCATTCTTTTTAAGATCACTCAACCCTCTAAAGCTACCCTTTATCTCCCAAGACTCTTTGTGCCTTGCTAAACCCATGAATTGCATAAACACTTCTTCTTTTAAAGGTCTAAGGGGAATCTTCTTCAACCTTCAACTCATAGCGAATGGTGTGATCTTTAACAAACTTAGCTCTTCTTTTTATTCCTAGGTAGCCTTTCTTTTCGTTGGCCTTTTGGCTCTTTTGATTCTTTTCTTTTTCTTTTTTTAAGGCTACCTACACTTCTCAAACTCAGAACTATACTCTTTAATCACAAGATCCACCATTTCAAACTATGCTTCCCTTACTTTCCCCAAGCCTTTATTCATCCATTTCTTTCTACCCCTTTTCCACAACTCAACATGCCAAATGTAAGCATAAAATTCTAATCAACTGTTTCATAATGCTTGTTAGCTTCCTTTTCACTAATGAAAGTTAGATCTTGATTAAGAGGATTAATGAAAGGATTAGTGCCATGAAAGTGGATTAGTCTAGCTATTGAGTTATAAGCCTAGGGATTAGCTTATATTGTGATTGTTTGGCATCAAAGATTGATTCTTGGGACACCTTAGATTGATTACCCCATCCTTGGATTCGTTTTAGTATTTTGATAATCTTGATTAGTAGTGAATTAGCTTGATTTAGTTTGTTTGATCAATTAGGTTGTTAGTTAAACTTCAAACCTTTATTTCTAGCTTAGATTAAGAAGTTGTATGAATTCCTAGTGTCTTAACTATATCCATATGGATTGATCCTCAAGTACCTACAATGACATGAGTGGGTTTGAGTAATTGTTAAGTACCACAAAGAAACCGCTTATCAATTTGGCGCCGTTGCCATTTGGATATATGGTTTAAGCATTAGGATTTTACTTCTTTTTGAGACTAAGTTTTCTACTTCACTTATTGCTTACTAATCTCTCTTGCTTTGTTTTCTCTTTGTTTCTAGGTGTATGAACTTGAGATCTAGTGGACACAACAATCTAGTTGAGCCTCTAGACAACATTCATCGGGTAACAAGAGGAGCTTTTGTGAGAAGAGAAAGAGAGCGCCTAGCACATCTAAGGCGTTTGGGAATGGATAATCCACAAGAACAAGGTGGTAATGGACCACCACAAGGAGCTCAAGGGAATGAGGCTCAAGCTCGTAGAGTGCCTCAACACCCCCCACGCCAACCAAGGCACATTGGGGCTGGAGATGCTCCCAATACTCACGCCAATCGCCAAGGTATCTTACATCCTCTAGTTGAGAATAACAACTTTGAGATCAAGAGCGGTTTTATCAACATGGTGCAACACAACAAGTTCCATGAGTTAGCTTTGCAGGATCCCCTTGACCATTTGGATGAGTTTGATAGAATATGTGATATGACAAAGATCAATGGCATATCCGAGGATGGTTTCAAGGTGAGGTTATTTCCCTTCTCTCTTGGGGACAAGGCACATTTGTGGGAGAATTCACTTTCAAGAGGTTCCATCACATCATGGGATCAATGCAAGAAGGCTTTTCTTGCAAAGTTCTTCTCCAACACTAGGACTGCAAGGCTGAAGAATGAGCTGTCAAGCTTCACCCAAAAGAACAATGAAAGCTTTTGTGGGGCGTGGGAGAGATTCAAGGGATACACTACAGAATGCCCTCATCATGGCTTCTCTGAAGAGACTTTTTTGAGTACACTCTACCGTGGGGTTCTTCCCAAATTTAGGATGCTTCTAAACACAACAAGTAATGGAAATTTCTTGGGTAAATATGTAGAAGAAGGTCTAGAACTTGTGGAGAACTTGACCCAAAGTGATGGCAACTATGGTGAAGACTATGATAGGTCATCAAGGAGCGATGGTACTTATGAAGACCAAAGGAGGAAAGAGATAAAATCTCTTAATGAAAAGACGGATAAGTTGCTCCAAGCTCAACAAAAGCATGTTCACTTTGTGGGGCATTATGATGAGAGCCAAGGAGTTCAACAAGAGATGAATGAGGATTGCCAAGAAGAGATCAACTATGTAGGTGGCCAATGGTATCAACAAGGCTACAACAACAACTATAGGAACAACAATCTTTCCTATAGGAGTACAAATATGGAGAATCCTCAAGATCAAGTTTACCCTCCACAAGGACAAGGAGGACAACAAAAGCCCTGTGTTCCCTACAAGCAACAACAAGGTTATGTTTCCAAGAACAACAACCAAGGGAACAACCAAGGTAACCAAGGGAATTTTCAGTCTAAGAAAGATCCTCCACCGGGTTTTGCACAAGATTTAGATGTGAGGAATGTTCTACAACAAATCCTCCAAGGTCAAGCAAGTAGTGCCATGGATGTAAGCAAGAAGATTGCCGAAATCCACAACAAGGTGGATTGTTCTTACAATGACCTCAACTCCAAGTTTGACACTTTGAGCTCCAAGGTCAAGCAACTAGAGCACAACAAGGGCATTGCTTCATCCTCTACACGAGCTCAACCATATTTTCCCGGTAAACCCGAGACCAACCCCAAGGAATATTGCAATGCCATCTACTCTATTGATGAGGAAGAGTATGAGCGTGTAGTGGCTGAGTTTGAGCAACTCTTTGAGTGTCCTAATGATGAGGCTGTTTTCAATGAGGACATTGAAGTCCAAGTTGGGGAGGCGGTCATTGAAAATGACCATTCCTTTGGTGACAAACCAATGAGCAAAAAGGAGCTCAAAGAGGATGCGACCCCTACACAAGCAAGTGTTCTTGAAAAGAAAAGAGAGGTGGTTAAGAAGACTGAAGTTGAGGCTTATGATCTCCTTGTCTACAAGCCACCAATCCCCTTTCCCGAGTTGGTTTTGACTAAGGCACAAAAGAAGGTACTCTAAAGCTTTAGAGGGAGTATGGAAAGAATTGGTGCACCATTGCCCAAGGTGGAGAGTTTGTCTCAAGTCAAGGGTCAAATAAAATTCATCAAGGAGATGCTTGCCAACATAGAGAAGGTTGAAGAGCTGATAGAGGGTCTAGATTCATCAAGCATGGCAAAGGATGAAGCCAAGGTTATACCGAAGCTAGGTAATCCGGGAAAATTTTTGATTTCTTGTTCTCTTGGGGACTTGAAGGTTGAAGAAGCTTTGTGTGACTCCGGCTCAAGTGTCAATGTGATGTCCCTTGAAATGTTCAAGAACCTTGGGATGACTACTATGAAGAAATATTCATCACACATCACCTTTGTTGATGCTTCCTCAAGGCAACCTCTAGGCCTTGTAGAAGATTATCCATTGAAAGTTGTGGAGTGTTTTGTCCCGACTGATTTCGTTGTGATGGATATGGTCCAAGCAGCGAGGCTACCTCTTCTCCTAGGGACACCCTTTCTCAACACAGCTGGTGCAAGCCTAGACTTCATCAACAAGAGGGTGATCCTCAAGAATGTGAATGCAAAGGTCTCCTATCTTATGAAACCTTCTGTTTTGAGCCTTTGTGGGACAGTCACATGTAACCCTAAGGAAGTTGAAGAAAAGCCACCTAAGGAGCGTCTGATGGGTCTCACTAGTGTGATGAAGAGTGAGGATGAAACCCTAGATCACAATGAGTATGATGGGCCGAGCTTTGATGGTGAGAGCCTTCTAGCAATGTTTGATGGCATCAAGGTTGTTGAACATGAAGCTGAGCCACCAAGGAGGTCTAGGAAGAAGAAGAAGGTGCTGCAAGCTGGAGCAAGCGCCATGTACATCAAGAAAGGAGGAGGAAAACCAATTCCACTCCTTGTTCACCCCCACGCCTAAGAGTTTGAAAAGTCAAGCTTAGTGACTTTAAACAAGCGCACTTGGGAGGCATTCCCATGTCTATCTTTGTATATATTTGCACCTTTTGATTCAATAATATGTTTTCTAGTGTTTATGGATGACAGGTTTGGTTTGAGGAGATTGAGCCAAGGACAAAAGCTTGCCAAGGATTATTTAGCACTGTATCGAGCTACGTATCGACCTACTAAGGTCGATACAGCTCTTACAGGGATTTTGGCAGAGCCATATCGGGGTTTTGTATCGACCTACTAAGGTCGATACAGGCGAGGCCAGGGAAAGCTTGACCCCCGTATTGGACATTTGTATCGAGCTATCAAGCTCGGTACAGTTTTAAAAGCCTCGTCTGGAAGCGTATCGAGCTATGTATCGAACTACTAAGCTCGATACGCCCTTTTTCCAGGAACAATGGGAAGAACAAAAGGAGATGCAACAAAACAAGCAGCAAGCTCTCAAGCAAGGCCATCGAAGAGCCAAGGGAAGAGGCAAGCAGTTGAGGACTGAGAGGTCAATAGTGAGGAGGAGCAGTTGACACTCGGGGCAAGGAAGGAGCCAGTCACAAGAGCTTCCAAAGGGAAGGCCAAGGTCACAAAAGAGGGGCCTAAAAAGAAGCTTACACCCGGGGAACTCCTCAAGGCATTCATGAGCATGCGGTTCAAGGCAACGAAGTACCCGCATGAGCAGACGCTGCGTGCCTTGAGAATCTATGAGGACTTCCAAACTCTCTTCAAGAACATGGGTTTGGCCAAGTTCATCACCGTGGCTCGCCCCGCTCACAAGGTCGCAACATGCGAGTTCTTGTCTTCCCTCACTGCGCACTTCTACTATGATGGTGAAGATTCGCCACCGCTCCATGGTCATGGGTACATCAACTTCAAAATCCATAGGACCATGTACTCTATGAATTTCAAGCAACTCAATGAGGTCTTTGGATTCCAAGAAGAGGAGAACGAAGATGCTCACTATTGATGAGTGCGAGCTGAAGGGTTTGTGGGAGACAATCGCGGTTGGCAAGTTCAAACCGGGAGAAAGCACGGGGACTTTGATAAGGCATCCGGTCTTGAGGTATGCACACAAAGCTCTTGCTCACACCTTCTATGCAAGAAATGAAGCCGGGAAAGTGGCCAAGGAGGAGCTCAAACTGTTAGATATGGGTCTTGCAAAGTTCATCGGGTTTCACACAAGAGGAGGCACGAGAGTCTGAGGGGATAAGACGGGAACCGGCATGGTTAGCCTTTTGGTTAGGCAGCTGCTCTCTTACCAAGATTGGGTTGTCACCATGAAGGATAAGGACCCCGAGCTCAGCATTGGAGGGATCATCACCCCGATTCTTGAAGCTTGTGGGCATCGGCTAGGGACGGATGGTCTAGAGCCCGAGTGGATGGACATCTTCTACCTTGTGAGGACCATGTTTCTCTCGGGAAGATTAGGCAGCCGGTTTGCCTATAAGTTTGCCGTGGACACAAAAACCGAATCAATGATTCTTCTCCCGAACTTGCAAGCCACCTCATTTCAAGACATCGCCCACAATGACTTCTCTCCCCCATACGAGGACCTCTACAATCCGGCCATTAGTCCCCCTCTCCACTCCATTGCCAAGAGAGGGACATTTGATTTTGATCCAAGCCAAGCTCTTGAAGAAGAAAAAGACATGGAGGTTGAGGATCAAGCTCCAAGCCCAGTCTACGGTAGCGAGAGGTACTACTTTCCTTCTTGCATAGACCCAATGCCAAGCCCGACATTGAGAGAGGCCCACGCACACATTGGTCTCCTCAAGAGATGGAGCAAGCATCAAGACCGGGCAATAAAGAAGCTAGGTGAGACTGTGAAGGGTTTGAAGAAAACGGTAAAGGGGCTAAAGGCCATCATAAGAAGAAAGTCTTCAACAAGGGGTAGACAAGAGGGCACAAGCGAGGCAGCTGAGGAAGCGGATGAAGAAGAGAGTAAAACGGACCTTGATAGGCGCCACTCATTCGAGATGCGCCCAAGGAAACCGGTCCAAGAAGACCCACCTCGCTCGTCCTCCTACGAAGCACGGCCAAGGAAGAGAAAGCCGAGCCGATCTCCCTCCTCGAGCAACCAATCGCTCTCCTTAGGATCATCCTCCTCTTCACATTTTTGAGGTACCTCCACCTCCCTTGTAAATATTTTTCTTAGTTTTTCATTTTGTGTTTTATGTCATGTTGATTGAGGTCTCCTCTAGACTTTTATTACACAAGAGACTGTGTAATTTGAGTTTGGGGGAGAGGTTGAGAGATTTGACATTGTGTTTTATGAGTCTTATTTTCCTTTTATGCATCTTGAGTCTCATGCATTCATTTAAGGAATAGAAAAAACAAAAAAATTGAAAATTTTGAAAATTTTCCAAAAAAGAAAGCCATTTAGATGTTGCATTTACATTTTAGGATTGAGTCTAGTTGCATTGCATGTAGGAATTGCATTCATTTGCATTGGGAGCAATGATGAGCTAATCCTTGTAGAATGCCAACTCATGTAATCAATTCAATACCCTAGTTAGTAGTTCTTTGTTGCATTTGAGCTAATCTTGAAAGTAAGGAAGAACCATGCTTGGACCACTTCACTAGCCACTAGATTTTGGTCGAAATAGGGCCTTGAAATTGATAGCCAACTCTACTCACTTGAACCTAAATTTGTCAATTCAATATCATGCCTTGCATTGAAAGTGAATTCATGGATAAAAGACATACTTGAGCTTTCTTACTCACTCTACCACTCTCTTGCTAGCTCAAGTAGTACCCCCACCTTACCCTACCTCCTTAAAAGCCAAACGTTATAGTGAAAATGATTGTGAGGCCTTATTTTGATTAAACTTAGCATAAAGTGTTAGGTTTAAGAAGACAAGTTTAGGCTCTCGTGTAGATTCTAGCTCTCACATATCAAGGCTAGTCTTAGGCTTAGGAAATTGGGGTTGGGGTCGCGGTATTGCTTGGTTTTGTCGTTTAGATTATATGCTTGCATGTTGGCATGATGGGTTGTGAAAGGAAGTAGGAAGGAAGGGAATGAAAGAGGTTTGAAAGGCGAATAATGGAAGCATGGTTTGAAATGGTGGATCTTGTGTTTGAAAAAGAAAAGGATAGCTCTAAGTGTAAAGAGAATTAGGTAGCCTTGGTAAGAGAAAAAGAAAAATCAAAAGAGGCTAAGAAGCCAAAGAAAGAGAAAAGGGCTACCTAAGTAAAGAAAGAAGAGCTAGAGCATTGAAAGATCACACCATTCGCTATGAGTTAAAGGTTGAAGAAGTTTCCCCTTAAGTACTATAAGAAGAAGAAGTGGTTTATGAGATTCATGGGTTTAGCAAGGCAGAAAAAGCCTTGGGAAAAGGGTAGTCTTAGAGGGTTGAGTGAGCTTTAAAGAAGATAAATGAGAGGGGTATAGGACATTTGATAGCATTTTAGGTAGATGAGAGTCTAGTCTTGTATGCATCACTTGTCTTTTACCTTTACCTTTATGCATAAAGGTTAATCCTTTTAGAGAGAAACCCTTATGAGAATTTGAAACCTTATGAGTTGAGATCATTTTTATCTCAAGGCCTAGTCCCTTGCCAAATGAATTCACTTGCATTGCATTGTCATGATCCACGGTTTGAATTTAATGAATGTTAAAGAATTGGTTTGATAGGGAGGCTTATCTAGATCGAAATCTTAGTGCATTTGATTGTTGAGATGGGCATGGCTAGCTCTTTTGGAGTAAGATGAATTCAAATGCACCTTAGAATTAAGAACTAGGACATTGAGTTAATTGTATTTGTTGGCATTTTTGGATAATGAGCTCCCACCTTCAAACCTCCCTCTCGGATTTGTCATGTTGTTTGCTTGAGGGCTAGCAAAAGGCAAGTTTGGGGGAGATGATATACTCATACATTAGCTTGTTTTAGCTCCCATTTTAGATAGCTTTTCATTCATTTATGCGTTCATTTAGATAATTTTAGTCCAAATTGCATCCATATTAGAGTTTAGCAAGTTTTAACTTAGATTGTTGCATATTGAGTCCTAATTAGGTACTTTGGAGGCTTGGAGGACCTCTATGGAGAGTTGGGTGGCAAGGAGGAAGAAGAGAAGGGTGCGAAACGTGAAGCAGACAAACTTTAGAAGTGTATCGACCTTGGTGTCGACCTACCAAGGTCGATATAGCCCGACAGGAAGACGGAGTGCGCGTATCGGACGAATGTATCGAGCTGCTAAGCTCGATACACGGGCCACCCGGAGTTTTGAAGACGACGTATCGGACATTCGTATCGGACTACTAAGGTCGATACACATCTCATCCGAAGATTGAAGGATGGCCTATCATCTTTGTCGATCTGCTAAGGTCGACACACTCCTTGAGAAAACCTTTAGCAGCGTATAGAGCTGTGTATCGACCTAGCAAGCTCGATACGCTGTCCGATTTTGAGACCTTAACCGGGTCAACACCCGGTTTGTTCCGGGTTGACCCGGGTCGTCCACTATTCACTATAAATAGGAAATAACCAAATTTTTCCTAAGTATCTTTAATCTCTTGTTCTTGCTTAAGGTTTATGGGATTCTCTAAGTCTTGCTAGGATAAGAGAATCCCTAAGATCATACAACCTCTCCCGAGGTCTCTAGGCATGAAACGCTCCAAACCAAGAAAGGAATGAGAGTAAGAACTCATAACACCAAGATTAAACCCTTTTAAAATCTCCCTAATCCCCTCAACCTTCGATCTTAAGAGATCTACTCGCTAAGCATGACTTAAAACGTAAAAAACGTGAAGGAAGAAACGTTAAACATAATTAAACGATTAAAGAAGAAGATTAAAGATAAGTACTTGCGATTAAGATAAAGATTAAGGTTTTACAAGTAAGAAAGCTTGAAATTTGGCAATAGGGTACTTTTTGACTTTCTAATTAAGAGAATGGGTACACCCATCTTTTTATTAGCAAAAAAGGTACTTCTCTCTCTCTCCTAATATGTAAATACGCTATACCCCTTTGGAAAAATCGAAAATAACGGAACTGCCATTAGTAATAAAAAAAATTAAAAAACCAACATTTGTGCGTCATCAGTTGTAACCATAAATTGCGGTTTAACCCATCCGTTGAAATCCACGGTTATTACGTGGTTTCTACTAACCGTTCTTAAAATCGGCAAACAGTGTAAAATAGGAAATACAAACTCTGGTTTTGAGTAGTTAAATTCCTCAATTAAATTTCTCCAACGCAGCTTTACCTTCCCCTTCGATTGAAGATCCTAGAACAGTTCGTCCCGACAAACGAGTTTTCCAAAACCCCAACCCAGTTCTCCTTAACTTGCAGTTATGGGTCGACGAAAATCAATCATTAGCCGTCCCGGGAGAAAACCCCATTCGAAAACAACCGAGATGGTACTTCGGAGTAGGTCTCGGCCGGAGCCACCCACCGTAGACTCTCTCAGCACTGGGGCAACGGATTCCGAAGGTAAGTTCAATTATAATATTCTGAAACTTTAGAGCGGCTCGAACTAATAGGTTTCATGTAACTTTAATTACAGTTGCAAGAATTTTTTTTAAATTCATCCGCGATAGTTGAGGTTCCGGAGTTAGCTCTGCAATTAGTAAGATCCAAATTAATAGGCATTGTAAGTTAAATTTATGCTCGGCATTTAAATTGCTTATCTCGAAATTCCTTCTTATGTTAGTTGCATGTGTGGAATCGTAAATAATGCCCTTTCGTAACAGATTCGACGGACCACATCGGTGGCAAGTGGGTCTTCCAAGAAACTGCCTACTCGTCTGTTCGCCGTCAATTGCTACCCAACGGGGGGCGGGGGGGGGGGGCTAAATATATACTCCAAAGCGAACATGATTGGGGAAGTGGTGCCGGCGTTGGATGGGTCCGAGGAACTGAAAGAACTTCTACGGTCCCATTTCGACAGTCTAATAAGGTTGCCTGTTGCAAGATGCACCAATTTCGCCAAACTAATCCATTCCCTGTTATCCCGTCAACTAATCACGAAGAAAAAACATGAAATGTGGATCTTTTTTGGGAGTAAACCTTTTCGCTTCTCTCTATCGGAGTTCAAGCGTATCACTGGCCTTATGTGTGGTCCATTCCCTGGAGATTACCATCCAGGTGAGGAAAATTCAAAGCCTGCCACCCCGGTATCTGACCTTTCCGACTCAGATGCGTCTGCAAAAGCAGGGGAAGAAGAGATAGCAAAGACCACCATGTCTCGTATGTGGCGAGACCTTTTAGGGAGAGATGATCCTTTCGTAACTGCAGACGATGCCCTGTACATGCTGAAAGATCCTTCGTTGGCCCAGTGGTAAAGGCTACCCTTTGCCTTGATCATCATTGTGGATGGGATCCTCATATGTCGAGACAAGAACCTAATCATCACGCCCGCGTATGTGGATATGTTCTGCGATATGGAGTACTTCATGTCGTTCCCCTGGGGTAGAGAATCTTTCGCGAAGACGAGATTAGTCTCGAATCCACCCAGTCCAACGGTAGAAGCTTCGGTCCTGGAATTTTGTAGCCGGCTGAAACAGCAAACCAACGTCTGCTACGGTATTCCTCTAGCCTTGCAACTTCTAGCATTTGAATGTGTTCCTCTGCTGTTGAGCAAGATTCCAGAACTTGAGAAAACGACATCGTTTTTGGAAGAACCATACGCCCTTGCAAGAACTATAACCCTCCTTCACATGAATGATGTTCTCGTCGTTGAAGCGGACCCTCAGGAAAACATCGTATCCTGTCAAATAGAAAGTGTCAACATTGTTATAGGTGTACGGTGGATGATGGTTTTATAGGTGTACAGTGGATGATGGTTTTATAGGTGTATGTCGTTTATTGGCGTGCGGTGTACGTACGTTTCCGTGTTCGTGGAAACTAACCCATATAATGTGGTCATTTGTGTAGTTGGAAATTGTGGACAGTTTTGGAGACGACGTGGAGGCAGAGGTCGAGTGGGATGATAAAGTCGAAGACGAGGAAGTAGCGTAGTTGTTGGAACTTCATAGGAGTGGATATGTCTTCTAAGAGTCAGATTTCCCATACAGTGACTCCTCTATACCTCCTATCCGAATAGCGTCTGAAGTAGGTGGGGCTGCTAAGGGAAGACCGCCAACTAGAAGGCAAAAAATTAAGAAGGAAAAACAACCTCGACAGGCAAGAAGAGGGGCTACTAAGAGGCCTCGCCAAGTAAAGTCCAAGGAAGAAGGTTTAGTTGAAGACCATGTTAGTTGCGTCGTAGAAATCTTGAAGACGTGGTTGGAAGGGAAGTTCGCGGAATTGAAGCAGGACATATTGGATGCGGTCATGGTGGATGGGGAAGCGAAGAAACGAAAAAAAAAACAAAAGATGATGCAGTTCAAGTCTCTGAGGACGAGATGGGTAGGGAGACACCGAAGGCGGGTATCCAAATAAGAACAAAATGAGGGGAACTGAAACCGACAAGTTTGGAAGGAGGCGGTCTGCTAGGCTAAAAAAAGTGGATGAGATGCAGAAAGATTCCACTGGTAGCAGTAACTGAGAAAAGAAGAAAAAAAGAAAGTTGTATGTTAATAATGATGATGATAGTGACAGGGGTGATAATGATGTTTGAGAAAACTACGGGGCCACATTCGGCATAGTAGAGGATGTTAATAAAAAAGGAAATCCGGAAGCAGAGGAAACTGACCATGAAGTGGAAAGAAGGAATACTGACAAAGCTGGGGATGACGAAGATAGAAAAGATGAGCAAGAAGGTGATGCAGTCAAAGGTGGGAAAGCTTGTGGAGACAGTGGAGACGATGGAGATGGAAAAGATGGTGAAGCGGTGTCAGGTGGGAAAGATGGGAAAGAGGCAGGCGGGCGAGAAGAAGAAGGAGGTAAAACATCTGAACAAACTGTAGCAGCGGAAGAGACAGAAGAGAGCATGGAAGAGGACACCGTAGCAGAGGAAGAGACCGTGGCAGGGGAAGCAAGAGATGTGTTGGGGTCGAATGTACCTGCCATCCACAATGAAGACGTAATTTGATAAAACTGATATAAAAATTGTGAAACTAACTAAAATATAGAACGGAAAATAATCTAAGATTGTGTATTTTTGTTGTAGATGGAAGAATCAGATCACCTGACTGCAAATCCTTTGCAGATGGTTGTCTCTGGGTATTCACAATACTTGGTGGAGTGTACACTGGTGATCCCCGTGTGAGAGCCCTATTCGCAAGTTGTACTAAACCAGCATATGAGCCAATCCAAGCCGTCTCGAAGTTGGAGTTCAAGAAATTTCGAACAATTCTCAATGAATCAAAGAAAAAGTAAGGTGTTGTATTAAAGTATGGATAGGAACTTTAGTTGTTATTAAAAGTTAGGTTATTAAAAGTGATATTTATTCCCTGTAGGGAGTTTGAGATTGTCACAGGACACAAAGTTTCAAATGGATTTTTCCTTAGCATGGATAGGAAAACGAATTGGGTGACTACGGAGGTAGGCAAATATTTATGATTGATCGTACACCGTTTATTCAGATGTACGTATGAGTTAATATTTCAATGTTGTGTATGTGGATTACAGTATATGCAGATCATAATGACTAAATTGTGGCGTCGTAGAGGTGAAATCGTGTTGAAAGACAGGGCAGCGTTTGTAGACACCGCATTCATCTCGTTGGTAGTATCGGCGTACAGTGACTTCAAAAACGCTGAAGACAAAAGTTGTTTTGATTGGGGAAAGAACGTAGCCAGCTATGTAAGGGGAAAAAGCTGCAGGTGGAAGAACGTCAAATCAGAGTTCTTAAAGAATGTGGACATTGTGTACGCCCCCATGAACTGGGGGAACAACCATTGGGTTGGGTTGGTCATCGACCTGCGTATGGGGAGTATTGAGGTTCTGGATCCATACGTGGAGCACAATGAGAAAGATGAAGACGTGGTGGGTCATATTGTACCAGTGATTCATAGTATGCCATGGATTTTGAAGCGCTATTTGCCGGCTACTTTCACCGAACACCTGACGACGGAACCGTACACTTGGACCCGTGCAGCTGATATCTATCAAAACAAGAGGACGGGGGATTGCGGACCATGTGCTGCAAAGTTCCTAGAGAAGCATGCTGCATGGCTTGGCCATGATGAGATGGGGTCGATCACTGACCAAGATGTTGATCGATTTTGGGAGAAATTTGTGATGGACTACTACGAAGAGTTTGTAGGCAGTGCGGATGTTGCAAACAGATGAAAAGGTGGATGGTGGACAACAAAAAACTTTTGACAATTTTATGGGGTTGTATTTGTAGTAATTGTAGTATGATAAAATCCTGTGGGAATTTGTAGTGATATTCAACTTTTGAACTTTGATTATTGATATGGTAATCTTAAAATTATTGGCATTGAAAATTCCGTGGTGTATATTTTTGTGGTCAGTTTGTTTATGTACGCGTTGACAGTGTAATGGTGTATAGTTAATAGAGCAGAAATCATTTTGCTATGAATAATTGACACGTAGTTTAATTTTGTATAATTATTGGCCTCTCATAATACATTTTTATAGATGTTGTACGCGTAAATGAAAAATAGAGGTTGTTTTAAGTAGCAAATAAGATTTAATATTAATAAACGGGGACAATAGAAATTGTTTTGCTAAATAAAGGAAATGGTGTACCCAGTTACAAACTCACAAGGTACCCTATTGCCAAATATCTGTAAATTAAATTAAATTCACCAATTCTCCATCGACGGTCCAGTTCTGACGGCAAAGACGATTTATCTGATATGCTCAAATTTACCCTAGAGCTACTCTCTCAAATTAAGAGATTAATTGCAGTATTTAGGGATCGAATCCACAGGGAATTAGATTGTCACACAACAGATTTTCAAGTTCGAATTAAGCTAAGAACAAAGAATTAAAAGTAAAAGACAAAAACGGTGTAAATTTAAAAACGAGCAATTTAAAAACGGTGTAAATTCAGGAAACAAAACGCTAAGCTATGGGAAATTCGCAGGTATGAATCCAAATTGCAGAATAGAAAATTGTCAGGATATTTATTAAGAACCGTTCTAGAACTGAAAACACAATTATTAAATCAACCATCTCTCGCTGCGAAGACTTTCTATGTCTAAACTCTAAAATTCCAAATCTCTTTGCAAATCCTATCAATTCATACAAGCATTAATAACAGGTCCGATTGTTCACAAAATCCCTAAATTAAATCTCTTTGCGAATAGGTATTTTTCTCATCTAACATTAGTTCAGGCAATCAATTATACTCTCGCATCTATTAATCAACCTAAGATAAGATTCTAGGTCGCGAAGCTAGAATAAGCATTAAACACAAATCCAGATGAAGGACAAGCAGATTAATCCAGACAGTAATTCAATTCTAACAACTTATCATCAACCCTTGAATAACCCAAAACCTAACCAAAATAAAACTTGTCTTTAGAATATAAGATATAAAATAATGTACAGCCTAAACAATGGCTCTAAAAATCTATATATAAGGTTCAAAACACGAATTGGCCACTTTTGTAAATAAGGAAAACTTTTGGACAATTACCTTTTCTTCAATCTTGTAAAAGTCGCGACCAGTTTTTGGAAATCTCTGGTGTCGATCGACACCATGAACAGTGTCGATCGACACTGTTCATTCAGCACAACTCTGGCTTCATCTTTTCAGCAGGTTGTTCCACAATGCTCCAAAATGCTTCAAAATCTCCAATTATGCTCAAAACGTACATGAACCTGCAAAGACTCTAGTATGACTCTAAAAAGACCAAAAAGGCTCTATAAATAAGACTTATATCATGGTCAAAAACCATGATATATCAACTCCCCCAGACTTAGCTTTTGCTTGCCCTCAAGCAAAACATAAACTAAGTATAGAGTCGAGGTTTGAAAACAGAAACATTCAGTTAACCTTAGGAACGCCACATTGAACCAACACTCTTAAATCCACATACCATAGAGCCAACCTTAGATATGATTTCAGTATACTTACCACAAGCTTAGCAATCTCCCAATTCAAGTCCAAACCCCTTAGAGAAATCCAGACTCTCCACTGTTAACCCCTTTCATTTAATTAGGCGAGATCTCATCGAGGGAGTATCGATCAAAGAACTTACAGATTCTTTCCCTTCCAAGCTCATGAACACACATACTGTCTTTGCACAATCTCTCTTATTTTCTCTTCCCTTAGTCGATTTCTCCCTACTTTTCTAGGGTATCATTTTATTTTTTCTATCGACTTTCTTTTCTTTTTATAGCTCAAGAACGGTGCTACTCACTAATTGTGTTCCTTGTAAAGAGACAGGTTCATGAGTATAGGCTCTTATCATTGTCCTTACCAGGGACTCAGGTTTCCGTTCTTAGACTAGACTCTTTATTTTTCTAGGGAAGATCAAAGAGAGATCATAACAAACTTATCTTAAAAGTGCTGGAATAGGAATCAAGTTCAATGCATACCAAGCCCCAAAATGAGAAGTTGAAGTTCATTAGGGTTGAGTTAATATCCAAGCTTCTAAACTCTCCAGAAATTTGAACTCTCCTCGTTAGACCGATCCATTTACATCTTTCTACCTAGTAAAACCTGCAATCAACTGCTATGGCAATGGTCCTTCAAGTGTCAATATGTTGTGGTTTAGTTCGAAGAAAAACTAAAAATTTCAACTGATTTTGACTCACTAAAAACACTTTGGACTAACACAACTGACTCAAAACAAAAGACAAAGCAAAATACATTTGTATTTTCCTCCCCCAGACTTAACCAACACTGTCCTCAGTGTGATTAAATCTTAAGGTCAGAAACAAAACCAAATAGAAAAGATAATGGACTGGATGGATAGAGGACGAAAATCCACACAACTTAGGCTTTTAAATCACTCAAATTCGTGAAGAATTGAAAGAGATATGAAGAAAACAAGTTGAGTAGACTTACCTTCGAGGGGGTGTCGATCGACACTGTTCATGTCGATCTCAAGTGTCGACATTCGTCCGTCCGGCTAATTTTTTTTTTTTTTTTTAATAAAACCTGAAACACTTAAAAACAAAACTAGAAGTTAGTAACCAAAAACAAAATAAAAACTTAAACAAAATTCTAATACTAAAAATCTGTACGCAACTAATCAATTCCCCGGCAACGGCGCCAAAATTTGATATGCTCAAATTTACCCTAGAGCTACTCTCTCAAATTAAGAGATCAATTGCAGTATTTAGGGATCGAATCCACATGGAATTAGATTGTCACAACAGATTTTCAAGTTCGAATTAAGCTAAGAAGAAATAACTAAAAGTAAAAGACAACGAGCAATTTAAAAACGGTGTAAATTCAGGAGACAAAACGCTAAGCTATGAGAAATTCGCAGGTATGAATCCAAATTGCAGAATACAAAACTGTCAGGATATTTATTAAGAACCGTTCTAGAACTCGAAACAGAATTATAAAATCAACCAACTCTCGCTGCGAAGATTTTCTATGTCTAAACCCTAGAATTTCAAATCTCTTGGCAAATCCTATCAATTCAGACAAGCATTAATAACATGTTTGATTGTTCACAAAATCCCTAAACCAAATCTCTTTGCGAATATGTATTTTGCTCATCTAAAATTAGTTCATGCAATCAATAATACTCTCGCATCTATTAATCAACCTAAGATCAAATTCTAGGTCGCGAAGCTAGAATAAGCATTAAACACAAATCCAGATGAAGGACAATCAGATTAATCCAGACAGTAATTCAATTCTAACAACTTATCATCAACCCTTGAATAACCCAAAACCTAACTAAAATAAAACTTGTCTTTAGAATATAAGATATAAAATAATGTCTAGCCTAAACAATGGCTCTAAAAATCTATATATAAGGTCCACAACACGAATTGGTCACTCTTGTAAATAAAGAAAACTTTTGGACAATTTCCTTTTCTTCAATCTTGTAAAAGTCGCGACCAGTTTTTGGAAATCTCTGGTGTCGATCGACACTGTTCATTCAGCACAACTCCGGCTTCATCTTTTCAGCAGCTTGTTCCACAATGCTCCAAAATGCTTCAAAATCTCCAATTATGCTCAAAACGTACATGAACCTGCAAAGACTCTAATAGGACTATAAAAAGTCCAAAAAGACTCTATAAATAAGACTTATATCATGGTCAAAAACCATAAAACCCATGATATATCAACTCCCCCAGACTTAGCTTTAGCTTGCCCTCAAGCAAAACATAAACTAAGTATAGAGTCGAGGTTTAAAAACAGAAACATTCACTTAACCTTAGGAACGCCACATTGAACCAACAATCTCAAATCCACATACCATAGAGCCAACCTAAGATATTATTTCAGTATACTTACCACAAGCTTAGCAATCTCCCAATTCAAGTCCAAACCCCTTAGAAAAATCCAGGCTCTTCACTGTTAACCCCTTCCATTTAATTAGGTGATATCTCATCGAGGGAGTATCGATCAAAGAACTTACAGATTCTTTCCCTTCCAAGCTCATGAACACACATACTGTCTTTGCACAATCTCTCTTATTTTCTCTTCCCTTAGTCGATTTCTCCCTACTTTTCTAGGGTATCATTTTATTTTTTCTATCGACTTTCTTTTCTTTTTATAGCTCAAGAACGGTGCTACTCACTAATTGAGTTCCTTGTAAAGAGACAGGTTTATGAGTATAGGCTCTTATCATAGTCCTTACCAGGGACTCAGGTTTCCGTTCTTAGACTAGACTCTTTATTTTTCTAGGGAAGATCAAAGAGAGATCATAACAAACTTATCTTAAAAGTGCTGGAAGAGGAATCAAGTTCAATGCATACCAAGCCCCAAGATGAGAAGTTGATGTTCATTAGGGTGGAGTTAACAGCCAAGCTTCTAAACTCTCCAGAAATTTGAACTCTCCTCATTAGACCGATCCACTTACAGCTTTCTACCTAGTAAAACCTGCAATCAACTGCTATGGCAATGGTCCTTCAAGTGTCAATATGTTGTGATTTAGTTCCAAGAAAAACTGAAAATTTCAACTGATTTTGACTCAATAAAAACATTTTGGACTAACACAACTGACTCAAAACAAATGACAAAGCAAAATACATTTGTATTTTCCTCCCGCAGACTTAACCAACACTGTCCTCACTGTGATTAAATCTTAAGGTCAGAAACAAAACCAAATAGAAAAGATAACGGACTGGATGGATAGAGGACGAAAATCCACACAACTTAGGCTTTTAAATCACTCAAATTCGTGAAGAATTTAGAGAGATATGAAGAAAACAAGTTGAGTAGATTTTACCTTCGAGGGGGTGTCAAACTTATCTTAAAATAAAAACTTAGACAAAATTTTAATACTGAAAATCTGTAGGCAACTGATATACTCATAAATTAGCATGTTTTAGCACCCATTTTAGATAGCTTTGCATTCATTTATACATTCATTTAGCTACTTTTAGTCCAAATTGCATCCATATTAGAGTTTAGCAAGTTTTAGCTTAGGATGTTGCATATTGTGCATATTGAGTCTTAATTAGGTACTTTGGAGGCTTGGAGGACCTCTTTGGAGAGTTGGGTGACAAGGAGGAAGAAGAGAAGGGAGCCAAACATGAAGCAGACGACTTTTAGAAGTGTATCGACCTTGGTGTCGACCTACCAAGGTCGATATAGCTCGGCAGGGAAGAAGGAGTGCCCGTATCGGACGATTGTGTCGAGCTACTAAGCTCGATACACAGGCCACCTGGAGTTTTGAAGACGACGTATCGGGCATTCATATCGGACTGCTAAGGTCGATACACATCTCATCCGAAGTCTGAAGGACGGCGTATCGGGCATCTTCACTATAAATAGGAAAAGAACTAATTTTTCACTTTTGTCGTCCACTGTTCACTATAAATAGGAAAAGACCTAATTTTTCCTAAGTTTCTTTAATCTCTTGTTCTTGCTTAGAAAACTTTCCCTTTTGATTTTCTAAAAGTGATTTTGTAAGACATTTCTTAAAGTTTATGCAATCTAGTACTTATCTCTTTTAATATTTCATCTTCTATCTCTCTAATCATGTTTATCTCTATCTATTTCATAGGATTTAAGGGATTAACCATGATTAGTGAGTAGTTTCATTGGATCTAGGGATGGGTTAGATCTAGGGTGTTTTAAGGGTTAATCTTGATGCCTAGGGTTAGATCTTCTCATTTCCCTCCTTGTTTAGTGTTCTAAATGCTAGTTTAGCCTTGATCATGCTAAAACTGGACCTTAGGGAATTTCATACCCACAAGGTGTTTGATGAAATTCCCCAACCAACTAAACAAGGGATTTACATTCCTAACTCATGGAAGTGATTGTCTGGAAGGGGGGGGGGGTTTATTGATAATTTAGAACTGTTTCATAATGCTTGTTAGCTTTCTTTTCACTAATGAAAGTTAGTTCTTGATTAGGATGATTAATGAAGGGATTAGTGCCATGAAAATGGATTAGTCTAGCTATTGAGTTCTAAGCCTAGGGATTAGCTTATATTGTGATTGTTTGGCATCAAAGATTGATTCTTGGAACACCTTAGATTGATAACCCCATCCTTGGATTCGTTTTAGTCTTTTGATAATCTTGATTAGTAGTTAATTAGCTTGATTTGGTTTGTTTGATCAATTAGGTTGTTAGTTAAACCAAAAACTTTGCTAGCTTAGATTAAGAAGTTGTATGCATTCCTAGTGTCTTAACCATATCCATATGGATTGATCCTCAAGTACCTACAATGACATGAGTGGTTTGAGTATTTGTTAAGTCTCACCAAGAAACCGCTCATCAATTTTGCGCCGTTGCCATTTGGATTTTTGGTTTAAGAATTAGGATTTTACTTCTTTTTGAGACTAAGTTTTCTATTTCACTTATTGCTTACTAATCTCTCTTGATTTGTTTTCTCTATGTCTCTAGGTGTATGAACTTGAGGTCTAGTGGACACAACAATCTAGTTGAGCCTCTAGACAACATTCACCGGGTAACAAGAGGAGCTTTTGTGAGAAGAGAAAGAGAGCGCCTAGCACATCTAAGGCGTTTGGGAATGAATGAGGCTCAAGCTCGTCGAGTGCCTCAACATCCTCCACGCCAACCAAGGCAAGTTGGGGCTGGAGATGCTCCCAATACTCACGCCAATCGCCAAGGTATACTACCTCCTCCAGTTGAGAACAACAACTTTGAGATCAAGAGCGGTTTGATCAACATGGTGCAACACAACAAGTTCCATGGGTTAGCTTTGGAGGATCCCCTTGACCATTTGGATGAGTTTGATAGAATATGTGATATGACCAAGATCAATGGCATATCCGAAGATGGTTTCAAGCTGAGATTATTTCCCTTCTCTCTTGGCGACAAGGCACATTTGTGGGAGAAGTCACTTCCAAGAGGTTCCATCACATCATGGGATCAATGCAAGAAGGCTTTTCTTGCAAAGTTCTTCTCAAACACTAGGACCGCAAGGCTTAGGAATGAGCTGTCAAGCTTCACCCAAAAGAACAATGAAAGCTTTTGTGAGGCATGGGAGAGATTCAAGGGATATACTACACAATGCCCTCATCATGGCTTCTCCGAAGAGACTCTTTTGAGTACACTCTACCGTGGGGTTCTCCCCAAATTTAGGATGCTTCTTGACACAGCAAGTAATGGAAATTTCTTGGGTAAAGATGTAGAAGAGGGTCTAGAACTTGTGGAGAACTTGGCACAAAGTGATGGCAACTATGGTGAAGATTATGATAGGTCATCAAGGAATGATGGTACTTATGAAGACCAAAGGAGGAAAGAGATGAAATCTCTTAATGAGAAGATGGATAAGTTGCTCCAAGCTCAACAAAAGCATGTTCACTTTGTGGGGGATTATGATGAGAGCCAAGGAGTTCAACAAGATTTGAATGAGGATTGCCAAGAAGAGGTCAACTATGTAGGTGGCCAAGGGTATCAACAAGGCTACAACAACAACTATAGGAACAACAATCTCTCCTATAGGAGTACAAATGTGGAGAATCCTCAAGATCAAGTCTATCCTCCACAAGGACAAGGAGGACAACCAAAGCCCTTTGTTCCTTACAAGCAACAACAAGGTTATGTTCCCAAGAACAACTACCAAGGGAACAACCAAGGTAACCAAGGGAATTATCAGTCTAAACAAGGTCCTCCACCGGGTTTTGCACAAGATTTGGATGTGAGGAATGTTCTACAACAAATCCTCCAAGGTCAAGCAAGTAGTGCCATGGATGTAAGCAAGAAGATTGCCGAAATCCACAACAAGGTGGATTGTTCTTACAATGACCTCAACTCCAAGTTTGACACTTTGAGCTCCAAGGTCAAGCAACTAGAGAACAACAAGGGCATTGCTTCATCCTCTACACGAGCACAAACTTCTTTGCCCGGTAAACCCGAGACCAACCCCAAAGAATATTGCAATGCCATCTACTCTATTGATGAGGAAGAGTATGAGCGTGTAGTGGCTGAGTTTGAGCAACTCTTTGAGTGTCCTAATGATGAGGCTGTTTTCAATGAGGACATTGAAGTCCAAGTTGGGGAGGCGGTCATTGAAAATGACCATTCCTTTGATGACAAACCAATGAGGAAAGAGGAGTTCAAGGAGGATGTGATCTCTACACAAGCAAGTCTTGTTGAAAAGGAAAGAGAAGTGGCTAAGAAGACTGAAGTTGAGGCTTATGATCTCCTTGTCTATAAGCCACCACTCCCCTTTCCCGAGTTGGTTTTGACTAAGGCACAAAAGAAGGTACTCTCAAGCTTTAGAGGGAGTATGGAAAAAATTGGTGCACCATTACCCAAGGTGGAGAGTTTGTCTCAAGTCAAGGGTCAAATCAAGTTCATCAAGGAGATGCTTGCCAACATAGAGAAGGTTGAAGAGCTGATAGAAGGTTTAGATCCAACAAGCATGGCGCAAAATGAGTCCAAGGTTATCCCAAAACTGGGTAATCCGGGAAATTTTTTGATTTCTTGTTCTCTTGGGGACTTGAAAGTTGAAGAAGCTTTGTGTGACTCCGGCTCAAGTGTCAATGTGATGTCCCTTGAAATGTTCAAGAACCTTGGGATGACTACAATGAAGAAATATTCATCACACATCACTTTTGTTGATGCTTCCTCAAGGCAACCTCTAGGCCTTGTAGAAGATTATCCATTGAAAGTGGGGGAGTGTCTTGTCCCAACTGATTTCATTGTGATGGATATGGTCCAAGCAGCGAGGCTACCTCTTCTCCTAGGGACACCCTTTCTCAACACAGCTGGTGCAAGCCTAGACTTCATCAACAAGAGGGTGATCCTCAAGAATGTGAATGCAAAGGTCTCCTATCCTATGAAACCTTCTGTTTTGAGCCTTTGTGGGACAGTCACATGTGACACTAAGGAAGTTGAAGAAGAGCCACCTAAGGAGCAGCTGATGGGTCTCACTAGTGTGATGAAGAGTGAGGATGAAACCCTTGATCACAATGAGTATGATGGGCCGAGCTTTGATGGTGAAAGCCTTCTAGCAATGTTTGATGGCATCAAGGTTGTTGAACATGAAGCTGAGCCACCAAGGAGGTCTAGGAAGAAGAAGAAGGTGATGCAAGCTGGAGCAGACACCATGTACATCAAGAAAGGAGGAGAAAAACCAATTCCACTCCTTGTTCACCCCCACGCCTAAGGGTTTGAAAAGTCAAGCTTATTGACTTTAAACAAGCGCACTTGGGAGACACTCCCATGTCTATCTTTGTATATATTTGCACTTTTTAATTCAGTAATATGTTTTCTAGTGTTTGTGGATGACATGTTTGGATTGAGGTGGTTGAGCCGAGGACAAAAACTTGCCAAGAAATTTTCGGCATTGTATCGACCTACCAAGGTCGATACAACTCTTACATGGATCTTGGCGGAGCTATATCGGGCTTTTGTATCGACCTACTAAAATCGATACAGGCGAGCCAGGGAGAGCTTAACCCTCGTATCGAGCTATGTATCGAACTACTAAGCTCGATACGCCCCTTTTCCAGGTAAGTCAACGGGGTTTGACCGATTTAATTCACTCGAATTAAACCGGTTCTTCCCCTTCTTCTTCCCCAAACACGAAAATTAGCCCCCACACACACACACTTACGATTTTTGGCTCTCCCTTTCTTGATTTTCAAGCGATCCTAGTGATTTCAAGTGCTTCTTGCTAGATTTCTTGTGCTTTCATTGATTTTAAGTCAATTTAGTTCATCCTTCAAGCCACTCACGAGGTAATCAATTCAAAAACCAAGCCTTTCATCTTTTGCTCTAATGGTGGAAAGTTTGGAGATTTTTGATTATGGATGTTCGAATTGATTGTTAGTGGCTTGGGCATTGCTTGATTATGGTTAGGGAGTAGATTTCGAGTGTGATATACTCATAAATTAGCATGTTTTAGCACCCATTTTAGATAGCTTTGCATTCATTTATGCATTCATTTAGATACTTTTAGTCCAAATTGCATCCATATTAGAGTTTAGCAAGTTTTAGCTTAGGTTGTTGCATATTGTGCATATTAAGTCCCAATTAGGTACTTTGGAGGCTTGGAGGACCTCTTTGGAGAGTTGGGTGACAAGGAGGAAGAAAAGAAGGGAGCCAAAACATGAAGCAGACAATCTTTAGAAGTGTATCGACCTTGGTGTCGACCTACCAAGGTCGATATAGCTCGGCAGGAAGACGGAGCGCGCGTATCAGACATTCGTATCGGACTGCTAAGGTCGATACACATCTCATCCGAAGATTGAAGAATGGCGTATCGGGCATCTTTGTCGAGCTACCAAGCTCGACACACTATTTGAGGAAAGCTTTAGCAGCGTATCGAGCTGCGTATCGACCTAGCAAGCTCGATACGCTGCCCGATTTTCAGGCTTAAACCGGGTCAATACCCGGTTTGTTCCGGGTTGACCCGGGTCGTCCACTGTTCACTATAAATAGGAAATAACCTAATTTTTCCTAAGTATCTTTTAATCTCTTGTTCTTGCTTAGAAAACTTTCCCTTTTGGTTTCTAAGTGATTTTGTAAGACATTTCTTTAAGTTTATGCAATCTAGTATTTATATCTTTTAATCTTTCATCTTCTATCTCTCTAATCATGTTTATCTCTATCTCTTTCATAGGATTTGAGGGATTAACCATGATTAGTGAGTAGTTTCTTTAGGATCTAAGGATGGGTTAGATCTAGGGTGTTTTAAGGATTAATCTAGATGCCTAAGGTTAGATCTTCTCATTTCCCTCCTTGTTTAGTGTTCTAAATGCTAGTTTAGCCTTGATCATGCTAAAACTAGGCCTTAGGGAATTTCACACCCACAAGGTGTTTGATGAAATTCCCCAACCAACTAAACAAGGGATTTACATTCCTAGCTCATGGAAGTGATTGTCTAGGGTGTTTATTGGCAATTTAGAACTGTTTCATAATGCTTGTTAACTTCCTTTTCACTAATGAAAGTTAGATCTTGATTAGGATGATTAATGAAGGGATTAGTACCATGAAAGTGGATTAGTCTAGCTATTGAGTTCTAAGCCTAGGGATTAGCTTATATTGTGATTGTTTGGCATCAAAGATTGATTCTTGGAACACCTTAGGTTGATAACCCCATCCTTGGATTCGTTTTAGTATTTTGATAATCTTGATTAGTAGTTAATTAGCTTGCTTTGGTTCATTTGATCACTTAGGTTGTTAGTTAAACTTCAAACCTTTATTTCTAGCTTAGATTAAGAAGTTGTATGAATTCCTAGTGTCTTAACTATATCCATATGGATTGATCCTCAAGTACCTACAATGACATGAGTGGGTTTGAGTAATTGTTAAGTACCACAAGAAACCGCTTATCAATTTGGCGTCGTTGCCATTTGGAAGTTGATTTAAGCATTAGGATTTTACTTCTTTTTGAGACTAAGTTTTCTACTTCACTTATTGCTTACTAATCTCTCTTGCTTTGTTTTCTCTTTGTTTCTAGGTGTATGAACTTGAGATCTAGTGGACACAACAATCTAGTTGAGCCTCTAGACAACATTCATCGGGTAACAAGAGGAGCTTTTGTGAGAAGAGAAAGAGAGCGCCTAGCACATCTAAGGCATTTGTGAATGGATAATCCACAAGAACAAGGTGGCAATGGACCACCACAAGGAGCTCAAGGGAATGAGGCTCAAGCTCGTCGAGTGCCTCAACATCCTCCACGCCAACCAAGGCACATTGGGGCTGGAGATGCTCCCAATACTCACGCCAATCGCCAAGGTATACTACCTCCGCCAATTGAGAACAACAACTTTGAGATCAAGAGCGGTTTGATCAACATGGTGCAACACAACAAGTTCCATGGGTTAGCTTTGGAGGATCCCCTTGACCATTTGGATGAGTTTGATAGAATATGTGATATGACCAAGATCAATGGAATATCCGAAGATGGTTTCAAGCTGAGATTATTTCCCTTCTCTCTTGGCGACAAGGCACATTTGTGGGAGAAGTCACTTCCAAGAGGTTCCATCACATCATAGGATCAATGCAAGAAGGCTTTTCTTGCAAAGTTCTTCTCAAACACTAGGACCGCAAGGCTTTGGAATGAGCTGTCAAGCTTCACCCAAAAGAACAATGAAACTTTTTGTGAGGTATGGGAGAGATTCAAGGGATATACTACACAATGCCCTCATCATGGCTTCTCCGAAGATACTCTTTTGAGTACACTCTACCGTGGGGTTCTCCCCATATTTAGGATGCTTCTTGACACAGCAAGTAATGGAAATTTATTGGGTAAAGATGTAGAAGAGGGTCTAGAACTTGTGGAGAACTTGGCACCAAGTGATGACAACTATGGTGAAGATTATGATAGGTCATCAAGGAATGATGGTACTTATGAAGACCAAAGGAGGAAAGAGATGAAATCTCTTAATGAGAAGATGGACAAGTTGCTACAAGCTCAACAAAAGCATGTTCACTTTGTGGGGGATTATGATGAGAGCCAAGGAGTTCAACAAGATTTGAATGAGGATTGCCAAGAAGAGGTAAACTATGTAAGTGGCCAAGGGTATCAACAAGGCTACAATAACAACTATAGGAACAACAATCTCTCCTATAGAAGTACAAATGTGGAGAATCCTCAAGATCAAGTCTACACTCCATAAAGACAAGGAGGACAACAAAAGCCCTTTGTTCTCTACAAGCAACAACAAGGTTATGTTCCCAAGAACAACTACCAAGGGAACAACCAAGGGAATCAAGGGAATTTTCAGTCTAAGCAAGGTCCTCCACCGGGTTTTGTATAAGATTTGGATGTGAGGAATGTTCTACAACAAATCCTCCAAGGTCAAGCAAGTAGTGCCATGGATGTAAGCAAGAAGATTGCCGAAATCCACAACAAGGTGGATTGTTCTTACAATGACCTCAACTCCTAGTTTGGCACTTTGAGCTCCAAGGTCCAGCAACTTTGAGTTGGTTTTGACTAAGGCACAAAAGAAGGTACTCTCAAGCTTTAGAGGGAGTATGGAAAAAATTGGTGCACCATTACCCAAGGTGGAGAGTTTGTCTCAAGTCAAGGGTCAAATCAAGTTCATCAAGGAGATGTTTGCCAACATAGAGAAGGTTGAAGAGCTGATAGAAGGTTTAGATCCAACAAGCATGGCGCAAAATGAGTCCAAGGTTATCCCAAAACTGGGTAATCCGAGAAATTTTTTTATTTCTTGTTCTCTTGGGGACTTGAACGTTGAAGAAGCTTTGTGTGACTCCGGCTCAAGTGTCAATGTGATGTCCCTTGAAATGTTCAAGAACCTTGGGATGAATACTATGAAGAAATATTCATCACACATCACCTTTGTTGATGCTTCCTCAAGGCAACCTCTAGGCCTTGTAGAAGATTATCCATTGAAAGTGGGGGAGTGTCTGGTCCCAACTGATTTCATTGTGATGGATATGGTCCAAGCAGCGAGGCTACCTCTTCTCCTAGGGACACCCTTTCTCAAGACAGCTGGTGCAAGCCTAGACTTCATTAACAAGAGGGTGATCCTCAAGAATGTGAATGCAAAGGTCTCCTATCCTATGAAACCTTCTGTTTTGAGCCTTTTTGGGACAGTCACATGTGACCCTAAGGAAGTTGAAGAAGAGCCACCTAAGGAGCAGCTGATGGGTCTCACTAGCGTGATGAAAAGTGAGGATGAAACTCTTGATCACAATGAGTATGATGGGCCAAGCTTTGATGGTGAGAGTCTTCTAGCAATGTCTGATGGGATCAAGGTTGTTGAACATGAAGCTAAGTCACCAAGGAAGTCTAAGAAGAAAAGGAAGGTGCTGCAAGCTGTAGCAGGCACGATTTACATCAAGAAAGGGGGAGGAACACCAATTCCACTCTTTGTTCACCTCCATGCCTAAGGGTTTGAAAAGTCAAGCTTAGTGACTTTAAACAAGCGCACTTGGGAGGCATTCCCATGTCTATCTTTGTATATATTTGCACCTTTTAATTCAGTAATATGTTTTCTAGTGTTTGTGGATGACATGTTTGGATTGAGGAGATTGAGCCAAGAGCAAAAGCTTGCCAAGAAAATTTTGGCACTGTATCGAGCTATGTATCGACCTATTAAGGTCGATACAGCTCTTACAGGGAATTTGGCGGAGCTGTATCGGGCCTTTGTATCGACCTACGAAGGTCGATACAAATGAACCAGGAAAAATCTGACTCTTGTATCGGGCATCTGTATCGAGCTACCTAGCCCGATACAGTTTTAAAAAGCCCCGTCTGAAAGTGTATCGAGCTATGTATCAGACTACTAAGCTCGATACACCCCTTTTTCAGGTAAGTCAACGGGGTTTGACCGGTTTAATTCACTCGAATTAAACCGGTTCTTCTCCTTCTTCTTCCCCAAACACGAAAATAGCCCCATTCACACACACACTTGCGATTTTTGGCCCTCCCTCTCTCGATTTTCAAGCGTTCCTAGTGATTTCAAGTGCCTCTTGCTAGATTTCTTGTGCTCTCATTGATTATAAGTCAATTTCGTTCATCCTTCGAGTCACTTACGAGGTAATCAATCCAAAAATCAAGCTTTTCATCTTTTGTTCTAATGGTGGAAAGTTTGAGGATTTTTGATTATGGATGTTCAAATTGATTGTTAGAGGCTTGGGCATTGCTTGATTATGGTTAGGGAGTAGGTTTCGAATGCCACATTAGGATTTCCATGGTAAATTTTTGAAAATTTGACATATAAGGTTCATGATCCGAAAATTTAAATTCAACTCTTGAACCTTGTTAGATTTTGGGGCTTTCACTTGAGTTTGCATTGATCATTCTTATGGATTCCCAACAGGTAGCATTCGGATTTGGATTATTTGAAAATTTTGAGAATTTCCAATTTGGCAAAATTTTGCTAAGTATGAAACTAGGGAGAATTTTCGAATTTTTTGGCTTCCACCTTGTTTGTTGCTTGCTAGTTGCTGCTATTTGTTGTTCAAGATGAGTTGCTTACTCTCTCTACAAGCTTTGTCTATCTTGTAGGAACAATGGGAAGAACAAAAGGAGATGCAACAAAGCAAGCGGCAAGCTCTCAAACAAGGCCTTCGAAGAGCCAAGGGAAGAGGCAAGCAGTTAAGGACCGAGAGGTCAGTAGTGAGGAGGAGCAATTGACGCTTGGGGCGAGAAAGGAGCCAGTCACAAGAGCCTCCAAGGGAAAAGCCAAGGTCACAAAAGAGGGGCCTAAAAAGAAGCTCACACCCGGGGAACTCCTCAAGGCATTCATGAGCATGCGGTTCAAGGCAACGAAGTACCCGCATGAGCAGACGCTGCGTGCCTTGGGAATCTATGAGGACTTCCAAACTCTCTTCAAGAACATGGGTTTGGCCAAGTTCATCACCATGGCTCGCCCCGCTCACAAGGTCGCAACATGCGAGTTCTTGTCTTCCCTCACCGCACACTTCTACTATGATGGTGAAGATTCGCCACCGCTCCATGGTCATGGGTACATCAACTTCAAAATCCATACGACCATGTACTCTATGACTTTCAAGCAACTCAACGAGGTCTTTGGGTTCCAAGAGGGAGAGAGGAGAACGAAGATGCTCACTATTGATGAGTGTGAGCTGAAGGGACTTTGGGAGACAATAGCGATTGGCAAGTTCAAACCGGGAGGAAGCACGGAGACTTTGATAAGGCATCCGGTCTTGAGATATGCACACAAAGCCCTTGCTCACACCATCTATGCAAGGAAGGAGGCCGGGAAAGTGGCCAAGGAGGAGCTCGAGCTGTTGGATATGGGTCTTGCAAAGTTCATCGGGTTTCACACAAGAGGAGGCACGAGAGTCCGAGGGGATAGGACGGGAACCGGCATGGTTAGCCTTTTGGTTAGGCAGCTGCTCTCTTACCAAGATTGGGTTGTCACCATGAAGGATAAGGACCCCGAGCTCAGCATTGGAGGGATCATCACCCCGATTCTTGAAGCTTGTGGGCATCGGCTAGGGACGGATGGTCTAGAGCCCGAGTGGATGGACATCTTCTACCTTGGGAGGACCATGTTTCTCTCGGGAAGATTAGGCAGCCGGTTTGCCTAAAAGTTTGCCGCGGATTAAAAAACCGAAGCAAAGACTCTTCTCCCGAACTTGCAAGCCACCTCATTCCAAGACATCGCCCACAATGACTTCTCTCCCCCATACGAGGACCTCTACAATCCGGCCATTAGTCCCCCTCTCCACTCCATTGCCAAGAGAGGGACATTTGATTTTGATCCAAGCCAAGCTCTTGAAGAAGAAAAAGACATGGAGGTTGAGGATCAAGCTCCAAGCCCAGTCTACGGTAGCGAGAGGTACTACTTTCCTTCTTGCATAGACCCAATGTCAAGCCCGACATTGAGAGAGGCCCACGCACACATTGGTCTCTTCAAGAGATGGAGCAAGCATCAAGACCGGGCAATAAAGAAGCTCGGTGAGACTGTGAAGGGTTTGAAGAAAACGGTAAAGGGGCTAAAGGCCATCATAAGAAGAAAGTCTTCAACAAGGGATATACAAGAGGGCACAAGCGAGGCAGCAGAAGAAGCGGGTGAGGAAGAGAGTGAAACGGACCTTGATAGGCGCCATTCATTCGAGATGCGCCCAAGGAAACCGGTTCAAGAAGACCCACTTCGCTCTTCCTCCTACGAAGTACGGCCAAGGAAGAGAAAGCCGAGCCGATCTCCCTCCTCGAGCAACCAATCGCTCTCCTTAGGATCATCCTCCTCTTCACAGTTTTGAGGTACCTCCACCTCCCTTGTAAATATTTTTCTTAGTTTTTCATTTTGTGTTTTAATGTCATGTTGATAGAGGTCTCCTCTAGACATTTATTACAAAAGGGACTGTGTAATTTAAGTTTAGGAGAGAGGTTGAGAGATTTGACATTGTGTTTTATGAGTCTTATTTTACTTTTATGCATCTTGAGTCTCATGCATTCATTTAAGGCATAGAAAAACCAAAAAAAAAAATTGATTGAAAAATTTGAAAATTTTCCAAAAAGAAAGTCATTTAGATGTTGCATTTGCATTTTAGGATTGAGTCTAGTTGCATTGCATGTAGGAATTGCATTCATTTGCATTGGGAGCAATGATGAGCTAATCCTTGTAGAATGCCAACTCTTGTAATTAATTCAATGCCCTAGTTAGTAGTTGTTTGTTGCATTTGAGCTAATCTTGAAAGTAAGGAAGAACCATGCTTGGACCACTTCACTAGCCACTAGATTTTGGTCGAAATAGGGCCTTGAAATTGATAATCAACTCTACTCACTTGAACCTAAAATTTGACAATTAAATATCATGCCTTGCATTGAAAGTGAATTCATGGATTGAAAATATTTGAGCTTTCTTACTCACTTTGCCACTCTCTTGCTAACTCAAATAGTACCCCTACCATACCTTACCTCATTTGAAGCCAATTGTTCTTGTGTGAATACTTGTGAGGCCTTTATTTCGATTGAACTTAGCATAAAATGTTAGGTTTGAGACGACAAGTCTAGGCTTTCATGTAGATTCTAGCCTTGCATTTTGAGGCTAGCTTTAGGCTTAGGATTCGGGGGTTGTTGGCAGTGGTATTACTTGATGAGTTGTGGAAAAGTTTGGAAAGAAAGAGGTGATGAATGAGGGCTTGGTAAAAATAAGGGGAAGCATAGTTTGAAATGGTGAATCTTGTGTTTAAAAAAGGAATAGCTCAAAGTCAAAAGCGCTAGGTAGTCTTAAGGAAAGAAGAAAAGAAAATCAAAAAAGCCAAAAAAAGGGCCAAAGAAGAGAAAGACTACTTAGAGATAAAAAGAGGAGCTAAGTTAATAAGAAGGATTACACCATTCACTATGAGTAATAGGTTGAAGAAGTTCCCCCTTAGAGCTTTAAAAAGAAGAAGTGTGTTTGAATTTCACGGTTTAGGCAAGGTACAAAGAGTCTTGAGAAAAAAGGTAGATTCTAGAGGGTTGAGTGAGCAAAAAAATGAATGAGAAGGGTTTAGGATCATTGATAGCATTTCGGGTAGATGATAGTCTATTCTTGTATGCATATAGTTCAATCTTCTTTGAGTGTTACCTTTATTTAAATGCGAAACCGGATGAATTGAGATCATTTTTATCTCAAAACCCAGTCCTTTCGCCAAATGAATTCACTTGCTTGCATTGTCATGATCCACAGTTTGCACTTAATGAATGTTAAAGAGTTGGTTTGATAGGGAGGCTTATCTAGATCGAGATCTTAGTACATTTGATTGTTGAGATGGGTATGGGTAACTCTTTTGGAGTAGGATGAATTGAAATGCACCTTAGAACTAAGAACTAGGACATTGAGTTGATTGTATTTGTTGGCATTTTTGGATAATGAGCTCCCACCTTCAAACCTCTCTCTTGGATTTGTCATGTTTGTTTACTTGAGTGCAAGCAAAAGGCAAGTTTGGGGGAGTTGATATACTCATAAATTAACATGTTTTAGCACCCATTTTAGATAGCTTTGCATTCATTTATGCATTCATTTAGATACTTTTAGTCCAAATTGCATCCATATTATAGTTTAGCAAGTTTTAGCTTAGGTTGTTGCTGCATATTGTGCATATTAAGTCCCAATTAGGTACTTTGGAGGATTGGAGGACCTCTTTGGAGAGTTGGGTGACAAGGAGGAAGAAAAGAAGGGAGCCAAAACATGAAGCAGACAATCTTTAGAAGTGTATCGACCTTGGTGTCGACCTACCAAGGTCGATATAGCTCGGCAGGAAGACGGAGCGTGCGTATCGGGCATTCGTATCAGACTGCTAAGGTCGATACACGTCTCATCCGAAGATTGAAGAATGTGATATGTCTATATTTTGCATCATTTTAGCATCCATTTAGTATAAGTTTCTCATCATCTAAGTGTATATTTAAGCATCATTGTATTGCATTTTGATCATTTAGAGTCTAAGTTGTCTTTGCATAGTCTTTGCATATTTGTTGCATTTGGAGTGTTCCTCAGGTACATTTGGAGCTAAAGAAACCATTTGGAGCTTTGGGGATGAGTTCGGATCAAAGAAGAGTCGAAACAAAGATTGACAAAAGTTGTCTGGCATCACCTCGGATTGGAGCACCTCGGACTGCAAACCGGGACGACCTTGGCAGAGAGTTCATCGGTTTGGCTCCATCGGTTTGGACGCGCGGAGCAGCTCGGGACGAAGCCACCAGAACCTTCATCGGTNTTAAACCGGTTAATCCAAGGGTTTATGGGATTTCGTGCTTGACTTCTATATATATAAGTCAGAGCCACGAAATCATATAAGGACTTGCCCTAGCCGTCAAGTAAGAAACTCAGAAGCTCCCAGAGGCACTAGCATCCCTGATCCAGTCTTGTGTGCGTGTGGACTAGCTATAGAGGCGCAGCATCTGAGGCGCTCCAGATCTCGTTTTACCTACTCATTCCGCTGCTAATCACCAGGTAAATCCCTGATCTGAGGACATAGATTCAATAAACATGATCTTGTTGCAATAGGAATTTGACAGTCTTAAAGAGTTAAAACCCGCCAAATTCCTTCAATTAGTTCATTAGGGTGATTAAGAAAGGGATTAGAGGCACACATCATGGTCTAATCTAAATTAAGTGTTCTAGGTATAGAGTTAGCTTGATTAGTTGCTTAAATGATTGCAAGGTTGTCCATTTAGTTTCCCAAATCAATGATTCCATCCCTAGGTTTCGATTTAGTCATTTGATAATCTTGCTTAGTAGTAATCTTTGTTTAATATCTTGATTAGTAGTGATTAAGGCTTAGTTTCATAGTACTGCTCTAGTAGTATCTCTTTTAGTTTGTGTTTTGCTTTCAATACTTGTTTGTGACTTGCCTTTATCATTTTAGCTTAGCTTAGACTTAACTTTGTATTATTATTGCATCATCTACCAAGATGGATTGATACCTCAATATATTGCAATGATATGAGCAATTGAGGAATTGCTTGCAAGAGTAAAAACTCTTGTTTCAATTTGGTGTCGTTGCCATATTGGGATTGTTTGATCATTAAGATTTGAGTTTAGTTTGAGACTAAGTAATCCTTTTGTGTTTATTGACCATCTCATTTTCTAGATTTCAGTTTGCCCTTGAATGCATTTGAGATCACAAGAAGACAACAACTTCCAAGGCTTTCAAGAGATTGATCAGTTGGAAAGGGTTGCTAGGATTGCAAGAAAGGAAGCTGCAAGGTTAGAGAGGTTGAGAATGGAAGAACAACAAGGGGAACAACCTCCACCAATGGCGCGTGCTAACCCTCCTCATAATGGAAATGAGCAAGCACAAAGGGGCAATGGAAACCCCTTGCATGCGCCTAGACAAGGGAGGACTATTGGGGCTGGAGATGCTCCAAATATTCATCAAAATAGATATGGTATTCAACCTCCACCAGTTCAAAACAACACCTTTGAGGTCAAGCCAGCTTTCATCTCCATGGTTCAACAAGACAAGTTCCATGGTTTGCCAATGGAGGATCCACTTGATCACTTGGATAATTTTGATAGAGTTTGTGGGTTGTTCAAGATGAATGGTGTGAGTGAGGATGCTTTCAAGCTAAGACTATTTCCCTTCTCTCTTGGGGATAGAGCAAGGCAATGGGAGAAAAACTTGACTCAAGGAACAATCACCTCTTGGGATGAATGCAAGAAAGCATTCCTATCTAAGTTCTTCTCCAACTCAAGAACTGCCAAGTTGAGGAATGAAATCTCAAGCTTCACTCAAAAGAACAATGAGTCTTTCAATGAAGCATGAGATAGGTTCAAGGGCTACACAAGGCAATGCCCTCATCATGGCTTCACACAAGAGTCTCTACTAAGCACCATCTATAGAGGGGTCCTTCCAAAGATTAGAATGCTTCTTGATACAGCAAGTAATGGAAACTTCTTAGAAAAAGAATTAGAAGATGGATTGGAGCTTGTAGAGAATCTTGCCTTGAGTGATGGTAATTACAATGAAGACTATGATAGAGCTCCAAGGGGAGGTGAATATGAATCTCACAAGAAAGAAATGAAGTCTCTACATGACAAGATGGACAAGCTCCTATCCTCCAATCAAAGGCATGTGCATTTTGTTGGTAAGAATCAAGAAGATTGTGATGATCAAGTTGAGTCTCAAGAGTGTGAAGAAGTGGTCAATTTCGTGGGTGGCCAAGGAGACTACAACAACAACTACAACAACAACTATAAGGGGAATAACAACCTCTCTTATAGAAGTACTAATGTAGCCAACCCCGAAGACCAAGTCTACCCTCCACAAGCTACTCAAAGCACACATTTAGTACCTTACAACAATCAACAAAAGGGTTATGCACCAAGGTCTAACTACCAAGGAGGAAACCAAGGCAACTTTGGTGGGCAAAAGTATAACCAAGGCAATGCTCCACCGGGTTTTACTCAACCTTCACAAGGTTCTCCACAAGACAATGTTCAGCTTATGCTTCAACAAATACTTCAAGGTCAAGCCCATAGTGATGCTAATATAGGAAAGAAAATTGCTGAAATTAATACAAGGATGGATTCTTCACTCAATGAGCTTGCAACTCAAATAGGAGGTCTTCAACAAAAGTTCAAGCAACTTGAGAAAGGCAAGGCTTCTACCTCCAATTCTCAAGGCACTTTACCCGGAAAGCCCGAAGCTAACCCAAAAGAGTATTGCAATGCTATCTCCACTATTGATGAGGATGAGTATGAGCTTGTTGTGCTAGAGTTTGAGCAACTATTCGAAGCTCCTTATGATACATCTACATTCAATGAGGACATTGAAGTTCAAGATGGGAAGGTGGTCATTGAAAATGACTCAATGGTTGTTGCTACAGAAATGGGTAAAGAAGTGTTTGATGAACCCAAGACTTCTACAAAGGCAAGAGTTGAAGAGGATGTAAGAGAAGTGGCTAAGAAGAGTGAAGGAGGAGCTTGTGATCTCCTTATATATAAGCCATCACTCCCATATCCTGAGCGAATTTTGACTAAGGCACAAAAGAAAGTGCTCTCAAGCTTTAGAGGAAGTATTGAGAAAGTTGGTGCACCTTTGCCCAAGGGGAAGAGTTTGTCTCAGGTCAAGGATCAAATAAGGTTCATCAAAGACTTGCTAGCTAATAGGGAGGAGGTAGAAGAGCTGATGGAAAGCCTTGATCCACCAAGCAAAACAAAAGATGAGCCTAAGAATATTCCAAAGCTTGGTAATCCCGAAAAATTTTTGATTTCTTGCTCTCTTGGGAATTTGAAGATTGATGAGGCCTTGTGTGATTAGGGATCAAGTGTCAATGTGATGTCCCTTGAATTGTCAAAGAGCCTTGGGATTACAAACCTAAAGAAGTATCCATCACCTATTACCTTTGTTGATGCTTCCTCAAGGCAACCAATAGGCCTTGTAGAAGATTATCCTTTGAAGATTGGTGAGTGTCTAGTCCCAACTGACTTCATAGTCATGGACATGGTTAAAGCAACATCGCTGCCTCTTCTCCTAGGAACCCCCTTCCTCAATATAGTTGGAGCGAGCATTGATTTCATTAACAAGAGGGTGGTTCTCAAGAGTGTTAATGGTAACGTCTTCTATCCCATGAAGCCTTCTACCTTTGGTTTTTGTGGCACAATCACATGTGCTACTATGGAAATTGAAGAAAAACCACCATATACAAAGGAGCAGCTGATGGGATTCACTTGTGTGATGCTGGAGGATAATGACACCTTGGACCACAATGAGTATGATGGGTCAAGCTTTGATGGTGTGAGTCTTCTTGCTATGTTTGATGGAATCAATGTGAGGGAACATATAGCTGAGCCACCAAAGAGGGCAAGAAGGAGGTCTAAGAAGAAGAAGAAGGTGCTACAAGCTGGAACAAGCACCATGTTCATCAAGAAAGGAGGAGGAATCCCAAACCCACTCCTTGATCACCCCCATGCCTAAGGGTTTGAAAAGTCAAGCTTAGAGACTTTAAACAAGCGCTCTTGGGAGGCATTAACATGGTTATCCTTGAATATATTCTTGTTTTTCATTTCTAATATTGTGTTTTTGAGTGTTAGTGATTGACAGGTTTGAATCATGGAAGTAAGACATCAATGGAGAACGTGAGAAAAAGTCTCTGCTACCGCATCGGGTAGCAGCACATCGGTTTGGCAAACCGATGTGGCAGCAGGAACAGACTTGAGGCTGGCATCGGTCAGGGGGCATCGGAGTGGCGAGCCGGTGTGAACCCCCCAGAAACTGCATCGGTCAGGAGGCATCGGAGTGCCAAACCGAGGTGACTCCACCAGAAACCTCATCGGTTTGATCACCTCGGTTAACAAACCGATGCAGCCCAAAAGTCAATCTTTCTCCTCCATAGCCACCAAATTCTAGAGGTAACACTCCAAACTCCATTGTATATGCCATTAGTTTTTATTTCACCTTGTTTTATCATCTTGTCATATTGATTGCGGTCTCTCTCGGACTTTTATTACACAAGGGACTGTGTAATTTAAGTTTGGGGGAGAGGTTGAGAGATTTGACTTGTGTTTTGTGATCTTATTTTTCTTTCTCATGCATTCTTGAGTCTCATGCATGCATCTATGGCATAGAAAAACAAAAAAAAAACAAAAAAATTGGAAAAATTTCGAAAACTTCAAAAAATAGCATGTAGTTGCATTTGCATTTGTCACATAAGTAGGATTGAGTCTAGCTTTCATATAGGTTTGCATTCTTGCATAGGGGGCAATGATGATTTTTCCTTGTAAGGTGTTAAGCTCATGAATTAGTTCAAGGCCCTAGTTAGTAGTTCTTTGATGCTTGAAGTGCAAATTTTGAAAGTTAAAGTTGAACCCTACTTGGCCCTCACCATTTGAAATTCAAGTTTTAATTAAAGCAAGCTTTGAATAGAAACCAACTCTCTTGAACTTGAACCTAATTTGAATAAGTAATTATCATGGTTATGCATTGCTAGAGAACTTGTGGATACCATATACATATTTGGGTTACCTTCTTTCCTTTTACCACTCTTGTTAACCCAAATAGCCGACTCTCATCTTTAGAGCGGTTGAAAACGAATTCCCTAACTAAGCTTCCTTTGAAACCTCTTCCTTATTGAGTGCATTAGGCCTTTTTCATCTTGTGAACTTAGCAAAAAGTGTTGAGTTTAGAGCGACAAGGATAGGCTTCCATGTACCTAGCTCAAAAACAATGAGCTAGATGATAGGATAGGATTCTTGGGTGGGTATTTTTGCTTGATATTTGATGTGGAACAAGTAACTTGGGCGAAGTTGAGTTGGTGAAGGGGGAAAACGAAAATATTTGGAACAAGTGTTGGCTTTGTATAGCGCTCTAAGTGTTAAGAAAAGAAAAAAAAAATCCTCTAGGAATGAAAAGTAAAAGAGCCAAGAAAAAGAAAAAATATGGCTAAGTTGTTATAAGAAAGAGGATAACAATTTGTGAATGAAAAAAGAAAGAGCTTGAAGTAAAAGTGTGCCAACACTTGTGGTTATAGAAGAAGTTTTCCCCAAATACTTAAAAGAAGAAAGAAGATTGTGGTTTGAGTTTATGGGTTTGGCGAATTGCCTTGTATTGGGTAGCTTAGGTTGGACTTGGTGAGTGAGCTTAAAAAGAAAATGAGAGTGAAGACAATTGTGTTACAAAGGGTAGATGGAAGTTTGTCCTTGTATGCATAGGTTGCTTTTTACTCTTAGCATTTTGCCAAAGTTCACTTGTTCATCGAGAGATCCCTTGCATTGGAAACCCATGAAGTTGAGATCATTTTTATCTCAAAACCTTACCCAAAAACCAAACAAGTTTTCTAGCATTGTATGATTCATGATCCATGGTTACTTCTTAATGAATGTTAAAGAGTTGGTGAAAATGAATGCTTGTGTAGGTTAAGGCTTGTGTTCACTTGAATGAGTATGGGTATGGCTAGACCTTTTGGAGTAGAAGTTTGCATTAGGGCATCCTAGAATTAAGAACAAGGACCATTGAATTGATCTATTTGCTTGACACCTTTGGATTTGAGTCACCACTTTCAAACCTCTCTCCTTAGCTTGTGTTTCATTTGCTTGGGGACAAGCAAAAGGCAAGTTTGGGGGAGTTGATATGTATATATTTTGCATCATTTTAGCATCCATTTAGTATAAGTTTCTCATCATCTAAGTGTATATTTAAGCATCATTGTATTGCATTTTGATCATTTAGAGTCTAAGGTGTCTTTGCATAGTCTTTGCATATTTGTTGCATTTGGAGTGTTCCTCAGGTACATTTGGAGCTAAAGAAACCATTTGGAGCTTTGGGGATGAGTTCGGATCAAAGA
>JAHZTW010000001.1:119307339-119365717 GCA_020283515.1 Alliaria petiolata
GAGCCACACATCATGGTCTAATCTAAATTAAGTGTTCTAGGCATAGAGTTAGCTTGATTAGTTGCTTAATTGATTGCAAGGTTGTCCATTTAGTTTCCCAAATCAATGATTCCATCCCTAGGTTTCGATTTAGTCATTTGATAATCTTGCTTAGTAGTAATCTTTGTTTACTATCTTGATTAGTAGTGATTAAGGCTTAGTTTCATAGTACTGCTCTAGTAGTATCTCTTTTAGTTTGTGTTTAGCTTTCAATACTTGTTTGTGACTTGCCTTTATCATTTTATCTTAGCTTAGACTTAACTTTGTATTCTTATTGCATCATCTACCAAGATGGATTGATACCTCAATATATTGCAATGATATGAGCAATTGAGGAATTGCTTGCAAGAGTAAAAACTCTTGTTTCAGAATGGCGTATCGGGCATCTGTGTCGAGCTACCAAGCTCGACACACTTATTGAGGAAATCTTTAGCAGCGTATCGAGCTGCGTATCGACCTAGCAAGCTCGATACGCTGCCCGATTTTCAGGCTTAAACCGAGTCAATACCCGGTTGGTTCCAGGTTGACCCGGGTCGTCCACTGTTCACTATAAATAGGAAATAACATAATTTTCCTAAGTATCTTTTAATCTCTTGTTCTTGCTTAGAAAACTTTCCCTTTTGGTTTCTAAGTGATTTTGTAAGACATTTCTTTAAGTTTATGCAATCTAGTATTTATATCTTTTAATCTTTCATCTTCTATCTCTCTAATCATGTTTATCTCTATCTCTTTCATGGGATTTGAGGGATTAACCATGATTAGTGAGTAGTTTCTTTAGGATCTAAGGATGGGTTAGATCTTGGGTGTTTTAAGGATTAATCTAGATGCCTAAGGTTAGATCTTCTCATTTTTCTCATTGTTTAGTGTTCTTAATGCTAGTTTAGCCTTGATCATGTTAAAACTAGGCTTTAGGGAATTTCACACCCACAAGGTGTTTGATGAAATTCCCTAACCAACTAAACAAGGGATTTACATTTCTAGCTCATGGAAGTGATTGTCTAGGGTGTTTATTGGAAATTTAGAACTGTTTCCTAATGCTTGTTAAATTCCTTTTCACTAATGAAAGTTAGATCTTGATTAGGATAATTAATGAAGGGATTAGTATCCTGAAAGTGGATTAGTCTAGCTATTGAGTTCTAAGCCTTGGGATTAGCTTATATTGTGATTGTTTGGCATCAAAAATTGATTCTTGGAACACCTTAGATTGATAACCCCATCCTTCGATTCGTTTTAGTATTTTGATAATCTTGATTAGTAGTTAATTAGTTTGCTTTGGTTCATTTGATCACTTAAGTTGTTAGTTAAACTTCAACCCTTTATTTCTAGCATAGATTAAGAAGTTGTATGAATTCCTAGTGTCTTAACTATATCCATATGGATTGATCCTCAAGTACCTACAATGACATGAGTGGGTTTGAGTAATTGTTAAGTACCACAAAGAAACCGCTTATCAGAGTGCTACATTAGGATTTCCATGGTAAAGTTTTGAAAATTTGAAATATAAGGTTCATGGTGCGAAAATTTAAATTAAACTCTTGAACCTTATTAGATTTTGGGGCTTTCACTTGCATTAGTTTGCATTAATCAGGCTTATTGATTCCCAATAGGTAGCACTCGAGTTTGGGTGATTTGAAAATTTTGAGAATTTCCAATTTGCCAAAATTTTGCTAAGTGTGAAACTAAGGAGAATTTTCGGATTTTTAGCATTAATCTTGCTTGTAGCTTGCTAGTTGCTGCTATCTACTATTCAAGATGGGTTGCTTACTCTCTCTACAAGCTTTGTCTCTCTTGTAGGAACAATGGGAAGAGCAAGTGGAGATGCAACAAAACAAGGGGCAAGCTCTCAAGTAAGGCCATCGAAGAGCCAAGGGAAGAGGCAAGTAGTCGAAGACCGAGAGGTCAGTAGTGAGGAGGAGCAGTTGACGCTTGGGGCAAGAAAGGAGCCAGTCACAAGAGCTTACAAGGGAAAGGCCAAAGTTACAAAAGAGGGACCTAAAAAGAAGCTCTCATCCGGGGAACTCCTCAAGGCATTCATGAGCATGCGGTTCAAGACAACAAAGTACCCGCATGAGAAGACGCTGCGTGCCTTGGGAATCTATGAGGACTTCCAAACTCTCTTCAAGAACATGGGTTTGACCAAGTTCATCACCATGGCTCGTCCCGCTCACAAGCTCGTAACATGCGAGTTCTTGTCTTCCCTCACCGCGCACTTCTACTACGACGGTGAAGATTCGCCACCGCTACATGGGCATGGCTACATAACCTTCAAGATCCATAGGACCATGTACTCCATGACCTTTCGCCAACTCAACGAGTGTTAGGGGCGGTTTTCACCCAGGCAAGATCAATCGAGGAAACGACTAAGTATGAAAGGAGACTTCCGAAGTGTGCAGAAACCGAGCTGAGCCAAACCACACACAAACCGAGCACAGACCGGGCTCGGCTCGGTGCCCAAACCGAGCACAATCTAGGTTCGGCTCGGTGAGCAAACTGTGCAGAAACCGAGCCGAACCGAATGTACGAATTGTGCAGAAACCGAGCTGAACCGAATGTACGAATTGTGCAGAAACCGAGCCGAACCGAAGAATGTACAAACTGTGCACGAGCCGAACCAAACCAACATCTCCCCCTTGACAATCCGAGCAGCAGGCCCACGGAGGAATTAAACGAGGTTCGCCCTAGAAGACGAAGTCTTGTGGAAAGGAACGCCGCCAAGGGGAGATAACGAAGAATCTACGAAAATATTTCCCGAGATCTTCTCTTAGATTACGAGAAAGATGTATAAATAGGGTTCTTAGCTCATTTATGCGGAGATCCGCAATTTGCCTAGAAAACACTTGTACCCTAAAAGCTTATCACATCGATTCGAATAAAATCACCATCTTTGGATCTCTGTTTCGGTTTCTTACTTAGAATCTTTGCATCCTCTCTTACTTTCTTAGATAATTCGTTGTGTGAAATCCAGCATCCACAATTTGGCGCTAGAGAGAGGGGTGATTAAGGAAATCTTACACCGAGAACCGACGCACACCATATCCGAAAAGATGACCACCGGAGTGGCCGACGCCGACAACACCACCGCAGCGGGAAATGTCACCAACAGGACCGGAGTGAATCCTCTCGCTGGGGACGGAGCGCCCAACGCTGTTCAACAAACGCCGGAGCAACCCGAGATGATCTCCGCGTCCTTGGCCGAGATGAAAGCCATGATGACGGCACTGGCAAATAAGACGGTGGAGCAAGGCAAAACTCTGGATAATCTTACGACGGAGAATCGATCCCAAAACCGGCGAATCGGCAGTATGACCCCTATGTTGAATCCGTCCGCAAGGACCAGGAGGCTCGGACTCAACCCGATGGAACTACTCTTTGCAACTCCGGGAGTGAACAACAGCCGAGCAGGAGGCTCGGGAACTTTCCAATCACAGTACCTCTCCGGAGAACGGACTCCTGCAGCCACGAGACCCAACATCACCGAGCCACCGCGTCTGCTCCGAAGAGGAGCCGCTGAGCGAGATCAGCAGCTTGGCGGAGCCCTAGGCGAACCCATCAACAGTTCGGCGGCCACGACAGGAACTGGGGAGGAGCGAACCGATGCGACGACGTCGCAACCAGACGAGGTGACCATCACCGCGGCACAACGAGGTGTAGCTTCGGGAGACAGCCTCGACTCGGAGCAAGATCAAGACTTAGCTGAGAAAGAGGAAAACCTCCTGTGGGTCGAGCAGGCACACTACCAAGACGAACCCCGCAGGATAAACCAAGGCGGATTTATCGAACCCAATTCAGCAAACCGAGGCGCAACATCCTTGACAAAATATGAGCTGATTTGGCTCGGGCAAAAGCGGAGGTGAGAGATATTCGATCGCAAGTGCACAAGGCGATGAGCGCAGCATCCGAGATTGACTTAATGCTGGAGGAAGCCCAGATGACGCCGTTCACGGCACGGATTATCGAGGCTAGAGTGTCCGATCCCGGAAAACTTTGCCTCCCCACTTACGAGGGAACAACGGATCCGAAGGAACACATCATGGCGTTTCGCACGGCAATGGCGCGATCCAACCTCAGAGAGAACGAGCGAGATGCGGGATACTGCCTCCTGTTCGTCGAGAATCTCCGAGGACCAGCCCTCGAATGGTTCTCCAGACTCGAGCGCAATTCGATCAGCAATTTCAAAGACATATGCACCGAGTTTATGAAGTAGTATTCCATGTTCATGAACCAAGGCGTGTCAGATGCCGACCTCTGGACGCTATCTCAGGGACCGAACGAACCATTAAGAACTTTCATGGGGCGCTTCAAGGCAGTAATGTCGAAAGTAGGTGACGTGAGCGACAAAGGAGCACTCCAAGCATTAAAGAAGTCCATGTGGTATAAGTCGGAATTCCGAAAAGAGATTTGGCGCAACAAACCCCAATCAATCCAAGACGCCATGCATCAGGCTTCATATTTAATACTCGAAGAGGAGGAATTCCGAATCCTGGACCAATGCTTCGGACCGACGAAATCGGCGAACAAGAATCAAGTGATGCCAAGCCAGCCGAGCCAGTCGAAGAATCGCCCGAACAGCGCCTATGTCCACCACACGGGACCCAACTTCGGCGGAGCACACAACTATCAGATCAACGCTGAACAAGGAGCTGGACGAGGCTGAGGAAGAACGAACGGAAACACATGGACTAGGAACTCGAGTTCATACGACGAAAAGGCCTATTGCAAAATCCATAAGACATACGGACATCTAACGGCCAACTGTCGAATCTTAGGAGACAAGCTCAGAGCAAAATTCTTGGCGGAGAGCTCGGCAATTCGGTCAGCTTAAAGGACCTCGAGCAGGAGAAAACTGCCGATGCCGAGCAGGAAGAACAACCCGACCTGGAAAATCGACCATGCGGCCCGCATAAGAGATGGAGAAGAAAGAATAACGCCTCGGAGTCCGGTGGGCCGCGTCAGAGAATAAACATGATTATGGAAGGATCAGAATACTGCAGAGACACGGTGTCCGCGATAAAGGCCTTTCAACGAAAAGCCGAAGCCAAGATAATCTGGTCCACTCCGAGAAGAAATCCCAATGATGTCATTACATTCGAGAAAAGAGAAACGACGGGCATAGACAGACCGCACAACGATCCCCTGGTAATCAAACTCATTGTGAAGGATCACGAAGTAGCCCGAGTCCTGATCGATACCGGGAGTTCGGTAGATGTCATTTTTCGCGAAACTTTGGCAAAAATGGGAATCGATACGTCCGAAATAATACCGATCCCGAGCCCATTGACCGGTTTCTCCGGAGAAACAACTATGACGATCATATTACCAGTCCTGGCGGAAGATGTAACTAAGATCGTCAACTTCTCGATAACCGAAGGTCCCCCGGTGTATAACATTATCATGGGAACGCCATGGATTAATATGATGAGAGCCGTAGTCTCGACTTACCACCTCTGTTTGAAATTTCTCGGATCCAACGGGATCCGAACAATTTGGGGAAATCAGAAGGAGTCTCGAATATGCTTCATAACCGAGCAAAAACTGAGAAACCCCAAAACCGAGGCGGAAGGGGAGACCGTGCATAAAAAAATAAAAACCAACCGAGAAGCGAAGATCGGCACCAAAAAACTCTTGTAGCAATTACAGAAAGCCGAGCAGGCCGAAGACAATCAGCCGCGGTGCACCCCGGTGATATCCGTATGCTTAGACGACAAGCATCCAGAAAAATGCGTATAAGTAGGAGCTGAGCTGGATGACGCAATCAAAACCGAGATGATCAACTTTCTGTAGAAGAATATCAACACTTTTGCTTGGGCCGCAGAGGACATGCCCGGGATCAACATCAACGTTACATGCCACGAGATCAATGTGGATCCAACTTTCAAACCGATAAAACAGAAGAGAAGGAAACTCGGACCCGAGCGAGCTAAAGCGGTAAATGACGATGTGGACATATTGCTTAAAGTCGGATCCATCACCGAGGCAAAATATTCAGTCTGGCTTGCAAATCCGATAGTCGTAAAAAAGAAAAACAGAAAATGGCGTATATGCGTCGACTTTACCGATCTGAACAAAGCGTGTCTGAAGGATAGTTTCCCTCTCCCCCACATCGATCATCTTGTCGAACCAACCGCTGGGAACAAGCTCCTCTCGTTTATGGATGCTTTTTCTGGGAATAATCAGATCCTGATGAACCTCGACGACCAAGAAAAAACAGCATTCATAACCGACCAAGGCATTTACTGTTACAAAGAAATGCCGTTCGGATTGAAGAACGCCGGGGCTACATACCAACAATTGGTCAATAAAATGTTCGCCGACCAACTGGGAAAAACGATGGAAGTGTATATCGACGATATACTGGTAAAATCGCTAGAAGGGAGCAACCACATCACCCACCTAACGAAATGCTTCGAACGGCTAAATCATCACAACATGAAGCTCAACCCGTCGAAATGCAGATTCGCGGTAACATCAGGGGAATTCCTCGGATATCTGGTTACGAGCCGAGGCATTGAGGCAAATCCAAAGCAGATCGACGCACTAATCCAGATGGCCTCGCCCAGAAACAAACGAGAAGTACAGCGACTAACAGGACGCGTCGCTGCCTTAAATCGCTTCATCTCAAGATCAACCGACAAATGTCTAGCTTTCTACGACACACTCCGAGGCAACAAGAAGTTCGAATGGACATAAAGATGCGAGGCAGCTTTCCAGGAGCTAAAACATTATCTAGTTACCCCACCCGTGCTCGCAAAACCAGTGGAGGGAGAGCCCCTCTACTTATACATCGCCATTTCTAACACCGCAGTCAGCGGAGTACTCGTCCGAGAAGAACGAGGCGAACAGAGTCCAATCTTCTACGTGAGTCAGACACTGGCGGATGCAAAAACAAGATACCCGCAAATGGAGAAATTGGCGCTCGCTGTAGTAATGTCAGCGCGGAAGCTAAGACCATATTTCCAGTCACATTCTATCGTAGTCCTGACATCCTTCCCGCTGCGAGCTATACTACACAGCCCAAGCCAATCCGGAAGACTAGCGAAATGGGCGATTGAGCTTAGCGAATACGATATCGAGTATCAGAGCAAAACCTGCGCCAAGTCCCAAGTCCTCGCTGACTTCTTAGTTGAGCTTTCGATCGACGGAACAGACGAGCCAACCGAGGACTCTACATGGATACTTCACGTAGACGACTCATCATCAAGACAAGGTTCAGGAATCAGAATTCGCCTGACATCTCCAACCGGCGAAGTCTTAGAGCAATCTTTTAGGCTAGCCTTCCACGCTTCGAACAACGAGGCCGAGTACGAAGCTTTGATCGCGGGACTCAGACTAGCACGAGGCATTAAAGTTCAAAAAATTCGGGCTTTCTGCGATTCTCAGCTCGTCGCTAACCAATTCAATGGGGAATACACTGCGAGGGATGATAGAATGGAGGCATACTTAAGCGTGGTCCAGAAACTTTCAAAGGAATTCGTCGAGTTCGAACTAACGATAATTCCCCGAGGCAAAAATGCTCAAGCCGATGCATTGGCGGCACTCGCCTCATCATCCGATCCCGGACTTAAGCGAGTAATCCCAGTAGAATTCATTGAACGACCCAGCATCGAAAGCTCCGAGACTGTTAACCTGGTCGAACCAGCTTAAATTCTTGAGGAGCCAAGCGACGGCCAAGAGACGGTCGCGACAAAACAAGACCAACAGAACGATTACGGATTCGACCAAGAGTGGATGGGAGCAATTCGAACTTACATAATTGACGGAGAGGTCCCCACAGACAAGTGGGCAGCACGCAAGCTTAAGGCTCAGGCTGCTCGTTATATCCTACTCGATCGAGAAGTCTTCAAATGGAGGTTCTCGGGACCGTTGATGACTTATGTCGAAGGAAAGGAAGCTCGCAGAGTGATGGAGGAAGTTCACGGAGGATCTTGCGGCAATCACAGCGATGGAAAGTCCTTGACAATAAAGATAAAACGTCACGGGTACTACTGGCCGACCATGGTAAATGACAGCGAAATTTTTTCACGGAGATGTGAAAAATGTCAACGCCACGCCCCGGCAATTCACCAACCTACCGAGCTGCTCTCCTCGATCTCGTCCCCTTACACGTTCATGCGATGGTCGATGGACATCGTTGGCCCACTGCATCGCTCCAAGCAGAAGAGATTTCTACTAGTTCTGACGGATTACTTCTCGAAGTGGGTCGAGGCAGACTCTTTCGCCAGTATCAAAGACATCCAGGTCGAGAATTTTGTCTGGAAGAACATCATCTGCCGGCATGGTGTCCCATATGAAATCGTAACAGATAACGGCTTGCGATTCATCTCAACACGTTTCAAATCTTTCTGTGAAAAATGGAAAATCAGACTAAGCAAGTCGACGCCTCGATACCCACAAGGCAACGGACAAGCCGAGGCAGCAAACAAGATGATACTTGACGGCTTGAAAAAACGCCTCGATGCCAAGAAGGGAAGATGGGTGGACGAACTCGAAGGAGTCCTATGGTCGCATCAGACGACCCCGAGGCAAGCTACTGGCGAGACACCATTCGCACTTGTCTACGGAACGGAGTGCATTATCCCTCCTGAAGTAGACTTTCCAGGAATACGGCGACGACTCCTCCCAGGACAGGAAGGCCTCAACCATCTCATGCTTTTGGACGAAGCAGACCTAATCAACGAAAGACGCGACCAAGCACTCATTCGCATTCAAAATTATCAGCAAGCTACTGCAAAATACTACAATTCCAATGTCAAAAGCCGGAGATTTCACCAAGGAGAGCTGGTCCTCCGCAAAGTCTTCCAAAACACAGCAGAACGCAATGCCGGAAACTGGGGGCTAACTGGGAAGGAGCGTATCGAATAACCAAAGTGGTCCGCCCAAGAGTATACGAGCTCGCCAATCACTCAACAGACGCTTCGGTACCACGATCGTGGAATGCGATGCATCTGAAGAAGTATTACTACTACGTAACTTGTCACAAAAACACGAACTACGGGGCGGTTTAATCCCCGAAAGGGATACGTAGGCAGCTCGTCTCATGACGAGTTCAACTGCCCCCCTCCCTAAAAAGGAGGGGGGAGTGGGGTACGTTTATTCATATACTCCCACGCTATGTAAACTATCCTTGAATAAAAGTTTACATAGCTCATTCAACTTTGAACTTTTATCACTTCGGTTACTGTTGGCCACAGTACACGAACGTCTACATCCCAAACGGGGTCTCAACCTTAACATTCGTTATGGATCGTAAGGTTCTTTGTATCATCCTCCACGGATTTAAGCGCGCTATATAAATTCAAACTGAGTATATCTCGGTCTAATATCTTTCGGGTATATCCCAAAAGGTATCGTAACGGCTGTTCTCTAAACAGACTCATAAGTCGACTAACACGCTCGAGTACTAAGTTAGAAGAACACTTAAAACCCAACTCGGACATAATGTTGGTCATCGCCACCTCGCGAGCATTGGACGACTCAAACTACTTCGCCTAAATGCGAGGTAACTAAGCATGTTCGGCTAAAGCCCGGTAAACCGCTCGGGCCTAAGTAACGTCGGTCTAACATCAGGACTTTAGTAGACACTGAATCACTTCGGCGTAAACCCAAAACAAGGAACGACAAAACCCCCGACTCTCCCAACACGGTGGACTAAGACATCTGGCGAACGTTGCACTATTTCAAACATTAAGCGGCTTGTTTAAAACTAAACTCGGGGTTTCGAATTTCCTCGGTTCGACGAAGTCACAAGTTAAGAAAGATTTCAGCAGAATATAAAGCCAGAATCGCATAAATATAATGTGGTGGATAAAGCCGTCCAGGCACTTTGTTCAAAAGACAACGATAACAGAAATAATTAAAAGAAATATCAAGCAACAGAGTTTGGGTCGGCAGCCTCGATGTTAGCACCCTCGGCAGATTCAGCGTTAACGTCCTTGGCGACATCATCCTTTGGAGAGAGCTCGGCGGACCGCTTCTCGGAAAGCATCTCCTCTATTCGGGGAGTGTTGGTGTTCGACCCGGAGGGACATGTCACCCCAACCTTCGAAGCCGAGACTTCAAGCGTTTCCCCACCTGGGAGAGTTGGCAACGGATCAAATCTTCAAGAAGATCCGTCATGAGCCGATCAAACTCCTCGTAGGCACCCGCCATTTCGGCTTTACACCTCGTCAGCCTCGTCTTTTCATCTTCAAGAGCAGGAGGATTGGGACCCTGGAGAACATCGATGAACTGGAGGTTCCCCTCGACCTCGGCCAAATCGGTAACCCGGTCCCAGACATCTCCCTTGAGCAAAGCCACTTTAGCCTAGGCACACTAGATCCTTTCTCGGTACTTATCGGCGAGTTCACGTCTCGCCTCTTGACGCGCCTTCTCAAGATTTGCCTCATGCATCTCCCGCTCGGATGAAACCTTCCTCTCCAAGGAAGTCAGGTCGGCCTCCAGCTGAGTCCTTTGATCCAAGAGACGCGACGTCTTTTTCTCCGATTCATCGCGCTGACGCTTGAAGACGTCTCTTTCGGCTTGGAGAACCTTGACGCGCTTTGCCGATTCCTCCTCTTTTCTGGCATTGGTAGCCTCCGCCTCGTCAAGCTTCGTCTTCAGGGAAGCAGCAGCACCGCGAGCATTCTCAATCCGCCTTTGGTCATCCCGGACGTCCGCCTCGTACCCGAGAACCATCTCATTGGCTGCGGTGGCGAACTCAACGAAGAAAAGCGTAAGCCCGAGAAGCGAAATGCGTCGGAACATTAAATAACTATCCCATAAAAAACAATCTTCACCTTAGCCGCTTTAAAAGCCATCTGTGCGTACTTCCTTCGCTTGGCGAGTGTGTCCAGAGGAGGAAAGGAACTGCCCGGGGCGAGAATTTTCGAGAAGAGAGTGGCTGCGACCTCGGGGTTAGTGTAAGCCTCTTCGGTCGCTTTGGGAGCGGCCTCGGGAACGCTGGCCTTCTTTGCGTTCCCCGACGCCCGCCTCGCCTTCTTAATTTTCTTTGCCTCGGGCACCCCATGTGCATCAACCGCGGGACGTTTCGCGGATTTTTTTTCCTTGACCGAGAGTTGGTCACCGTCTCGGGGGAGAGAAGGGATCGTATCCCCAGGTCTTGTCCCAGATTTGAGACCCGAAACTACCTCCTTGGGCCCGCTCGGGGTCTTCTGCTTGGGGTTGGGGGCCACATGTTCCCGCTCGGAGGTCTTCTCCGTATCCCCGACCTCGGAAGCATCACGCACATCCTTCTGCGCGGAAACAGATCTCCGAAGTCCCGAGCCATTCTTCTCCTTTCGCTCGGCGAGCTTCTTTGCTTCGAGCTCTTGTCTCTTGCGAAGGGTTAGCCTTTTCGCCATCTCTATCCGGGTGTCTTCGGACGCACTGGAAGATTCGGAATCACCTGCTTGATAACCACTAAGGTATAAGGCTCGGGCGCGTTCGATTCTCTGAAGAGAGAAGGTCTTCTTCCAACGGACTTCCCTTTGATTGAAAGCCTTCGCGACTTCCCAAATATCTTCCGGACACCTAAGCACGAGGCGAGGAGCTGCGAAATAAAAAAGCAAAAGGAATATTAGTAGGGCAAAAACCGAGCCGGAGTATGTGGAAAAATCCATAGAGTCGCTTCGGTCTTCTACCAATTCGACCCCAGTCCGCCTTAGTTCTCTCAAGCCAATCCTCCGAAACGGAAGCATCGTTTATAAGGACGTAGAAGAATCTGCTTTCCCAGTCTGCATCCTTGCTCAGGAAGTCCTGGATTATCCTACAATCTTTCTTGTTCGAGATGTAGTACACCTCGGCTTTGGGTTTACGCCGGCTATCCAAGAGGTTCTCGAGATGACCAAGCAAAAGCTCTATCCCGCACTCATAGCTCAGAGTCAGCAATCCCACTAGATGTCGCAAGGCCCGCGGTGTTAGCTGATTTAGGGCAAGACCGCGAGACCATAAGTACTCCGAGATAAGCTTCGGGATCGGGAACCATAGCCAGCATTCGGCAAGGAAGACTTCGTATATTGTGAAATAACCGGCTGGCGGACTGTATGCTCGGTCCGTTTTGGAAGGAAGCCAAAACTCAACACCCTCACTGATCCCGAATCGAACTCGGATGTCTTCCAAAGACCTCGGCGTCGAGAGAGAAGAACCGGGCGGGTCGGCAACTATCTTCTTTTTTCGACGCCTCGATGTTTTCTCCTTTTGAAGCCGCACTAGTTGGTCCAACTCTCGCCTCGCCTTGACTGGATCCCAGTTCCAGTCTTCATCCTCGGGTTTAGGCTCAGATGGGTTCTTGGACCCTGAGACATGCTCCTTGGCGCGGTTGGTAGCTGAGAGCCCGGCGGAATGACAAGCGGGAGAGGAAAATATCTTTCTCCCTCACTTTGTCGGAGAGTTAACCGAGCCGACGGAGTCCTCAAGGATCGAATCACCTCGGGCGAAGAAGGCTGCGCGCTCGGCTCGCTTCGGGGAGAGAGGATCGGAGTGTTTGTCGCACCTCGGGAGGTGGAGGAAGAGGCATCTCGGGATTTATTCGTGCTCGCCTCGGGGACCACCTCGGTCCGAGAATCAGAACGCGAAGGCGTTACAATCGCCTCGGGTATCACTTCGGTTCGGAGACTGGATGAAGACATTGAAGATCAGTCGGTTCCTTGGAGATCGCTTGAAGATGGATCAGAGAACTCGAAGAACAGCCGGAATACTCGAAGATTGATCGGAGAACTAAGGCGGATGACGGCGGCTCGGTAGGAATCTGAAGAACCCTAATCGAAATCTAACCCGATTTTGAGACCTTAACCGGGTCAACACCCGGTTTGTTCCGGGTTGACCCGGGTCGTCCACTCTTCACTAAGTGATTTTGTAAGACATTTCTTTAAGTTTATGCAATCTAGTGTTTATACCTTTTAATCTTTCATCTTCTATCTCTCTAATCATGTTTATCTCTATCTCTTTCATAGGATTTGAGGGATTAACCATGATTAGTGAGTAGTTTCATTAGGATCTAAGGATGGGTTAGATCTAGGGTGTTTTAAGGATTAATCTAGATACCTAGGGTTAGATCTTCTCATTTCCCTCCTTGTTTAGTGTTCTAAATGCTAGTTTAGCCTTGATCATGTTAAAACTAGGGCTTAGGGAATTTCACACCCACAAGGTGTTTGATGAAATTCCCCAACTAACTAAACAAGGGATTTACATTCCTAGCTCATGGAAGTGATTGTCTAGGGTGTTTATTGGCAATTTAGAACTGTTTCATATGCTTGTTAGCTTCCTTTTCACTAATAAAAGTTAGATCTTGATTAGGAGGATTAATAAAAGGATTAGTGCCATGAAAATGGATTAGTCTAGCTATTGAGTTCTAAGCCTAGGGATTAGCTTATATTGTGATTGTTTGGCATCAAAGATTGATTCTTGGGACACCTTAGTTTGATTATCCCATCCTTGGATTCGTTTTAGTATTTTGATAATCTTGATTAGTAGTGAATTAGCTTGATTTGGTTTGTTTGATCAATTAGGTTGTTAGTTAAACTTCAAACCTTTATTTCTAGCTTAGATTAAGAAGTTGTATGAATTCCTAGTGTCTTAACTATATCCATATGGATTGATCCTCAAGTACCTATAATGACATGAGTGGGTTTGAGTAATTGTTAAGTACCACAAGAAACCGCTTATCAAACACCACGACCCAAACCCCAAATCCTACGCCTATTACTAGCTCCAAAATGCATGAGCTAGAATTTACATGAAAGCCTAAACTTGTCGTCTCAAACCTATCACTTTATACTAAGTTCAATCAAAATAAGACCTCACAAGCAATATCACTAGAACATTTGGCTTCAAAGGAGGTAAGGTAAGGTGGGGGTACTACTTGAGCTAGCAAGAGGGTGGCAAAGAGAGTAAGAAAGCTCAAATATGTATACAATCCATGAATTCACTTTCAATGCAAGCCATGATAATTAGATGTCAAAATTAGGTTCAAGTGAGTAGATTTGGTTATCAAATTTGAGACCCTATTTCGACCAAGATCTAAGTGACAAGTGAAGTGATCCAAACATGGTTCTACCTTACTTTCAAGACTTGTTCAATTGCATCAAAGAACTACTAACTAGGGCATTGAATTGATTACAATAGTTGGCACTCTACAAGGATAAGCTCATCATTGCTCCCAATGCATATGAATGCAAATCCTACATGAAATGCAACTACACTCAATCCTAATATGCAAATGCAACATCAAAATGACTTTCTTTTTGGAAAATTTTCAATTTTTTTGGTTTTTTCTATGCCATAGATGAATGCGTGAGACTCAAAATGCATGAAAGAAAAATAAGACTCACAAAATACAATGTCAAATCTCTCAACCTCTCCCCCAAAATTAAATTACACAGTCCCTTCTGTTATAAAAGTCTAAGGGAGACCTCAATCAACATGACAATATGATGAAATTAAAAAATCTAAAAGAAATATGTAAAAGGGAGGTGGAGATACCTCAAAAAAGAAGTCACTCTCAAAGATTTCAAAGAATGTAACGTCTCCCTATTCCTAGCTGATAGGAGCATACGGCTACCGATAGGGGTGCTTGAAGACTTACCATTGAAGATTAACAATGTCACCATTCCAACAGATTTTGTTGTCATGGAGATGGATGAGGAGGACAAAAATCTCTTGTATTGGGAAGGCCATTCTTGACTACTGCTGGAGCCATCATTGACGTGAAGCACGGGAAAATCTCTCTACACTTGGGCACGGGTGCAAATATCAATTTTGGTATCAAGGATGGTGTAAAGAAGCCAACGATCAATGGCCAAATCTTTCAAGTAGACACTACGGATGAGCTGAACCCATGCAAGGAGAAACACGTCTTCGAAAGTCAAAGAGTTCAGACTGCAAGGGAAAACCATGTGGAAGCCTTGACCGAGGCAAAGAAGGAACAGGCCGAGACCTTGCTCGGCAAGCATGAGAAGAAGCATAGAGTTTCTTGCTTCTCGGTTGAAACAAAAGGAAAGGCTAGCTTTGAGAAAGAGATCAAGGCTAAGGATGAACCTGATGGGGAAGCTTTGCTGGTCTTGTTCAACCAAGATAAAGAGGAGAACCCCAAGAAGATGGTACCGGTAGAAAAGGGCAAGAAAGAAAACCCCTACAAGATTTTATTTGGTAATGCTAAAGGATTGCCTAGCAAAGATCGAGCTCCAACTAAGAGAACCCTGAGCTTGCATCCATTAGATCACAAGGATGACTCCATACTGTGCAAAGTTAAGTGCAAAGGGGGCTCGAAACCATTCGCGCTGGCACGATTTCTACGTCCTCCGGGTTTGATGGAAAAGGACAAGGAAAGGGTGATGGAGATGATGCGCACGGTCTACACCATAGAGGTCCAACCAGGGACAATCTCCACTATGTCTCCAGACATCCCATCCGCCTCAACCCCACGCTAAAAGGAAGTAAGGAAAGTCGAGCTAAACGACGTTAAACAAAAGCGCACTTGGGAGGCAATCCCATGTCTATCTTTATATATATTCTTGTTGTATTTTATGCTTTTTACTTTTTTTGTGTGTAGAAAAAATGAAATGGGATCAAGAGGCACGTTCTTGGAATGCATTGGTCTTTGAAAGGAGGAAAGTAGACACGAGATCGAGTAATAGATCGACCAGACATAGCTCGATCTTTGCTAGATCGAGTTGCTAAATCGAGTGATTCTCGTCGATTTAAATTAAATCGACCAGACGATCGAGTGGACGGCTCGATCTCGAGAGAATGACCCACCCGTGAGTTCGAACGAATATTCAAACGGGGTGTGGATCGAGCGACGTCACTCGATCTTGGAAAGGAAATCGATGTCTGGATCGATCATTTCACTCGATCTCTGTCGAAACAATCACAAGATCAACCCTGGAGCTCGATCTGAGAAGTGTGATCTTGGCAATGAAGGTCCACAAAACAAGGAGAGAAATCGATCTCTGGATCGATTTAAATCCAATCGGAGCAATAATCGATACAGACGATCGATTTCAGGCGAATTAGGCATGAGATCGAGGTCTAGTTCGACCAAAGTGACTCGATCTCATGCCAAGGTAAGTTTTTGAATTTCCCTCTCTTTCTCTTTCCCTCCCAATTTAAATTTTACTTTTGGTCAAGGCTGATACCTTTGACCATGGTGGACGAGTTTTGACTACAAATTCTAAGATCACTTTCATGCATGACTCCAAAATTCTTTCTCTTTATAAAACCTTGCCACCATACTATCTCTTCACTTGTGTTTCAAAATTTATTTTTCCAAAAGTGAGAGAGTGTGAGTTTCGGTTTTGGAAATAAAAAGAAACTTTCATTTTCATTCCTTGCATCAAAATTACGAAAGGTATTTCAATTTAAATTGCATTTTATTGAAATTCCTAGTTTATAGGAGTGAATAGAGAAGTGTGCTAGGGATTTTGTTTTGGTTTGTGAAAATATCTAAGTTTGGGAGAAAAATCTAGGATTCTTCCATATTTCTAAAAGATTTCGCCTAGATTTAATGAGATATTTTGGAATATTCCCTAAAATTTGGAAATATTGCATAGGGTTTTCATATGTCTAAACCATTTTATTCTCTTCTTCCTTGCCGTCATCTTGTTCTCATTCTCTTTGTGAGCTCTTGTCTTAAGGTACGATGGCACCAAAAAGGAGAAACAGAGGTGAAGAACAGCAAGTGGTAGAGCAACAAGTCGTGGAAGAAGAGGTTAAGCCAACGAGGTTTGCAAGTAGAGAACTCTTGCAAAGGCTCGGTTTGTTGGAGGGGTTCGATGACCTGCTCAAGAAAATGGGGTTGGCATGCCTTGCACGCATGGACTGCCCCACATACCCCGAAGCTGCCCTCCACTTCCTCTCCACTTTGGAGTTCTCCTTTGAAGATCTGAGTGTTCAAACTCCATCGTCGGGTCACCTAACTTTCAAGCTCAGGAAGCAAGCCTACTACCTCTCCATCCCCGAGTTATGTGAGGCCTATGGTCTCAATGCTGCAGCACAACAAGTGGAGTTCCCATACTTCAAGTCCGCAAGCAAGTTTTGGAACGTGATTAGCGATGGAGACTACAAGGGAAATACGGCCAAGATCAAGAAAATAAGGTACCCCTTGTTGAGATACGTCCTCAAGCTCCTAGCCCACACATTCTCGGGAAGATCCACGACCCCAACAGTGACCAAGAACAAGCTGTGTTTCCTCTTCCAAGGGTTGAAGAACGTTTTGTGCGATAGAGAGGAAGGAGACGAAGCCTTTGAAGATGATCTAGGGGATGATGTGAACTTTGGCTGCATCCTATCCTCTTCGTTGGTGAAGTACAAGGCATGGGCTATGAGATGTAAGGCATCCTCAACGTTCATTGGTGGCTTCCTCACACCTTTGTTCATGCAAGCGTGAGTGATTCTTAGGGACTTTGAGGCTTGCACCGAACGTGCATACATGGACCAGTCCTACATGAATGTCACGGGCTCCCTAGAACCTTCTCCATCTGCGGGCTTCTATGCATACTTGTTCAAGGATGAGAAGAATGAGAAGAGGACATGCATGCTCCCGAACCTCATAGAGACCGCTCTAGATAGCATTGACAACATCGAGTTCTTGCTAACCGATGAGGAATGCTATGCACCTATTGGAGGGAAGGCAGCACCACCACTTCCCACACGCTCTTCCTCGGACTCTCCTCCTACAGACGCCGAGATGCCAAGCAGCTTTGATCTCCCCAAGCTTGATTATGAGCCAAGAACCAAATCTGAGAAGTTTCTTGCATCGGTGGTGGAGATTCAAAGGACAGTCAACAAATGGCAAGGGAAATTGATTAAGAAGCTGTTGAAGAAGGTCAAGGATCTACAAATGGACAGCACATCCGGGATGAGCCTAAGTGATGAAGTGGACCAAGTGGCTTCGACTTTGCCAATGCATACTGAGAATTTTTTAGGATTGAGTCTAGAATTTTTATCATTAAGGATTGCATTCATATGCATTGGGAGCAATGATGAGCCTATCCTTGTAGATTGTTAACTTTTGTGATCAAGTCAATACCCTAGTTAATAGTTCTTTGATGCTTGTAAATAAATTTGAAAGTAAGGAAGAACCATGCTTGGACCACCTCCTTTGTCACTAGTTTTTGGTCGAAATAGGTCTTGAAATTGATAGCCAACTCTACTCACTTAAACCGAATTTTGACATTTAATTATCATGCTTGCATTGAAAGTAAATTCATGGATTTAAAATACTTGAGCTTTCTTATCCACTTTGCCACCCTTTTTCTAGCTCAAGTAGTACCCCAACCATAACCAACCTCCTTTGAATCCAATTGTTCTTGTGTGATTACTTGTGAGGCCTTTATTTCGATTGAACTTAGCATAAAGTGTTAGGTTTGGACGACAAATCTAGGCTTTCATGTAGATTATAGCCTCACATTTTGGGGCTAGCTTTAGGCTTAGGATTTGGGGGTTGTTGGCCGTGGTACCTTTTGATGCTTTGTGAAAAAGTTTGGAAAGAAAGAGGTGATGAATAAGGGCTTGGTGAAAATAAGGGGAAACTTGGTTTGAAATGGAGAGTCTTGTGGTTAAAAAGGAATAGCTCAAAGTTAAAAATGCTAGGTGGTCTTAAGAAAAAGAAAAGGAATTCAAAAGAGCCGAAAAGGGCCAAATTCGAAAAAGAAGGCTACCTAAAGATAAGAAGAAAAGCTAAGTTAATGAGAAAAGACTACTCCATTCGCTGAGAGTTATAGGTTGAAGAAGTTCCCCTTAGAGCTTTAAAGGCAGAAGTGGGTTTGAAATTCAAAGGATTAGCAAGGCACAAAGAGCCTTGGGAAAAAAGGTAGATTCTAGAGGGTTGAGTGAGCTAAAAACTGAATGAGAGGGGTATAGGATTATTGATAGCATTTCGGGTAGATGAAAGTTTATTCTTGTATGCATCACTTGTTTCTTACCTTTAGCATTATGCATATAATTCAATCTTTTTGAGTGTTACCCTTACTTAAAAGCAAAACCGGATGAATTGAGATCATTTTTATCTCAAAACCCATTTCCTTAGCCAAATGAATTTACTTGCCTTGCAATGTCATGATTCACGGTTTCATACTTAATGAATGTTAAAGAGTTGGTTTGATAGAGAGGCTTGTTTAGATTGAATTCTTAGTGCACTTGAATGTTGAGATGGGCATGACTAACTCTTTTGGAGTAGAATAGATTCACATGCATCTTAGAATTTAGAACTAGGATATTGAGTTGATTATTATTGTTAGCAATCTTGGATATTGAGCTCCCACTTTTAAACCTCTCTCCCTAACTTAAATTTTGTTTGCTTGAGGGCAAGTAAAAGGCAAGTTTGGGGGAGTTGATATACTTATATATTTCATACATTTAGCTTGCATTTTGGACATAATTGCATTCATTTTGCATTCATACTTAGAGAAATTGTAACTTTTGTCTCATTTTAGGTCCTAGGACACTCTGCATTAGCATTTGCATATTTCTTTCATTCTTGCATCATATTCAGGTTGTTTTGGATACACTCGAGCTATGGAGGGTGCATGGATATGCTAAGGATCGAAAAGGAGCCTATAGATACTTGGAAGAACTCAGCCATGAAGCAAAGGAACCGAGATCGAGGTTGAGATCGAGCTAGGCAGGTCGATCTAGACGAGATCGACCAGAAGATCGAGACATTCGGGTCGTTTCAAGGAGGGAAATCGAGGTCAAGATCGACCACGATGATCGAACGTGAGTACAGACACAGAAACTAAGCCCATGAAGAATGAGGGCCAGATCGACCAGAGGATCGATAGATGCACTCGATCTACCCGACCAAATCGACCCAACGATCGAGTAAAAGAGGACGTTCTATGCGCAAGATCGAGTGCGAGATCTGATAACACTCATATTTTACTCCTAAAACCTATTATTTCAAGATCATTTACAAGTGTTTTAACCAGGTTTTCAACGGTTTTAAAGTGATTTCCACGTTTCCTAGTCTTAAGAGTGATTTCAGAGAAATTGGACAAAATGACACATTTTGGAGCAAAACAGGAACTTCAAGGACATGTGCTCGGAGCCATAAGTTCAGCATCAGATGACGACCTTCCCACCACAAGATCAAGCTCATATTTGGATTCAAGATAGACCTTTCAGCTGTCTTTCATAGCGAGGTGGTCTGAGTTCAATCCCACTGTTGGATCTCAAGTTACGAAGGAAGCAAGAAGGCCTGTCAAACACATCCCCAGAAGAAGAACGGCCGCGCCACGGATCCTCAGAAGACCAGTAGCCATGCCACGCCTGGTCGATTGCGCGGCCAGACTACTCCGGCCCATCGCGAGCCCGTTTGCACTTATCTGATATTTTCCGAGGTTAAAAACGCAAGGCCCACTTTCTGAAGACCAGGAGCCTATATAAAGGGACCTTAGGGTTTCAGAAGAGGCGTGACTTCACACACAGCTTTTCAGAAACACTTTTGCGCCGCAGAGAGAGAGAGAGTTCGACGGCCCCGGAGTTGAAGACCTCGAGAGAGAATTCTTCTGCAGCCGCCTACTCCTTTTTCCTTTCCCTTTCATCTTTTGTTCTTAGTTCTTTGCTTTTCAATACTTTACGAAAACCTCTCTTCAATCGATTTCATTTGAAGAAGTTTTCTCACTTTGTTTCTTATTAAATACAATTCGCACCTTTCATATCTCAAAGATGTCTCTCGTTCCCATGAACGAGTAGTCATGTAGTTGGGTTTTTAAGGGGGATTTCGAAGGGGTTTAATCATGGATTGATTTCGCTAGGTTGATAGAGATCTTCGTTAATGTCTTGTTCTTATTGCATGTTTGCTTCTCTGATCAATTAGCAACTGATTACAGGACGACTAGATACACGAACGTGTGGTCTATCGTATGGATCGACAGACACGAAAAAGAAATCCGAAGGTTAAGAAGAGAGATCAGCATGGCCGAAAACGAGGCCGCTCTTGGAGTTCAACGAAACCGCGAAGAAGTTCTTCGCAACACTTGTCGAGCACCTAACGATCTACAAGATGGGGAGCCACAGCTCGACAACAATGGAAACCCTATCAACCACATTCCCGGGGCCGACTCGGACGAATGCCACCATACTCTCTCTTCACTTGTGTTTCAAAACTTATTTTTCCAAAAGTGAGAGAGTGTGAGTTTTGATTTTGGAAATAAAAAGAAGCTTTCATTTTCACTCCTTGCATCAAAATTTCGAAAGGTATTTCATTTTAAATTGCATTTTATTGAAATTCCTAGTTTATAGGAGTGAATAGAGAAGTGTGCTAGGGATTTTGTTTTGGTTTTTGAAAATATCTAAGTTTGGGGAAAAAATCTAGGATTCTTCCATATTTCTAAAAGATTTCGCCTAGATTTAATGAGATATTTTGGAATATTCTCTAAAATTTGGAAATATTGCATAGGGTTTTCGTATGTCTAAACCATTTTATTCTCTTCTTCCTTGCCTTCATCTTGTTCTCATTCTCTTTGTGAGCTCTTGTCTTAAGGTACTATGGCACCAAAAAAGAGAAACAGAGGTGAAGAACAGCAAGTGGTAGAGCAACAAGTCGTGGAAGAAGAGGTCAAGTGGAGCAAGGAAGAGAGGAGAACGAGGAAGAGGCTAGAAAGATTAAGGTTCGAGCCAACGAGGTTTGCAAGTAGAGAACTCTTGCAAAGGCTCGGTTTGTTGGAGGGGTTCGATGACCTGCTCAAGAAAATGGGGTTGGCATGCCTTGCACGCATGGACTGCCCCACATACCCCGAAGCTGCCCTCCACTTCCTCTCCACTTTGGAGTTCTCCTTTGAAGATCTGAGTGTTCAAACTCCATCGTCGGGTCACCTAACTTTCAAGCTCAGGAAGCAAGCCTACTACCTCTCCATCCCCGAGTTATGTGAGGCCTATGGTCTCAATGCTGCAGCACAACAAGTGGAGTTCCCATACTTCAAGTCCGCAAGCAAGTTTTGGAACGTGATTAGCGATGGAGACTACAAGGGAAATACGGCCAAGATCAAGAAAATAAGGTACCCCTTGTTGAGATACGTCCTCAAGCTCCTAGCCCACACATTCTCGGGAAGATCCACGACCCCAACAGTGACCAAGAACAAGCTGTGTTTCCTCTTCCAAGGGTTGAAGAACGTTTTGTGCGATAGAGAGGAAGGAGACGAAGCCTTTGAAGATGATCTAGGGGATGATGTGAACTTTGGCTGCATCCTATCCTCTTCGTTGGTGAAGTACAAGGCATGGGCTATGAGATGTAAGGCATCCTCAACGTTCATTGGTGGCTTCCTCACACCTTTGTTCATGCAAGCGTGAGTGATTCTTAGGGACTTTGAGGCTTGCACCGAACGTGCATACATGGACCAGTCCTACATGAATGTCACGGGCTCCCTAGAACCTTCTCCATCTGCGGGCTTCTATGCATACTTGTTCAAGGATGAGAAGAATGAGAAGAGGACATGCATGCTCCCGAACCTCATAGAGACCGCTCTAGATAGCATTGACAACATCGAGTTCTTGCTAACCGATGAGGAATGCTATGCACCTATTGGAGGGAAGGCAGCACCACCACTTCCCACACGCTCTTCCTCGGACTCTCCTCCTACAGACGCCGAGATGCCAAGCAGCTTTGATCTCCCCAAGCTTGATTATGAGCCAAGAACCAAATCTGAGAAGTTTCTTGCATCGGTGGTGGAGATTCAAAGGACAGTCAACAAATGGCAAGGGAAATTGATTAAGAAGCTGTTGAAGAAGGTCAAGGATCTACAAATGGACAGCACATCCGGGATGAGCCTAAGTGATGAAGTGGACCAAGTGGCTTCGACTTTGCCAAGACGCCCTACCGGAGGAATTTCGATCCGTGAGCAACAAGGCGAGCAAGAGAGAAGTCTTTCCCTCCAGGAAGGTCCAACACAAAGCAAGGGAAAGGGTCTAGCACGAGCTGAGTCATCACGCAAGAGCAGGAGAACCGGATCATCCTCCTCCTCCTCCACCTACCCCGATGTACCACAATCTCAACCCTTGTACAATATCATTGCATTTTTATTTTCGCTTCGTGTATTTTGGTCTCCTCTTGGACTTGTTTGACACTGAGTCGGTGTCATTCAAGTTTGGGGGAGAGTGTGTGCTTTGACTTGGTTTTATTTGAATCTTATTTTCCTTTTCATCAATGAGTCTTGCATACATCCATATTGCATAGAAAAATACAAAAAAATATCATAATTTTTTTCAAAAATTCCAAAAGAATTCATGTAGTTGCATTTGCATACTTAGAATTTTTTAGGATTGAGTCTAGAATTTTTATCATTAAGGATTGCATTCAGATGCATTGGGAGCAATGATGAGCCTATCCTTGTAGATTGTTAACTTTTGTGATCAATTCAATACCCTAGTTAGTAGTTCTGTGATGCTTGTGAATAAATTTGAAAGTAAGGAAGAACCATTCTTGGACCACCTCCTTTGTCACTAGTTTTTGGTCGAAATAGGTCTTGAAATTGATAGCCAACTCTACTCACTTAAACCTAATTTTGACATTTAATTATCATGCTTGCATTGAAAGTAAATTCATGGATTTAAAATACTTGAGCTTTCTTATCCACTTTGCCACCCTTTTGCTAGCTCAAGTAGCACCCCAACCATAACCAACTTCCTTTGAATCCAATTGTTCTTGTGTGATTACTTGTGAGGCCTTCATTTCGATTGAACTTAGCATAAAGTGTTAGGTTTGGGACGACAAGTCTAGGCTTTCATGTAGATTCTAGCCTCGCATTTTGGGGCTAGCTTTAGGCTTAGGATTTGGGGGTTTTAGGATTGAGTCTAGATTTTTATCATTTAGGTTTGCATTCATATGCATTGGGAGCAATGATGAGCTTATCCTTGTAGATTTTTAATTCATGTGATCAATTCAATGCCCTAGTTAGTAGTTCTTTAATGCTTGTGAATAAATCTTGAAAGTAAGGAAGAACCATGCTTGGACCACCTCATTTGTCACTATATTTTGGTCGAAATAGGGTCTTGAAATTGATAGCCAACTCTACTCACTTGAACCGAATCTTGACATTTAAATATCATGCCTTGCATTGAAAGTGAATCCATGATTAAAATACTTGAGCTTTCTTTCTCTCTGAAGCCAATTGTTTTTGTGTGAATACTTGTGAGGCCTTTATTTTGATTGAACTTAGCATAAAGTGTTAGGTTTGAGACGACAAGTCTAGGCTATCATGTAGATTCTAGCTCTCACATTTTGGAGCTAGTTGTAGGCTTAGGGTTTTGGGGGTTTGGCTGTGGTATTGATTGATGAGTTGTGGAGGAGAATAGAAAAGAAAGAAATGATGAAAAGGGGCTCGGTGAAAAATAAGGGGAAGCATAGTTTGAAATGGTGAATCTTGTGTTTAAAAGTATATAGCTCAAAGTTTGGAAAAGTGATAGGTAGTTTTGAGAAAAGAAAAAGAAAATCAAAAGAGCCAATAAGGCCAAGGAAAAGAAAGACTACCTAGGAATGAAAAGAAGAGCTAAGTTGATAAAAGATTACAACATTCGCTATGAGTAGTAGGTTGAAGAAGTTCCCCCTTAAAAGCTTAAAAACAGAACCTTAAAAGGAGAAGTTTGTTCGAAATTCATGGGTCTAGCAAGGCATAAAGAGCCTTGGGAAAAAAAAGGGGTAGTACTAGAGGGTTGAGTGAGCTTTAAGAAAATGAATGAGAGGGGTTTAGGACCATTGATAGCATTTCGGGTAGATGAGAGTCTAGTCTTGTATGCATCACTTGTCTTTTACCTTTAGCATTATGCATAAAGTTCAATCTTCTTTTAGTGATACCCTTGATTAAAAACGAAACCACATGAATTGAGATCACTTTTATCTCAAAAGTCTAATCCCCTAGCCAAATGAATTCACTTGCTTGCATTGTCATGATTCACGGTTTGTACTTAATGAATGTTAAAGAGTTGGCTTGATAGGGAGACTTATCTAGATTGAGATCCTAGTGCATTTGATTGTTGAGATGAGCATGGCTAACTCTTTTGGAGTAGGATGGATTCACATGCATTTTAGAATTAAGAACTAGGACATTGAGTTGATTATGTTTGTTAACAATCTTGGATATTTAGCTCCCACCTTTAAACTTCTCTCTCGGATTTTTATCTTTGATTTGCTTAGGCCAAGCAAAAGGCAAGTTTGGGAGAGTTGATATACTCATATATTTCGCATAGCACTCATTTAGGATAGGTTTTCATGCACTTTTGCACTCATACTTAGAGTTATTGTAGATTTTGTCCCATTTTAGGTTTTAGGATATGTGGCATTAGCATTTGCATATTTCTCGCATATTTGCATCATATTCAGGTTGTTTTGAGTGTGTTGGAGCTGTGGTGGATGTGTGGACATGCTAACTTGGAGAAGTTCGGACAAGCATACATGCACTGAGATCGAGGGAAAGATCGAACAAGGCAGGTTGTTCTAGACGAGATCGACCAGAATATCGAGGCACTTAGACCGATTCAAGGGAGAAGAACGGGACTTTGATCGACCAATATGGTCGTGCGACTGTACGGACCCAAAGATGCCATCAGGAAGAACGGAGTGAAGATCGAGACTGAAGATCGATCCAGATTGAAATGACCCAACGATCGAGCAAGAGGGTCGATTGCTGAGTTGAAACGACCCGACGATCGAGCAAGAGAACCCATTCCCAGTCCGAGATCGGGCAAGAGATCGACGACTCAACTCGATCTCTTCTCTCCAGACGCGCTTCCTTATCCGCCAGCTCACGTTTTGTCCTCTTGTAAGGGGACCATTCCCCCTTTGCTATAAATAGCTAAAACCCTTATTTTTTGGGATATCTTATCTTTATGCTTTTTGCCTTCTTCCTCTTTTACCTTTGCCACCATTGTTAAGGTTTTTAAGCTTTTGTAATCGCACTCTTTGATTTGATAAGCAAGAACTTCTCTTTTTAATCTTAATCTTCTTTCTGTTTAACGTTAATCATGTTTAGCATTTCGAATCTTGTGATTAAGGAGTGTTTAACTATGATTAGCGAGTAGTAGCTTTAAGGTTTGAGGTCGAGGGGTTTAAGGAGGTTTAAAGGGTTAGATCTAGAGGTTTAGAATGTTTATAATTCTTAGCTCTTCTTGGTTTGGAAGGATTAATGCCAAAGATTCTCGATGGAGATCTTTGTGTTCATAGAGATTTCCTTATCTCACGAGGACTTAGGAATCTCTTAAACCCAAACCAAGAGACTATCTCCTTTTAAGCCACGACGGTGGAGATTAGGGTTTAGTTAAGCCAAGCTAAGAAAGGAGCTTTCTTGCTCATCAACCGATCCTTTAAACCACACACCATGGGTTTGGAGGGAATGGTTTGATGAAGGTTCGGAACCACTAACCGTAGAATGTTCTAGATTTGTTTCTTAGGCTTAGAGTTAGGTCGATGTTCGTATAGATTCACTTTTGTATAAACCCAAGATCCAACCTTGAATCTCCCATTATCCAAAACATCGGCCTTGAATCTCTCTTTCATATTTGATAAATCAAGAATCAATCTTTTGTTGCTTAAGTTGCTAGAGATCTTTTAATATTTGCACTTGTAGTTTTAAAATCTTTAAGCTTTGATATTTTGTTGTTCTATAATTTTAGAAACTGCTTTAAGTATTGTTCTTTAGCCTAGTTTTCTTTTAGGATTTATTTACTTTGCATAGGTAGTTTTTATAATTCCATTTTACCCATCAAAATTCGCATATGGATTAATCTTGTTCTTGCATTCCTAGTATATTTTCCATCCAATGACATGAGTAGTGTTGAGTATTGAAAAGAGAGAAAAACTCTACTTATCAGTTTCTAAGTGGTTTTATAAGACATTTTATTAAGTTTATGCAATTTAGTGTTTATCTTTCTTAATATTTCATCTCTATCTCTCTAATCATGTTTATCTTCATCTTTTTCATAGGATTTGAGGGTCTAATCATGATTAGTGAGTAGTTTCATTTGGATATAAGGATGGGTTAGATTTAGGGTGTTTCATGGATTGATCTTGATGTCTAGGGTAAGATTCTTTCATTTACCTCCTTGTTTAGTGTTCTAAATGCTAGTTTAGCCATGATCAAGCTAAAACTAGGCCTTAGGGAGTTTCCCACCCACAAGGTGTTTGTTGAAATTCCCCAACCAACTAAACAAAAGATTTACATTCCTAGCTCATGAAAGTGATTGTCTAAGGTGTTTATTAGCAATTTAGAACTGTTTCATAATGCTTGTTAAATTCCTTTTCACAAATGAGAGTTTGTTCTTGATTAGGATGATTAATGATGGGATTAGTGCCATGAAAGTGGATTAGTCTTGGTTTTGAGTTCTAAGCTTAGGGATTAGCTTATATTGTGATTGATTGGCATCAAAGATTAGTTCTTGGAACACCTTAGATTGATAACCCCATCCTTGGATTCGTTTTAGTCATTTGATAATTTTGTTTAGTAGTTAATTAGCCTTTATTTTGCTTGATTAGTATTTGATTGCTTAATTAAGATGTTAGTTAGTTTTGTTTGGTTTGTTAAACTCCAAAACTGTTATGCTTGCTTAGATTGAGCAGTTTTATGCATTCCTATTGTCACCATCACACCCATATGGATTGATCCTCAAACACTGCAGTGACATGAGTAGGGTTTGAGTAATTGTTTAAGAACAAGGAAAAATCCTATTATCAATTTGGCGCCGTTGCCATTTGGGTTTTGTTTGCTGCATTAGGATTTTAATTCTACTTGAGACTAAACTTTATTTTTCATTTTGTTGACTAATCTCTCTTGCTTGCTTTGCTCTTTGTCTTATAGGTGTATGAACTTGCGATCTAGTGGAAACAACAACCTAGTTGAGCCTCTAGATAACATTCACCGCTTGACTAGAGGAGATTTTGTAAGAATAGAGCAAGAACGCCTAGCACACATAGAGCGTTTGGGTATGATAACCAACAAGGATTGGGTGGTAATAAACAAGGAGCTCAAGGGAATGAGGCTCAAGCTCCTAGAGTGCCTCAACATCCTCCACGCCAACCTAGACACATTGGGGTTGGAGATGCTCCTAATACTCATGCAAATCGCCAAGGTATCATCTCTCCTCTAGTTGAGAACAACAACTTTGAGATCAAGAGTGGATTGATCAACATGGTACAACACAACAAGTTTCATGGGCTAGCTTTGGAGGATCCCCTTGACCATTTGGATGACTTTGATAGGATTTGTGATATGACCAAGATCAATGGTATATCCAAAGATGGTTTCAATCTGAGGTTGTTTCCTTTCTCTCTTGGCGACAAGGAACATCAATGGGAGAAGACACTTCCAAGAGGTTCTATCACTTCATGAGACCAATGCAAGAAAGCTTTCCTTGCCAAGTTCTTCTCCAACACAAGGAAAGCGAGGTTGAGGAATGAGCTATCTAGCTTCACTCAAATGAACAATGAGAGCTTTTGTGAATCATGAGAAAGGTTCAAGGGCTACACTACACAATGCCTTCATCATGGCTTCTCCGAAGAAACTCTCTTGAGCACTCTCTACCGCGTTGTTCGCCCCAAGTTTAGGATGCTTCTAGACACAGCTAGCAATGAGAACTTCTTGGGAAAGGAAGTGGAAGAAGGTCTAGAGCTTGTGGAGAACTTAGCTTAAAGTGATGGAAATTATGGTGAAGACTATGATAGATCTTCAAGAGATGGTGGTGCTTATGAGGATCAAATGAGAAAGGAGATGAAATCTCTTAATGAGAAAATGGATAAGTTGCTTCAAGCCTCACAAAAGCATGTTCACTTTGTGGGTGATTGTGATGAAGGTCAAGGGGTTTAACAAGAGTTGGATGAGGATTCCCAAGAAGAGGTCAACTATGTGGGTGGCCAAGGCTATCAACAAGGATTCAACAACTATAGGAACAACAACAATCTTTCCTATAGAAGCACCAATGTGGAGAACCCCCAAGATCAAGTCTACCCACCATAACACAAAGGCCAAGGAGGGTATCAAAAACCATTTGTCCCCTTCAAACAGCAACAAGGTTATGTTCCCAAGAACAACTATCAAGGGAACCAAGTGAACTATCAAGGGAACCAAGGGATCTATCAAGGGAATTTTTCAGTCCAAAAAAGGTCCTCCATCGGGTTTTACACAAGATTTGGATATGAGGAATGTGTTCCAACAAATTTTCCAAGGAGCAAGTAGTGCTATGGATTTGACTAAGAAGATGGTTGAAATTCACAACAAGGTGGACTGCTCTTACAATGACCTTAACTCCAAGTTTGACACTTTGAGCTCCAAGATCAAGAAAATGGAGAACAACAAGGGTATTGCTTCCTCTTCTACACGAGCCCAAACCTCTTTTCCTGGTAAACCCGAGCCAAATCCCAAGGAATATTGCAATGTCATCTACTCTATTGATGAAAAAGAGTATGAGCGTGTGGTGGCTGAATTTGAGCAACTCTTTGAATGTCCCAATGATGAAGCAATAATCAATGAGGACATTGAAGTCCTAGTGGGGGAGGAGGTCATTGGAAATGACCATTTGGTTGTTGCTAAACCAATGGGTAAGAAAGAGCTAGATGAGGATGTGATCTCTACACAAGCAACTGTTGTTGAGAAGGAAAGAGAAGTGGCTAAGAAGACTGAATTTGAGGCTTACGATCTCCTTGTCTACAAGTCACCACTCCCTTTTCCTGAGCTGGTTTTGACTAAGGCACAAAAGAAGGTACTTTCTAGCTTTAGAGGGAGTATGGAGAAAATTGGTGCACATTTGCCTAAAGTTGAGAACTTGTCCCAAGTCAAGGGTCAAATAAAGTTCATCAAGGATTTGCTTGCCAACATAGAGAAGGTTGAAGAGCTGATTGAGGGTCTAGATCCGCCAAACACAACAAGGAATGAGCTGACGAGTATTCCCAAACTTGGTAATCCGGGATAGTTTTTGATTCCTTGTTCTCTTGGGGACTTGAAGATTGATGAAGCTTTGTGTGACTCTGTCTCAAGTGTCAATGTGATGTCACTTGAGATGTTCAAGAACCTTGGGATCACCACTATGAAGAAGTATTCAACACACATCACCTTTGTTGATGATTCCTCAAGGCAACCACTAGGCCTTGTATAGGATTATCCATTGAGAGTTGGTGAATGTCTAGTCCTAACTGACTTTATTGTCATGGACATGGTTCAAACAGCAAGGCTATCCCTTCTTCTCGGAACACCCTTCCTCAACACAGCTGGTGCAAGACTAGACTTCATCAACAAGAGGGTGATTTTCAAGAATTTGGATGCTAAGATTTTCTATCCTATGAAACCTTCTGCTTTGAGCCTATGTGGAACAATCACATGTGAGACTAAGGAGGCTGAGGAGCGACCACCAAAAGAGCAGCTGATGGACCTCACTTATGGGGTGATGAATGACAAAGGAGCCCTTGATCACAATGAATATGTGATAAACAGGATTTTAACCGGTTTGATAATCAAAACCTAAAGGTCTTTTTGCAGTTGTAGTACTTTAGGTGTCAAACCAACCTTGGGGTGAAAGCTACTAAGATTACAAAAGTTATATGAAGCTAAGCAAAATTCGAGTTAAATGGGTGAAGAATTCTAAATTAATTACTTGCGGTTTGTAAATAGACACGAAAAATATTTTACAATCCCTACAGAAGAGTTATATAAGTACTAGATGACTCTAGAATAATAAAACAATAGATCTACTAATTTAATAAAATACAAATCTAAAACCGGAATTATTATACAGATTTGATGGTGAGTAGCAAGATAATNCTCACATCTCTTGATGAACTCATGAGTATCCTTGAACAAAGTAGGCCACCAAAACCCACTTTGAAGCACCTTTGTAGCTGTCTTGAAGGTGGCGAAATGACCTCCATACTTAGACCCATGGCAATGAAAAATCACACTCTCAACTTCTTCTTGTGCCAAGCATCTCTTATAAATCCCATCAGCACATCTCTTGTAGAGATAAGGCTCATCCCAATAGAAGTGTGACACATCTCTCATAAACTTCTTCTTGTGATAATTGTTGAGATGTGTTGGTTCTTCTTTGCACAACAAGTAGTTAACAAAATCAGCATACCAAGGCTCACCCTTTACCTCTACACCTTGAATCTCGTGAAGCATCCTTCCAACTCCATGTGCACTAGCAACATTCTTGATCATCATAATTTGCTCTTCCGGTAAGGAATCATTGATTGGCAAAGCATCCTCAATCTTCATCCTTGACAAATTATCAGCTACACCATTCTCTACACCCTTCTTGTCGACTATCTCCATGTCAAACTCTTGTAGAAGCAAAATCCATCTAAGGAGCCTTGGCTTGGTCTCTTTCTTGGCATAGATATGGCGCAAAGCAGCATGATCCGTGTATACTATCACCTTTGATCCCACCAAATAAGATTTAAACTTCTCAAAAGCAAACACAACCGCCAAGAGTTCCTTTTCAGTTGTAGCATACTTGGTGTGAGCCTCATCAAGTGTCCTACTTGCATAATAGATCACATGAAGCTTCGTATCTTTCCTTTGCCCAAGAACAGCTCCCACAGCAAGTCACTAGCATCCGCCATGATCTCAAATGGTAAACTCCAATCCGGTGCTTGCACAATAGGGGCACTCACAAGTGCTCTCTTGATTATCTCAAAGGCTTGCAAGCACTCTTCATCAAACTGAAAATCCACTTCCTTGCAAAGGAGCCTTATCAAAGGCCTAGCAATCTTAGAGAAATCCTTGATGAATCTCCTATAGAAACCCGCATGCCCAAGGAAACTCCTTATGCCTTTCACATTTGATGGTGGCACCAAGTTGATCATGACATCTATCTTGGCCTTGTCCACTTCTATACCATCTTCAGAAATCTTATGACCCAACACAATCCCTTGATTGACCATGAAGTGACACTTTTCCCAATTAAGCACCAAGTGAGACTCATCACATCTTTGTAAAACCCTGCAAAGATTAGAAAGACAAGCAGAAAAAGAGGCACCATACACAGAAAAGTCATCCATAAACACTTCTACCATTTCCTCAATAAGATCGGAAAAGATACTCATCATGCACCTTTGAAAGGTAGCTGGAGCATTACATAACCTGAATGGCATCCTTCGATATGCAAAGGTACCATAAGGGCATGTGAAAGTGGTCTTCTCTTGATCATTTGGGTGAATGGGTATTTGGAAGAACCCACTATACCCATCAAGGAAACAATAGAAGGGATGGTTAGCCAATCTCTCAAGCATTTGGTCAATAAAAGGAAGAGGGAAATGATCTTTCCTAGTAGAAGCATTAAGTTTACGGTAATCAATACACATCCTATGGCTAGTGATGGTTCTAGTTGGTATTAACTCATCTTTTTCGTTCTTAATCACAGTGATTCCACCTTTCTTAGGGACAACATGCACGGGAGAAACCCAAGTGCTGTCACTAATAGTGTAAATCACATTAGCTTCCAAAAGTTTCAAGATTTCCTTCTTCACCACTTCCTTAAGGTTTGGGTTTAATCTTCTTTGATGTTCAATTGAGGAAGTGTTTTCATTTTCAAGGTGAATCCTATGAGTACAAAGCATAAGAGATATGCCCTTGATATCACTCAAAGAGTAACCAATAGCTCTCCTATACTTTCTCAACTCATTAAGGAGAGAGTTGAGCTCATCATCACTCAAGCAATCATTTACAATTATGGAGTAAGTAGAGTTAGGGCCTAAGAAAGCATACCTTAGTCCAATGGGAAGTGGCTTGAGTTCCACCTTTGGAGCTTTGAGTTCACTCCAATCCACATCAAGGTCCTTGGCTAATTCGCCCTCCTCAAGCTCTTGTAGCATTTCCTCTTGTGCTTGACGTGAAACCTCAACCCTCATGGACCCCTTGTCTTGGTAAAATTCCAATTCACCCTCACATGAAGCTACCAACCTTGTAAAGCTTTCCTCCCCACCTAGTGCCTTGCGTGAATCAAGCATGAGCATGTATGCTTGTGTTTCCTCATCCAAGTAGCCATTCTCTCCATGTGGTTTAGTTAGAGCCACGCTAAGATGGTCTTCTTGAGCTTGCTCTTCTAGCAACTCATCGCCCAACTCATCCATAGTTTCAATGTAGAACACTTGGCCATCAATGGTTGGCTTCCTCAAGGTCTCTTTTATGTTAAACTTCAGCTCAACCCCTTCTCCTAGATGCAAAGCGATCTTCCCATGCTTCACATCAATCATTGCACCAGCTGTAGCTAAGAAATGTCTCCCCAAAATCAAAGGATCTTTTGGCTCTTCATCCATTTTGTGCACCATAAAATCAGTTGGGATGATGAAGTTGCTAACCTTTAGAGGCAAGTCCTCTAGAACTCCAATTGGCATCCTCACACTCCTATCCGCAAGAATTAGAGAAATGTCACACTCCTTGTACTTAGTGAAACCGAGCTTCTTGGCTATTGAATAAGGCATGAGGTTGATACTAGCTCCAAGATCACACAAGCAATTCTCAAAACCAAGAGGACCTAAGGCGCATGGTATGGTGAAAGAACCGGGGTCTCCAAGCTTCTTTGGTATCACATTGCTTTGAATTATTGCACTACACTCTTGAGAAAGTTGCATAACTCCTTGGACATCCCTAGCTCTTTGTGCCACATCATCTTTCAAAAACTTAGCATATTGAGGAATCATCATGAAAGCATCCACCAAGGGCATCTTGAGCTCAATGTCCTTGATTTGCTTGTCAAACATAGCCTTGTATTTCTCCACCAATTGTTTCTTAAACCTCCCGGGAAAAGGAAGTTTAGGCTTGTAGGGTGGGGGAATAAAGGTTGGCTCCTTTTGGTGAACATCCTCTTTTGGCTTCTCCTTTACCAATTCCTTGCTTCTCTTGGCAATATACACATCATCAAAAGTTGTAGCATCTTGAGCTTTTTCAAAGCTATCCTCCCCATCTTGAATTTCAATGTCCTCATTGATCAAAGGACTTGTCCTTGGAGGCAACTCCTTTCCACTTCTCAAAGTAATTTCAGCAATCTTCTTTCCCATATTAGCATCCGTATTGGCTTGACCTTGAAGTATTTGTTAAAGCATAAGCTGAACATTATCTTGTGGAGGACCTTGTGAAGTGTGAGTAAAACCCGGTGGAGCATTGCCTTGGGTGTACTTTTGCCCACCAAAGTTGCCTTGGTTTCCTCCTTGGTAATTAGACCTTGGTGCATAACCTTTTTGTTGATTGTTGTAGGGCACAAAAGGCTTTCCTTGAGTAGCTTGTGGAGGGTAAACTTGGTCTCCGGGATTGGCTACATTAGTACTTCTATAAGAGAGGTTGTTATTCCCCTTATAGTTGTTGTTGGAGTAGTTGTTGTAGCCACCTTAGCCACCCACGAAATTTACCACCTCTTGACCCTCTTGGTACTCAACTTGATCATCACAATCCTCTACATTCTCTTCAACAAAATGTACATGCCTTTGGTTGGAGTATATGAGCTTGTCCATCTTGTCATGTAGAGACTTCATTTCTTTCTTGTGAGATTCATATTCACCTCCCCTTGGAGCTTTATCATAGTCTTCATTGTAATTACCATCACTCAAGGCAAGATTTTCTACAAGCTTCAATCCATCTTCTTCTTCTTTCCCTAAGAAGTTACCATTGCTTGCGGTATCAAGAAGCATTCTTATCTTTGGAAGGACACCTCTATAGATGGTGCTTAGTAGAGATTCTTGTGTGAAGCCATGATGAGGGCATTGCATTGTGTAGCCCTTGAATCTTTTCCATGCTTCATTGAAAGACTCATTGTTCTTTTGAGTGAAGCTAGAGATTTCATTCCTCAACTTGGCGGTCCTTGAGTTGGAGAAGAACTTAGATAGGAATGCCTTCTTGCATTCATCCCAAGAGGTGATTGTTCCTTGAGGCAAGTTTTTCTCCCATTGTCTTGCTCTATCCCCAAGAGAGAAGGGAAAAAGTCTTAGCTTGAAAGCATCCTCACTCACATCATTCATCTTGAACAACCCACAAACTCTATCAAAATTATTCAAATGATCAAGTGGATCCTCCATTGGCAAACCATGGAACTTGTCTTGTTGAACCATGGAGATGAAAGATGGCTTGATCTCAAAGGTGTTGTTGTGAACTGGTGGAGGTTGAATACCATATCTGTTTTGATGAATATTTGGAGCATCACCAGCCCCAATAGTCCTCCCTTGTCTAGGCGCATGCAAGGGGTTTCCATTGCCCCTTGGTGCTTGCTCATTTCCATTATGAGGAAGGTGTGCACGCGCCATTGGTGGAGGATGTTGTTCTCCTTGCTGTTCTTCCATCCTCAACCTCTCTAACCTTGCAGCTTCCCTTCTTGCAATCCTAGCAACCCTTTCCAATTGATCAATCTCATGAAAGCCTTGGAAGTTGTTGTCTACTTGTGATCTCAAATGCATTCAAGGGCAAACTGAAATCTTGAAAATGAGATGGTCAATAAACACAAAAGGATTACTTAGTCTCAAACTAAACTCAAATCTTAATGATCAATCAGTCCCAATATGGCAACGGCGCCAAATTGATACAAATGTTTTTATCTCTTGCAAGCAATTTCTCAATTGCTCATATCATTGCAATACTTGAGATATCAATCCATTTTGGGAGATGATTCAATAAGAATACAAAATTTGGTTTAAGCTAAGCTAAATTAGCAAATTCAAGTAACAAGCAACAATTAAAAACTCAATATAAACTAAAAGAGACACTACAAGAGCAATAATATGAAACTAAGCCTTAATTACTACTAATGAAGCACTAAACAAGCGATTGGCTACTAAACAAGATTACCAAATTAACTAAAACGAAACCTAGGGATGGAATCATTGATTTGGGCAATCAAATGGACAACCTTGCAATCATTTAAGCAACTAATCAAGCCATCTCTATGCCTAGAACACTTAATAAAGACTAATCCATGATGTTTGGCACTAATCCCTTTCCTAATCACCCTAATGAACTAATGATGTTTTAGCATTAAAATGATTAGCAAGCATTAATTACAAGTATAAATGGCATGATAAACACCCTAGGTAACTAATGTCTTAGGCTAGGAATGCAAATCTCTTAAAAAGTTGGTTCAAGCATTTCATCAAACACTTGGTGGGTGTATGAAATGCTTATGATCCAAATAGCAAAAGATTAGCTATTTGGCATTAAGAACTACTTAATAAGAAGAGAGATGAAAGAATCTATCCTAGATTGCAAGATTGAACCATTAGAAAACCCTAAATCTAACCCATCCCCAAGTTCCTAAGGAACTACTCACTAATCATAGTTAAACCCATCAAATCAAAGATTAGAGAAAGGTTAAACATGATTAGAGAAAGATAATAAGAAATCTAGAAGAGATATTGCATTAAACAAGAAGATCCAAGCAAAATACAATGATTTTTCTCAAAGTGGCTAAAAGTTTAAGCTAAGAACAAAGAGAATAAAAGTTGACATAAAAATTAGGTCTAAAAAGTATTTATAGGAGTGACCCATAAAGTGGATAAAAAAGATTCGTCTGGGTTCAGTTCGACGAGTTCATCGAACAATCTCGTCGAACTGAACCCCTGGAAATTTGGTTCGACGAGTCTTCATCGAACAGCTTCGTCGAACTGGCTCCCTGGTTTCTAGGCTCATCTTCGTGCATCTGCGTTCGGTTCGACGAGTTCATCGAACCATCTCGTCGAACCGAACCCCTGGAAGTTTGGTTCGTCGTCCTTCATCGAACCATCTCGCCGAACGGATGCCCTAGAAGTTTGGTTCGACGAGTTCATCGGACCAACTCGTCGAACCAGCGCCAGAAGTCTTCTGCTCCATCTCCTTGGTGACTTCTTGCTCCTCCAAGTGATATGCCATACTTCTCCAACTCCATCCATGCATCCATAGCATCCTCATCACCTGATCAGGACTCCAAATGCACCAATATATGCAAAGACTATGCAAATACACTCTAGAACTCTAAATGATACAATGCAACACAATGATGCTTAATTAGGCTCCTAAATGATAAGAAACTTACACTAAATGGAGGGAAATATGATGCAAAATGTAGACATATCATAGAGTAAAACGGATCTTGATAGGCGCCATTCATTCAAGATGCGCCCAAGGAAACCGGTCCAAGAAGACCCACCTCGCTCTTCCTCCTACAAAGCACGACCAAGGAAGAGGAAGCCGAGCCGATCTCCCTCCTCAAGCAACCAATCGCTCTCCTTAGGATCATCCTCCTCTTCACAGTTTTGAGGTACCTCCACCTCTCTTGTAAATATTTCTTTTAGCTTTTCATTTTGTGTTTTATGTCATGTTGATTGAGGTCTCCTCTAGACTTTTATTACCTAATGGACTGTGTAATTTAATTTTGGTGGAGAGGTTGAGAGATTTGACATTGTGTTATGTGAGTCTTATTTTCCTTTTATGCATTTTGAGTCTCATGCATTCATTTAAGGCATAGAAAAAACAAAAACAAAAATGAAAATTTTGAAAATTTTCCAAAAAGATAGTCATTTAGATGTTGCATTTGCATTTTAGGATTGAGTCTAGTTGCATTGCATGTAGGAATTACATTCATATGCAATGGGAGCAATGATGAGCTAATCCTTGTAGAATGCCAACTCATATAATCAATTCAATGCCCTAGTTAATAGTTTTTTGTTGCATTTGAGCAAATCTTGAAAGTAAAGAAGAACCATGCTTGGACCACTTCACTAGCCATTAGATTGTGGTCGAAATAGGGCCTTGAAATTGATAGCCAACTCTACTCACTTGAATCTAAATTTGACAATTAAATATCATGTCTTGCATTGAAAGTGAATTCATGGATAATAGACATACTTGAGCTTTCTTACTCACTCTACCACTCTCTTGCTAGCTCAAGTAGTACCATTACCTCCTTAAAAGCCAAATGTTCTAGTAATAATGATTGTGAGGCCTTATTTTGATTAAACTTAGCATAAGTGTTAGGTTTGAGACGACAAGTTTAGACTCTCATGTAGATTCTATCTCTCACATATCGAGGCTAGTTTTAGGCTTAGGAATTGGGGTATGCGTCACGGTATTGCTTAGTGTTGTGGCTTAGATTATATGCTTTCATGTTAGAATTATGGGTTGTGAAAGGGAGTAGAAAGGAAAGGAATGAAAGAGGCATGAAAGGCGAATAAGGGAAGCATAGTTTAAAATGGTGGATCTTGTGTTTGAAAAGAAAAAGTATAGCTCTAAGTGTAAAAAGAATTGGGTAGCCTTAGTAAGAGAAGAAGATAAATCAAAAGAGGCTAAGAAGCCAAAGAAAGAGAAAATGGCTACCTAAGTATAAGAAGAAGACCTAGGTTGTTAAAAGATCACACCATTCGCTATGAGTTAAAGGTTGAAGAAGTTTCCCCTTAAGTGCTATAAGAAGGAGAAGTGGTTTATGAGTTTCATGGGTTTAGCAAGGCACAAAAAGCCTTGGGAAAAGGGTAGCTTTAGAGGGTTGAGTGAGGTTTAAAGAAGATGAATGAGAGGGGTATAGGACCATTGATAGCATTATGGGTAGATGAGAGTCTAGTCTTGTATGCATCACTTGTCTTTTACCTTTAGCATTATGCATAAAGTTTAATCTTTTTTGAGAGAAACCCCTACGCGAACTGAAAGCCACATGAATTGAGATCACTTTTATCTCAAAGCCTAGTCCCTTAGCCAAATGAATTCGCTTGCATTGCATTGTCATGATCCACGGTTTGCACTTAATTAATGTTAAAGAGTTGGCTTGATAGGGAGGCTTATCTAGATCGAAGTCTTAGTGCATTTGATTGTTGAGATGGGCATGGCTAACTCTTTTGGAGTAGGATGAATTCAAATGCACCTTAAAATTAAGAACTAGGACATTGAGTTGATTGTATTTGTTGGAATTTTTGGATTATGAGCTCCCACCTTCAAACCTCTCTCTTGGATTTGTCATGTTTGTTTGCTTGAGGGCAAGCAAAAAGTAAGTTTGGGGTAGTTGATATACTCATAAATTAGCATGTTTTAGCATCCTTTTTTGATATTTCTGCATTCAATTATGCATTCATTTAGTTACTTTTAGTCCAAATTGCATCCATATTAGAGTTTAGCAAGTTTTAGCTTAGGTTGTTGCATATTGTGCATATTGAGTCTTAATTAGGTACTTTGGAGGCTTGGAGGACATCTTTGGAGAGTTGGGTGACAAGGAGGAAGAAGAGAAGGGAGCCAAACATGAAGCTGACAAATTTTAGAAGTGTGTCGACCTTGGTGTCGACCTACCAAGGTCGATATAGCTCGGCAGGGAAGACGGAGTGCGCGTATCGGATGTTTGTATCGAGCTACTAAGCTCGATACAAGGGTCATCCGAAGTTCGAACATGGCGTATCGGGCATTCGTATCGGACTGCTAAGGTCGACACACATCCCATCCGTAGTTTAAAGAACGGCGTATCGGGCATCTGTGTCGAGCTACTAAGCTCGACACACTCCTTGAAGAAAGCTTTTAGCAGCGTATCGAGCTGCGTATCTACCTAGCAAGCTCGATACGCTGCCCGATTTTCAGACCTAAACCGGGTCAATACCCGTTTGTTTCGGGTTGACCCGGGTCGTCCACTGTTCACTATAAATAGGAAAAGACCTAATTTTTCCTGAGTATCTTTTAATCTATTGTTCTCGCTTAGAAAACCTTCCCTTTCGGTTTCTAAGTGATTTTGTAAGACATTTCTTAAAGTTTATGCAAATTAGTACTTTACTCTTTTAATCTTTCATCTTTTATCTCTCTAATCATGTTTATCTCTATTTCTTTCATATAATTTAAGGGATTAACCATGATTAGTGCGTAGTTTCATTAGGATCTAAGGATGGATTAGATCTAGGGTGTTTTAAGGGTTAATCTTGATGCCTAGGATTAGATCTTCTCATTTCCCTCCTTTTTTAGTGTTCTAAATGCTAGTTTAGCATTGATCATGCTAAAACTAGGCCTTAGGGAATTTCACACCCACAAGGTGTTTGATGAAATTCCCCAACCAACTAAACAAAGGATTTACTTTCCTACCTCATGGAAGTGATTGTCTAAGGTGTTTATTAGCAATTTAGAACTGTTTCATTATGCTCATTATCTTCTTTTTCACAAATGAAAGTTTGATCTTGATTAGGATGATTAATCAAGGGATTAGTGCCATGAAAGTGGATTAGTCTAGCTATTGAGTTCTAAGCTTAGGGATTAGCATGTTATGTTATTGATTGGCATCAAAGATTGATTCTTGGAACACCTTAGATTGATAACCCCATCCTTGGATTCGTTTTAGTCTTTTGATCATCTTGATTAGTAGTTAATTAGCTTGATTTGGTTTGTTTGATCACTTAGGTTGTTAGCTAAATTCCAAAACTTATTTGCTAGCTTAGATTAAGAAGTTCTATGCATTCCTATTGTCTTAACCATTTCCATATGGATTGATCCTCAAGTATTACAATGACATGAGTAGTAGCTTGAGTAATTGTTAAGTCACACCAAGAAACCGCTTATCAGTGGTACTTATGAGGATCAAAGAAGGAAAAAGATGAAATTTCTTAATGAGAAAATGGATAAGTTGCTCCAAGCTTCACAAAAGCATGTTCACTTTGTGGGTGATTGTGATGAGAGTCAAGGGGTAAAACAAGATTTGGATGAGGATTGCCAAGAAGAGGTCAACTATGTGAGTGGCCAAGGTTATTAACAAGGATACAACAACTACAGGAACAACAATCTTTCCTATAGGAGTACAAATATGGAGAACCCGCAAGATCAAGTCTACCCTCAACAAGGACAAGGAGGAAAACAAAAACCATTTATCCCTTTCAAACAACAAGGATATGTTCACAAGAACAACTACCAAGGCAACAACCAAGGAAACCAAGGGAATTATCAGTCCAAACAAGGCCCTCCACCGGGTTTTGGACAAGATTTGGATATGAGGAATGTGTTCCAACAAATTCTCCAAGGTCAAGCAAGTAATGCTCTTGATTTGAGTAAGAAGATGGCTGAAATTCACAACAAAGTGGATTTCTCTTAAAATGACCTTAACTCCAAGTTTGACACTTTGAGCTCCAAGATCAAACAAATGGAGAACAACAAGGGCATTGCTTCCTCTTCTACACGCCCCCAAGCTTCTTTGCCCGACAAACCCAAGCCAAACCCAAAAAACTATTGCTATGCTATATACTCTATTGATGAAGAAGAGTATGAGCGAGTGGTGGCTGAATTTGAGCAGCTATTTGAGTGTCCTAATGAAGCATCTATAGACAATAAGGAAATTGAAGTTCTAGTGGGGGAGGAGGTCATTGAAAATGACCATTTGGTTGTTGTTAAACCAATGGGGAAAGAAGAGCTTGATGAGGATGTTATCTCTACACAAGCAAGGGTTGTTGAGAAGGAAAGAGAAGTGGCTAAGAAGACTGAAGTTGAGGCTTATGATCTCCTTGTCTACAAGCCACCACGCGCTTTTCCTGAACCGGTATTGACAAAGGCACAAAGAAGCTACTCTCAAGTTTTAGAGGGAGTATGGAGAAAGTTGGTGCACCTTTACCTAAGGTGGAGAATTTGTCCCAAGTCAAGGGTCAAATAAGGTTCATCAAGGACTTGCTTGCCAACATAGAGAAGGTTGAGGAGCTGATTGAAGGTCTAGACCCACCAAGCACAACAAGGAAAGAGTCCAAGGTCATCACAAAGCTTGGAAATTCGGGAAAGTTTTTGATTTCTTGTTCTCTTGGGAACTTGAAGATTGATGAGGTATTGTGTGACTCTGGCTCAAGTGTCAATGTGATGTCCCTTGAGATGTTCAAGAACCTTGGGATCACTACTATGAAGAAGTATCCATCACACATCACATTTGTTGATACTTCCTCAAGGCAACCACTAGGCCTTGTAGAGGTTATCCATTGCGAGTTGGTAAATGCTTAGTCCCAACTAACTTTATTGTCATGGACAAGGTTCAAGCAGCAAGGTTAGCTCTTCTTCTAGGGACACCCTTCCTCAACACAGCTGGTGCAAGCCTTGACTTCATCAATAAGAGGGTGATTCTCAAAAATGTAGATGCAAGGGTCTTCTATCCTATGAAACCCTCTGTTTTAAGCCTATGTGGAACCATCACATGTGATACTATGGAGGCTGAAGAAGAACCACCAAAGGAGTAGCTGATGGGTCTCACTTGTGTGGTGATGAGTGAGAATGAAGCCTTTAATCACAACGAGTATGATGGGCCAAGCTTTGATCACTACAAGAAAACAGTGTTTTTGCGACTACAGTTTACGACTAATTAGGTAGTCGTAAAATTTTACGACCAAAATACGACTCTTTTACGACTAATTTATGATAAAAAAAAACAGTTGCAAAAAGCACGCAACACAGTCGCTAACTGGCGACCTAAAAGAATAGTCGCAAATCAGTCGTAAACTTACGATTGATTTACAACTACATTGTCGTCGCGGAACTGTAGTCGCAAATCAGTCGTAATTTTACGACTGATTTGCGACTTATTCGGCGGGTCGCTAGATAGTCGCTTTGTAGTCGTACAAAACCATTGTACCACGTTTTCTGCGTTTAGTGGTTGGTGTACCGAATTTAGGCGGTCATTGTTCCGTAGTCATAAATCAGTCGTAGTGTAGTCGCAAAATTTGCCTATAAATATAAAACCAAGTCTCTCGTCTATAGACACTCGATGAAAACATAAAAACATCATCAAAACATAAAAACAAAGAGAAAAAAAGAAATTTTTTTAATATAATTGTAATGTCGGGAAATTACAATTATAATAATTTCCGGGAGTGGATGTATAAGAGGATCGATGAAGAGACGGGAAATTTTTCAGCAGAGTTCGTAGCGGGGGTCGATCAATTCATGGCATTTGCAAATAACCAGCCTCTAGCACAGAGCAATAGGGGTAAATTTCACTGCCCTTGTAGTGTTTGCAAAAACGACAAATTTCTCTCGGGGACAAAAGTTTGGAATCATCTGTTTAGTAGAGGATTTATGCCTGATTATTATGTTTGATATAAGCACGGAGAAGAAATCAATATGGATTTAGGAATGAGTTGTGTTAATACGACACATATAAGTGGGAGTGAAGAAGTGGGTAATGTAGCAGAAGATAGGTATGTAGATATGGTGAATGACACATTTCGTGATACCGAGCGTTTTGATAACTATGAGGATGATAGTTATCAGAATGTAGAAGAACCGGTACGTAACCATTCAAAAAAATTCTACAACTTGTTAGAAGGAGCGAAAAACCCATTATACGAGGGTTGTCACGATGGTCATTCGCAGTTATCCTTAGCTGCTCGAGTTTTGCAAAATAAGACAAATTATAATATGACTGAAAAGTGTGTGGATTCGATTTGCTAGATCTTGACAGAGTATTTACCAGACGGAAACCAGTCAACCAGTTCACATTACGAGACAAAAAAATTGATGCGGACTTTAGGCCTCCCATAATATACAATTGATGTTTGTATTAAAAATTGTATGATCTTCTGGAAAGAAGATGAGAAGTGGGATAAGTGTCAATTTTGTGATGCACCAAGATGGAAGCCTAACAACGGACGACAAAGAACCAAAGTTCAATATAGTCGTATGTGGTATCTACCAATTACTGACAGATTGAAGAGAATGTATCAGAGCGAGAAGACTGCAGCGGCAATGAGATGACATGCTGAGCACAAAGAAAAGGAGGGAGAAATGTGTCATCCGTCTGATGCAGCGGAGTGAAAACATTTTCAAGACCTACATCTCCAGTTTGCAGAAGAACCCCGTAATGTCTATCTTGGATTATGTACAGATGGATTCAATCCGTTTGGCATGTCTCGTAATCATTCTTTGTGGCCTGTGATCTTGACCCCATATAATTTACCCCCTGGTATGTGCATGAAGACAAAGTATTTGTTTCTTACAATTCTGAATTATGGGCCAAATCATCCGCGGGCAAGTGATAACATGCATATTTTACCCATTTTTACCATCAAAAGTGTATGCTTTAATAAGCATTTCACTAAGGTATTAATGTATATTTAGTAGTTTTCGAGTATTTGTGTGTCCAAGACTCTTTTCAGGAAATCTTAGAAAAAGGGAGCAAAACGGAGTAAAACGGACATTTTCGGAACAGGAGCTTTTTGACAGAAGTTTAGCACAAGACGGAGACCTTCCCACCATGGCATCGAGCTGAATTTTGGTGAAAAGATAGCCTGAACTACTACCTTTCACCTCGAAGTGGTTTGAGTCCAATCCCACGGTTGGATCTCAAGTTACGAAGGAAACAAGAAGGCCAGTCAGACACATCCTCATAAGAAGCCTGGCCGCGCCCGGAAAGCTCAGAAGACCAATGGCCGGCCCATGAACCATCGGTGGCGCGGCCACAACACTTGACGAATCCCGAGCCCGTTTTCAAGCCTAAATCAAGCCCGATAGCCACCAAACTTTGTGGAACCCTAAGTGACGCCTAAGAAGACTTGAAGACCTATAAATACTCATCTCTACTCATTGTTTTCGTCAGTTTTAGTTTTCTCTTGGTAGCCACCAAAAACCTAGCCGCATAAGGCTTCCCTCGAGGGGGAGAGAGGGAGAGAAATATTCTCTCGATCCCTCGAGGTTTCTTTGATTAATTCAAGCATGCATTCATTGATTTCGTCTCTACTCGCCCCAATCGTGTTAGGGTAGATTCGTTTGTTGTGTTCAAGGGTTTTCAAAGGGGATTCATGGATTGATTGCTAGGTTGTTAGATCGTAGTTTGTCTTCCGATTTTCTTTTGTCTACCTATCTTGTTTTTGATCTCATACATGATTTGAATAAGTGGCTTATCAACTGCTTAGTCATATTAGGGTTTTCTGTCTCACCATATTCGTTCTTATTGCGTGAATCTAGCGTAGCTAACTAGTATTCTGATCGCAGGGTCTTGAGAACGACGAATGTCCTGAATCTCAGATCTAGACCATAATAGGGTAGAGAACATCTTTTAAAAGATGTCTGAAGGTTTATTGTCCTGATCCTATTGCGTGTTTGTTTAGGACGCATGATACGATAGTATACCTGCGAAATAGGCATGCATAGATCGATTTTGCTTTGTCAGAGTTAGGTCGTTAAAACCAGTGAATCAGTTTAGGGAAATCGCCTAGTACCACAGAGAACAACCTAGAGCACAACGCCTTTTTGCATATTTGATGTTACTTTGTTCTGTATATAGAGTCGATTGACGACCGGCTCTATACAAACTTGCTTTACTGTTTCCTGCATTCAATAGCCACTGAAACCGAAACACCCTTCTCCAAACCCCCCTTCTTGTCTTAGGAACGCTTTCTAACCGTCACTGATTCTGTAGTTGGACAGACACTCTCTGTGGATCGATACCTTAAGTACTACAATGCACATCTGTGCACTTGCAGGCATTAGGGTTTATAAATTTAAAACTTGAAGAACTGAAGCTCTAAATCCTGTGCATCAGCAAGTCTGGATATCTTCCTCCGACCTCTTATTGATGAGCTAAAAGAATTATGGTCTACTGGAGTCGATTGATATGTCTATGTTTTACATCATATTCTCCTCCATTTAGTGTAAGTTTCTCATCATTTAGGCATCTAATTAGGCATCATTGTATTGCATTTTGATCATTTAGAGTTCTAGGGTGTATTTGCATAGTCTTTGCATATTTTGGTGCGGAGCCTTGATCAGGTGTTATGGATGCTATGGAGGCAATGATGGAGTTGGAGAAGGATGGCAAGCTTTTGGAGGGGCAAGAAGTCGCCGAGAAGATGAAGAAGAAGAACTCTCGCAATGGTTCGAGCAAGTGGATCGACGAAGGAGGTCGAACCAAGTTTCCAGGAGTTCGGTTCGAGGTAGTGGATCGACGAAGGAGCCCGAACCTAGTTTCCAGGAGTTCCGTTCGACCAGCTGGGTCGACGTAGTACCCCGAACCAAACCCAAACACCAAGAGGAAGAAAAGAAGAACGAGTTTCGTTCGAGCAGTCGGATCGACCAAGTACCTCGAACCAGAAGTCTAGGGGTTCGGTTCGACCAAATGGATCGACGAGTCTGGTCGAACTGAAGCCAGACGAATCTTTTTTGTCAGCTTTATGGGTCCCTCCTATAAATACTCTTTAGACCTAATTTTTACCTTAACTTTTATTCTCTTTGTTCTAAGCTAAAACTTTTAGCCACTTTGAGGAAAACTCTTGTATTTTGTTGGATCTTTAAGTTTAATGCAATATTTTTCTTAGATTTCTTATTTCATCTTTCTCTAATCATGTTTAGCCTTTCATTAACCTTTGATTTGATGGGTCTAATCATGATTAGTGAGTAGTTCCTTAGGAACTTAGGGATGGGTTAGATTTAGGGTTTTCTAATGGTTCAATCTTGCAATCTAGGATAGATTCTTTCATCTCTCTTCTTATTAAGTAGTTCTTAATGCCAAATAGCTAATCTTTTGCTATTTGGATCATAAGCATTTCATACACCCACCAAGTGTTTGATGAAATGCTTGAACCAACTTAATAAGAGATTTACATTCCTAGCCTAAGACATTAGTTGCCTAGGGTGTTTATCATGTCATTTAGACTTGTAATTAATGCTTGCTAATCATTTTAATGATAAAACATCATTAGTTCATTAGGGTGATTAGGAAAGGGATTAGTGCCAAACATCATGGATTAGTCTTATTAAGTGTTCTAGGCATAGAGAAGGCTTGATTAGTTGTTTAAATGATTGCAAGGTTGTCCATTTGATTGCCCAAATCAATGATTCCATCCCTAGGTTTTGTTTTAGTTAATTTGATAATCTTGCTTAGTAGTTAATCTCTTGTTTAGTGCTTCATTAGTGATAATTAAGGCTTAGCTTCATATTATTGCTCTTGTAGTGTCTCTTTTAGTTTGTAGCTTGTTTTTTAATTGTTGCTTGTTACTTGATTTTGCCAACTTAGCTTAGCTTAAACCAAACTTTGTATTCTTATTGAATCATCTCTCAAAATGGATTGATATCTCAAGTATTGCAATGATATGAGCAATTGAAAAATTGCTTGCAAGAGATAAAAACTCTTGTTTCATCGATGCATACGATATATCCTTGAATCAAAATTTCAATCTGAAAGCAGTGTTGATGTGGACGATAAGCGACTTTCCGGCGTATGGCATGTTATCAGGATTGACGACTCATGGTAAATTGTCTTGTCCAATTTGCATGGAAGAAACACAATCATTTTATCTCCCTATTGGAAGGAAGACGTGTTGGTTTGATTGTCACCGAAGATTTCTTCCTCGCCCTCATGAACATCCAATGAGGAAGAATAAAAAAGACTTCTTGAAAGGAAAACAAGCTCTGAATAAGTATCCACCCCAGTCTTTGACCGGTGAGCAAGTTTACTACGAGCGGATAGATGGTGTTAATCCCCCGAAAACAAAAAAACTGTGGTGGAAACGGTCATGAAAAGAAGAAGGCTGGCTATGGGAATTGGCATAACTGGCACAAGGAAAGCATATTCTGGGAGTTGCCGTACAGGAAAGACCTCAATCTCCGACATAATCTTGATGTGATGCATATAGAGAAGAATTTTTTTGACAACATCATGAATACTCTTTTGAGTGTGAAAGGTAAATCACAAGACAATTTCATGTCACGAAGGGATATAGAACGATTATGTTCTCGACCACACTTACATGTTGATAGTGATGGTAAAGCTCCTTTCCCCGCATTCACATTGACAGAAGAAGAAAGAACAAGTTTATTGGAATGTGTGAAACAAGCGGTTAAATTACCAGATGGTTATGCGTAAGACTTGGATAGTTGTGTTGATATGGTTAACGGAAAGTTTTCAGGCATGAAGAGTCATGATTGCCATGTTTTTATGGAGCGGCTACTCCCATTTATCTTTGCAGAACTCCTAGACCGCAACGTCCACTTTGCGTTATCAGGTACCAATTATTTATATTTCTATAAGATGCGACACTTAAATATGATTATAGTATTTTATATTAACCATCAATTTGATGTTTGAATATATATTGTAGGGATTGGTGGATTTTTTCGTGACTTATGTTCGAGAACTTTGCAGAAAAACCACGTCCAAATTCTAAAACAAAACATAGTTTTAATCATATGCAATTTTGAGAAGATCTTTTCACCATCATTTTTCGACTTGATGGAGCACCTACCTATACATCTCCCTTACGAAGCTGAACTAGGAGGACCTGTGCAATATAGGTGGATGTATCCTTTTGAAAGGTTTTTCAAAAAGTTGAAAGTAAAAGCAAAGAACAAAAGATATGCGGCATGATCAATTGTTGAATCATATATCAATGATGAGGTAGCTTATTTCTCAGAACACTACTTTGCCGCCGATATACAAACGAAGTCAAGGTAAATGCTAAAATTATTCAAATTTGGAGACACCAGCTATATAACATTCTAATGTGAATTACTTTTCACTCATTTGGTTAGGTTAACAATATTCACTGAAGGTGAAGTCCCTGTATATCATGTCCCTGGAGTACCTGATATATTTACTCACGTAGGTCGTCCAAGTGGGGAAATGCATGAAATATGGCTGTCAGAGCGAGACTACCAATGCGCACATGCATATATTTTGCGAAATTGTGATTATTTTCAGCCCCTAGAGAGGTATAAATTCGCATGTCTTAACTTACGTTTTACTATAGCCCACTATGATTTCTCATATATGTGTTGGTCTTACATAGCATGTTCGAAGACTATATTTCTACAAAATATCCAGAACTCTCCGAAAAAGATCTATTCGCAAAAAGAGCTGAAGAATATCCTATATGGGTGAAAGATTATGTATGTTTTATTTAATATTCCCAACTACGTATATAATATATATGTATGTATTTATATTGATATTGTATATCTATATGCAGATTGCTTATTGGAATGCCACTAATCCTTTTCCTACTTGGGTTCAAGAGATAGTGCCTGCACCTGTGAATAAGGCGAAAACATGGCCCATCTATTTCACAAGAGGATATTTGTTTCATACGCAGAATCACGGAGAGGGACGAAAGACATGTAACTATGGCGTATGTGTTAAAGGAGAGAATTATACTAATGCATTTGATGAAGCTGATTTCTACGGGCTCTTAACTGATATCATACAACTTGAGTATGAGGGAATGGTAAATCTGAAAATCACACTTTTTAAGTCTAAGTGGTATGATCCGGTTATTGGCAGAGACACTCGAAGGAGTAATGGCGGCATTGTTGACGTTCTTTCATCGAGAAAATACAATAAATATGAACCGTTTATTCTAGGTACGTATACATAAAAACATAAATGTCGATATCATATATATTTATATATTTATACTTCTATTTATTTATTGATACAGCTTCTCAAGCCGATCAAGTTTGTTATGTCCCGTACCCATACACAAAGAAACCAAAGCAGTTTTGGCTCAATGTTATAAAAGTGAATCCGAGGGAAAATATTTCAGGAGATTACGAAAATAAGGAACCGATTCTTTTGCAACAAGAAAATGATGATATGATACTTATGACTAGAATTGAAGATCTCGAAGTCGGAAATTTGATATACGGAGAAAATGAAATAGATCTTGATTACGACGTCGGAGATGCAGAAGATGAAGATGAATTTCAATGTAATACATCATCGTCTGATGACTAAGTTTCCTTAGTTAATCACTTTGTATAATAAAATTTGAATTTCAATAATTATTTTTTTCTAAATTAAATTCATAATTAAATCAAATCATAATTTTACTAATTCTTATAAACTATAAACAAAATCAAATCATAAACAAAATCAAATCATAATTTTACTAATTCTTATAAACTATAAACAAAATCAAATCATAATTAAATCAAATCATAAACCAAAATTAAAACTTAAACCAACACTAAAACCACAATTAAAATTATTCAAAACCAAAATTAAACCAAAAGTCTTCAAAACCAAAATTAAAATTATTAAAAACCAAAATTAAACCAAAAGTCTTCAAAACCAAAATTAAACCAAAATTAAAATTAATCAAAACCAAAATTAAACCATCTAAACCCCAATTCCCGTTTTCATACACTTCCTCTTCTCTTACTCGACGAGCCCTAATTTCCGTCTCCATCTAATCCCCAATTCTTTCTCCTAACTCTTCTCCTTCTCCTTCTCCTTAATCCCCGACTCCGATTCACCAAATCTTCGATACCGATTCACCAAATCTCCGACTCCGATTCACTCAATCCTAATCCCCAATCTCTCTTTCTGTCTGTAACTCTTCTCCTTCTCCTTGACGAACCCTAATCCCCAATCTCTCTTTCTGTCTCGTAACTCTTCTCCTTCTCCTTGACGAACCCTAATCCCCAATTCTCCGACTCCGATTCACCGAATCCCAAATCTCTCGAAACCCAAATCTGAAAGCCCTAATCCCTAATCTAAAACCGTCTCCGATTTTTATTCAATTCGACTCCGATGGTTAACAGAGGACGAGGTAACCTACGTCGCGGCGGAGGACAACGACGATCCGCTCCGAACATCTCTCAGAGACAAGGAGGCTCCAAGGCGGCGAGAACTCCCACCCCTCTCCCTAGCCAGTATGACTTCACTCCGGCAAATGGATTGCCCCAACGTCAAATCCCTAACAACTCAAATAAACCACATTTCCGGGACTTTCCACCTCCGGTACAACTTTTCCAGAACTCCCCACCTGCACCGCTTGAAGTCGGAAACGCCTCGTTTCAAAACCCTCGAGATCCTTCGCCTCTACTTCAGAACTCTCCACTGTCACCACTGCAGAACTCTCAAGCGTCTCCACTTCAAAACTCTCAAGGTCAGAGTATGCCGTCTTCTGAAGCTAACAACTTCGATGGCGAATACGAAGACGATGGAAGAGCTCCAGTTGAGCCGGTTCTCCAGGAAGAGCTCATCCGTGTTCTGAATGCTCTCCTTCGGATGCCAGGCCGTGAAAACTTCACCACTGTTCTATCCCCCCACACCGAAGCCAAATAAACTTGGTATGACGCTTTAACTCTTTAACTTGGTAGTCCCTGAGTTTTCTTTAGGTGTAGAACTGTTATGAGTTTTCTTTAGGTCTAGAAACAATTTGAATTATGTTTACTAGTTATCTGCGCTTCTAGTTGCTTGAGTGTGAGCGCTGTTTCTTTGTTTGGTTTCCATAACTTTGCTTCTGAAAATGATTCTTTGTTCACCCGGTTTTTTACTCGTTTCTTATTTTATTTGTTTGCTTTTAAGTCTCTCGTTTCTTTCTGTGTTTGCTTCTGTTGACAGATTGTTTCTTTTTGTGTAGGTTTGGTCGCGACAAGGGAGCGCTTGTCCGAAAGATTAAAAAAGTCTTTACAAACAAATTCGATGGTCCCTATTATTGCTGGACAGTTGTGCCTCGTGACAGACAAGAAAGATATTTCATTGAGTTCGCGGTAAAAATTTCTCTCCTTTAACCATAGTATATGTGTTTGCTTGGATTGTTTTCACTAACCTCTAACCTTACTAACATCAATCTCGTGTCTTTCATCTGTAGAAAACACACACCTGGGATCCCTTATTGTCAGGGACAGTTCAAGAGCAATTCGAGAAGATATGTAAACGGCGGATGAAAGACATGGTTAGCACCGTGCGCACATCTCGAAAACGACCTAACTTGATTAACCCGACACTCTGGATAGATATGACCATCTTGTGGGACACAGAAGAAGTAAAAGATAGGAGCAGTACAACATCTACAGCTCGTAAGTCTGACCGTAATGGTCTTGGTCCTCACATACACTTGTCAGGCCAGAAGTCCTATGCACAAATCCAACAAGAAATGGTAAGTCTGAGTTACATATTTTCTATAATTTATAAAAAATCTAACCTTTGCAACTTTTATAGTTTATTCATTATGTAACATTTCAGGAAGACGAGTTGGGAAGACCCGTGAGTATTGGTGAGGTTTTTATTAAGACGCATACAAAACCTGATGGGACGCTTGTCGATGTAAAGGCCAAGAACATCGCTGAAGCTTATACGATGAAGTTGGCCGAACTCAAGGCACAAAATTCACAAACCTTGGATGGTGATCCTACACCTCCAGAGCTCTCCATAGATGAACAGAACGAGCTATTTCTTAAGGTAAAACACTTTCTTCACTAACTGGTTTTATTTTGCATACTCTGTCGTTATGTTTTAATGTTATGATGTTTGATTTTGACTTTTATTGCAATTGATGAATGGTTTTTCTATGTGATGCGAGTTATGGTTTTATTGTATTCCTTTGATGTGTGAGATTGGCTATAACGCTTTCTTTTGGCAGTGCACTTTCAGGGATGAGAGAGGACGCCCTTTTGGACTAGGAAGTCTTGAAAATACTCTTGTCAACGGCAAGCGTAAGTACCCGGGGACCTGTTCTTCATCGTTTCGTGCACTGCAACAACAATTAGAAGAAGCTCAACCGTCAAATAGAGGAACAAGCTGCTTATAATGCACGGCGTGAGAAAGAGATTGCTGCCCGTGAAGCTGAGAGTTCCCGAGTTGCGGCTGAACAACAACAAAAACTAGAGCACTTGTCATTGGTGGAGAAATTTATGCGTGCAACTGATCCGGCATTTGTTGATTTCATAGATTCTCAAGCCGCTCGATCAACTCCACTTCCAACCCGACACACAACAACGTAACAGCTCCCTCTTTGCTTAACTCTTAGTTCATGTCCTTCTAGATAAGACTTTTTAATTTAGAAGACTTAATTTATGTGTTTTTTGTTTACTCCACTGTTGGAGTTTTGGTTTGAAAAAAAAAGTTGTAAATTACAATGTTTTTGGATTTTTGTTTATATATATGTTAATTATAAGGTTTTATGTAATTTGGATCACAACAGGTTTAATTTGCTAATCCAAATCGTAAATTTGAGAATGCAATTACCATTTACTCAATTTGATGATAAAAAGAGTCGCTAATCAGTCGTATTTTAGTCACACATTAGTCACAATGTAGTCCCTATACAGTCGTATAAGTGATACGAGGTTTATAACCGTCGACCCTTCTATCAGTCGCCAATTAGTCGTAAGGTTCAACGCAAATCAGTCGTATTTTAGTCACACATTAGTCCCAATGTAGTCGCTATACAGTCGTAAACGTGATACGAGGTTTAACCGTCGACCCTTCTATGAGTCGCCAATTAGTCGTAAGGCTCAACGCAAATCAGTCGTAAACAAGTCGTAAACATGTACGACTAGTTTACGACTGATAACGACGATATTAACAAAACGCAAATCAGTCGCATATTAGTCGTAACTTTACGACTAATATACGACCACAAAGTTTTGCGACGAACAATTTACGCCTTCTCATTTTAGTCGTAAATCAGTCGCAAATATTAGATTTGCGACTAATATGCGACTACATTACCAGTCCTTAAATGACTGCTTTCTTGTAGTGGATGGTGAGAGTCTTCTTGCAATGTTTGATGGGCTCAAGATTGTGGAGCCAATAGCTGAACCACCAAGGAAGTCTAAGAAGAAAAAAAAAGTGCTGCAAGCTGGAGCAGGCACCATGTACATCAAGAGAGGAGGAAAGCCAATTCCACTCCTCATTCACCCCCATGCCTAAGGATTTGAAAAGTCAAGCTTAGTGACTTTATACAAGCGCACTTGGGAGGCACTCCCATGTCTATCTTTGTATATATTTGCACTTTTCAATTCAATAATGTGTTTTCTAGTGTTTGTGGATGTCAGGTTTGGATTGAGGAGGTTGAACTAAGAGCAAAAGCTTGCCAAGGAATTTTTGGCACTGTATCGAGCTATGTATCGACCTTCCAAGGTCGATACAGCTCTTACAGGAAATTTGGCGGAGCCGTATCGGGCTTTTGTGTCGACCTACTAAGGTCGATACAGATGGGCCAGGGAAATCTCGACCTCCGTATCGGGCATCTGTATCGAGCTACCTAGCTCGATACAATTTTAAAAGCTAAGGTCGATACAGCTCTTACATAGAATTTGGCGGAGCCGTATCGGGCTTTTGTATCGACCTACTAAGGTCGATACAGATGGGCCAGGGAAATCTCGACCTCCGTATCGGGCATCTGTATCGAGCTACCTAGCTCGATACAGTTTTAAAAGCTGTGTTTGTCGGCGTATCGAGCTATATATCGACCTACATAGCTCGATACGTTCCTTTTCCAGGTAAGTCAAAGGGGTTTGACCGGTTTAATTCACTCGAATTAAACCGGTTCTCTCCCCTTCTTCTTCCCCAAACACGAAAATTGCCCCCCCCCCCTCACACATACACTAGCGATTTTTGGTCTCTCTCTCAATTTTCAAGCAATTTTCGTGATTTCAAGTGCTTTTTGCTCGATTTATTGTGCTCACCTTGATTCTAAGTCGATTTCGTTGACCCTTTCACTCTTTAACAAGGTAAACAATCCTAAAAACCGAGTTTTTTATCCTTTGTTTAATGGTGGAAAATTTGGGGAATTTTGTGTTAGGGTGTTCGAATTGATTGTTTATGACTTGGGCATTGCTTGATTATGGTTAGGGAGTAGATTTCGAGTGCTATACTTGGATTTCCATGATTAATTTTCAAAAATTTGACACTTAGGGTTCATGGTGCGAAATTCAAATTACTCTCTTGAACCTTGTTAGATTTTGGGGTTTTTACTTGCATTAGTTTGCATTAACCATGCTTATAGATTGCCAATGGATAGCACTCAAATTCGGACAACTTGAAAATTTGGCATTGATCTTGTTTGCTGCTTGCTAATTGATATTGTTGGTTGTTCAAAATGAGTTGCTTACTCCCTCTACAAGCTTTGTTTCTCCTATATGTACAATGTAAAAAACCAAGGGAGATCAAGCAACACAAGGAGCAAGCTCTCAAGCAAGAACATCAAAGAGTCAAGGGAAGAAGAAAGTTGTTGATTGAACTTAGCATAATTTTCTAAGTGAACTTGCATTTGGCATTGATCTTTAGAGGTAAGCCAAATGTTCTAGTGATATTGCTTGTGAGGCGCTATTTTGATTGAACTTAGCATAAAGTGTTAGGTTTGAGACGACAAATTTTGGCTCTCATGTAGATTCTAGCTCTTGCATTTTGGGGCTAGCTATAGGCTTAGGATTTGGGGTATGGATCGTGGTATTGCATGGTGCTTTGATTTTGGAGTTGTATGCTTCCATTTAGCATGATGAGTTGCGGAAAGGATGTAGAAAGAAAAAGGTAATAAAAGGCTTGAAAGGAAATAAGGGAAGCATAGTTTGAAATGGTGGATCTTGTGTGATTAAAGAATATAGCTCTAAGTTTGAAAAGTTTAGGTAGCCTTAAGAAAAGAAAAAGAAAAGAATCAAAAGAGCCAAAGGCCAAAGAAACGAAAAGGCTACCTAGGAATAGAAAGAAGAGCTAAGTATGTAAAAGAACACACCATTCGCTATGAGATAAAGGTTGAAGAAGATTCCCCTTAGAGCTTTAAGAGAAAAGAGATTCATGGGTTTTGCAAGGCACAAAGAGCCTTGAGAGAAAAGGGAAGGTTTAGAGGGTTTAGTGAGCTTAAAAAGAAATAATGAGAGGGGTTTAGGACCATTGATAACATTATGGGTAGATGAGAGTCTAGTCTTGTATGCATCACTTATGTATCCCTATATTTCATACATTTAGCTTGCATTTAGGGCTTAAATTGCATACATATTGCATTCATACTTAGGGAAATTGTAGGTTTTATTCCATTTTAGGTCCTAAGGCTTTTTGCATTAGCATTTGCATGTTTCTTGCATTCTTGCATCATATTCAGGTTGTTTTGGATACACTGGAGTTTTGGGGAGTGCGTGGACAAGCTGAGGATCAAAATGGAGTCTATGGACACTTGGGAGAACTCGGGCATCAAGTAGGGGAACCGAGATCGAGCTAAGGATCGAGACAGGCAGGTCGATCTTGAGGCCATTCCGTGGAAGAAGATCGAGGTCAAAGATCGACCAAGATGATCGAACACAAGCACGGACGCGAATATGGAACGAGAGCCAGATCGAACCCAAGACTCGATCATCCCAAGATCTAGTAGACGATCGACAGAGACACCCGATCTCTGCGATTGGAACGACTAGGCGATCGAGCGAAGGGAGGCATTCTACTGCCAAGATCGAGTAAGAGATCGACGACCGAGGTCGATCTCTTACCTTATCCGGACAGCTCACATTTTGGAGCTTAGTGAGGGGACCATTACCCTTTTTGTATAAAAGGCCCTTGACCTATTTTTGGCAAAGGGATCCGAAACTTGCGTTTTGTCTCCTCCTTCTTTGAGAAAAACCTCCATTGTTAGTCTTTCAAGCTTTTCATGTTTCAGAAAACCTTAATCTTTAAATTTATGTTAAGTACTTTGTTAATCTCTTTGCTTAATCGTTTAATCATGTTTAGCTTTCCTTCTTTTACGTTTTCCAGCATCTTAATCATGCATAGTGAGTAGTAATCTTGTGGGTTTTCGGTTTGAGGTGATTAAGGGTTTTAAGGGTTTAAGCTTTGGTCTTTTCTTGTTCTTAAAACCATTCTCTTCTTGGATTTGGGCGTTTAAGGCCTAGAGGATCTCGAGAGAGACATCTTTGATCCATGGATTTCCTTGTCCTAGACAGATCTAGGAGATCCCGTAAATCCAAATCCAAGAGACTAATCTTTCCTTTCCCAAACGCCATGGTTGCTTAGGGGATTAGTTAAGCCACTTTTTGAGATCTATGCATCATGCTTCTCATCCTTTATTTCCTCCACGATCAATGGGTTAGAAGGAAGGGATAAGGAAGGCTTCGTACCACACGCCATGGATGAAGCTAGCTTAATCTTCTCAAGGCTTAGAGAAAGCACAAAAAGTGTAGATCTATGTTTTAAAAACCCAAAGCTTGAATCTTGAACCCTCAAAGTTGATCCTCAAACCGTGAATTCATTTCTTATCATCTGAAAACATAAAAATCATCCTCCTTTAATTTAAAGTTTCAATCTTTTAGCTTAAAATCTTTTAGTTGTCTATTTCTTTCATTAAAACTTTTTAATTTCAGAAAGTTGTGTTCTTGACCTCACTAGTATTTTAGAAATTACTTAGTATCATATTTCTCACCTTGGTAAAGTTTAAGAGTCAGTAGATTTTTATTTCTAGTTTTTAAAATTCCTCCCTAGTCTTAGATAATTTCCTGTTTCGTCAGTCTTTAGTTTTGCATTTTCTAAAATTAGTAATCCTACTTTTTAATTCCTTAGAAGTAACTTTGTAGTTGTTTAACCCCTTGGTCGGGATTTTAAAATAGCTTTTAAGTTCAGTAGATCACCTTAAGTATTTTATTTCGGTTTGTTCACCCATTTAATCTGAATCTGCTTAGCTTTACCAAAAGTTCTTGTATTCTTAGTATCCTTCAATCTTCCCAAGTTGGATTGATCCTTAAGTACTGCAATGACATGAGCAAGCTTAAGGCTTTGACAAACACCATAAAATCGTGTTATCAATCACTTGTCTTTTACCTTTAACATTATGCATTAAGTTCAATCCTTTTTGAGTGAAATCCTTATGCGAATTGGAAACCCTATGAATTGAGATCATTCTTATCTCAAATCCTAGTCCCTTTAGTGATAACATGATTTTTAAGCCTGTTAGGTCAATGACCCAACACTATCAACCGTATTGAAACAAGCGTTTTTAAACTTGCTAGCAATTCCTCAATTGCTCATATCATTGCAATATATTGAGGTATCAATCCATCTTGGGAGATGATGCAATAAGAATCCAAAGGTTATGTTTAAGCTAAGCTAAAATGGTAAAAGCAAGTCACAACCAAGTAATAAAAGCAAACTACAACTTAAATAGATACTACTAGGGCAATAACTATGAAACTAAACCTTAATTACTACTAATCAAGATACTAAATAAGGATTACTACTAAGCAAGACTATCAATTGACTAAATCGAAACCTAGGGATGGAATCATTGATTTGAGAAACTAAATGGACAACCTTGCAATCATTTAAGCAACTAATCAAGCTAACTCTATACCTAGAACACTTAATTTAGATTAGACCATGATGTGTGGCTCAAATCCCTTTGTTAATCATCCTAATGAACTAATGATGTTTTAGCATTAAGATAATCAACAAGCATTAATAACAAGTCTAAATGGTATGATAAACACTCTAGACATCTAATGTCTTAGGCTAGAAATGTAAATCTCTTATTAAGTTGGTTCAAGCATTTCATCAAACACTTGGTGGGTGGATGAAATGCCTATGATCCAAAATAGCAAAGATTAACTATTTGGCATTAGGAATCACTTAATAAGAAGAGAGAATGAAAGAATCTATCCTAGATTGCAAGATTAATCCATTAGAAAACCCTAAATCTAACCCATCCCCAAGTTTCTAAGGAACTACTCACTAACCATACTTAAACCCATCAAATCAAAGATTAGAGAAAGGTTAAACATGATTAGAGAAAGATAAAACAAGAAATCTAAGA
>JAHZTW010000001.1:119376437-119458315 GCA_020283515.1 Alliaria petiolata
TCACTAATCACCACTTTAGGGACTCCAAATCTTGGGAAGATGATTGTTTTGAAGAGTGTAACCACCACCTTTGAATCGTTTTTTGGTGAGGCTATGGCTTCCACCCATTTAGACACATAGTCTACTGCTACAAGGATGTACTTGTTGCCATAAGATGATGGAAATGGCCCCATAAAATCGATTCCCCATACGTCAAAGATCTCCACTTCAAAGATTGGTACTTGTGGCATCTCGTTTCTTTTGGTGATGTTCCCGGCTCTTTGGCATGCTTCACATGACTTGATGAATTGATGTGCATCTTTGAAGAGTGTAGGCCACCAGAACCCAGCTTGGAGAACCTTTGTAGCTGTCTTGAAACCCGCAAAATGACCTCCATATGTCATACCGTGGCAATGGAGAAGTATGTTTCTCGCCTCTTCTCTTGTGACACATCTTCGGTACATACTGTCCACACACCTTTTGTATAGGTAAGGGTCATCCCAGAAGTAGTGCGAGACGTCTCTCATGAATTTCTTCTTGTGGTACCGGTCCAAGTGAGTAGGCTCTTCCCCACAAGCTAAGAAGTTGATAATATCCGCATACCAAGGGAGGTTTTCTTCTTTTAGGCCCAAAACTTCTTCAAGCTCCTCTTCTAGCCTTGCACATACCACGTGTTGACCATCATGAGTTGCTCTTCAGGGAGTGAATCATCCAAAGGTAAGACTTCATCCACCCTCATTCTCGAAAGATGATCCGCTACACCATTCTCTATGCCTTTCTTATCTTTGATCTCTATATCGAATTCTTGCAAGAGAAGGATCCACCTCAGGAGTCTTGGCTTTGTGTCCTTCTTAGAGTAAATGTACCTCAGTGCTGCGTGATCAGTGTATACAATCACCTTAGAGCCCACCAAGTATGACTGGAATTTCTCAAACGCAAAGACCACCGCTAGGAGCTCCTTCTTGGTGGTTGCATATGTTACTTGTGTATCGTCCAAGGTGCGACTAGCATAGTAAATAACATGCAACCTCTTGTATTTCCTCTGCCCCAAGACAGCTCCTACAGCGTAGTCACTAGCGTCGCACGTGATCTCAAAGGGAAAGTCCCAATCCGGTGCTTGTACTATCGGTGCGGTTACTAGCGCACCCTTGATGGTGTTGAACGCTTGATGGCATTCTTCATCAAAGTTGAACTCAGCTTCTTTTCATAGTAGCCTTGTTAGGGGACTTGCTAGCTTGGAAAAATCTTTTATAAACCTCCTGTAGAAGCCATCGTGCCCCAAGAAACTTCTTATGCCCTACACGTTAGCCTGAGGCGCCAAAGTGACCATCACTTCCACCTTTGCTCTATCCACTTCAATGCTTTTTCCTGAGATCTTGTGACCAAGGACAATCCCCTCTGTTACCATGAAGTGGCATTTCTCCCAATTGAGCACGAGATTGGTCTCCTCACACCTCTTGAGCACCCTGCACAAATTAGACAAACAAACACCAAAAGAAGAGCCATACACGGAGAAATCATCCATGAATACCTCAACCATCTCCTCAATCAAGTCAGAAAATATAGACATCATGCATTTTTGAAATGTGGCTGGAGCATTACACAAACCAAAAGGCATTCTCCTATAAGCATAAGTTCCATAAGGACAAGTGAAGGTTGTCTTTTCTTGATCATTAGGGTGAATCAGGATTTGGAAGAAGCCACTATAACCGTCTAGAAAACAGTAGTAGGGGTGGTTAGCTAATCTTTCTAGCATTTGATCAATGAATGGGAGTGGGAAGTGGTCTTTCCTAGTGGCCTTGTTAAGTTTTCGATAATCTATACACATCCTATGACCGGTGATGATCCTAGAAGGTATTAGTTCATCATTCTCATTTTTTATAACCGTGATACCACCCTTTTTAGGCACGACATGGACCGGTGAGATCCACGTGCTATCACTTATGGGGTATATCACGTTGGCCTCTAAAAGTTTTAGGATTTATTTTTTAACCACTTCTTTCAAGTTAGGATTCAAGCGTCTTTGGTGTTCAAATGAAGAAGTGTTCTCATCGTCTAAATGAATCCTATGAGTACAAAGTAATGGTGAAAGGCCCTTGATGTCACTTAGAGAGTACCCAATGGCCTTCCTATACTTCCTCAATTCCCTAAGGAGAGAGTCTAACTCATCATCATTCAGGTTGTCATTAACAATGACCGGGTAAGTCTCATTCGGTCCTAAGAAAGCGTACCTTAGCCCAATTGGTAGCTGCTTGAGGTCCACCTTTGGGGCTAGCAGCTCGCTCCACTCCTCTCCTTGGCTTGTATTGAGGCTACTGTCCTCTTTGTTCCCTCTTAAGCCAACATTAATTCCAAAAGCAGGACGTTCCATATCCAGCTCCAAGTAGGTGTCTTCCTCTTCTTTCAAAGCCTTGTGTGAGTCTAGTAGGTTGGCATACTCATGTGTCTCCTCATTAAGATATCCAAAATCTCCACATTCTGTGGTCAAGGCTAGCAGAAGGTTGTCCTCTTGGCATAGTTCTTCAAGCAATTCATCAGCCAAAAGATCCATAGCCTCTATGTAGAAGACTTGACCATCAATCGTCGGTTTCTTCAAAACTTCATTGATATCAAAGTTAAGCTTGATGTCCTTGCCCAAGTGCAGCGAAATCTTGCAGTTGCCAAAAACGGTCTCCCAAGAATCAGTGGATCCTTAGGTTCTTCATCCATTTCAAGAACAACAAAGTCTGTGGGGACACTCACGTTGCTTATCCTCACAGGTAGGTCATCAAGCATTCCTACCGGGAGTCTTACACTTCTGTCAGCCAAGATCAATGATATCATGCATTCCTTAAACTTGGTGAAGCCTAGCTTCTTTGCAATGGAGTAGGGCATTAGGTTAATGCTTGCCCTCAATGGCCCTAGCGCACAAGGTATGGTGAATGAGCCTGGATCTCCTAGCTTCTTTGGTGCTATCTCTTTGTGGATAATTGCACTGCACTCTTAACTCAATATCGTGACCTCTTGACAATCGTTAGCTGTCTTGGCAAGTGTATCCTTCAGAAACTTGGCATACTTCGGTACCATGGCCAAACAATCAAGTAAAGGCAATTTCATCTCAACATTTCTCAAATGTTTTTCAAACAAGGCTATGTGCTTCTCAACCAGCTGCTTCTTGAAGCGTCTAGGGAAGGGGAGCTTTGGTTTATAGGGTGGAGGTACGAAAATATTTTTTTCTTTGCTTGATTCCCCCACTTGTTTTTCCAAAACCGCTTCCTTGCCTTTTCTTGCCCTTTCAATGTAGACATTGTCAAAGGTGATCTCTTGATCATTTGAAAGATCACTCCCCCCTTCTTGAATCACAATGTCCTCATTGTCTTTAGCTGTGGACCGTGGTTGTACTTCCTTTCCACTCCTTAGAGTGATCACATTTGCATACTCCTTGGGATTTGTCTCACATTGGCCAGGTAAAGTACCTTGGCCGCTTGTACTAGCTTTTCCTTTTTCCAGCTGGCGAATTTTGTTGTTGATGTTGCTGATCTGTGTAGAGACCTCAGTAAGGGAGGAGTCCAGGCGATTGTTCATATCCACAAATTTTTTATTTGTAGATGCTTGCCCTTGAAGTAGTTGTTGGAACATAGCTTGTACGGGATCTTGAGGGGGCGCTTGATGTTGTTGTTGCTGAGGCACGAAACCAGGAAGGTAGGTAATGCTTGTTTCCTTTCTGTTGTTGTCCTTGGTAGTTGCCCTGTCTTTGCCCTAGATAGCCACTGGTTTGTGTGAATCCTCCTTTCTTGTAAGGAACAAACGGTTTACATTGATTGCTTTGTTGTGGAGGGTACACTTGGTCCTTTGGATTTTCCACATTTGTACTTCTGTAAGACAAGTTGTTGTTGTTGCCTTGATACCTTGGAGCATATCCTTGTGGCTTAGGATAATCTTGGCCACCAACCCAATTCGCTTCTTCAATTTCCTCATCATTTCTTTCTTGGAACAAATATGCCGCTTCACCAACAAAGTGCACATGTTTTTGGCTCGCCAACATCATCTTGTCAATTTTTTCATGGAGTGACTTCAGCTCCTTCTTGTGTACCTCCAGCTCATGACCTCTTGGTGCTCGGTCATAGTCCTCAGAATAGTTTCCATCACTCAAGGCCAAGTTTTCAATCAGCTCCATGCCCTCTTGCATATCTTGCCCAAGGAAATTCCTTTTGCTTGCCGTGTCTAGTAACATGCGAATTTTTGGCAAGGCTCCACGGTATATTGTGCTCAACAGTGTCTCCTCAGTGAAGCCATGGTGAGGACACTGAATGATATAGTCCTTGAACCGCTCCATTGCTTCACTAAAGGTCTCATTTTGCCTTTGTGTGAAACCTCTTATTTCACTTCTTAGCCTAGCCGTTCTTGTGCTTGAGAAGAACTTTGACAGGAAGGCTTTCTTGCATTCAACCCAGGACGTGATTGTGCCTTGAGGTAGGGTCTTCTCCCAATATCTGGCTTTGTCCCCAAGAGAAAAAGGGAAAAGCCGTAGCTTGAAGCTATCTTCCGAGATGCCGTTTATCTTGATAATTCCACACACTTGTTCGAAGTTGTCCAAGTGCTCCAGTGGGTCTTCCATTGCTAGGCCATGGAACTTGCTGTTCTGGACCATAGAGACAAATCCAGGCTTAGTTTCGAAGTTGTTATTTTGCACCGGTGGTGGAGTGATGCCAAAGCGATTTGTGTGGGTGTTTGGTGCATCACCCGCACCAATGATACGTGGTGCTCTTGGGAGGTGGTAAGGGTGTCACAAGCCTCTGCCAGCAGCAGCATGTTGAGGTGGATCCTCCACTTGGTCGTGGTCAGCCATCACCTCTTGATGGTATTCGTCAATTTCGAGTAGTAGTTTTTCCCTCCTATGCCGTGCACGTCCAAGTAGATGGATGTTGTCTAATTGCGTGAGCAAGTTGTTGTTTCCTCTAGACCTCAGGTTCATGTACCTGAAAACTCAAGCACAATAGTATCAAAATTAGTAACCAAATGTAAAATAAGGACTTAGACTCCACTAATCTCCAAATCCTAATAATTTCACTTATGACCCAAGTTTGGCAACGACGCCATTTGATAAACAGGTTTTTGACCGGTTTCTTAATCAAAACCTAAAGCTTCTTTTGCAGTTGTAGTACTTTAGGTGTCAATCCAACCTTGGGGTGAAAGATACTAGGAATATAAGAGTTCTATGAAGCTAAGCGGAATTCGGGTTATTTGGGGAATTTGATGGTGAATAGCAAGATTTTCTAAAACTATTTATAATGATCAAACGAATACCAACTCAACACCAAACAGTAAAATAAGACTCTAAGCAATTTCTAAAATATTAAAATTAGCAAGAACACAATTTTACAAATATATAAAACTATATTGCATAATTAAGCTATCTATGAGAAATTTAATGAAAATAAATAAACACAAAACTAGAGGAAAATGGTTTTTCGTTTTAAAATATTAAAAAACAGATTTAAGGTTGGGATTCATTCTTAAGGAGGTTGAAAATTCTAACTTGGGGTTTTGAAAACATAGTTTTACACACTAAGGTGCTATCTCTAAGCCTTAAGAAACCAAACTAGATTTATCCATGATGTGTGGTATAAATCCTTTCTTCACCCTTTCCTCCTAACCCATTATGTGTGGTGGAAAGATAAGGTGAAGAACATTAAGCATGGATCTTAAAAGATGACTTGACTAGCTCCCTAAGCATCCATGATGTTTGGGAAAGGATGAGCTAGTCTCTTGGATTTGGTTTTAAGGGATTTCCTAAGTCTTGTTAGGATAAGGAAATCCCTAGATTAAAGAGATCTCCATGGAGAATCTCTAGACCTTAAAACCCCAAAATCAAAGAAGAGAATCAGATGAAGAACAAGATAAAAATAAAACCAAGATTTTAATCTTCAACCCCCTTAATCATCCCAACCCCAAACCTTAGTGGTTTACTCACAAATCATGTTAAGTTAACGGAATTGGTCGCCAAACTTCCAGACGGACATGTTGTTACTTAAATAGCTGTATCTTCTGAACCACTGACCATAATGACTTGAAATAACCTCTGCACGAAATTTAACTCAATTTTCTATGAGTTTTATGAAGATTGCGGAGGCTGAATCGGAATGGAAAGTCTTTGTAGAGTCTGATCTTTAAGTCGCTTTAGGTGGAATGGACTTGAATCGGTTGCAACATCTCGGTACAGCAAGTCAGATAACATCAATTTGCTTCTTACTCTTCTCTACTTGTTCCTAGCTCATCATCTTATGTTTTCATCTTCCACATTGTCACCAAATCCACAGAATAACCTGAAATGATGCATATATACAAAAAAAAATGCAAATGCTNCTTACTGTTCTCTACTTGTTCCTAGCTCATCATCTTATGTTTTCATCTTCCACATTGTCACCAAATCCACAGAATAACCTGAAATGATGCATATATACAAAAAAAAATGCAAATGCTAATGCAAATGTTCTAAATCCTATAAATGATCAAATACTATGATTATACTTAGCTATAAATAAAATATGGATGAAAACTTATTCTAAATGCATGATAAATATGTGAAATATATGAGTATATCACTTGCCTTATCCGGAAAAATGGGGCATGAATTTGAGCGCTTTTCACGGATTGGCTAAGTCTAAAAACCCTATTACCTGGATGGCCATATCGGATTGAGCCTGATATAGTGTGAGTGTCAGTCTAGATATCGGCTTGTTCCCGATATTTGACCCTGGTAAAGATTGTCTGGCTTGGGTTTCGTTCCATATCGGCTACACACCTTTATGCCTGCTCGACATGGAATGCCCTGGGATGATATCACGGTGTTAAACCGATATTGCATCTCGTTGCTGTGCTAGGCAATCCTTACATTGGTTTTTGTTCCTCTTTGTGTACAAGTGACCCCACATTATTCTCTCATGGGAACCTGAAAACATTAAACCAGACTAGAAAAAGCATTGATATGTACATGGATAAGCTTGGAGTGCCTCCCAAGAGCGCTTTGTTTTGAGTCACTTAGCTTGACTTTTCTTGATTCTTTTTCAGTGTGAAAGGGGTAAATGAGCACCGCTCGATCTTGTGGGAGGATCTTTACTTTCCTTGATCACCGAAACGAAATCAGCCAGAGATACAGGGGAAGTTCCCTTTTTGCTTGCCTTAGGACCCTCTTGATTGGTCAAATCGGTGTCTCTTATCACCTTAAGGTAAGCAAAGGGTCTAACCTTTCCCTTACATTTCACCTTGTATCTCATCTCACCACCAGCAGAGAGAACAGGTTTGAGAGTCATACCTTCCAGAAGATCACCGAGGGTTGGTCCTTGGACATAGGACTTCTTGCAAGTGATTACCTCCTTTGGCTCTTCTTGGAATACTTCGGGTTGCCCTTCGAACATTGCATTGAGGCAGACTCCATCAAAACTATCTCCATCATAGCATATCTCCAAGGATGGATCTTTGGTCTTCTCAATCGCCTTCTTGAGCTCAAGGGAGTATGCATGCTCCCTTTCATTGATCCTCTTCCATTTTGTGTCAAAATGCATTACCAAGCTCCCGGTTAGTCTCAGCTCTACCTTGCCGCTTTTGCAATCAAACATGCAACCGACAGAAGCTAGAAATGGTTTTCCCAACAGGAGGGTCTCTTTGACATCTTGGTCCATTTCTAACACCAGGAAGTCGCTTGACAGTAACACGTTCCCAATCATAAGAGGCAAGTCCAGCAGCTTCCCAACTGTTTTTCTTTCAATCTCATCGACCAGTGATAACGGCTTCTTACAGTCGGTATAAGTGCCGTAGCCGAGACGCTTAGCCGTGGCTAAACTCATCACATTGATGCTCGCACCGAGATCACACAAACAGTTATCAAAGGTGATCCCTCCAAGTGTGCATGGGAGAGTGAATGATCTTGGATCGTCTAGCTTCTTCACTACCAAGGTTTCTTCCTTGGGTTTCTCTTCACGAGCTGTTGCATTCCTTCCAATGGTTGCCATTGCGTCGGCATAGAGCTTGTCCTTCAAAGCTACTAGGAAAGCTGGAATAGGGTTGGTCTCGTCAACATTGTTTGTACTCGCAGGAATGGCACTTTTGGTGGATCAGCCGCCGCTTTCTCTTCAGGGATTTCCAAAATTTTTAGAACTCCCTCCCCTTCTTAGGATGTCGATGTCCTCATCGACTTGAGCCCGTTTTGGAGAAGTGATTTCGGGTAGATCCAGTTTTTCCTCGTCAAAAGTGGTGATCATTTGGCAATACTCCTCTGGTATCATGACGGATTTGCTAGGAAGGTTACTTGGCAGGCTTGTTGATGCAATGCCTTTGTTGATTTCAAGCGTTTTGACACGACCGTCCAAGGCTTCAATCTTCCTGGATAGCTCCGTGTTGACACCATCTATCTTGTTATGCACTTCAGCAAAATGTTTGTGTATATCCGCCTGGATATGTGTTTGACCTTAGAGAAGTTGCTTTAGAGTGCCTTCCAAGTCAAAACTAGCTTGAGCAAGTGGGTTTCCTTGTTGTTGTTGGAAACCAGGAGGTGCAACGGCTTGTTGTCGTGGCTGTAGCCGCCTTGAAATGGGTATCTTGGTACAAATCCTTGTTGATTCGTGTAAGTTACGAATTGTTTTGTTGCTCCTCCTTGCTGCTGAAGGTAGGTCTGGTCCTATGGGTTAGCGACGTTTGTGCTCCGGTAAGAAAGGTTGTTGTTGGGTTTTCAATTGTTGTAACCTCCTTGAGCGTTGATGTAGTTAACGTCTTCATACTGGACGTCCTCCGTTTCTTGGATTTGAGTGAGTTCTTCCACGAAATGGACTTCTTTTTGAGTTTGGACAAGTAGCAGCTTGTCAAGCTTCTCGTTGAGCTCTTTGATCACTTTCAGGCTTCCATCCACTTCTTCTTTGGAACCACGGTTGGATCTATCATAGTCTTCGTGGTAAGAGGAGTCACTCTGAGCTAAGTTTTCAACCAGCTCGAGACCTCATAGTAGGATTTTTCCTCTTTCAATTAATCTCTACTACTCATGTCATTGTAGTATTTGAGATGTCAATCCATAGGGGTTAAGATTAACAACACTAGGAATACATGAAACTATTTAATCTAAGCCAAATTCGAAATTTAGGAGACAAGGATCTATTAGAAGCAAACTACAAGCTAAAAGAGATACTACAAGACTAATTATATGAATTAAAACCTTAATTTCCACTAATTAAGCGCTAATCAAGCAATTAACTACTATCAAGATTACTAATTGACTAAAAACGAAACCTAGGGATGAAATCATTGATTTGGGCATTCAAATGGCCAACCTTGCAATCATTTAAGCAACTAAACAAGTTATCTGTATGCCTAGATCACTAATAAAGACTAATCCATGATGTGTGGTATTAATCCCTTTCCTAATCACCTTAATGAACTAATGATGTGTTAGCATTAAAATGATTAGCAAGCAATAAGCAAAAGTCTAAATGGCATGATAAACACCCTAGGCAACTAATATCTTAGGCTAAGAATGTAAATCTCTTAGAAATGTGGTTCAAGCATTTCATCAAACACTTGGTGGGTGTATGAAATGCTTATGATCCTAAATAGCAAAAGATTAGCTATTTGGCATTAAGAACACCTTAATAAGAAGAGATATGAAAGAATCTAACCTAGATTGCAAGATTGAACCATTAGAAAACCCTAAATCTAACCCTTAATCCATGATGTGTGGTATTAATCCCTTTTCTAATCACCTTAATGAACTAATGATGTGTTAGCATTAAGATGATTAGCAAGCAATAAGCAAAAGTCTAAATGGCATGATAAACACCCTAGGCAACTAATATCTTAGGCTAAGAATGTAAATCTCTTAGAAATGTGGTTCAAGCATTTCATCAAACACTTGGTGGGTGTATGAAATGCTTATGATCCTAAATAGCAAAAGATAGCTATTTGGCATTAAGAACACCTTAATAAGAAGAGAGATGAAAGAATCTAACCTAGATTGCAAGATTGAACCATTAGAAAACCCTAAATCTAACTCATCCCCAAGTTCCTAAAAAGACTACTCACTAATCATATCTAAACCAACAAGTCTCATGAAAGAAATGTTAGTAAACATGATTAGATGAATAGGAAAAGAAAGATTAGAAGAAATAAGAATCAAATTGCATTAAACTTAAAAGAAATCTTTCAAATCTCCTTAAAACCACAAAGGGTCGATTTTCTGTTCAAAAACCAGAGAATATCCATAAAAATTAGGTTTTTAAGTATTTATAGGCAAGAAGCTCAAACCGGGTCAACCCGGAACAAATCGGGTTTTGACCAGGAGGAGCAGTCTTGCGGAAATCAACATATCTCCCTAACCGCAGCTCCTAATGACATGAAACCATCTTCACATGAAAGCTGATTCAATTATCTACAACTCTCATGAAAGGCTCTGAGGCTGAATCGGAATGGAAAGCCTTCATCTGACCCGATCTTCCAGTCACTTCGGGTAGTCTGGCGCCGCATCGGTTTGTTGTCCGATGTGCACAGTCCGATGTACTCCTTGATGGTCTTGCATCGGTTTTTTGTCTGATGTGCACCTGACCGATGAAAATTCTAGTCGTCTTGCATCTGTTTGTTGTCCGATGTACCACAAACCGATGTGATCTCTGGTTCCTCTGATTCGGACAGTCTTGCAAGAATCGCCGTGTCTCCTGAAATGCTGATCGTAATGACTTGAAACCACCACCAAACGAAAGGTATCTCAATTATCTATGACTTTGATGAAGAACTCCGAGGCTAAATCGGAATGGAAACTCTTCGTACGGCCCGATCTTTCAGTCACTTCTGACAGTCTGGTGCTGCATCGGACAGAAAGATATCAACAAACCGATGCACCCAAACCGATGTGGTGCCAGACAATCTCTGTCAACTTCGTTTCAGCTCTTCTTCGATCCCGGCTCATCCACCAAACTCCAAATGGTCTCTTTAACTCCAAAACCACCTGAGAAACACTCAAAATACAACGAATATGCAAATACCTAAGCTAAGACACACTAAACGCTAATATGGATGCAAACTAGACTATATGGATAAGTTATATGCATGAAACAATGCAAATGCTACACTAAATGGACGTTAAAATAGTGTAAATATGCTAACTATCAACTCCCCCAAACTTGCCTTTTGCTTGCCCTCAAGCAAACAAACTTGACAAATCTAAGAGAGAGGTGAGAAAGTGGGGGCTCAATATCCAAGAATTCCAACAACAATCAACTCAATGTCCTAGTTCTTAATTCTAAGATGCATTTGAATTCATCCTATTCCAAAAGAATTAGCCATGATCATCACAACAATCAAATGCACAAAGATCTCAATCTAGATAAGTCTCCCTATCCAACCAACTCTTTAACATTCATTAATTTGCAAACCGTGAAGCATGACAATGCAATGCAAGTGAATTCATTTGGCTAAGGGACTAGGCTGAGATAAGAGTGGTCTCAATTCATGTGGCTTCCAATTCGTACAAGGGTTTTCACTCAAAGAGGATTGAACTTCATGCATAATGCTAAAGGTAAAAGACAAGTGATGCATACAAGACTAGACTCTCATCTACCCATAATGCTATCAATGGCCCTAAACCCCTCTCATTGTTTATTTTTAAGCTCACTCAACCCTCTAAAGCTACCATTTTCTCACAAGGCTCTTCGTGCCTTGCTAACCAAGAATCTCTCTTCTTTTAAAGCTCTAAGGGGAATCTTCTTTAACCTTTATCTCATAGCGAATGGTGTGATCTCTTACAAACTTAGCTATTTTTTTTTATATTCCTAGGTAGCCTTTCTTTTCTTTGGCCTTTTGGCTCTTTTGATTTTTTTTTTTCTTTTCTTAAGGCTACCTACAACTTTTCAAACTTAGAGCTATACATTTAATCACATAAGATCCACCATTTCAAACTATGCTTCCCTTATTTCCTTCCACGCCTCTTATCACCCTTGTTCATTCTACTCCTTTCCACAACTCAACATGCCAAATGCAAACATATATTTTCATTCCAAAGCGCCAAGCAATACCACGACCCATACCCCAAATCCTAAGCCTATAACTAGCCCCAAAATGCAAGAGCTAGAATCTACATGAGAGCCTAAACTTGTCGTCTCAAACCTAACACTTTATGCTAAGTTCAATCAAAATAAGGCCTCACAAGTATTAACTCTAGAACATTTGGCTTCGAAGGAGGTAAGGTAAGGTGGGAGTACTACTTGAGCTAGCAAGAGAGTGGCAAAGTGAGTAAGAAAGTTCAAGTATGTTTAATATCCATGAATTCACTTTCAATGCAAGGCATGATAATTAAATATCAAAATTCGGTTCAAGTGAGTAGAGTTGGTTTTCAAATTCAAGACCCTATTTCAACCAAGTTCTAGGTGACAAGTGAAGTGATCCAAACATGGTTCTTCCTTACTTTCAAGACTTGTTCAATTGCATCAAAGAACTACTAACTAGGGCATTGAATTGATTACATGAGTTGACACTCTACAAGGATAAACCCATCATTGCTCCCAATGCATATGAATGCAAATCCTACATGAAGTGCAACTAGACTCAATCCTAATATGCAAATGCAACATCTAGATGACAATCTTTTTTGGAAAATTTTGAAATTTTGAAATTTTTTGGTTTTTCTATGCCTTAAGATGAATGCATGAGACTCAAGTATGCAAAAGAGAAGATAAAAATCACAAAACACAAAGTTAAATCTCTCAACCTCTCCCCCAAACTTAAATTACAAAATCCCTTGTGTAATAGAAGTTCAAGAGAGACCAAAGCCAAAAAAAAAAAAAAAAAAAAAAATGGTATATACAATGAAATAGAAAGAGGACCATACCTTGGCCCTAGCCTTTGTCCTTAGGGAGTTGGAGAGGAGGAGTAATGTAACTCCTTGTTGAGGTGGTGATGGTGAGATGAGGTGCAAGAGATGGATCCAACCTTGTGCCATGTGTGAGATTAAGCTTGAGAACCTTGGAGAGTAGCTCTTCAACCCTTTCCTTGTCATTCTCCTTCATTGTAGAATGACAAATGGCTTTGACACTTGCAAAGGGTTTAGGAATACCTTTGCACTTCACATTGTACTCAATGGCTCCATCTATGAGTCTAAAAGGGTGTAGACTCATAGTGTGAGAGGATAGAGCAAGAGTGGAATGGTTGTATTGGTTTGGCTTCTTCTTGGCCTTATTTCCTTTACCTATCTTTTGCCCCTTGCTATTCTAATTCTCATCTTCCAATGTGGTAGAGAAAAGAGTTTCCAAGCAAGCTCCATCCAATGCTAAAGCTTCTTCAACATTACCATAACCCAAAGCATTCTCTTCGTGAGATTCTTTCTCCTTCTTACATGCTTTTGGGGGTGAAGCTAAATCCTTTGTCTCACAATTACTCACATCTGATGGGGTCTAAATAGTCGTCCGAGTGTGGAGGATTTCTTTGGGGACTCGTCAGGCTTTGAATTTGTAGGACCCTAAGCTGCAAGTGCACAGCGTGTGTTGTATTACTTAGGGTATCGATCCACAGGGAGGAGGTCAACTGCAAAACAGAAGAATCAGGGCAACCAAAGACGCAGAGAATTGGGGTTTGGGGGTAAGTGTCACGGTTTTTGCAGAGAATAAAGAAAGCAGTATCACGTCTTATATAGAGGAGGTGTCAATCTCTTCTATGACCAACGGGAAAAGGAAATCAAACTTAAGAACTTGTAAAAAGAAAATCAAGCAAGCAGTACAGGAAAAGTAAATATTGAAGTGCGTAAATCTCGATGTAAAAGCAGATGGGGCGAACACGTTGGGAATCTTCTCGGGAAATCTATGGGGTTCTAACTAGAAATCAAACACACAAAAGTTAAGCAAACGAGACTAGGCGATTTTCCCCAAACTAATTCACTGATTTTAACAACCTAACTTTATCAAACTAGGTCGATCTGCGAACTATCATTTCACAGGTATACTTTCATATCATGCGTCCTAGACGAACACGCAATAGAATCGGGACAATAAACATTCACACATCTTTTAAAGGATGCTCTCTACCCTATTTTCTTCTAGATCTGAGATTTAGGACATTCGTCGTTCTCAAGACCCTGCGATCAGAATATAGTTCATGACGCCAGACTCATGCAATAAGAACGAATAAGGTGAGACAGAAAATCCTAATCTTCGGCCTAAACAATCGGTTCAACAACAGTTAATGAAATTCCCCATAGATCCCCTTAAAGAACACCCAACGAAAGTAAACTACTCAGACATAAAAGAAGAAGTAGAAAACGTGATTGATGAATACATAACTTGTATAAATCGAATGAAATAAAAAAGGGTTCAAGAACAAATCAATCTCCCTCAAAAAACAAAGTGGAAACCACGAATCAAAGATTCGCGGCCGCCAAGAGAGGTTTGTAACAAGAGAATTTCGTGATGCTAAGTGGTGATGCCCTAAAAAACCCCTAAAGGTCGAGTATATATAGGTCTTCAAGTGCCATAGGTCGTGGATTAGGTCTTGGCTTGCATAAGACGGCTGCGGGTTTAAGTTGGGCTTCAAATGGGCTCGGGAATCCGTGAGTGGCCTGGCCGCGCGAGCGACTGGCCGTGGCGCGGCCACTGGTCGTCTGGTTTGGCCGTGGCGCGGCCAGCTCGTCCTTCTGGGTGCTTGACGGACCTTCTTGCTTCCTTCTTAACTTGAGATCCAACCGTGGGATTGCTCTCAAACCACTTCGAGGTGAAAGACAGCTGATAAGGCTACCTTGTCTCCAAATATGAGCTTGATCTCGTGGTGGGAATGCCTTCATTTGGTGTTGAACTTCTGTCCTCGGGCACTGTTTCCGGAATTGTCCATTTTGCTCCAAAATATGCGTCTTTTGCTAAGATTTCCTGAAAAGAGTCTTGAACAACCAAATACTCGAAATCTAGTGTTTATGCATCAAAACCTTAGTGAAATGCTTATCAAAGCACTCACTTATGATAGTAAAAATGGGTAAAATATGCATGTTATCAACTCCCCCAAACTTAAACCTTTGTTTGTCCTCAAACAAAACATAAATCTAAGTAAGGAAGAGAGGTTTGAAAACGTGGAAACTCACCAATACTTGGGAACTCATCAAGTCTAGTAATCGACCTGTTGAACCACATAACTCGGAATTCAGCTTCAAGGCATTTGGGTCTAGTTACCTGGAGCTTTTCACCCTTCCCGGATACGCTTCATGGTCTCTTTGAGTATCTCGAGCTCCCTCTTGTTGACTCCTTTATTCATTTAGGCGTGCGGTCTCTATCGAGGGAGTATTGGTCGACGAGACATTATACTTTCTCTTCCAAACATCTAGACAAAGACATTTCAGACACAACTCTCCTATTTTCTCTTCCCTTAGTCGATTTCTCCCTACTTTTCTAGGGTATCATTTTATTTTTTCTATCGACTTTCTTATTCCATTTTTTTTTTCTTCTTAGCTTGAGAATGATCACTTCTTTGAAGTTTACATGATTGCTGCGAACCGTCATTGTCCTTTAAGGAACTCTGGTTGCCATTCCCAAACTAAAACCTTTCTTTCTATATATATTATTATTTTTTTCTTTTCTATAACAAGGGAAGATCAAGGAGAGGTTGCATTGCATCTACTTAGTCATGCTAGAGTCTAAAAGAGGAGCAAAGTTTGAAGTATCTCAAGCCCCTTGACGAGAAGATTTGATTCATTAGGTGCGGAGTCAACGCAAGATCCTTCGAGTACTCTAGAGATTAGAACTTTCTCCGATGGAATGATCCACTCGCCGTGTTCAACTTAGAAAGCCTTGCTTCTAAATCCGTGAGAATGGTCATTAAGGTTCCTTGTTCAAAGTGATTTGTACCTAGCAAAGTTCATAGTTTCCGATTAAAAGAAAAAAGTTTTGACTCTATAAAACGACTCGATAAATGATGTAAGTATGCATAAGACTCATCAAATAAAAGCATCATTAGTAATATAAGAAACCCCCCCAGACTTAAATCAAACTGTCCCCAGTTTGTTTAAATCGAGTTGAGGTGAAAAAGATAGGTAAATTCAAGTACAAGCTTGTGAAGACTTACTTGAAAGTGGCGTTGGGTTTGGTATGGGTGGATGGGCGTGTGGAATGATTGAGCTAAGGACTTGATCATTATCCTTATGTCCCTGCTTAGAATCGATTTGATTGAACAAAAGAAATCGAAAACTTAGCTCGAAAGGAAATGTGTTGCGCGGTTGAGCTTCCTTGCTTCGGATGGTGGTGGTGGGCGTGCGTGAGTGACGGATGAGGATGGTGATAGGCGTTTGGTGGTGATGATTGGCTCGCCTTTGTTGAGAAGAACAGGTACTCCGGTTGTTGAGTACTTGTCTTGGTTCCTTGACCTTTGATAACACCGTGAATGAGAGATGGAAAATCTTCCGTCCTTGCGTCTTGAAGATTGCGTCACCTCAGAAACTTGACTTGAAGTTTGGGTCTATGCTGGCGTATCCAGTGATCTGTTCGGGATCCCGGAAGACAGGTGTTTCTAGTATGAACTTCAATGCCATATGAAATCCTTACTTGGCTTCGGTAAAGGTCTTGGTCGCGGAAGAGAGAAGCTAGTCTTCGGGAACTTTCCTCTTCACGGTTTGGTGAAGGAAGTTGCATCTTCTTCCTTTTGGAGCTTGCACTACGGTTTTCATCCTCTGGGACCGTGGTGTTCTTCTTCGTTTTCGTGGATACAGGTCCGTTGAAAGTGTTGGACGAAGTAAGTAGAGAGATGGATCATTAACTTGACTTGACTTGGATGGAGTCTTGTCCTGTCTCGCCATCTTTGATGCAACAGCAATGTGCCGCGGTTGTGAAAGTGATCTTTGCGGTCTTTAGGTCGTGTTCAGGCCATTGAATCAAGGAGGATACTTGAAAGGCTTGAAACAGGTTGAAGGAGGTCCGGTTTGGTGAGGTCGGGACGGAAACGTCTTCAGACGAAGGCCGGCCGTGCGACGGGTTGTCGCGGCCGCGGCCGAGCGTCCTTCGTCCGCGCCATCGTGGCTCGTGGCACGGCCAGGCTCCTTCTGGCCGGCCGACGGGCGGTTCGTCGTCCGGTGAGTGTTCTTCGGGTTTCCTTCTTCATTTTTTTGGTCTTTTCTGGTTTTTCTGATTTTTTTGTGCTTTTGGGGTTTATGAAAATGCTGTAAACTAAGAAGAAACCAAAACTAAAAATTAGTATGGTTAAAGAGATGAGAAAGAGAATACCTAAAATGGGTTGTCTCCCATTGAGCCGCTCTTGTTTAGAGTCTTTTAGCTAGACTTTGGTAGTTTGGGAGCTTAGTTGGAGGTGGAGTTCGACCTTAGGCAAGGTCTTTTTGCCTTCTGCGCGGCCTCTTCTGCTAAAGGCTCATCGAGTCTCTCCATGATGGAATCTTCATCCTTCTCAAGAAGGTATTTCTCCATGGTGTAACGTACCGCGGGATAGAACTTCTTTCCGCCGATATTAGCAAATGAGACTCGCCTGTTTGGCCAATCCATGATGGCTCCTACAGTGGCTAAGAACGGCCATCCCAAGATGAGAGGTGCAGCTTCTTCTTGGCGCATCTTGATTATGTAGAAGTCTACCGGGATTCTACAGTCGCCAATGATGACCGGGAGATCATAAATGACTCCTCTCGGGGCAGCGAAGGATTGATCCGCCAGTCCGATCACTACTTCCGTCGTGTGGGCATGCCTGATCCCGAGTTCTCGCACCGCGTAGGTAGGTAGAACGCTAATAGTCGAGCCGGGGTCGCATAATGCCTCGACCTTGATTCCCTTGATTTCGCACGTGACGAGAAATCGACCAAGGCTCCTCGTCTTGTGCAGGGTGCGAAGTGCCCTTCCTGATCTTGCTCGTGTGAAAAGGTCTTGTATCTCCAGCATGGTCTCATTGCTTTCACAGAAATAGTGCCCAATAAGATGCTATGTCCATGCTTCAGTGAACGTGATACCCGACGGAAGGCTTCAAACTACTTCGTTGAACTCGCCGAGGTTCTCTCGAGTGATCCTATTGGTGTAGCTCTCGTATTTCTCGGCGCGGGAGAAGTAGGCGGCTCTGGCAGAGGGGCTTGAACGTCTGGCTTGACCAAAGTGAACCTTGATCTTGTTCCTGCTCTCTAAGCTGTCTTCGAAGTATTCTTTTAAGCCATCGCCTTCCCATGCTTCATCGAATCCTATGCTTACCGGAATTCCCTCCACTTTCTTGTGGAATTCTACCAATCTTTCCCTCTTGATATGCAGCGTAAGAGGTCTCTCCATGTGGATAGTGATACCTGCGGCAGTTCCGTCCTCAGTGAGTTCGGGTGACTCTTCTCGAAGGGTCGGTTCGTGTATCAGATGGGGCTGGACGAAACAACAGGGTGCTTTCTCGGCTCCAGGGGCTAGGGCTTCGTGTTCTCCTATAAGCTTATTGATGAGCCCTTCAAGCCTCCTCTGTTCCTTGGAAAGTCTAGCGAAGATGGCTTCGTTTTTCTTTTGACCCTTTCCCATGTTCTCGACTTCGTCTCTCAATTCTTCGACTTGTGACTCAACCTTATGCTGGGCGCGTTCCCTCTCCTGGATGTCTTTCTCCATTCGGCACATGATGCTGTAGGTGGTCCCACGAGTTTCCTCGAACTCGTATTTCAGGGCGCGGACATCGCCTAGTCCGCGGTTCAGGACCCCTCTGTGATCTGCCAAGTCCTCGGAAGTTCTGGATAGTTTGTTGATGTTGCCAAAAGTGCGGTTCTCCAATACTTTTACGTTGTTGGCGACTTCCTGGAGCTTGTGGAAGACTTCACTCTGGATAGAGTCCATGTGGGCGTGCAAAGATCTCTCAGACTTAGCTTGATAATCAGTCATTACCGTTATTGCCTCGATAAGGTTCTCCACTTGCTGATACAAGGGAGCAGGTGTGACTTTCTGATCGTTATGAGCAGGAGGTGGCGTCTGGAGGTGGAGACTCTCGCTTCCGTGAATAATAGGAGGTGGGAATCCTCCTTGTGGGTGAGGCGTGAAGCGCTCGTGTGGTTGCGGTGTCGGCGGCGGTCTCCGAAGATGGTGCAGAAGTTCTGCAGGTGGGCGTGAGTTCGGGGGCATGCAGGGATTGCTCCTTGTATGCTCCATGATATGGTAGTTCCTGAAACTCATAGAAAGAAATCTAGAAGTTAGAGAAAAGAATGTCTTTGAGTTGTGATCCTGACCTTTGTCTTGGACAGCGAAACGCAGCCTCCCCGGCAACGGCGCCAAAAGCTTGATGGGGTCTAAATAGTCGTCCGAGTTTGGAGGATTTCTTTGGGGACTCGTCAGGCTTTGAATTTGTAGGACCCTAAGCTGCAAGTGCACAGCGTGCGTTGTAGTACTTAGGGTATCGATCCACAGGGAGGAGGTCAACTGCAAAACAGAAGAATCAGGGCAACCAAAGACGCAGAGAATTGGGGTTTGGGGGTAAGTGTCACGGTTTTTGCAGAAAATAAAGAAAGCAGTATCACGTCTTATATAGAGGAGGTTGTCAATCTCTTCTATGACCAACGGGAAAAGGAAATCAAACTTAAGAACTTGTAAAAAGGAAATCAAGCAAGCAGTGCAGGAAAAGTAAATATTGAAGTGCGTAAATCTCGATGTAAAAGCAGATGGGGCGAACACGTTGGGAATCTTCTCGGGAAATCTATGGGGTTCTAACTAGAAATCAAACACACAAAAGTTAAGCAAGCGAGACTAGGCGATTTTCCCCAAACTGATTCACTGGTTTTAACAACCTAACTTTATCAAACTAGGTCGATCTGCGAACTTCCATTCCACAGGTATACTTTCATATCCTGCGTCCTAGACGAACACGCAATAGGATCGGGACAATAAACATTCAGACATCTTTTAAAGGATGCTCTCTACCCTATTTTGGTCTAGATCTGAGATTCAGGACATTCGTCGTTCTCAAGACCCTGCGATCAGAATATAGTTCATGACGCCAGACTCATGCAATAAGAACGAATAAGGTGAGACAGAAAATCCTAATCTTCGGCCTAAACAATCGGTTCAACAACAGTTAATGAAATTCCCCATAGATCCCCTTAAAGAACACCCAACGAAAGTAAACTACTCAGACATAAAAGAAGAAGTAGAAAACGTGATTGATGAATGCATAACTTGTATAAATCGATTAAAATAAAAGAGGGTTCAAGAACAAATCAATCTCCCTCAAAGAACAAAGTGGAAACCACGAATCAAAGATTCGCGGCCGCCAAGAGAAGTTTGTAACAAGAGAATTTCGTGATGCTAAGTGGTGATGCCCTAAAAAACCCTAAAGGTCGAGTATATATAGGTCTTCAAGTGCCCTAGGTCGTGGATTAGGTCTTGGCTTGCATAAGACGGCTGCGGGTTTAAGTTGGGCTTCAAATGGGCTCGGGAATCCGTGAGTGGCCTGGCCGCGCGAGCGACTGGCCGTGGCGCGGCCACTGGTCGTCTGGTTTGGCCGTGGCGCGGCCAGCTCGTCCTTCCGGGTGCTTGACGGACCTTCTTGCTTCCTTCATAACTTGAGATCCAACCGTGGGATTGCTCTCAAACCACTTCGAGGTGAAAGACAGCTGATAAGGCTACCTTGTCTCCAAATATGAGCTTGATCTCGTGGTGGGAAGGCCTTCATTTGGTGTTGAACTTCTGTCCTCGGGCACTGTTTCCGGAATTGTCCATTTTGCTCCAAAATATGCGTCTTTTGCTAAGATTACCTGAAAAGAGTCTTGAACAACCAAATACTCGAAATCTAGTGTTTATGCATCAAAACCTTAGTGAAATGCTTATTAAAGCACTCACTTATGATAGTTAAAACGGGTAAAATATGCATGTTATCCACATCCTCCTTAGTCTCCAATGAGGGAAAGAAGAAAGAGCTTAGGCATTTTTCATTGAGAGCATATGCATCCCCTTTATTCTTCTCAAAAGTACTCTTTTCTTCATGAACCCATTGGATGGAAGGTAAACTCTAGCTTAGAGCTTTTCCCACGTCTCTAACCTCATTTACTTGCTTTGGGTCTCCAATACGTCCATTAAAACCATTGTCTGTCCTTTCCTCATCAACCTCAACATCAACAATTGGTGAAATGACATGGCTTGAATCTTTTGGGCTCTTCAATGGCAAAGAGAGTTGAACCAATTTGGACTCTATGGTTTCCAAATGTGAGGTTCAATCTTAAGGGTTAACTCATGTTGCAAACCCTCAATATTGTCATCCATTGCTCTCATCATCTTGTCAAACCTAATATCATTCATTTGTTGGCCTTCTATGATTTGATGGAGAACCTTTCTTTGTTCCTCATCTTGGTTTGAGATTTGAGAAATCTCATGGTTCTCTTGGTAGCCTTGGTGATTTCCTTGGACTCCATGGTTAGACCCTTGATTGAGAAGCTTACTCCCTTGGTTGAAGTTCCCATTGTTGACCACGAAATTCGCTTCCTCTTGGTGCTTCTCATGAACCAAACTAACTCCTCTTTGTTGCACACTTAAGAGCTTTTCCATTCTATTCACTTTATCTTGCAAGTCCTTCCATGTGGAGTCTTCACATGATATCTTTAGAGGTTTTGTATCATGCCCTTCACAGTAGGATTCACTAGACTTGGCCAAGTTCTCAACAAGTAGCTCTCCTTCTTCTATTGTGAGGTTTGCAAAACGCCCTTTACTAGCCACATCCAATGTCCATTTGTGATCCTTAGCAACTCCCCTATAGAAAATGCTAAGGATTGCTTCTTTCTTGAACACATGATGTGGACAATCCCGAGTGTATCCTCTAAGTCTCTCCCATGCTTCATGAAAGGTCTCATGTATGCCTTGCTTGAAACTCAAGATGTTCCTCCTCATTTGGACTGTTTTTGAGTGGGATAGTACCTCTGAAGGAAGACTCTTTGGCAATCATCCCAAGATTTGATCAAATGAGATGGTAGAGCTCTCTCCCATTGGTGTGCCTTTTCTCCAAGTGAGAAAGGAAATAGAATGAGCTTGATGCTTTCTTTGGGCACACCTTCAATGAAAAACAAGTTGCACAACCTTTCAAAGGACTCCACATGATCATAAGGATTCTCCATTCCATTTCCAAAAAACTTAGAGCATTGAATTAACCTCACAAGACTTGGCTTGATCTCATAGGCCGTGGCTTCTATTGGAGGAGGATGGATTCCAAATCTCAACTCATGATAATGAGGAGCATCAAAGCTACCAATTGTTGTCTTGTTCTCTTGAGCTTGGGGAGAGGTAGGTACACGTTCTTGAGGTTGTGGAGTTGGGAGAATGCTTCTTTTGTTGTTCTTCTCGAACACCTCAAGTGATCTTGTCTTTCCATGTCTCTTCTCTTTAGTTTGCTATCTTTGAAAGCATAAGAGAATCAAGGAACACAAGTTAGTACCAAAATATAAGAAAAAATTCATCATCATGAAAAGAGATGAGAAAACAAGGTAAAATAAAAGCTTAGTCTCAAAGAGATTCAAAATCCTAATGGTTAATGCTAAACCCCAATGGCAACGGCGCTAAATTGATAGTAGGATTTTTTCTCTTTCAATTAATCTCTACTACTCATGTCATTGTAGTATTTGAGATGTCAATCCATAGGGGTTAAGATTAACAACACTAGGAATACATGAAACTATNAGGGGTTAAGATTAACAACACTAGGAATACATGAAACTATTTAATCTAAGCCAAATTCGAAATTTAGGAGACAAGGATCTATTAGAAGCAAACTACAAGCTAAAAGAGATACTACAAGACTAATTATATGAATTAAAACCTTAATTTCCACTAATTAAGCGCTAATCAAGCAATTAACTACTAATCAAGATTACTAATTGACTAAAAACGAAACCTAGGGATGGAATCATTGATTTGGGCATTCAAATGTCCAACCTTGCAATCATTTAAGCAGCTAAACAAGTTATCTCTATGCCTAGATCACTAATAAAGACTAATCCATGATGTGTGGTATTAATCCCTTTTCTAATCACCTTAATGAACTAATGATGTGTTAGCATTAAAATGATTAGCAAGCAATAAGCAAAAGTCTAAATGGCATGATAAACACCCTAGGCAACTAATATCTTAGGCTAAGAATGTAAATCTCTTAGAAATGTGGTTCAAGCATTTCATCAAACACTTGGTGGGTGTATGAAATGCTTATGATCCTAAATAGAAAAAGATTAGCTATTTGGCATTAAGAACACCTTAATAAGAAGAGAGATGAAAGAATTTAACCTAGATTGCAAGATTGAACCATTAGAAAACCCTAAATCTAAGTCATCCCCAAGTTCCTAAAAAGACTACTCACTAATCATATCTAAACCAACAAATCTCATGAAATAAATGTTAGTAAACATGATTAGATGAATAGGGAAAGAAAGATTAGAAGAAATAAGAATCAAATTGCTTCCTATTCACTAATGAGAGTTAGTTCTTGATTAGGATATTTAATGAAGGTATTAGTGCCATGGAAGTGGATTAGTCTTGCTTTTTAGTTCTAAGCCTAGGGATTAGCTTATATTGTGATTGATTGACATCAAAGATTGATTCTTGGAACACCTTATATTGATAACCCCATCCTTGGATTCGTTTTAGTCAATTGATAATCTTGCTTAGTAGCTAATTAGTCTTTGTTTACTTGGTTTGATTAATTAGTTTGATAGTTAAGAAAAACCCTTTTTATGCTTGCTTAGATTAAGGAGTTTTATGCATTCCTATTGTCACAATCACATCCATTTGGATTGATCCTCAAAGACCTACAATGACATGAGTGGGCTTGAGTAATTTCTTTGTTAGGCTCAAAAACCTACTTATCAGCAATGAGGGTCCACAAAACGAGGAGAGAAATCGATCTTTGGATCGATTTAAATCCAATCGGTGCAATAATCGATCCAGACGATCGATTTCAGGCAAATCAGGCATGAGATCGAGGTCTATATCGACCAAAGTGACTCGATCTCATGCCAAGGTAAGTTTTTAATTTTGGTCAAAGCTGACACCTTCGACCATGGTGGACGAGCTTTGACCACAAATTCAAAGACCACTTGCATGCATGACTCCAAAATTCTTTCTCTGTATAAAGCCTTACCCACACACTCTCCTCTCACTCACTTGCATTTCCAAACTTGGTTTTTAAAGAGAGAGTGTGAGAGTTTCGGTTTTTGGCAAGAGAAAGAAGCTTTCATTTTCACTCCTTGCATCAAATTTCGAAAGGTATTTCAATTTGAACCGCATTTTATTGAAATTCCTAGTTTATGGGAGAGAATAGAGAAGTTTGTTAGGGATTTTGTTTTGATTTTTGAAAATGTCTAAGTTTGGGGGGGAAATTTAGGATTCTTCCATATTTCTAAAAAATTTCCCCTAGATTTAATGAGATATTTTGGAATATTCCCTAAAAAATTAGAAATATTGCATAGGGCTTTCATATGTCTAAACCTTTTTATTCACTTCTTCCTTGCCTTCATCTTGTTCTCATTCTCTTTGTGAGCTCTTGTCTTTCAGGTACGATGGCACCAAGAAAGAGAAACAGAGGTGACGAACAGCAAGTGGTAGAGCACCAAGTCGTGGAAGAAGAGGTCAAGTAGAGCAAGGAAGAGAGGAGAACGAGGAAGAGGCTAGAACGATTAAGGTTCGAGCCAACGAGGTTTTCAAGTAGAGAACTCTTGTGAAGGCTCGGTTTGTTGGAGGGGTTCTATGACCTTCTCAAGAAAATGGGGTTGGCATGCCTTGCACGCATGGACTGCCCCACATACCCCGAAGATGCCCTCCACTTCCTTTCCACTTTGGAGTTCTCTTTTGAACATCCGAGTGTTCAAACTCCATCCACGGGTCACCCAAATTTCAAGCTCAGGAAGCAAGCCTACCACCTCTCCATCCCCGAGTTATGTGAGGCCTATGGTCTCAATGCTGCAGCCACACAAGTGGAGTTCGCAGACTTCAAGTCCGCAAGCAAGTTTTGGAACGTGATTAGCGATCGAGACTACAAGGGAAATACGGCCAAAATCAAGAAAGTAAGGCATCCCTTGTTGAGATACGTCCTCAAGCTCCTAGCCCACACATTTTCGGGAAGATCCACGACCCCACCATTGACCAAGAACGAGCTGTGTTTCCTCTTCCAAGGGTTGAAGAACGTTTTGTGCGATAGATAAGAAGGAGACGAAGCCTTTGAAGATGATCTAGGGGATGATGTGAATTATGGCTGCATTCTAGCCTCGCCGTTGGTGAAGTACAAGGCATGGGCTATGAGATGTAAGGCATCCTCAGCATTCATTGGTGGCTTCCTCACACCTTTGTTCATACAAGCGGGAGTGATTCTTAGGGACTTTGAGGCTTGCACCGAACATGCATACATGGACCTGTCCAACATGAGTGTCACGGGCTCCCTTGGACCTTCTCCAGCTGCGGGCTTCTACGCATACTTGTTCAAGGATGAGAAGAATGAGAAGAGGACGTGTATGCTCCCGAACCTCAGAGACCGCGCTAGACATCATTGGCAACATCGAGTTCTTGCTAACCGATGAGGAATGCTATGCACCAATTGGAGGGAAGGCGGCACCACCACGCTCTTCCTCGGATTCCCCTCCTACAGATGCCGAGATGCCAAGCAGCTTTTATCTCCCCAAGCTTGACTATGAGCCAATGACCAAATCCGAGAAGTTTCTTGCATCGGTGGTTGAGATTCAAAGGAAAGTAACCAAGTGGCAAGGGAAAATGATTAAGAAGTTGTTGAAGAAGGTCAAAGATCTACAAAAGGACAGCACATCCGGGATGAGCCTAAGTGATGAAGTGGACCAAGTGGCTTCGACTCGGCCAAGACGCTCTACCGGAGGAATTGCGATCCGTAAGCAACAAGGCGAGCAAGAGAGATGTCTTTCCCTCCAATAACGTCCAACTCAAAGCAAGGGAAAGGGTCTAGCACCAGCTGAGTCCTCACGTAAGAGCAGGAGAACCGGACCATCCTCCTCGTCCTCCACCTAGCCCGATGTACCACAATCTCAACCCTTGTAGTATATCATTGCATTTTTAATTTTTGCTTCTTGTGTTTTGGTCTCCTCTTGTACTTGTTTGACACCGAGGCGTTTTCATTTAAGTTTGGGGGAGAATGTGGGCTTTAACTTTATTTTATTTGAATCTTATTTTCCTTTTCATCCTTGAGTCTTGCATACATCCATATTGCATAGAAAAATACAAAAAAATATTATAAAATTTTTCAAAAATTCCAAAAAAATTCATGTAGTTGCATTTTAGGATTGAGTCTAGATTTTTATCATTTAGGATTGCATTCATATGCATTGGGAGCAATGATGACCTTATCCTTGTAGATTGTTAATTCATGTGATCAATTCAATGCCCTAGTTAGTAGTACTTTAATGCTTGTGAATAAATCTTGAAAGTAAGGAAGAACCATGCTTGGACCACCTCATTTGTCTCTAGATTTTGGTCAAAATAGGGTCTTGAAATTGATAGCCAACTCTACTCACTTGAACCGAATCTTGACATTTAAATATCATGCTTTGCATTGAAAGTGAATCCATGGATTAAAATATTTGAGCTTTCTTTCTCACTTTGCCACTCTCTTGCTTGCTCAAGTAGTACACCTACCTTACCTTACCTCCTTTGAAGCCAATTGTTTTTGTGTTAATACTTGTGAGGCCTTTATTTCGATTGAACTTAGCATAAAGTGTTAGGTTTGGGACGACAAGTCTAGGTTCTCATGTAGATTCTAGCTCTCACATCTTGGAGCTAGTTGTAGGCTTAGGGTTTTGGGGGTTTGTCTGTGGTATTACTTGATGAGTTGTGGAAAAGAATAGAAAGAAAGAGATGATGAAAAGGGGCTCGGTGAATATTAAGGGGAAGCATAGTTTGAAATGGTGAATCTTGTGTTTAAAAGTATATAGCTCAAGGTTTGGAAAAGAGATAGGTAGTCTTGAGAAAAGAAAAAGAAAAAAATCAAAGAAGCCAAAAAGGCCAAAGAAAAGAAAGACTACCTAGTAATGAAAAGAAGAGCTAAGTTGATAAAAGATTACACCATTCGCTATGAGTGATAGGTTGAAGAAGTTCACCCTTAGAACCTTAAAAGGAGAAGTTTGTTCGAAATTCATGGGTCTAGCAAGGCATAAAGAGCCTTGGGAGAAAAAGGGTAGTTTTAGAGGGTAGTATTTGTGTGAATACTTGTGAGGCCTTTATTTCGATTGAACTTAACATAAAGTTTTAGGTTTGGGACGACAAGTCTAGGCTCTCATGTAGATTCTAGCTCTCACATCTTGGTGCTAGTTGTAGGCTTAGGGTTTTGGGGGTTTGGTCGTGGTATTACTTGATCAGTTGTGGAAAAGAATAAAAAGAAAGAGATGATGAAAAGGGGCTCGGTGAATATTAAGGGGAAGCATAGATTGAAATGGTGAATCTTGTGTTTAAAAGTATATCGCTCAAGGTTTGGAAAAGAGATAGGTAGTCTTGAGAAAAGAAAAATAAAAAAATCAAAGAAGCCAAAAAGGCCAAAGAAAAGAAAGACTACCTAGTAATGAAAAGAAGAGCTAAGTTGATAAAAGATTACATCATTCGCTATGAGTGATAGGTTGAAGAAGTTCACCCTTACAACCTTAAAAGGAGAAGTTTGTTCGAAATTCATGGGTCTAGCAAGGCATAAAGAGCCTTGGGAGAAAAAGGGTAGTTCTATAGGGTTGAGTGAGCTTTAAAAAGAAATGAATGAGAGGGGTTTAGGACCATTGATAGCAATTCGGGTAGATGAGAGTCTAGTCTTGTATGCATCACTTGTCTTTTACCTTTAGCATTATGCATAAAGTTCAATCTTCTTTGAGTGATACCCTTGATTGAAATCGAAACCACATGAATTGAGATCACTTTTATCTCAAAAGCCTAATCCCTTAGCCAAATGAATTCACTTGCTTGCATTGTCATGATTCACGGTTTGTACTTAATGAATGTTAAAGAGTTGGCTTGATAGGGAGACTTATCTAGATTGAAATCTTAGTGCATTTGATTGTTGAGATGAGCATGACTAACTCTTTTGGAGTAGAAAGAATTCACATGCATTTTTAGAATTAAGAACTAGGACATTGACTTGATTATGTTTGTTAGCAATCTTGGATATTGATCTCCCACTCTTAAACCTCTCTCTCGGATTTGTCTTTGATTTGCTTGAGGCCAAGCAAAAGGCAAGTTTGGGGGAGTTGATATACTCATATATTTCGCATATTTAGCACTCATTTAGGACAGGTTTTCATGCACTTTTGCACTCATACTTAGAGTTATTGTAGTTTTTGTCCCATTTTAGGTTTTAGGACATATTACATTAGCATTTGCATATTTCTTGCATATTTGCATCATATTCAGGTTGTTTTGAGTGTGTTGGAGCTGTGGAGGATGCGTGGACATGATGAGGTTCAAAGGGAAGCTTGTGGACACTTGGAGAAGTTTGGACAAACATACATCCTCTGAGATCGAGGGGAAGATCGAGCAAGGCAGGTCGTTCTAGATGAGATCGACCAGGGGATCGAGGCACTGAGACTGTTTCAAGGAAGAAGAACTTGACTTAGATCGACCAAGACGGTCGTGCGACTGTACGGACCCAAAGAGGCTATCAGGAAGAAACCAGGAAGAACGGAGTGAAGATCGAGACTGAAGATCGATCCAGATCGAAACGACCCGATGATGGAGCAAGAGGGTGGATTGCTGAGTTGAAACGACCCGACGATCGAGCAAGAGGGTCGATTTCTGAGTTAAAACGACCTGACGATCGAACAAGAGAACCCATTCCCAGTCCAAGATCGGGCAAGAGATCGACGACTCAGCTCGATCCCTTCTCTCCAGACGCGCCTCCTTATCCGCCAGCTCATGTTTTGTCCTCTTGTGAGGGGACCATTCCTTCTTTACTATAAATAGCTAAAACCCTTATTTTGGGATATCTTATCTTTATGCTTTTTGCCTTCTTCGTCTTTTACCTTTGCCACCATTGTTAAGGTTTTTAAGATTTTGTAATCGCACTCTTTGATTTGATAAGCAAGAACTTCTCTTTTTAATCTTAACCTTCTTTCTGTTTAACATTAATCATGTTTAGCATTTCAAATATTATTATTAAAGAGTGTTTAACTATGATTAGCGAGTAGTAGCTTTAAGGTTTGAGGCCGAGGGGTTTAGGGAGGTTTAAAGGTTTAGATCTAGAGGTTTAGCATGTTTATAACTCTTAGCTCTTCTTGGTTTGGAAGGATTAATGCCAAAGATTCTCGATGGAGATCTTTGTGTTCATAGAGATTTCCTTATCTCATGAGGACTTAGGAATCTCTTAAGCCCAAACCAAGAGACTATCTTCATTTAAGCCACGACGGTGGAGATTAGGGTTTAGGTAAGCCAAGCTAAGAAATGAGCTTTCTTGCTCATCAACCGATCATTTCCACCACACACCATGGGTTTGGAGGGAAAGGTTTGATGAAGGTTCGGAACCACTAACCGTGGAATGTTCTAGATTCGTTTCTTAGGCTTAGAGTTAGCTCAATGTTTGTGTAGATTCACTTTTGTATAAACCCAAGATCCAACCTTGAATCTCCCAATATCCAAACCCTCTGCCCTGAATCTCTCTTTCATATTTGTTAAATCAAGAATCAATCTTTTGTTGCTTAAGTTGCTAGAGTTCTTTTAATATTTGCATTTGTAGTTTTGAAATCTTTAAGCTTTTATATTTTGTTGCTCTATTATTTTAGAAATTGCCTCAAGTAATTTTATTTAGCCTAGTTGTCTTTTGGGATTTATTTACTTTGCACATGTAATTTTTATAATTCCGTTTTACCCACCAAAATTCGCATATGACTTAGAATAATCTTTTTCTTGCATTCCTAGTGTACTTTCCATCCAAGTTGGATTGATAACCTCACATACTACAATGACATGAGTAGTGTTGAGTATTGAAAAGAGAGAAAAACTCTACTTATCTTCTATCCTAAATGTATGCTGAATATGCGAAATATATGAGTATATCAACTCCCCCAAACTTGCTTTTTCCTTGGCCTCAGGCAAATTAAAGAAAAATCCGAGAGAGAAGTTTAAAGGTGCGAGCCAATATCCAAGATTACTAACAAACATAATCAACTCAATGTCCTAGTTCTTAATTCTAAAATGCATCTGAATCTATCATACTCCAAAAGAGTTAGCCTTGCTCATCTCAACATTTAAATGCACTAAGATTTCAATCTAGATAAGTCTCCCTATCAAACCAACTCTTTAACATTCATTAAGTACAGACCGTGAATCATGACAATACAAGCAAGTGAATTCATTTGGCTAAGGAATTAGACTTTTGAGATAAAAGTGATCTCAATTCATGTGGGTTTCCTTTCCAGACGTGGGTTTCACTCAAAGAAGATTGAACTTTATGCATAATGCTAAAGGTAAAAGACAAGTGATGCATACAAGACTAGACTCTCATCTACCCGAAATGCTATCAATGATCCTAAAACCCCTCTCATTCATTTTTTAAAAGCTCACTCAACCCTCTAGAACTACCCTTTTCTCCAAAGGCGCTCTTTATGCCTTGCTAGACCCATGAATTTCGACCATACTTCTTCTTTTAAGGCTATAAGGGGGAACTTTTCAACCTATAACTCATAGCGAATGGTATAATCTTTTATCAACTTAGCTCTTCTTTTCATTCCTAGGTAGTCTTTCTTTTCTTTGGCCTTTTTTATCTCTTTTGATTTTCTATTTCTTTTCTTAGGACTACCTAGCACTTTCCAGACTTTGAGTTGTATCCTTTTAAACACAAGATTCACCATTTCAAACTATGCTTCCCCTTATTTTTCACCGAGCCCCTTTTTATCAACTCTTTCTTTATATTCCTTTCCACAACTCATCAAGCAATACTACGGCTAAACCCCCAAATCCTAAGCCTACAACTAGCTCCAAAATGCGAGAGCTAGAATCTACATGAGAGATTAAACTTGTCGTCCCAAACCTAACACTTTATGCTAAGTTCAATAAAAAAAATAGGCCTCACAAGTATTCACACAAGAACAATTGGCTTCAAAGGAGGTAAGGTAAGGTAGGAGTACTACTTGAGCTACCAAGAGGGTGGCAAAGTGAGGAAAAAAGTTCAAATATTTTTAATCCATAAATTCACTTTCAATGCAAAGCATGATATTTAAATGTCAAGATTCGGTTCAAGTGAGTAGAGTTGGCTATCAATTTCAAGACCCTATTTCGACCAAAATCTAGTGACAATTTAGGTGGTCCAAGCATGGTTCTTCCTTACTTTCAAGATTTATTCACAAGCATTAAAGAACTACTAACTAGGGCATTGAATTGATTCATGAGTTAACAATCTACAAGGATAAGCTCATCATTGCTCCCAATGCATATGAATGCAATCCTAAATGATAAAAATCTAGACTCAATCCTAAAAAAGTTTTACATATGCAAATGCAACTATGTGAATTTTTTTTGAAATTTTTTGAAATATTTTATGATATTTTTTTGTATTTTTCTATGCAATAAAGATGTATGCAAGACTTAAGGATGAAAAGAAAAATAAGATTCAAATAAAACAATGTCAAAGCACACATTCTCCCCAAACTTGAATGACAACGTCTCGGTGTCAAACAAGCTCAAGAGGAGACCAAAATACAAGAAACAAAATAAAAATAAAAATGCATGCTATCATACAAGGGTTGAGATTGTGGTACATCGGATTAGGTGTGACCGGAGCTTGAGGATGCACTGGTTCTCCTGCTCTTGCGTGAGGACTTAGCTTGTGCTAGACCCTTTCCCTTGCTATGAGTTGGACGTTCTTGGAGGGAAAGACGTCTCCCTTGCTCGCCTTGTTGCTCACGGATCACAATTCCTCCGGTAGATTGTCTTGGCATAGTTGAAGCCACTTGATCCACTTCATCACTTAAGCTCATCCCGGATGTTCTGTCCTTTTGTAGATCCTTCACCTTCTTCACCAGCTTCTTAATCATTTTCCCTTGCCACTTGTTGACATTTCTTTGAATTTCCACCACCAATGCAAGGAACTTCTCGGACTTGGTCCTTGGCTCATAGTCGAGCTTGGGGAGATCGAAGCTGCTTGGCATCTAGGCGTCTGTAGGAGGGGAGTCCGAGGGAGAGCGTGTGGGAAGTGGTGGTGCTGCCATCCCTCCAATTGGTGCATAGCACTCCTCATCGGTTAACAAGAACTAGATGTTTACAATGCTATCTAGCGCGGTCTCTTTGAGGTTCGGGAGTATGCACGTCCTCTTTTCGTTCTTCTCATTCTTGAACAAGTATGCATAGAAGCCTGCAACTGGAGAAGGTCCTAGGGAGCCTGTGACTGACATGTAGGCTTGGTCATATATAAGAACGATCCGTGCAAGCCTCAAAATCTCGAAGGACCACTTCCGCTTGCATGAACAAGGGTGTGAGGAAGCCACCAATGAACGCTGAGGATGCTTTACATCTCATAGCCCATGCCTTGTACTTCACCAATGAAGAGGCTAGGATGCAGCCATAGTTCACATCATCCCCTAGATTATCTTCAAAGGCTTCGCCACCCTCCTCGCTATTGCACAAGACATTTTTCAATCCTTGGAAGAGGAAACACAGCTCATTCTTGGTCACCGTTGGGGTCGTGGACCTTCCCGAGAATGGGTGGGCTAGGAGCTTTAGGACGTATCTCAACAAGGGTTTCCTTAATTTCTTAATTTTGGTTGTATTCCCCTTGTAGTCTCCATCGCTAATCACGTCCCAAAGCTTGCTTGCGGACTTGAAGTCCGAGAACTCGACTTGTGTAGCTTTAGCATTGAGATCGTAGGCCTCACATAGCTCGGGGATGGAGAGGTGGTAACGTTGCTTCCTGAGCTTGAAAGTTGGGTGACCCGTGGATGGAGTTTGAACACTTGGATCTTCAAAGGAGAACTCCAAGGTGGAGAGGAAGTGGAGAGTAGCTCTGGGGTATATGGGGCAGTCCATGCGTACGAGACATGCCATTCCCATGTTCTTGGAAGTGGTCTTGGAATTTGTGATCAAAGCTCGTTCATCATGGTCAAAGGTGTCAGTTTTGACAAAAATTCAAATTTAAATTGAGAGGGAATGAGAAAGAGAGGGAAATTCGAAAACTTACCTGGGCATGAGGTCAAGTCACTTTGGTCAAGTCACTTTGGTCGATCTGGACCTCGATCTCATGCCTAATTTGCCAGAAATCGATCGTCTGGATCGATTATTGCGTCGATTTGATTTAAATCGATCCAGAGATCGATTTTCTCCTTGTTTCGTGGTCCCTCGAGGTCAAAACCACACTTCTCAGATCGAGCTCCAGGTTCGATCTTGTGATCGTTTCGGCAGAGATCGAGTGAAACGATCGATCCAGACATCGAGATCTTTTCCAAAATAAAGTGAACTTGCTCGATCCACACCCCGTTTGAATACTCGTTTCGAACTCATGGGAGGGTCATCCAATCGAAATCGAGCTGTTCACTCGATCGTCCGGTCGATTTGAATTGAATCGACCAGAACCACTCGATTTAATAGCTCGATCTAGTAAAGATCGAGGTAAGTCTGGTCGATTTGTTGCTCGATCTCTTGCCTACTTTCCTCCTTTCAAGGTCCAATGCATTCCCAAGAACGTGCTTCCTCATCCCATTTCCTTTTTCCTACATACACAAACATAAAAAAGCATAAAATAGAACAAGAATATATACAAAGATAGTCATGGGAATGCCGCCCAAGTGCGCTTTTGTTTAACGTCGTTTAGCTCAACTTTTCTTACTTCCTTTAACGTGGGGTTGAGATGGATGGAATGGCTGGAGACATGGTGGAACTTGTCACTGGTTGAACCTCTACTGTCTGGACCGTGCTCATCATCTCCATTACCCTTTCTCCATCCCTTTTGACCAATCCGTGGGAAAGTTGGAACTGTGCCCGTGCGAATGGTTTCGAGCCCCTTTTACACTTAACTCTGCACAGTATGGAGCCATCCTTGAGCTCCAATGGATGCAAGCGTAGGATGCTCTTAGGCTGGGGTCGACCATTGCTAGGAATCTTCTTATCATTCCCATAGAGAACCTTGAGAGCGTTCTCTTTCTTGCTTCTTTCCCTTGGTGCCATCTATGTGGGACCTTCTTCTTCTTTGCAGCTGAACAGGGCTAGCAAAGCTTCCCCATAGGGCTCTTCCTCAGCCTTGATCTCTTCCTCAAAGCTATCTTTTCCTTTCGTTTCAACTGAGAAGCAAGATAATCTCGGTTTGTCCTTGTTCCTTCCGGGTAAGACCTTACTTTGCTTCTTCTTTGAATCGGGCAAAGCTTCCACATGGTGTTCCCCTTCAGCATGAACCTCCTGATCCTTGAAGACATGTTTCTCCTTGCTTGGGTTCATTTCATCTGTGATGTCCACTTGGAAGACTTGGCCATTGATCGTTTGCTTCTTCACACCATCCTTGATACCAAACTTGAATTTAGCTCATTTCCCTAAATGTAGAGAAATTTTTCAATGCTTCACGTCAATGATGGCTCCAGCAGTAGTCAAGAATGGCCTTCCCAAGACAAGAGGATTTTGTCTTCCTCATCCATCTCCAAAATAACAAAGTCGGTTGGAATAGTGACATTGTTTATCTTCAAAGGCAAGTCTTCAAGCACCCCTTTTGGTAGCCTTATACTCCTATCAGCTAGGACGAGAGAGACGTTACACTCCTTGAAGTTTGTATGCCCCAAATTCTTGGAAATGGAGTATGGCATGAGGTTGATGCTTGCACCCAAATCACATAGACTATTTTCAAACTTCAAATCATGTATGGCGCAAGGCAATGTGAATGAACCGGGATCACCAAGTTTCTTTGGTTTGATTAACTTGTGGGTGATGACACCACACTCCTTTGCCCTCTTGCCAATCATGTCTCTTAGAAATTTGGCGCTCTTCGGCACAAGTGCTAAAACATCAAGCAAGGGCATCTTCATCTCGATGTCTTTAATACTTTTCTCAAACAAGGTCGTGTGCTTCTCTAACAGCTGCTTCTTCAACCTTGCAGGGAAATGGAGCTTCGGTTTGTAGGGAGGAAGAACAACTTCTTGCTGCTTTGGTGTTTCTCCTAACAAATCGTCCTCAACCGTTTTCTTGCTCTTTCTTGGCCTCTCAATGTACACATCATGGATGGTGATACCGTGGTCTTGTGAAAAACTATTCTCCCCATCTTGAATCACAATGTCCTCATTGTCTTTTGGTGGTGACCGTGGTGTTAACACTTTTCCACTTCGAAGGGAGATCATGTGAGCATGCTCTCTCGGATTAGCTTCACACTTGCCCGGTAAGGTACCTTGGTTTGATGTGCTGGCTTTGCCTTTCTCATACTGCATAATCTTGTTGTTGAGCTCAGTAATCTGATTAGCAAGATAATTGTTGGAGTTGTCTTGCCTTACTTTCATTTCAGCAAGTTTCTTGTTCAAAGTGAGCTCCACATTCGCTTGATTTTGTAGGAGTTGTTTGATCATTGCTTGAATCGGATATTGAGTAGAAGTTTGACCTTGTTGAGCTTGCACGAAACCAGGGGGATATCCTTTGTTCCCTTGTTGTTGTTGTGGACCTTGGTAGTTTTCTTGTCCAGGAAACTGATATGTGTTCTTGTTCACATATCCACCTTGGTTCACAAACTATTTTTGTTGAGGATACACTTGATCTTGTAGGTTCTCAACATTGTTGCTTCTATTAGACAAGTTGTTATTGCCTTTGTACTTGGGGAAGTAGTCTTGTGGTCTTGGATAATCTTGACCACCAACCCAATTGGCTTCCTCTTGGCATTGTTCTAGTTCCTCTAGAACATCTGTAGCCTCACCCACAAAATGTACATGCTTTTGATTTGCATGTACCAACTTGTCTATATTCTCATGGAGTGATTTCAACTCCTTCTTGTGTGCCTCAAGATCAGATCCTCTTGGTGCTTAGTCATAATCTTCACTATAGTTGCCACCACTCAAAGCAAGATTCTCAATGAGCTCCATACCCACGGTTACATCTTGGCCAAGGAAGTTTCATTTGCTTGCCGTGTCCAAGAGCATTATGATCTTGGGCAATGCTCCTCTATAGATGGTGCTCAAGAGATATTCTTCACTGAAACCGTGGTGAGGACATTGGATAGTGTAGTCCTTGAACCGCTCCATAGCCTCACTAAACGTCTCATTTCTCCTTTGCGTGAAGGCACTAATCTCACTTCTCAAGCATGCTGTCCTTGTGTTTCAGAATAACTTGGACAGAAACGCTTTCTTGCAATCAGCCCATGATGTTATAGTCCCTTGAGGCAAGGTCTTCTCCCAATGTCGAGCCTTATCACCAAGTGAAAACGGGAACAATCTTAACTTGAAGCTGTCCTCCGAGATCCCATTTATCTTGATCATGCCACACACTTACTCGAAGTTGTCCAAGTGCTCAAGAGGATCCTCCATAGCAAGATCATGGAACTTGTTGTTCTGCACCATAGAGACAAAGTCGGGCTTAATCTCAAAATTATTGTTTTGGACCGGGGGAGGAGTGATGCCAAACCGATTGGTATGCGTGTTTGGGGCATCACCAGCACCGATGATCCGTGGCTGCCTTGGGACATGGTTGGGGTTTCCATTACCCCTACCAGCAGCAGCATGTGGTGGAAGAGCTGCATCTTGATCAGCCATACCGTCTTCTACAAATTGTTCTTCAATGGCTTGCTCTCTTTCTCTTCACAAATGTGCACTTCCAAGTTGATGAATGTTGTCTAGAGGCTGTAGTAGATTGTTGTCTCCTCTAGACCTCAAATTCATGTACCTGAAAATACAAACAACCAAGTAGAAAGCTTAGTTACCAAAAGAAAAGAAAAACTTAGTCTTGACCAAGTTCCAAATCCTAATGCTTTACAATCCTAATTTAGCAACAGCGCCATTGATAAGTAGTATTTTTGGTACTCTTTTTCAATACCCAACCCTACTCATGTCATTGTAGTAGTTGAGGTTATCAATCCAACTTGGGAGGAAAGAACACTAAGAATGCAAGAACAAGATGAATCTAAGTCATATTAGGATTTAAGTGGTGAAATGGATTTTAAAAAACTACTTATGCAAGATAAATATATCCAACAAGATACTAGACTACTAAATACTATCTTAGAAAATTTCTAAAAATATAAACTTGGCAAGAAACAAAGTTTAAAGATTTAAAACATAAAATGCAAATATTAAAGAGATTAAAGGATCTCTAGCAACTTAAACAAAAGACTTGGAAAATAAAGAAGATTGAATCTTTATTTATCAAATATAAAAGATAGATCCGAGGCTAAGGGTCTTAATAAGGGAGTTTCAAGGCTTAATCTTTGGTTTATACAGAAGTAGATCTACACAAATTATGAGCTAACTCTAAGCCTAAGAAACAAATAAAGATCCTTCCATGGTGTGTGGATAAGGTCACTTCATCAATCCTTCTCTCCAAACCCATGGTGTTTGGTAGAAAAGAATGATTGATGAGCAAGAAAACACCTTTCTTAACTTGGCTTAACTATTCTCCTAATCTCCACTGTTGCGGGCTAAGAGAAGATAGTTTCTTGGATGGGCTTATGAGATCCCTAAGTCCTTCTGAGATAAGGAGATCTCTAAGGGCACAAAGATCTCCATCGAGACTCTTTGGCATTAATCCCTCCATTCCAAGAAGAGTTAAGAGTTAAGAACATGTTAAAGCCAAAGATCTAAGCTTTTAAACCATCCCTAAACCCTCGGCCTCAAATCTAAACCAAACTACTCACTATGCATGATTAAAAACATGGAAAACGTCCAAGAAGAACAGTTAATCATACTTAAGAGATTAAAGAAGAAGATTAGAGATAAGTGTTAAAGATTAAGATTAAAAATCAAGGTTTTACAACTAAGAAAAGCTTAAAGAAAACTAAAAATGGCGGCTGAGAGTTTAAAGAAGAAGAACAAAACGTAAGAAAAAATAGGAGATGGTCCCAAAAATAGGTCTGAAAACGTTTTATACCAAAAGGGAAATGGTCCCCTCACAAGAGGACAAAACATGAGCTGTCCGGATAAGGTCTTGGATCGAGCTGAGTCGTCGATCCTGTGCTCGATCTCGGGCTGAAATCGGTTTGCTTCGCTTGATCTTCGGGTCGTTCTAACTCTGAGATCGACTTCCTTGCTCGATCTTCGGGTAGTTCTAATCTGGATCGTTCCTCAACCTCGATCTTGCCTCCGTTCTTCCTGGGTAACGTCTTTGGGTCCGTACAGCCGCTCAATTGATCTGGTCGATCTAAGGCTCGTTCTTCTTCCTTGAAACGGTCTGAGTTCCTCGATCTTGTGGTCGATCTCGTCTAGATCAACCTGCCTTGCCCGATCTCTTCCTCGATCTCGGTGAGTGTTTGCTTGGCCGAACTTCTTTAAGTGCTCCCAAGCTTCACCTTGAACCTCATCGTGCCTCAGCATCCACCATAGCTCCAATGCACTCAAAACAACCTGATAATGATGCAGAAATGCAAAGAACTATGCAAATGCTAATGCAAAGTGTTCTAAGACCTAAAATGAGATAAAACATGCAAACTATCCTACTATGAATGCAATATGCATGAAAATCTATCCTAAATGTATGCTGAATTTGCGAAATATATGAGTATATCAGTGACCGGAAAAGGTAAGTGCACTTTGATGATATAGGTAGTCAAATCAATCTATTTAAACTTATTCAACTGGGCCGGCCCCGGGTTCCTGGGACAAAACCAGTTTGACTTCCCTTGGCTCTGATACCAATTGTAACACCCGCCTCTTACGTAACCAATGCGGCATGTTCAAGTGCATTAACTTCCACCATAAGAAACCACTTGCTAGTTCAATGTCACTTTATTCCCAAGGATCGTAACCAAAATGTCTTACAAAACCAATTTAACGTAAACATTAAATCTGAATTGAAATAACGATTAATAAATAAAAATATGTGTCTTCCCAAAATCATCACCAAGCCGAATGACTACTCATGTATGCCAGCGCGCTCACCTGCAAAGAAGAGGGATGAGTAATTTGAATTACCCAGTGAGTGCAGGTCTTAGGGACCCACGATATACATCTCGCACATGCCTAATCATTCCAGATGAAAGTCATAAGCTAATACACACAAACAATCACATCTAAAGACACTCACCGATCAAGCACAGACTCATAATGTAAGAGAATCCTCTATCTTACTTATGACATCACACAGGAAAAACCGCCTCAAAAGCCTACAACTTATCCCAACCCGCACAAGTGATTTCCCTCACACAACGCAAACACCCGCAAATACTATTCATAAATCATTTAACCATTATCCATTTAACAACCTATGTTACTAAGTCCATCAATCAACAACAGCCATACAACAATTAAAAATAAAGTGTTATTAACGTGTTACAAATCCTCAGACAACAATCAAATACGTGTATTTTATATAGATACATCGCAGGTATGCGAGTATTAACAAAATACTACTGAAACAAGTATGAATATACGAGAGATAAATCACGAGCAGTCCTCACTTTAGTCTCATATCTGAAGTCGGCACGACAAACGAGTCAGAACGGTCTTCGAACGACGAAACGATAGTCAACGGAGGTCAACGGTCAAAGGTCAGCGGTCAACGGTCAACGGAAGTCAACACCGATCAACAGAAGTCAACGCCGGTCAACGGTGGCGGGCGGCGGCGGCCGGCAACGGTGGCGGGCGGCGGCAAACGGCAACGTTGGTCGCGGCGGCGGTCGGCGGCTTAGCGATCTGCGGCGGCGGCTCCAGCGAAAGATTCTGACAGAAAACAGGGTAGAACTTTGCTGGGAATTTTTGAATGAAAAATCAGAACCCAAGTAGCTCATTTTATAGCAAAAGGAAAGAAACCTATGTCAAATTCGGGTGGGCCTGGACTATTGGGCTTTTACTCTCAAAATTCTAATGGGCTGGGCCCAACTATAGCTTCTACTATGGATACACTAAAGCAGACAACCCACGACCCACAACACAATTTGAAATCTGCAATGAAAGCAGTAGAAAGAAAATAGCATTTAGGGAAAAACTTTTCATTTTTTTTGCATCTGCATACGAATGCTTTTTGTAGAGCATCCGCTACCAAGAAAAAATTCACGAGTAGCAACATCCATATAAGGGGATGTTAATTAATGATTGAAAACATGATTACTTAATCAACTTCGTTTAAAACTGTAGAGAGTTATTGAAGTTGCCTCATCCCACAAATCAAATTGGCAATCTACACTACATTAAAAATTCCTAATATCAGAGATTAAAAAAGTATGTATTTATGTCTCCAACTAAGTAAAAACACTAACTTTTGTAGCAGTCTTCAGATCTTTGTCAGGATTTAAAACTTCTCTCTTCTGGAGCCTTTATCACGATTTGAGATCTTTGTGCGGATAACCTTTTAGCAGTATTCAAATCTTTGCCAAAATAAAATTTCTTTAACGAGACAAGCAGTACGATAATTAAATATGAATCCGTGATTATGCAGCTAATACATAAATTCTAATCAGTATGTAGATAAGTTAACTTTTTTTTTTGTCACAAAACATTTCATTTCATTAATTAAACATCCTCTTTGAATAATATAATAAAACATTAAACCAATAAAACATAGAGCATATTCATCTTCATAGAAAACTGACAGCGAATTTGAAGCAAAGTTCAGATGCGTCGAAAAAGCTTTCCCGGCGAAGCCGAATTGGGTAACATTAGTCACGTTGCAAGGTGACGTTGAGTACCAACTCTTACCTCCGGACATCGACAAAGCGAGTCCGGTTATCTCTTCTAGTCCCGTACAAAACGTTACGCAAGATGACAAATCGGTGAGGAAAGGAAGATGTGGGCGCCTTTCAAGAAGACGAATAGAGGTAATGGTCTCTTCCCGAAAAGAGAAAAACATGGAGAAGTTCTCTCATTATACAAGGAGGAAGGTGAGATAAAGCTCTTCCTAGCAGAATTTTTGTTCATCTTGGTTACAGAACCATGAAGAACAACAAGAATAGGTACGCACAAGCGATTACAAGGGCTGCGCCCAGGAAATAAGAAACCAAGATGGATACAAGGGATAGGACCAGGAAGTGGAGGAAGAAGTGCAAGATGGTAGGGATTACAAGGGACAAGCCCAGGAAGTGGAAACAAATTATAAGAGCCAAGCCCAAGAAGTGAAGACCAAATGTGAGTACAAGGGACATGCCCATGAATTAAAAGGCAACTAACCACATAAGGGATAATGGGTCAAGCCGAACTTGAGAGATTGCCACAGCAGATCGGCGGAAACAAGGGATCAGCCGCCAAAGAGCAGAGATTAACGGAGAAGCATCCCTGAACAATGCATCGGTGAACGACAAACGCGGTCACGAAGGAGATGAAGGAGGTGATGCTAAGGCTCTCTGATTGAGGGAAGGGGTGAGCAGCCGGCATAGCAGATTGAGAATCCGGTGGCTGAGATGAACCTGCGAGGTCCGGCGGAGGAGTATACCTCCGGTCGTCTGGTGGATCAGGAGGATCTGGTGGATCCGGCGGGTTCAGGGAGGAAGTCACCGGTGAGGCCGGAGAGGCAAGGATCATCGCTGTCTTCGCCTGATCTGGGGAAATCGACGGAGACACAGAGAAGACACGGCAGCGAGGATGCATGAGCATAACCATGAAGAGCGGGAGGGGGACCACCGGAAAACTGCAGAGGGACGGATCTCCGATCCGAGAACGCAGTGTACCGGTCGGACGGTCAGGAGAAACACCGCCACTCAAAACAGCACGGTGATGGAAGAGAAGGAAAGTCGAATCGAGGCAAACCCGGTGAGGAGGAGAAGAAGATTTGCAGGGGAGACCTAAAAACACTTTGATTTCCTGTCTTTACCAACACTCGACGATGCCAGAACTGATCAGGAAGAGATGAGAGGACGATGGCGGATCTCTATTCTGGACAGAAGAGGACCAGCGGCGGCCACCTTGGGAAGTGAGCCTGGGAGAGAAAGGGTTAGGGCGAACTTGTGTCTATTATAACGAATTAATTTATGCATCTTCTTACTAATGGTTTATGTAAGAGCATCTTTCTCCAAGAATCACCTCAAATGTAAGTAGCGATCTACATGTTAGGAAGTTAACTAATGAAGCTGAACATGAATACTAAAATCAAATTTTTTGAAACTGCAGTGAGTTATAATTTGTTCAATCCAGCTTAATCTATATAATTTTCCGACTGAATACAAAAAGAATGCCATTGTTTCTTTATAAAAGGAACCAGCTGGATTTAACTAATTAGAGATCTAACAATGAAAACAAGATGCACAATTGACGAATATATAATTGATTTTCTTCTTCGTGGAGATAGTTTAGAAATAGTTTCAGCGAGAACTAAACGAAAATAACAAAAATCACATGATCTTAACATGAACATATCGGCCATTATCACATTGATTTAGTGAAGATGAATACGATATATCTAAAATCTGTAGTACAACTAATTAATTAACCGAAAGCTTTCAATAACAGATTCTGTGACAACCCCAAACCCACTAAACCCACCTTCTTTCTTTTCAAAACACCATCATTTCCCACCATCTATTTTCCCTCAACAAAAGTACTATCTTTATTTCTCACTTTTCCCACCTAAAGTCCCCCACCACAAAACCTCATCATTCCTTCTTTAATCCTCACCTAATTGCCTCCCTCCACTCTCTATATAATGAGGATTCGACCTTGAGGAAGGCAGGAGGCATAGCATTGGTGAAGCCCTGCCAAAACCGAGCCACACCAGCCATCTTGAAGGAGGAGCAACCTAGAAGGCCAAAGGAGCCAGTTCTGACCCGTTTTGGTACAGTAGACAAACAGCTGGTCAAATCAAATTTGTTTGCCGTGAGATTTGGAGGGTAAGTTCCCAACTCGTAGATTGATCTCTAGCCGAAAACGGTTTGTCATTTAGAATTGTATACTGAGAGTTATATGCGTTTTCCCGAAACATATTTCTGTAGACCGAACCTCCGAGCCGCCGACTTTCGAGTCCGTTTCCCGTCGACTAAGAACGAACCAGATCGTGATCTTGGTGTTGCTTGAAAGAGGACTCTCCGAGATTTCCAGAGCCGTTTTAGTCGTTATTTAAGAAGGTATATTAAGTTAGTTATGGTCATCTCAATCCGAGCGGATCATTCTGTCAATTCAGAATTCTGTTTTTTTTTTCCAGTTTCGAAGAAGACATTGCAGTCCATTTTCCCGACGATCCAGAGAGCTTCAGGAGCCTATAAAGATACCGTTGAAAAGCCCTTGTTGTCACCTTTCCAGATCATTCTTCCGATTGTGTTTCTGAGTTTTATCCAGAGAGTTATCGCCGTTTCCTTTTAGCGTGTCAACCTGTCCAAAAAGAAAAGGTGAGGCGGGACTTGTGATCTATAAGTGGTGTGAGGCTTAGCTAAGTATGTATGTGCTGAACCTAGATATTAGAGATTGATTGTTAATTAAAACGAATATGAATGATGATTGAGAACGGATGTTTGAATTGTTGATTGGTGTTAGAATAGGCGCACTAGAGCGCATGATTGATTCCGTCCTATGTACGGATTGTTTGCTGGTCGTCACGAAGGATGTTGCGTAAAGTGAGATCATGGTTGGACTGCACACAGAGGAAGTGTAGCCAATACAGGGGCTGACGGGCCTGTGAGATTGTGGCTGACGAGTCATCAAATTTAAAAGTGTGACGTTCTTATGAGTGAAAACTTGTTTGTTAGGATTTCTTTGAACTTGTGTTTGCATATTGATTGATGTTTGTCTAATAGTTAGGTTAAGGATATGCATATGCGGTTATGATTAATTCTTCGTATAGATCAAGTAGACAGGTTTGATCGTTTCACTGAGTAACTTGTTACTCACCCCTCTTTCCCTTTTTCAGGTGAGTGACTTGAGTTAAAGCCGGATCGGTGCTATTTCCGGGAACAAAAAGGGTGTTTCAGTTTTATTTAAAGTTTTAAAAAGATATTTAAGTTATTTTTATTTTTAAGTTTAAACTTTGATTGTATTGTTATGATGCTTTGAGTTTCTGATTCGATTTTAATAAACAAATTTTTGACAAATAATTTATATTTAATAAGTTTATTTTTCTTCGCAATAACAGTTTAACGCATAAGAACCACTTTAACGCGTAAGAACCACTCTCGGCTAAAATAGTGGGACTGGGGTCTCTCAGATTCTACAATCGATTAATTTCTTGAAATTTCAATTTTTGTACCTGTTTGGTTCGTCAGTTAATTAAAGGAGTTTGGAGCTGATCGCGTCAGTGTTTGGGCTTCAAAAAAGCCATAGAGATTAAGCAACAGCCGTTCTTCGAAGGGTGTGAACTGGGCGTTGTTTCATTTTGTGAATTCATTGGAAATCACAAAGTTCGTTGAGCAGGTTTTCGACATGCAAGTGTCGCAAAGGCCAATTGAGGAAGAAGATGAGAAATGGACTTCTGCTTGTGTAATTTTTTACATATTCATTGCTAATTAGAAAGTCTTTAACATGTATAATTTTTAAGAATTTTTTTTATAATTATAAACATTCAACTTTTGCTTGAGTTGATTTTTAGTAGAAAAATAATAATTTTGCTAATCTTTTTTTTTACTATATTTTATTATTTGCAAATGATGGAAAAAACAAATCTTATTATTTGTAAATTTTCTATTTTATAGTTGAATTATTATATTAAAAAAACATACTTAATATTTACACTTGATAAAGACTTTTTAATTAAAGATCATTCGAACTTTAGTGTTATGAAATATTTCTTCACTTTTATTTGAATAATAATTTTTATATTTGTAACTAATAAAAAATATTAGCAATGACTATTAATGTATTTGACAATATCATTTTTGTAAACCATAAATCTCCTGGAAATTCGAAAACCAAAAGATTTGTATAATGAATGTTGTTATTTAATATTTGGAAAAAAAGATATGATACGATGAGATAGAAAATAAATAAAACGAGAATTAAAAAAAATGTGACAGTCATAAAAATCATATAAAATTATTAATTATTTTAAAACTATGAAATATAATAATTAAGAATTTTAGTTACATATTAAAAAACAGAGATGAAGTTTTTATGTAATGATATAGATTTTCAATACTTTATCACTATACATTTGAATTAGAGGAATAATTCAGATTTCTAAAATAAACTAGAATTTTTTTGTTGTTAAAATTAATAATAGAAAAATGATTAAGAATTGGAAAATATGGATAGCAAACAAATACACATTAGATTAGAATTAGAAGATTATTTTATATTTACTATATAATTTCCAACTATATAATCATACTAACATTAAAAAATATTACAAAAGCACATCAAATAAGTTATATTATTTAGAAGATATAAATTTATAAAATTGGATTCGGTTAGAAGAAGAAGAAGAAAGGAGAAGAACGGAGAAGAACAAAGAAGAAGAAAAAGAAGAACGGAGAAGAAGAAGAAGAACAGAAAAGAAGAAGTAGAAAATGGAGAAGAAGTAAGAAGAGGAAGATGAACGGAGAATAACGAAATAAGAAAGAAGAAGAAGAACGAATGAGAAGAAGAAGAAGAAGAACGGAGAATGGAGAAGAAGAAGAAGAAGAAAAAGAAAAACGGAGAAGAATGAGAAGAAGTAAGAAGACGAAGATGAATGGAGAATGACGGAATAAGAAAGAAGAAGAAAAACGGAGGAGGAGAAGAAGAAGAAGAACAGAGAAGATGAACAAGAAGAAGGGATTAAAACGAAAGAAGAATGAGAAAAACGTCGAAGAATCGAAGAATCGAAGAATCGAAGAATCGAAAAAACGAAAGAAGAACGGCGAAGAACGGTAAAGAATATGAGCAAATTATTTTTAAAAAATAATATTGTTATATTATCTGTTAAATTCGAATATTTTTTGGTTAAAATATTAATAATTTTCATTAGTTTATTATTAAATCAACAACATGAGTGCGGTTAAAAATATATATAATTAATCATTCAAAACTTTAAAACATAGTAATAATAGATAAAAACCTAATACAACATTAAAAACATAATCTTTTTAATATAAAAACAATAACCTGTTATTATTTTAAGGGAGGATAACTAGACTAATTTTGTAATGTGGGTTTTTGTCTAGCTTGACTCTAAACTTTTTTTATTACAAAAATAACCTCGCGTACCGATTATACCCTTCGGATTTTTGATGACAAAAATCGTAATAACAAAAGTGCCATTGCATTTGGGTTGCCACGTCATACAACGCTTTGACGATAGACTTATTATTATTGGTCAACGGTAAAAATCTACCGTAGATTTGTTTGCAGGGTCTGAAATTTGGTAGAGTTATTTTGATAGATTTATACAAACTTGGTGTAAGATATTTTGAAATTGGTAGATATAAACTTTTTGATGGAAGATTTTCAGCCGCATTGGTTTTTTTGTAAATACATGTCGATAATCTGTGGTAGATGACGGTAGATTTCCAATGACGGTAGATTTATCATTAATACGGTAGAAATATTTGGTGATGCGACAGACTTATTTGTTGGAATGCAGTGGATCTCTGTTATTAGCATGCTCGTAGAGTTATATATTTCATGGTAGATTTGTAATAAATTGATAGATTTATGTACACTGACGATAGAGTTATCGTGTTTGTGTTATGGAAGAGTTATATGTTTCTGTATTTACTAGAGTAACATCGTTGGTTGCTGTAACGTGTTCGTTTTATGGTAGACTTTTATTTGATGGAAGATATTTGACTTTTTTACAAAGAACCAAAAATCTGTCATATATGCCAATTTTTAGTTTTTTGAATTTGGATCAGCAATTAACTCTGAATTCGCCCCAAAAACTTAATTACTTTTTATTTTTATGTTTGCGTTTGTTTGGTTATGTTCTTGCAATATAGAAAATATGTAATTTTCTTCTATAAATTGTGTGTCGTTAATGTCATGTGTTTATAATGAAAATATCATATATTTTTGGTGATAAGGATGCAAACATAAAAATAAAGAGAATGAAAATGAATGAATTATAGCAAACTGATAGGTCAATGACCCTTTCAATAACTCGAAGCCTCTTTTTATTTGAATTTTTAACTTCTTTTGGTTACATATTTCTTCACTTTTTAGTGTAATAGGAACACATATGTAGTGGATGATGTAATGGAAACTATTGATTCTCACATTCTGTAGTTTAAACTTACTATAAACAAAATTATCAAAATACAGGTCTTTTTATTTTTGTAATTTTAATCTATATACTGTTTTATATATTATATTTGAAGACTTTGACAAAGAAAAAATAATGGACTAGTGGTTATATCTCTTTCCATTACGCTTACAGTACATGAGTTAATCCCCTTGCAAGCATGCTGGTGAATTTTTGGGTTTTTCTATAATGAATGGTGAAATGACGCTTTTATCCTCTTCTTCTTCCTAAAGACAATGAACTGTGAAAACCCTAGCCGCCGACTCCATGATTTCTTCACGATTCTCATCATTTGTTTTTGTTTTTTTTGTTGTTTTACAGCCAAATATGGTAAATCTATCATATAACTATTGATTTTGTTGTTTTACTAATCCGATTTTAAGGGCGAGTTGGGTAAAATCCCCAGGGCTGGGAGCCGCCAAGCGCATCACTGCCACAGAATCGGCCGCATGTAGCGCGTTTTCGAACATGGTCTAAAACTAAACACACCTCTAATGATAAACGTTGAAGAACACGTGTTCAGTAAAGAAAAAAAACATGGACATCATGACAAGTGAGAAAAACTATCAGGAACTCCATAGATTTACTTCACCACCGCCACCAATTTGCTGCCGGAAAACACCACAAACAACATGCTTTGGTCACCAGGCTTCAAAGATGCACCACTTCGAAGTCTCCTTCTGCGTAATTCCTTTCCCAAAAATTGATTGGCCGAAAATCTTCTGATCTCCTTAAGATCTAAAGAAAAATAAAAAATCCCAATAAATGGAAAATAGATCCGAACGTGGTCGAAAAAATTCCGATAAAAACAGAAAAGCTGCAGAAAACATGTAAGTAGAGAAAATGACTCCAAATTCTTTCATTTCCGGACAAGTCGGAAGATTAAATCCGATTAAGATCGGAAAAAATTACTCTCTCTTTGAGAGAGAGAAGAGAGAGAGTCCACCGAGAGAAAATGTTTTTTTTAAATGGTTTAGTTTTAAGATTTTTTATTAGTTTAAAAAATTATTATTTTTTAATTATAATGGCAACTTTGTAATATAAACAAAATTTTGGTTTTAAAGGTCTTTTCCAAATTTTGTAAGATTAGTTTTGTTTATGTTATATAAGAGGAAGTTACTCTAGTCAATACTCATATGAGTAAGGTTAATCTAGGTAATAATCTTTATTTTAATAAAAACTTATGTGTTTACAATTACAACATATTTGAATCAATAATACATAATTTATAAGTAATGTTTTATTTTCAGCTTCACATTTAGTACTAATAAACTTTAATTTTAACCCTCATAACACATAAAACATCTCTAATTCTTATAAGCATAAAATAACAAATTTAAACTTCAATTCTTATATCATATTTTATAGATTATACAATTTAATATTTAAAAATTATTATCCCGCGCGGACACGCGGATTAAGATCTAGTTTCATTTAAATTCAAATTATGGTTTTATTGTTAAGATGTTTTAAGTTTCCGAATTATTGTTTAATTAAAGGATAATTAGACGATACATATATTAATGTGACACTGGAGATTTGAAAGGTTGTTAAGAAAGCGGGTAACGTGCCTTTTTAAGCAAGTTAAGAGTCCGACATTACATTTCGGTTCTCTCATCGTGCTTTTAGTCAAGCAGCTTTTGTTTTTCAAGGTGGATGTTGTTTCGCAACCTTTCAAATAGTTAGTCTGTTTTCATCTCAAGCTTGTTGTCAGTCGCTCTCTCTGGTTTTCAAGCGTTGTATAACTACTTTCTCATTGCGGAATGTTTCACAACATAAGCGCCGACAAAGTACTGATTGTCTTTTGCTTCCATGTTTATAATCTTTTTTCCATGGAAAAATTTTAGGTAGGTTAAATATTTGTGTTAACGCAATACGTAATACCTAATCACTTAATTTTCGAATGATATTTATATTCTTAGCAAAAAAAGAACGTTAAGAAAATGTTTACCATATTCGAGGTATTATTGCCAAGAGTCACTTATTTTCTAAAAAATATATTCATGCATAAACATAATGTAAATTAAAACCCATTAAAAGTGCATTATTCATAGCTTAAAAATAGTAAAAACAAAAAAAGACTTAGAATAAAATTAAAATGTTGAATTTAGACTAAAATAAACATGGAATGTTGAATTTGGAATAAAATAAACTAAGAATGAATTTAATTACTATAATAGTGTTTTAAAGTTTTTTTAACCGGATTTGACCTCTACTTTCTTTCTTGACAAAAACGTAATTAAAAAACTACCATTACTATTATATGTCACATATGCAACAAATATTCTAACAAATTACAAAATTCTACCAACCTAATTACGGTAGACTTAACAATATTTTGTAGACTTTTTTCTACTCGTAGATTTATTAAACAAATGTTAGATTTAGTAAAAATATATAGATTTAATTAGTATATTTTTAATTAGATTGGTAGATTTAATATTAATGATGACATATTTATATTTGGCAGGTAGAAATAAAGCATGAAAAGTTGACATTTATAGTAGATTTATCATTAGGTTTTGAGATTTTTTTGTCTTTGATGATAGTTTAATTATGGATTCGTAGACTTATTATTTATGATCGTATATTTATCTGCGATGAAAATGGTGTTTTGTGTGATGGCAAATTTATGATGTTAGTTAGTACCTTTATTTTGACGTAATAGATTTATTAATAATAACGGTAGAGCTTTTGATGCAGAATCGTCTGTAGGTTCCTCGAACAAATGATTGTAGACGTATTCGTAGTGTAGATAGATTTGTTAAACATCAGTAGATTTACTAATAATGATGGTAGGTTTATACAATCTTATATAATTACTCAAATAGTCTTCAATTGTTAGATTTATTGATGTATGTTGCTCTAGAGTTTTATGTTCAATATGATATCCTTATTTTACCGAGATAGGTAAAAAACGATTTTGTCACTTCAAAAAACACTATTGTTTCTAAATTGGCTGCACTTGGTCGTGCTCGTGGGAAACAGTGATAATGTTTTTTGTGTCGACGAAACTGATGTTCTAATGATATTTCAATACTTTTAAGTATTAATAACATGTACTTTTGTTTCGGCTATGTAAAACAACAATAGCATTTGTTTTCAATTAATCTATTTTTGGTTAATATAACTATGATTTCGGCTATATATACAAAACAAACATAGAAATAAAACATTCAAATACAATGTATTAACCCAAATGTTATACATATTACTTGAAGATCCTTTCAAAACTCATGAAGATTAAGAGTTTTTATTCGTTTTCAAACAAAACATACAACTATAACTTATGTCTTTATGTCTTACAATTTAATACAATTTTAAGGTTTTACAAAAAAACCTAAAATCATTTAATTTTTTACAAGATTATTTTAAAATAAATCTACCACCAATGATATATTATATTTTACCATTACATTAAAAAAATCTTAAAATTCTACTGTAATTCTAAACGCAAACGCTGGTCGCAAATACAGATCATAAACGCTGATTGCAAACTCTAGTCGCAAACGCAAATTGCAAACGTTAGTCGCAAACGCCTGTCACAAACACTGATAAAAAATGCCGGCTGCAAACTCTATTTTTATTATAATTTTTTTTAAATAGTTTTTTTTATAAAATTTTCTTTTTATTTTATTATATATTTTTATTATTAAAAATAATTTTTTATTAATTTTTTTTTTATTTTTTAATAAATTATTAAATTATACATAATCATAATTTGTATAATAAAATAAGTAATAAGTTTTCAAATGTTATCTAAAGTTTTCATACAACAAGGATTATTATAGTAACAATGACACTTTTCAAAACTATTTGTGTAATACTCTATATATATATATATATATATGTATTATATATATATAAAGCCTATATATTTGGGGCTTATATGGCAATATTTTTTTATTTTGATAATGACGATTGCAACTCATTAATTGATGTTTTGATAATGATGGAAACATTTCTAAAGAACCTTGAACTACTCTTTCCTTTGTTTGAGCAACTTCAAGAACTTTATTTCCTCAGCTTTTTCAACCTGAAGAAAACATTGTTTAGCTACTTCTAAATCACAACCATCCACATGCCCTTCTTTACATAGTTAGGAATCGTCGTTGCAACAAACATGTTTGTTAAAATAAACACAATTATTTCCCACTTTTTGGAGAAGAAATTTTCATTTTCTCTTTTGGATATATATTTATTTGTTTCGATGATAATACTCTAATCTATTCCTAATTTTAAATATATGTAGAGACCTAGTTGACCGGAACTTAAAGTTTGGATAGTTTTATTTTCATATAATGGAACCGAGACTAGTGTTATAGGAAATATAGTGAGAATTTTCTAGGCTGAATTCTGATGGTTTACAAGGACGGTCACTCAGAATTGCTAGTTCCTGGGATTTTTGAACTCGTCTCCAACTCTGGTTTATGTTTAGTTTGATAACAAACAAAGATTTAAGTCTAGAGGAGTTAATAACACACGTTTTTGTACCCTTTTATGCATGATTTCAATGTGTTTTGCAGGTGTTTAACCATGGTTTTTAATAGTTTTAGAGTGATTTCTACATTATGTTGTTTTAAAAGTCTATAGATACTTTGGACGAAAAAGATACAAAATGAAGCAAAACAAACATTTTCGGAGCATTTGCAAGATGACGGAAGTTCAGCACTAGACGAAGGTCTTCCCATATCTTGATCAAGCTGATTTTTGTGAACAAGATAGGCTGATCTACTGCCTTTCACGCCGTAGTGATTTGAGGAAGATACGATGGTTAGATCTCAAGTTACATGAAGCACAAGAAGGCCTGACAATCTGTCGCGAGGAGAATTAACCTGCAGTCGAGATGCCCACGGACTGGCCAGAAGAACATCCACATGTCCCCTAGCTGCCAGCTACCGGCCAAACAAGCTCTCTTGTCATGACCATGTCCACTAGGCCCAATTCTAGCCCCTTTGCATTCTTTTGACGTTACTTGTCAGGAGAGCCCAAAGCCAACCTAAGAGACGTGAGAGCTTATATAAATAACACTTCTAGAATTTCACAAGGATGTATTTACATATTCTTTTCATCACTTCACGAGTGATAGCCGTCTTTGATCTTTGTTCTTCGTTTTTTTTGTTTTATGCACTTTCTATTATTTTATTTTCTGTTTAAGGGAGAAGAGAAATCTGAACCCTCGTTCTTTATTTCTTAATCATACTTTGTATGATTCATATTAATGACAATAATGATGAATGGCATGATCATGTCCGAGTAGTAGTTTAGTTGAGTTTAAGAGAATTTTTCGTGGGGATTTCATGGTTTAATTTGATAGAAGGCTAGATCAATGGCTAAATACATTTCATAGTTCTTCGTAATATTTGTTCGCATAATTCTTTGTTGGCCACATAGAATCCATATTAGGATTGATATAACCTCTATCGTGTTGAATTTTTTAATCAGACATAGTCTATGCAAGCAATTGCGTCGTAAGATACAAAACCATACTTACGGAGTGTTGTGAGCATTAATTGAACTTGGTCTTATTGCTGAGCTTGCTGCGTGATTACCATCGAAAGAGGAATAGGTAAGTAGTTAAGATTTAGGCTTTCGTTACTTCAAAAGAAGATATAACGCGCTTTTCGTGTTTTAACTTGAGAACAAGTAGAATCGATTGCCTTGATCATTGAATTTGCTTGTTAAATCGATCCTTGAAAACCCCGATAATTTCCTAAAGTCCATATATTTGTTTTATTGATTACTTAGTCATTAAATTTGCTTGCTCGTTTACTTTATATACCGTGACAAACCTCCATTTTATTGTTTGTTCTATTCTGATTTTTCGCTTTGTTAGATTCGTTCCAAAACAACTAAGGCTACGTTGTTTGACACACTAAGTACTACATCGCACATATGTGCACTTGCATGCATTTAGGGTTATAAATTTAAAACTCTAAAACATACCCTAAACCTTGTTGAATCATGACACCAATGGCTGGATCAGGGTCGAGACGTGCACTTGCACTTGCTCCTAGCCTCCTAGTAAGGCGCTGAAGATGATTTTATCTTGTCTTTTCCAGATGGTAAGGTCTGGGTTGATGGCAAAAACATCATTGGTTGTGATTGTTGCATGTGGAATTACGGTGGAGTCGTCAAGCTAGCCAGCAAGTTCATAGCCATCAAGTAAAGCATGAATCTGAAGACTCCGCATTTGGTAAGTTGTCGAGGGGAGTTTGATCACATTTGATATGTTGACATTGAAAAGGGTTTGTGTATGTGTGTGGATGGTATCACCGAGAGTAGCTGGGGAGGTACTGCCTGAGGTATCCATAGTGATGGACCGGGGTTTACCTAATAGATATTGAAAAGAAATATATTTTTGAGAGGAAATCAATAGGCCTAATACCATATAGAATGTGCAATGTAATTCTCATTGATAAAATCATTACAACCTATATAAATAGGAGAAGAGATCCTAAAGTAATTATAGAGAGATAATGACCGAGTGATTTACTCGCCTAATTACAGTGATAGAAAAATCAATGATATTCTGTTTCCTTGACATAGTCTTGACTTCTATTTTAAAAAATGTCCCTTATATGTATATATATGTTATGAAGAGTCACAAATCGCTTTTATGGATTAATGAGAATTAATTTCCTATAACTACCGATAAACTAAACCGATTGTGTATGCTAAAAAATTATGGGTGCAAAGTGATCATAAACCAACATCTCCATTTTCACATGATAGCGAGCATAACAAGCACTAGATAAGTCATATAGAGTAAGTTCATGAATCACAACTCGGAAATCATACACTAAATGAACCATTCAACTCATACGAATACACCTGCAAATATGCACATGTTAGGGATACATATTTGCTATAACCCTAAGAATATATATAAAGGGGATGTCTCTAGGTTTTTTGTGGTTTATTGTTTATTGTCGGTGTCGTCTTGTTTAGAAGGACTAAACCCCGTATTTATAGATGTTTATTTTGGTTAGGTTAAGTTTGGGGCCAAAAGAAAAAGAAAATTGCACTTGAAGAGGGGAAGCCTTGGCCGAAGGAGAAAAGAGCAGTGGCCTAGATGCTTTCGCCCGATGGATGATGCTGAGATGAGAAAACTCGGTTGGGTATAGACAATCCTTCACCTGAGGAATTTTGAGTATCCAGCACCACCTTCTCTTACGCGCCAGACACACATGTATTCAATAAATCGGGTGATTCTTCTCAAACAAAATTTCAAATTGCTCCAAACCAGTTCCATATGAAATCTAACTAAAAACGCTATCCAGGTTCCATGTTGCAGCTCAAGCAACCAACTAAAAGGCCTCCAACAAACAATATGTTTAAGATGGTTATGTTTTGTCTGAATGAAAAGTCCCCATTTCTATGGTTCTGAGTGAATTTATTGATGCTCTTGACTTGGGGAATTGGCTGGATCATCATTTAGTCCTCTTTTGATCCTTTCTAATGATATAACATGTTAAGATCATTACAACAATAAGTACGAGAAAACTAGCTCCATGGGTACAAAACCGTATAATAACACTTAGATAATATAGAAAAAAATCTTATGAAAAACATGTAATATATAGTAACAAGGTGATAACCCGCACCCTGCGTGGGGTAAGAAATTTATAATTTTTCCGATAAATAAATTAAAATTCAAAATATAATAATTTCTAATTTTTTTAATAAATACTTTTCATTAAATTCTTATTAATAAATGTGATTAATAAAATAATATTTAGTTTTGTTTAAGTGATGAGAATTTATTTATTATATATTCTATAACATTGAAAAATTAAACTATAGTAAAATATTTTAGTCCAGAATTTTATATAATAAATTGTTATGTTGGAAATATAGTAGGAAAAATATTAAAATTTCCATAATATTAAAATAATTAGAAAGATAAATGAAGAGATATCACAAATAAATTATAAAAACAATATCTCAAATAAATAATAATATGATTTGTAAAATAAAAGCACTCACATATGTCTTTACAGACATTTATTTTTAAATAAAATTATGCAAAACAAAAAATAAATTGCACAGGGCGAGCCTGTCGATTTGTATGTTACGTACATGTAAATATCCATATGTTCTCAAAATAGGAGGTATTCATACTTCTATCGATTTGAATGATTGTATTTCAGTTACCTCAGGATCAATAGAATTTGAGAACATCCATCTAAATTACAGATATGTGTAAAACCACCTATATGATAAAAAAACATGTATTATGTAATAATATTAAGAAAATATTGGAAAATATTTAATAAATAACTTGTTAAACTCAGAAAAACCTGATGCCCATTCAATTATCCATAGCTTCAAGACACATATTACTACATTACTATAGGTCAGAAACGGAGCTAAAAGATGCCTTAAGAACGAAAGGATTGAAAGCTTGGAAAAATACTTAATTTTCTGAAATGATGAGTAAAACTGGTAATAGAAGAAGAATTTATATAGTAGATTAAGAATAGGGTTTAATGAGATCGTAATTAATGGAATTAAAATTCGAATCGGACTTGATGGAAATAAGCATAACTTTTTTTAGGCAAGTGATATTGTAATTAATGGCTCGTATTTAATGCTATGTGATCATATTTTATGATATGGGATAAAACCATATAAATTGTTTGAAGCTACCTAATTAATGGGATCGTATTTAATCATGATTTTGGCAGCTGACATTCTAATTAATAAATTTGGACTTAATCCCCTATATATTATTTGAGAAGCATTTTTTAAAGAGTATCCTTATTTTTAAAAATATTTACAGTGGTGCCATTTTGCTGCTGTGTCACCACCACATTCATTCTCACCAACCTTCTAAAAAAGACTTATTTTAATAAACTAATTACCTTATATGCTATTATCCATTTTTTTAATTTTTAATATAACCAAGAAATTTATAATTCATTTTCTGTTATGATTCATCTCCTAAAAAAATTCATAACCAATAATTTTATACAAAATAATTAAACGAAATCAAAATTTACAAATAATTTATGATATACATAAAAACATAATTTTTATTTTAATATAACCAAAAAATTATAATTTATTTTCTGTTATGATTTATTTCCTACAATTTTATATTGTCAAAATAATTTTGTTTAATTTTTCTTAATTTTTCTTAATTTTTAATATAACCAAATAATTTATTTTTAATTACTACTTTGCTTAATTTTGTTTTCTCTTACCAGAAAATAGTTTTTTTTTAAAACATACTATATTGTCAACATAAAAATTAATATATAAAAAAACTGGATTAAAATATTCTACTATAGTTTAATTTTTAAATTACACAAAACTAAATAAATAATAAACTACTCACCCCGCGCAGAGCGCAAGTTATCACCTAGTGTAATATATTTTCGAAATCACCAAGTTTATGGCAAGGCATATTTTTTAAAGTAACAAATTTATTTGATTGAATGATTATGAAAAAGTTAGAATAATAACTTTCCTTTCATAATGAAAACACAATAAATAAAAATTATAGGTTTGCGATTTTGGTAAGTGTTATTGTATAATGGATTCGTAATTAATAGAATTAATTGAATCAAACTTATTTTGTGACTTAATGAAAGTGGACATAATTAAGTCACTGAATGTAAATAATTTTGTTGGCCATTATTCCTAATTTTTGGAATAAATAGAAGTAGATTTATATTATTCTATTTTTTATTACTAATGATACATAATAATTTTTATATAAATATATATTTTCTGTTTATATCTAAAAACAGAAGGTGGATAATGGCATATAATGTAAATAGTTTATAATTTTAATACCTAAGTAATTTATAGATATCTAAAAGAAAGTGATTGGGAAACATATGAAATGTCTTTGTAAAAGTGGTTGTGTGCTTGTTATGTTGTATTCGATGTCTTAAGTTCGATTTTTCAAAAACGAAATTAGTATTTTTTTATTTATACATAATTTTATTATTATTAATTTCATTAAATGATATATCAGAATGAATGTGGTGGTGACAAATCAGCAAAATGGCTCCATTGTAAATTAAAAAGTTTGTGAGAATGTTTCTCAATTAATATATAGGGGATATTTGTTTGTATTCAAGCAAAACAAAAAGAAAATCAAACAATATAAAAAAGAATAGAAACTTACATAGAACGCTTGACCATCACTCTTGTAAACCATATTAGACAACAACAAGCTTAGATAATACTCCCATGTAATTTACATAGATCTTATCGACTATACCAATTCTTACCCACATCCATAAGAGACATCCAAAATAAGCATTCCTAGCCTCTTTAAATTTAAAGCATGCAGTCTCATCAAAGGAATATCCATCGAAGAACATGTCGACTCTTACCCATTCAAGTTCATGATCACACACACAGTTTTATCTCCAGTTTCTTTCCTCTCCCTTTTATAACTTGATTGATTTTTCTTTATCTCGTTCGCAATGGTTAAATTTTTAGAAATTATAACTGAATATAACCACAAGCCAGTTTACGCCTTTAGACATAATTCTCAACCACCTCTACAACCTACGCTCGTTAAAAAATAAAAACATTTTGTACCTAAGTATAGTTTCTACTAAATACACTTTTCAAAAAAATTATATGTTGAATTACGTTGTACATGTAGTAACGGATACAATAAATGAAGGCTTACACTTGGAATCCTTTGCAACACATTCAATTTACATTTTATGTGGTATCCAACTAAGTTTGAAGGAAAAGAACACAAAAAGTTACATCATGATCTTCTAATTAATGTCCACAATATTCATAAACAATGTTTTAGCTACAAAGTTTATTTATAAAAACATGGTTACAATTTTAGAACTTTGATTGACCTAGAGAGATTCAATTAATTTTTAAGATTACTCATGTCTAACATAATCACTAAATGACTAGAGTATTTCTAAGAATTCAGAAATTTTTAATGAGACAAATCTTCAGAAAATGAAAAAAGAGGGAAGCTTTTTAGTTCAAGATACAACTTAAACATATTCATTATGGGAAATTTTCGATTAACAACTCCAATAAATTGCATAACTTTAGGATGAAATTAAATTACTTTATGAAATGAATTAAAACAATTGTAAGTTAAACAAATTATATATAAATATAGGGTATGAAGTACATTTAGAAAGTAGACCAAAATACACAATTTCAAGCTAAATATATTATATGTGAAATATGATGCACAATTCCAAGCTAATGGTACAAATGATCTATCATTAGCTAGTTTATAGGATCTACCAATAATTATGTAACCTAAAATGGACGATGACTTGTCTAAAAGGAAAGAATAAGTAATGATCATATTTTGTGACAAATTCATGCACTTGACTCATATGGTATCAGATCTTCGTACTGTTTGGAAACAAAAATATCTAACATATATATTTCTTTGGGTCAACAAATAACCTAATATTAACATTTGGATTCATTAATAAAAAGGGAGAGCGTGCGGTACTGGTTTTTAAGTTGTAAACTTTCTCTTGTGTGCAAGATGATCAGACACCAAAACAATTCTGACAATGATTCCGGTGTTGACACTGAGGTGCGTTGCATCTCTTGTCAGCAAGTGGTTTACCTCACGACGTTGGCACCTACAAGGAGTGCTATGATGGGGGCCCGTGAGAGAAGGGAAAACTTCAAGCAGCACGTCGACGCCCACAAGGCCAGAGATGATTTCCTTCGCTCTCTCGATCATGAAAACTTCACAGACGTTGTTTTCATTGCATCCTCCAAGGATAGTGCTCCCTCACCTCCTATTCGCGCTCATAAAGTTGTTTTGGTTCGTTCTCTATTATCTCATGTTAAAATTAGTTTCTATGATGAGTTGTTATATCTTTGATTGTTCTCTACTTAGTATTCAATTTGTATGCAAAAATTATAATTATTTGAAGTTCCTAGAATTGACTCACAAATCTATGTCTATCGTTATCTATTTAAATTTTAAATATGAATCCATTCAACTTAGCTACCCATGAAATTTTATGCTGAAATAGGAGTTGCAACCATATGTTATTATGTTCTACTACGCTTGTCCTAATGCAAGAACTATGTTTTTTTTTTTCAAAGTTTTCTACTACGCTGTCACATTTGAGAGCTCTTCATGTTTTATAAAACACCGTTTCGTGGAGTGACTATTCTTCCATAAAATTTAATCTCTTTTCCAAATGCTGATAATTTGAATATTGTTACCAAGTTAATCTTTCGACAGTCTTCAAAGCAATACTTGAGAATGAGACGAAAAAGCCATAGCAGCACAATCAAGATCAATGACGTATCATATGATACTCTTCGCACTTTCACCAATTATCTCTATACGGCTGAAGCATGTCTTGATGAGCAAATGGCATGTGCTCTTTTGATCATGTCAGAGAAATACACAGTGATACATCTCAAGAATCACTGTGAGAAATATCTGGTTAAAAAACTGAGTCCAAAGAAATCTCTCATGGCCTATGTATTTGCCCACAAGTACAATGCACAAAATTTGTTAGATGCTGCACTCTTGCAGAGGACAGAAAATATGGAAAACGTTACTAAAAGTGATGAATACAAGGAGATCGTGACAAAGTATCCCCTTCTTGTCATTGAAATTTATGAAGCTCATTTAATAAAACAGGTTAAAAAAAGAAGCGGCAAGAGTAAATTATGTTCTAAGAGGATCAACAAATTCGACTAGATCACCAGCAGATCAAGAAACACGCTTTCAATTCACAAATTATTTTTAATGGAGCCTTGAGCATATAACTTTTAGAAAGAAGTCAAAGAGCACTCAGACTTATAGAGAGAAAGTTTGTGTGAAGTACAAATTGTTATCGAACAGCAAAATTTATCATTTGATCGTCCTTTTTTATTATTTAACCAATTTCTTTTTAAATATTAGTTCAATGATTTTCATGTACTTGGTCGTATGTTAATTGTTTCTTTAATATCAATCATGTTAAACTCTTGAGAATATCTCATGCTTTAGTTAGGGCATTGATGGAGAGAACCTGGTAGTGACATATATTCATGAACAGTTTCAAATATATATATATGATAATGTTGTTAATTTAAGAAGTTTATAGAAAACCTTAAAATTAAAAAAACTAAGGGTCAAATTTTTTTTTGCCCAGAAAAATGCTGAGTAAACAATTTGCTTATAAACAAATAAAAATGTGTCGAGGTATAATTTTTTTAGTGACTAAAAAATTCATTCATTAACTTTTAGTGTAATGTTTGCATGGGGAGAAATAACTGAAGAAACAAATTAAATCAGCAATAGAGTTTTTAATTATTCATTAAGACATTAATAAAGAATCTTAAAACGTGTGTTTGCCTTAATTTGATTCTCTCTAAATTTCTCGTTTTTTCTGTTTGAACTTCGACATAATTTACAACAATATCTCTTGTGGTTTCTTACTTTAGCTCCTTCATATTTTTTGTTTTTTTTGTTTTAAGTTAGATGAATTTTATAAGACTTAAAATCAGCTTTCTAATCCAACTTATTATATGGGTTTTCTTTCCTAACCCCAATAGAAAACTGTACCTTTGATTTTCTGACCAAGCTTGTTCATTCACCTGACCATCTTCAATCAAGAAATCAAATAATTTGAGCACACTATCGGATATAGCTCGGGATTAGTTCGAGCAATGTGTTACAGTTCACTAATATAAATGAACTTATCATACTACGATAGATCATTATCAACAAAAAAAAAAACTCGAAACTATCCGGAAAAACATATGACCAAACAAAGTTATTCACTTTTTTAAATAAAATATTATAAGCAGTTTGTATGAATCTCACAAATATTTAAAATCATGCAAAATTAGCAATTGACAGTGCATAAGCGATAAACATTTGAGAAAATGATAGCATGGATTATATCATATATACATACCTTCGACACAAGTTTTAAGAGCTGCTTTGAGATAACCAATTGTTGGTGGCTTCTCTGTATATATATGTCTATCATCGCCTCGATCACTGCACCAACGGTTTATATGAGATGAAGTTTGACGTCAATGTCTTGGTGGGTTTCTGGGGTGAGCGTATATGATTCCGATGAAGGATGATGATGGAGAGTGGAGACTCCAAGAAGCACAATCAAATTATCTGAAGCAAAGACGGGAGTGGAAGGGGCTATAGTAGAATATGAAAAGTAAAGAATAATAAAGAGGAGTTTGTGAGAATTAAATTGTATTTGGGACCAAGTGAAAAGTATTACAGTGAAGTATATTGTAAGCTGCAGGGAAAATAAAACAAATAGATTATTATTCAGAATTTATTTTTGTTATACAAGTGTCATGATTATATGAGTTCACTTTACAGTGTCTCGAGAGTTCTCTTCTACTTTTACATAGTAGATTAATTATGTTATGGCTGTAGAAATGAAATAAATGTATTCCTCAAATCTTTCGAATATCGTAATAGCAACAAATTATTAAAGGTTTAAGTGATCAGTTGCTTGTCATTGTTCAAGAAATCTTATAGTTCCTCATAACTTCATCTCTCTAAAACGGTTTTACACTCTCTCATTCTTTCAAGAGTCAAATACGCTTTCTCATACCCATAACATATATCTGAAATGTCCCTTATATATGTGAATGCAAGAGATACGTTATGAGATTCTTTTTGGGGAAACTATGAGAAATAACTTCATATAACTACAAGTAAATTAAATTGATTGGGTATGCATGCCGACAACTCATGGGTGCAAACCGACCGTATACCAACATCTTTCACTGTGCATGATAGGGACCATAGCATGCACTAAATAAGTTTTACAGATTAAACTCGTGAATCATAACTTAAAAATATTAATACAGTAAGTGAACAGAGCAACTCCTGTGAGTATACCTGCAACTATGCAACTGTTAGAAATACATACTTGCTACAACCCTATAAAAATATATCAGGGGGACGTGCCTAGATTTTATGTGGTTTATTTTGGGGTTTTTTTTAAGGTTAAAAACGAGTATTAATATATGAGGAAAGAGCAGCGTTCAAAGTTGTTTGACCGATACATCAGGCTGAGATGAGGAAACTCAGTTAGGTGAAGAAAAGCCTTGTCTCGAGGGGTTTTCGGGCCGAGGGATCTTGAGTGTTCTGCGCCATTTTCTCTTTCGTGCCATAAAAACATGTATTTCATAAATCGAGTGTATCGTCTCTAACACATCTCCTAATGACTTAAAAACCAATTCGAAATGAAATCTAATTAAAATGCTATTCTGGCTCCACGTTGCAACTCAATCAACCAACTAATAGGCCTCCGATGAACAACTTATATCTGACGAAGACGAACCATGCGATGACGATGTGTTTTCTTTGATTATGTTTCAAGTTGTTGGTGTTTTGCTTGAGTTGTTGGTGATTTTGTTTGAGACGTGATTTCAATTATTTTGGTTTTAAAAAGTTTTGTAGTTACCTCAGTTGGAAACAAGGTGAGTGTTTTCTAAGCTTTAAGTCGAGTTAAGTTTAAGAATTTTATGTTCAATTAGGCGTTCATAATCTTCATCCTCCAACTCAAGGGGGAATATTGGCATATATTTTCACAGTATGCAAGATGCTATCTAAGATTGTTTTATCACCATAAGACATGTGTGCATAACCGGATCAGTTGACAGACGTTTTAACCAAAATTTTGGAAAACACAAGTTTTAACTATTTTTCGTCTAAGTTGAATATGTATAATTTACACTTTTAACTTGAGGGGGAGTGTTAAGAAAGTATCTAGAATATTTTATTTAAGTTTTTTTGTGTATTTAGAAATTGTGTATATCACTGTGCGATAAGGATCAATTAAGTTTGTAATAAGGACAAAATCTAATTTTAGTTTATCATGCAAAGTGTATATAAAGCAGTTGCCAACGATCAATGTAAACAACAAGTTCTCCCGAATATTTATATTACTTTACACATACTACTCTGTCTCTGTTTTTTTGTCTTTCTTTTTTTACTTACAGCTATGTTTGTGGTTTCTTTCCTCTTTCTTTTTTCACTTAGCTGGTCAATTTTTCTTTTTCCTTTTACGGTATTTTTTGTTATTTTTACCAACTGTTTTTCCTTGTATTTTTACAGCATTATTTTCTTTTTATGAGAGCCGAATTCTCCCTAAAGGGAAAATATACTAGAATCCGACGAACCACTCATTCCACTTCCACTCCTATGCACAACCGTCACCAGAACACCCTCTTGGTCGATAAATATCTAATATAGGTCGATAAAAAGCTATGCTTATCTACAAATAATTCTTAATTTAATTTAATTCTATTTAAAATTGTGCGAGTGCGATTAATCATAACATTTTCAAAATTATACTTGAATAATTTTATAAATTTTAAATTTTCATTCATAATGGTCTAATCTTATAGTCTCTTAACTTATTAGGAGTAATAAACTTGGTTTTTTTTTACTAAGTGTCTTTTGTTTGTGATGAAGTTTATATTATTTTAGTAAATTTATTTAGTAATTTAAAATTATATACATAATATTTTATCTAAAACTAACAATTTATCACAAATATAACTAAGTAAAATGTATAGACTAGTAAAAATTATTGGTATAGACACGTAACAGTTACGTATGTATAGACTAGAAAATAATTTATTATCATCTAGTTTATTTGTTGCATCTAGAATTACGTATCCAAATATGGACCTTGAGTTGGCTAAAAAAGAAATATAAAATATGATCATATTTTGTGACAGATTTAAAGCATTTGACGCATATGGTATCATATCTTCATATAAATTGGAAACAAAAAACCTAGCATATATAATTATTTGGGTCAACAAATAATATAATATTTAAACTTGGATTCAGTAGTGAAAAATGAGGAGCGTTTCTGATTTTCTAAGTTGTTAAAGTACCTTGTGTACAAGAATGAAGAGACACCACCCTTGTCCTATTGACTCCGACAGTGATCCTGATATTGAAACGGTTGTGCGTTGCATCTCTTGTACAAAATATTACCCGTCCCCTAACAATGTTAGCGATTGCAAGGAGTGCTACGATGGCTTCGACGATGCTGAGGAAAAGCTTATGCAGGAGATCAATGTCCTCAAGGCCAAAGCTGATTTTCTTTGTTTATCATCTTCTTTAGATCATGACAGCAACTCCAGGACCTTCACAGATGTTGTTCTCATCGCAACCTCCGAAGACGCCCCCCCCTCGCCTCCAATTTATGCTAATAAATATGTTCTGGTTTGTTCTCTATTTCTTCACATTTCAAATATCGTATGGGACATTAGTTTCTATGATGTGTTATTTTATTATTTTCTACTATATAATTTATTTGTGTATCTATTTGATAGTTTATACATATATGTTTGTAATTTTAACTAGGATGAAATAGAAGTTGCAACCATATGGTATTGTTTTAAGAAGGGCATTGCATTTTTTGTGCTTTTAATGATTATATGTGTTGATATGACTGATGATGTCTTATCCATATGTATATTTCTTTGTGTAGTTGGTGCTTATAACGATGATTTGTGTTGATTGCTTCTATATATAATGAGTTATTTTAACTTTTCTTCTTAATTTCTCTACCAACTATTCAGTTTTACAGTTCTTCATTCAATACAAAAACTGGAGTAATTCATTAACCACTTGAAATTTTCGAAATTGACTCACAAAAAAATCATTTGTGCAGCTTTATTTGTTTCAAGTTCAGATGATGGATGGATTTTCAACTTTGCTTTACATGGAATTTAAAGATGATATAAAAGTTAAAATATTACTCTATTGTGTTTAGTTAGTAGGCTTTAACTAACGAAACCATGTTTATAGGAGTATTGTCTTTTTATACGCTTTTGTTAGAACCTGAATTCCAAATCTTGGCATGTGAGTTCTTTTTAGGGTTAGATTGTACGTAAGATGGTCTGTCACATGTATATATACCATGAAATTTAAGATGATATAAAAGTTAAAATATTACCTTATTGTGTTTAGTTAGTATGCTTTTCCAAACGGATCTATGTTCTTAGAACTATTGTGTTTTTTATACCATTTTGTTAGAACTTGAATTCCAAATCTTGGCATGTGAGTTCTTTTTATGGTTTGATTGTACGTAAAATGGTCTGTCACATGTATATGTATCATTTTTCCATAAACATTTGACATTGTGAATATTGATGCCAGGTAAGTCGTTCACCTGTTTTCAAAGCAATGCTTGAAAATGAGATGGAAGAAAGTCGTAGCAGCACAATCAAGATCAGAGACATCTCTTTTGGCGCTCTTCAAACTTTCGTCAACTATCTCTACGGAGATGAAGAATATCTCGATGAGCAAATGGCATGTGAACTTCTAGTCATATCAGAGAAATACCAAGTGATACATCTCAAGAGTCACTGTGAGAAACTTCTGGTAACCAAGCTAAGTCCGGAAAAGTCACTTGTGGCCTATGTGTTTGCCAACCAACACAACGCAAGAGACCTGCTTGATGCTGCGTTGTCAACAATCATTCAAAATTTGAAAACAATCATTTTAAGCGAAGAATACATGGAGCTCATGAAAAAAGATCCAGGTATTATTGTTAAAATATATGAAGCCTATTTCTCACAACATGTTGCAAGTAGTAGCACCAGCAAAGCTGGTTGACATGGTCTAAAAGTGAACAATTCTTAAACAAGAGTGTTTTTCCCTCTTTTTCCCCTTTAAGTTAGAAGAACACATTTTGGTGAGAAATACATTGTTTTAAATACTAAAATCTATTGTAAGACAGAGAATGTATGTTTCAATTTGGTTATCTTATGCTTTGTATAATGACTTTGTAATGTCTCTTTCAAATTAATAAAATATATTTTGTCTAAAAAAAGATAGATAACGTATGTTTTATTTAATTTCTTCTTCTTGATGCCATATATTGAGGCAGTATTTTTTTCTCTGAGTCATTGCAACAGAAAGGCGATGGTTGAGAGTTATATGAAAACCTAAATTTGAGAAAAATTGTTGTTTTATTTTCATAAATTGGTTATGCATTAACAGTTTTAAAACAAATGTTCTAGATGGGATGTGCACTTTCATTTAAAACCCTGGCCAAATTAAGATCAGCTATGTGAGCTCAGGAAAAAATGAAATAAATCTTTTAGCTCTGGTAAAAACGAAAATAAGCTAACTATCTGTAGGAAAAAAAGAAGAAAATCTATCAGATCGGAAAAAAAGAAAAGATATTAATTTTCTTGAAGTAGTATCAATATAGTTGTATCTACTATATATAACACGGATAATTCTCTACAGTTGTTTGCCATGTCAACATTGAAGAAAGTACCACGTGTCAATAATAAAAAAACGGTAAAAAATATTCTTTTTGTTGGTAATTGTTAACTAAACTCTTCGTGCAATCGTTTCGCCTTTTCTCCCTTCTTTTCATCTTCCTAAATGCCATTAAACCCATTACCATTTTCTTTCAAAGTTCAATGTATGGAATTTAATGATGAATCTCTTCTTCCCCGCGAAACTTCCTTAAAATGAGAAATTTCATCTATTCCTTTCTGGAAATTTTTGTTCGTACCGAAGAACCCCACTCTCGCTGTGAGGAAGAATATTTAAAGAAGTTCAAGTTTTAGATCTTTCGGCTTGATGACGTGTTATACTCGTATTCACAAACTCGCACAAAGATCTAAAACTTGCACTTCTTTGAATCTTCAGGTATTTGTCTCGGAGATATTCTCGATCTGTACAATTCAGTGATTGCTCCTCCTGCTACATCTCGAGTTGACTAAGAGGAACTCATGGAGCTAATGTTGAAATGAGACATTGGTATATAGTATACTTTTCCCTATTGAATCTTCATAGTGCTTGTATAGTTACATTCGGAGTGTGTTCTGCAATTCACATGATTCATTTATTCCTTAGGATTCACTAATGCTTAAATCTTGATGGTTAGAACCTAAGAGTCGAGGCCAAAATGGTGGGGCTGGTCCTATGTGAGATGAATTCAGAAAGCATCGGCGGTAGTAAGGTTTGCTTAAGGTCATGTAAAAGACAAGACTAACCTCTCCGCCATGGACTTTAGGTAAATCGTCCCAACTGTGGTGACATTGATTCAATTTGTGAAGATAAAATTAAAGAGAACATAGCTATGTTATTTATTTTATGCCTGTGAATAATAATGGACTTTATCTGAGAACTATTGCCACTATGATTGCCCATGCAAAGTGCATGTGGTAATCCTAGATTTAGATTATACAAAAAAGTTTTTCCATCAAGTCACTGATATGGACGTCATGAATATGTTTTAAATGAAGACAATCAAATGATCAAACCTCTCCGGATTGTATAGATTATTTCTTATCGCAAATGAAGTTTTTTGTATGGCACAGTCAGAGAACACAATGACTTATGTGTTTTGTTTCGTGTTTATGTCTTTTTAAGTCAATAGTATTATCTTCTACGTTTATTCATAAACTTATATGTGGATTTTTTCATCATGTTCAAGACACTTGAACGATTCCCGAAATGCAGCTATCTCTCCATTGATATCAACGACAAACCTGCCAAAGAAATTGAGGTGCTCTTTCAGAGTTTAGATTTAGCTCATTTACCAAAACTCAAAAAGATTTTCAGAACAGTTACAAAGAGTATATGAAGTTTACAACTACCTATCAAGACCTCTACTGTCAACAAATATGTATATCTATCTATTTATATACACATACAATTATATGTGCATATAGATTCATATTTGTATGTATCAAGGTCATATCAATAGCTCTTCATGGACACAAGATGTGTATCAGCCTTATTCAACTGCATGATCTCTTTTCACTGATCTCTGGTTTTAGTAAAAGTGACGAATACAAGGATCTTCTTCTTGTCATTGAAATTTATGAAGCTCATCGATATTCGGATTCAGCCAAGGCGATATGCGTGAGATATCACTCGACATCGAAAGGGAGGAGCTCGAAGCATTGTGGGGTCACACTGGGGTATGCACATACAAGCCCGGAGTGAACAAGAGCACCAGGATTAGGCACTCAGCCTTGAGGTATGTGCAAAGAGCTATTGCACATACATTATTTGCGCGGAAGGAGTGTGGAGCTGTCCTGACCAAGGAGCTGGAGATAATGGATGACGGTCTGGTAGAGATCATCCAAGAGACCCGGAACGGGACTGAGCTGAAAGGAAGTAGGAGGAGTACCGGGTTAATCACGATTTTGCTCAAAGAGATCCTCCACTACAAGTCGTGGATGATTTCCACACCAAGCGCTAGGCCTCAAATAGGCTGTGGAGGAGTTGTAACTGCTATCCTGAAGGGACACCACGTCCTCACATCACACCGAAACTTAAAGTACCACTACAAAACCTTTGTACATAGGTATTTTTCTTTTTTATTTTGCTTTTTGTTTGAAATTTTTGCATTTTTCTTAGGAATGTATTCTTCCTTTCGTCTATCACACAGGGACTGTGTGATTTAAGTTTGGGGGAGTACATAGTACATGCATTCATATATTTGCATAGAAAAACACAAAAAAAAAATTTGAAATTTTTTTTGAAAATTATCCTACAAAAAGAAATCATTTAGTTGCATTTTCATTTTAGGATTGAGTATAGATGCATTCATTTAGGACTCATAGCATTTGCATAGGGTGTAAGGTGTAATGAATCCTTATAATTAGCCATTTTTAAGTCATGAAGTCAATGCCTTAGTTCTTGTTTGTTTGATGTATTCTGAATTAGACTGAGCTTAAGGCAGCACCACATTTGGAATTCATCCTCTAAAATTTGGTCTTGGCTAATGCATTGTGATTTGAACCACTTCCCTATTGAACTTGAACCGTTAATATTGAAAGTTTAAATATCTTGTTCATGCTTGTTATCAACTCATAGATTTCAGATGGACTTTCTTTCCCTTTTACCACCCTTTTGCTAGTCCAAGTACCAGATCACACCCAAAACCTTAACCTTGCTTGAAACCATAAACACTTTTGTGAGCGTATGTGAGGCCTTTGCATTTTCGAATTTTCTTAGGCAAAAAGTTATGGGTTTAGGCTACAAAAGGTGTATTCTCATGTAGACGTTGGCTCACAACTCGAGTCAACACTAGGATAGGTGGTTTAGAACTGGAACGGCTTGATACTGATATAATAGGCCGATATCTCTGGGTAGACTAGGAAGGGAGGGTTCTGAATGTTCATCTGAGGAAGAAGAAGGAAAGAAAAAGGGGAATTCACTGAGTTAGATGGGGACATGTATCAGGAGATGGCGGCAACAAATAAGGCTCGAAACAAAAAGAAGAAAAGGTGGTTCCAAAAGAAGCAAAGAAGGCCAAATCATCAAAGTCAAAACCAGCCAACAACACCAAAGGTGAAACACAAGGAACGCCGACAAGTGATGCATGAGGTTTTCAACCTTTGGTCAATCCTCAAACATACATGTCATTGTAGTATTTGAGGTGTCAATCCACTTGGGAAGCTAATGAGACTTGAGATATAGAGAACTATGCCAAGCTAAGCTAATAGAGAAGGTTTTGAAATCTAACAACCTAAATGATTACCAAAAGAAAAGAGAAGAAAAGCTAACACAACCTAAGCAAAGACTAAGAAAAGAAGAAAGCTAAACAAGGCAAAACGAGACACAAGCTTGGACTAAGATGAACTAATGACAAAAGAGGTTCTTAGGATGAGATAATTGATATAATTGATGCACATGGGCGATCAATGATGGCTTATAACAACATCTAGACCTTGGGTCTTAGATGGTAATGCTTAGGCATAGGGTTTCTAATCAAGACTAATTCACTGTCGTGATAGAAGTCACTTTGCTATCTTATCACTATAGACTAGCTCTCGCTCAGCAGTACAATAAGGATAGCAAGCAAGAATACCCAACCCTATAAAGCCGAAATCCCCCTAGACAGATGGTTCGTCTTAATCTAGGAAGGGTAGATCTCTTGTTTATGGGTTTGGCTAAGCAAGCACGTGGTGTTCATGTCAAGCCGCCTATTTTCTTTAGACTAGTTGATCAAGCTAGACTAAGCATTGAGAACAATAAACAAGAAATGATTAAAATCATTAAATGCATAAACATCAAGATCTATCACCATAAATCTTTCACACCCATAAAACCACGAAATCTACTCTCTAATCATATGTTTAACCTCTAGATCCATAAGGAAATAAAAGTTAAGCAATGGTAGAGAGAAGATCAACAAGAAGAAGTAAAATAAAGGTAAAGGCTTTACCAAGAAATGCTAAAGAACAAGTCTTGATTAAACATAAACCTAAAAGAAAAGTTCTTGAACTCAAGAACAAAATAAAAGGTTAAACATAAATCCTAATAATGCATAACCACGAAATCCTATGAAGAATATGTGGCTAAACAATATTGGAAGGCAAGAAGAAGAAGAAACAAATAAGAGAAGTGCAAAAACTAAATTAATATCAAAAGTATTTACAAAGTTCTTGAAAATAAAGAGAAACTAAGAACAAACTAAAAATTTCTAAGAGGGAGCTCATGAGAAGGGGGCTAGACATTTATAGGAGAGCCACAAAAACCCTAGTGAACCTTATCCTCACAACCAAATGGGATCCAATGCTAAAAGCAAACTTTGGACTCTTGTGCTCTTTGGACTTTAGCTGCAACGTCTTCATACAGTTATTATAACCTGATTTTGGCTCCAAGCTCTTGTCTTCCCAGCAGAAGATTCATCAGGCAGAAGTCGTTATGCATGCCCGTTATACACTAGCTTGCCGAGTTGCCTAGACCGATGCTCACTGTTTCCCCAATAACTTCCGAACCACCGATCGTAATGACTTGATACCTCCACCAGACGAAAGCTAGCTCGATCCTCTACAAATTGTATGGAGATATCAGAAGCTGAATCGAGCCAGAAGCCTTTCGTCCGAGCTGATCTTGCCACAACGGGTTGTCCATTTTGGTTTAGTTGATTGATCTGGAAGCAGACGTCTTGCTTCATATCAGGATGAGGTCGTTGTGGCTGACCGTGGTGGCTGTAGAAGTCTTCTCTTTTGCTCCTTCTTGCCTTGGCTGCTCATTAGTTCTTCTCCCAAACTCCATAGAACCTCCACAGGCTCCAAAAGTACCTGCCAAGCACTCCAAACATGCAAAATATGCAATGCCTATCNAACGGGTTGTCCATTTTGGTTTAGTTGATTGATCTGGAAGCAGACGTCTTGCTTCATATCAGGATGAGGTCGTTGTGGCTGACCGTGGTGGCTGTAGAAGTCTTCTCTTTTGCTCCTTCTTGCCTTGGCTGCTCATTAGTTCTTCTCCCAAACTCCATAGAACCTCCACAGGCTCCAAAAGTACCTGCCAAGCACTCCAAACATGCAAAATATGCAATGCCTATCCTAAAACTAATATGAATGAAGATGGGACAAAAACTAATCAATGAATGCATAAAAGAGACCAAAACCTATACTAAATTCATGCTAAAATGATGTAAAATATGGAGATAACAACAAGGAGCCAAAAAGCCGAAACCGATCTCCGACAAAGAAGAAGTCCCCCAAATATGACCAGGAAAGGTAAAATCGAGGAGGAATAACGGGTATAAGGGACAGATTTGACTAGGGTAGAGAACGAAATAGGTGTTTGGGTATATAATAATATATCCTTGTATGCATCCATTAGTTTTTATCCTTACCATTTTGCATTGAGAAGATTCCCTTCATGAGTGATCCCGTTTAAACACTTAACCCGTTCGCACTACGAGTTCATCTTTAGCTCGTTACCTGACCTTGAACCAAGTGAGTTGATTGATAAGCATGAATAGGATCCACGCTTTAAATTTTCTAATGAATGTTAAAGGGAATTGTGAATTTGAATGTGCATAAATGTGGTTAAGGCTTTTTGAGTAAGTAGAATTCGGTCTACATCCTAGAAACCTGAACTTAGACATTGACTCGACCTCTTTTAAATGACATTTTGGATTCAAACGTACACTCTATATTTCAAACCTCACCCTTCCGGTTGGTTTTTGCTTGAGGACAAGCAAAAAGGGAAGTTTGGGAGTGTTGATATCTCTGTAAATTACACCTTTTTCACTTGCATTTCATACTAGTTAGGATCCCTTTCATGCATTTTTATCTTAATTTTTTGCTTCATTTCCACTCATGTTAGGTCTAGATGCAGTAGGTTAGGTCTTTGCATATTCTTGCATGTTTTGGAGTGTTTTCTCAGGTACTATGGTGTATGGGGGATGATCCGAAGAAGAAAGTCCAAAGAGAGATCAGGAAGAAGGAAAACGGACGATATCGAGCGTGGATCACGGCTCCTTAGCCGATATGGGCAAGCGCATGGGCGAACCTCGACGAGTAGCAGCAACTTGATCCCAAAAGAGGCACCCCGGAATGAAGGTCCAGCAAGGTGATCCATTGAAGACAGATATCATAGCAACGCATCAGCATTAGCCTGATATCGGCAACAAGTAACGAACTTAACAACGGCGAGATCCCGAAATCGTTCCCCGATATGGAGGTTGCCCGAAGATCACAAGAAGTTAGCATTTTGGCTTGCTTCCATGACATGCAGCCGATACGCTACAGTCCAAAATAGTACTTATTTCGGGCAAGTGATCCCAATGCTTTAGGTTTTTCCTCTTTTATGTATAATTACACATTGTCCCCCACGCTTATCTCTCTCTCTCGTTCCACTTTTATTTTTCTGTCTTTCTTGTAACCGAAAACTCTTAGTTCTTTCTCCATTAAAGTTTGTTTAAAAGCTTGAATCTTTTATGATATTTTTAAGTTATCAAGTATTGTTTCATAGCATTTCTTGTAAAAGCTTCTTCCTTTTCTTGTTTTTGACTATCTTGCAAGCCATGAGTCACCTTCTTATCCTTATGGATCTTGAGATTTCTGATGTAGAAGTTTTTAAGCCTTAATGATATACTCATATATTTCGCATATTTATCATGCATTTAGAATAAGTTTTCATCCATATTTTATTTATAGCTAAGTATAATCATAGTATTTGATCATTTATAGGATTTAGAACATTTGCATTTGCATTTGCATTTTCTTTTGTATATATGCATCATTCAGGTTATTCTATGGATTTGGCGACAATGTGGAAGCTGGAAACATAAGATGATGAGCTAGGAACAAGTAGAGAGCAAATTAATGTCATATGACTTGCTGTACCGAGATGTTGTAACCGATTCAAATCCATGCCACCTAAAGCGACTTAAAGATCAGACTATACAAAGACTTTCCATTCCGATTCAGCCTCTGTAATCTTCATAAAACTCATATAAAATTGAGTTACCTTTCGTTCAGAGGTTATTTCAAGTCATTATGGTCAGTGGTTCAGAAGATACGGATATTTAAGTAACAACATGTCCGTCTGGAAGTTTGGCGACCAATTTCGTTAACTGAACGATCAGCTCGGATGAAGGGTTTTTCATTGCGATTTAGCCTCTACAGTCTTCATGAGAGTTTTAGGAAATTGAGTTAGCTTTAATTTGATGGTGATTTCAAGTCAAACGGTGCAGTAGTGCAAAAGATACAGATCGATCAATTCATGTACCCGAACCAAAAGATACCACTTGCAAGTGCTCCAAAAAGTGTTTATGCTTTAGTAAAAGTGGGATTAGAGAGGTCCCTTGTCCCTTGTACCTTGCCCCTTGTCCCTTGCCCCTTGACCTCTCTTTTAAGGCCAAGAGCCATGTTTAAAACTCTATATAAGGAGTGTGTGTGTGCTAGTAATAATCATTCAGTTTTTAATCAAGTCTTTTTATCTTATAAGTTTTCTCTTGTTCTTGATTGTTCTTGCTTGTTCTTGATAGTTCTTGTTTGTTTCTTGCTATTTCTCTTCTTAAAAACTTTTGTATTTTGTATAAATTTCAAGTATCTTCATCCTTCTAAAGTCAAATCCTTCTTCTTCTTAAAAACCGCTTATGTTCATCAGCTCTAAACTTATGTTTAAGAGAGGTATGAACATGAGTTGTGAGTAATCCACCAAGGTTTGGGGTTGGGATGATTTAAGGGGGTTGAAAACTAGATTTTGGATATTTTCTTGTTCTTCATCTAATTCTCTTCTTGGATTTGGGGGTTTTAAGGTCTAGAGATTCTCGATGGAGATCTCTTTAATCTAGGGATTTCCTTGTCCCAAAAAGACTTAAGAAATCCCTTAAAACCAAATCCAAGAGACTAACTCATCCTTTCCCATACACCATGGATGTTTAGGGAGCTAGTTAAGCCACTTTTTAAGATCTATGCTTAATGTTCTTCATCTTATCTTTCCACCAAACACCATGGGTTAGGATGATAGAGTGAAGAAAGGATTTACACCATACACCATGGGTAAATCTAGTTAGGTTTCTTAAGGCTTAGAGATAGCACTAAAAAGTGTAAAAAAATATGTTTTCAAAACCCAAGTTCGAATTTTCAACCTCCCTAAGAATGAATCCCAACCTTGAATCTGTTTTTAATATTTGAAAACTAAAAATCATTTTCTCCCTGTTCAAAGTTAATTGTTTTCTCTAAAAATCTTTAAATTAGCTTAATTATGTAATAGAGTTTTAATAAATTTGTAAAATCGTGTTTGAGCTATTTTTAATATTTTAGAAATTGTCTAGAGTCTTGCTTTATGTCTGGAATTGATTTGGTAACCGTTTGATTTTTAGAAGTAGTTTTCGAAAATCTTGCCACTTAGCATATATTTGTCTAGATAATCTGGTTTTAAGTTTTGATTTTGTAAAATTAGTACATCGGTTGTATCAACTCAAAGTCCTTGTTCTCAGTTCTAGGATGCAGTACACAAGCATTTACTCAAAAGGACTTAGCCATAATCATCACATATCAAATTACAAATCATGACTTGTTTATTCCAAGCAATCCAAGAATTCTAACCTTTAACATTCATTAAGCTCAAACCGTGAATCAAACTTGTGCTTTTAAAACCGATTACATTTGGCAAGGGGCAAGGCTATGAGATAAAAATGATCTCATTCAAATGGGTACTCCAAGCTTTGGTTTCTCTCGAAAAGGTTTGAACTTATGCATAATGCTAAAGGTAAAAGGAAATGCATGGATACATGACTAGACTCACATCTACCCAAGTATACTAACAATGATCCTAATCCCTTTTTCATTCATTTTTTTGATTTCCAAGCTCACTCACCCTCTAGAGACTACCCAAATCAACAAGGCTAGAACGCCAAGCATAAACCCACAAGAACTCCATTTTAAACACATTCTCTTTTAGGGAAACTTCTTCTACTTTGCTTAAGGCTAGTGGTATGGTCATAAATATTAGCTCTTTTCTTTCTTTTGATAGCTTTCTTCTAAAAATATTTCTTTTATGCATTTGGCCTCTAGGGCTCTTTTTCTTTCTTTTGAGCTTTTTCTTATCACAAATCAAGATCAACCACTAGAAATATGTATCCCTTTTTCATCTTTTTCCTTAACACCTTCCCATTCTCAAACCTGTGAACTCCCAATTCCCAATCAAGCCTAAAACTAGCTAAAATTCAAAGCTAGCAACATTATGAGAGCCTAAACATGTCGCCCAAAACCTAACACTTTATGCCAAGTTCAAACAGAAAATAAGGCCTCACAATTTGCAATCACACACGAAATTTGGCTTGAAATAAGGCAAGGGTCAAGGTGTGGTATTCTATGTAGGCTTACAAAGAGTGGTGAAGTGAATAAGAAAGCCTAAATATTTTTTTTTTTGTAATCCATGTATTCTTTTTCAAAAGTACAAGCATGATAATTAGATGTTCATGTTAAGGTTCCGATTTTTAAGTATTGATTCAATTCATGCTTTTTTCAACTTTAAGCCAAGAAAATCAAATCAAATGATCCAAGCATGGTTAGAACTTAATTTCAAAGTTGTACAAGGTATCAAAGAACTACTAACAAGGGCCTTGAACCAATACATGAGCTTAAAACACTTTTAAAGGAATTTTTTCATCATTGCCCCCTATGCATATGAGTGATGCAACCTATATGATAAAAATCTAGACTCAATCCTACAATATTTGATAATGCAAATGCAAGCTATATGAATTTTGTTTCGAAATTTTTATGAAATTTTTAGATTTTTATTTTTTTTTTTTTTTATGAAAAATATTTTTATGAATGTAAGAAGACTCAAAAATAAAAACACAAAATAAGATCAAATAAAATATGTCAAAGCACAAACTCTCCTCCCCCAAACTTGAATGACACCGTCTCGGTGTTAAACAAATTCAAGAGAAGAAACACAAAAATAAAAATAAAAATGCATGTTATATACAAAGTTTGGCGTTTTTGGTACCTTGAAGTTTATTGTGCTTAGGCCTTGTAGGCTCGGTTCTTGGTTCTCATTCACTTGTTCCTTGCTCACACACACTCAAAAGAGAAAGCATAAATTTGATACAAAAATATATACAATGATAGTCATGGGATTGCCTCCCAAGCGCGCTTTGTTTAAAGTCTCTTAGCTTGACTTTCCTTACAAATCTTTTTAGGCTGGTGGGGGGTCTTGGAAAGGCAACATGGTGCTCTCCTTGCTGCAGTCACTCGCCATGTAGGGCTTGACTCTGTGCCCATTCACTGTGAAATTTTCTCCACTCTTCCCAACCAAAGTTACAGCGCCATATGGTAGTACCTCCTTTATCGCAAACGGCCCGGACCATCTAGAATTGAGCTTTCAGGGAAACAGCTTCAGTCTTGAGTTATAGAGTAGAACCATGCCTCCCTCTTTAAGATCCTTGTGTACCAACTTCTTGTCATGAAAGGCTCTGGTCCTTTCCTTGTAAATCTTGGCGCTCTCATAAGCGTCCATCCTTAGCTCATCAAGTTCTTGAAGTTGTATTAATCTCTTTTCTTGGGCCGTCTTGAGATTGTAGTTGAGTTGCTTCACGGCTCAAAGAGCTTTGTGATCTAACTCCACAGGAAGGTGACAAGACTTGCCATAGAGGAGGTTAAAAGGCGTGGTTCCAATGGGAGTTTTGTAGGCTGTTCTATACGCCCAAAGAGCGTCATCTAGCTTGCTAGACCAGTCCTTCCTTGTGACTCCCGCGGTTCTCTAAAAGATGGTCTTGATTTGCCTATTTGAAACCTCCACTTGGCCACTTGTTTGAGGGTGATAGGGCGAGGCCACCTTGTGCTTAACACCATGTTTCTTCAAGAGACTTTCAAAAATTTTGTTGATGAAGTGGCTGCCTCCATCACTAATCACCACTTTAGGGACTCGAAATCTTGGGAAGATGATTGTTTTGAAGAGTGTAACCACCACCTTTGAATCGTTTTTTGGTGAGGCTATGGCTTCCACCCATTTAGACACATAGTCTACTGCTACAAGGATGTACTTGTTGCCATAAGATGATGGAAATGGCCCCATAAAATCGATTCCCCATACGTCAAAGATCTCCACTTCAAAGATTGGTACTTGTGGCATCTCGTTACTTTTGGTGATGTTCCCGGCTCTTTGGCATGCTTCACATGACTTGATGAATTGATGTGCATCTTTGAAGAGTGTAGGCCACCAGAACCCAGCTTGGAGAACCTTTGTAGCTGTCTTGAAACCCGCAAAATGACCTCCATATGTCATACCGTGGCAATGGAGAAGTATGTTTCTCGCCTCTTCTCTTGTGACACATCTTCGGTATAGGCTGTCCACACACCTTCTGTATAGGTAAGGGTCATCCCAAAAGTAGTGTGAGACGTCCCTCATAAATTTCTTCTTGTGGTACCGGTCCATATGAGTAGGCTCCTCTCCACATGCTAAGAAGTTAACAATATCCGCATACCAAGGGAGATCTTCTTCTCTTAGACTTAAAACTTCTTCAAGCTTCTCTTCTAGCCTTGCACATACCACGGTATTGACCATCATAAGCTGCTCTTCAGGGAGTGAGTCGTCCAGAGGTAAGATTTCTTCCACTCTCATCCGTGAAAGATGATCCGCTACACCATTCTCTATGCCTTTCTTGTCTTTGATCTCCATATCGAATTCTTGCAAGAGAAGGATCCACCTCAGGAGCCTTGGCTTGGTATCCTTCTTAGAGTAGATGTACCTCAGTGCTGTATGGTCAATGTATACTATCACCTTAGAACCCACCAGGTATGACCGGAACTTCTCAAATGCAAAAAAAACCGCTAGGAGCTCCTTTTCGGTAGTTGCATATTTCACTTGTGTATCGTCCAAGGTGCGGCTAGCATAGTAGATAACATGCAACCTCTTGTCTTTCCTCTGCCCCAAGACAGCTCCTACAGCATAGTCACTAGCGTCGCACATGATCTCAAAAGGAAAGTCCCAATCCGGAGCTTGGACTATCGGTGCGGTTACTAGCGCTCCCTTAATGGTTTTGAACGCTTGGTGACATTCCTCATCAAAGTTGAACTCGGCTTCTTTGCATAGTAGTCTTGTTAGAGGACGTGCTAGCTTGGAGAAATCTTTGATAAACCTCCTGTAGAAGCCGGCATGCCCCAAGAAACTTCTTATGCCTTTCACGTTAGCCGGAGGCGTCAAAGTGAGCATCACTTCCACTTTTGCTCTATCCACTTCAATGCCTTTTCCTGATATCTTGTGACCAAGGACAATCCCCTCTGTTACCATGAAGTGGCATTTCTCCCAATTGAGCACGAGATTGGTCTCCTCACACCTCTTGAGTACCCTGCACAAATTAGACAAACAAACACCAAAGGAAAAGCCATACACGGAGAAATCATCCATGAATACCTCAACCATCTCCTCAATCAAATCAGAAAATATAGACATCATGCATTTTTGAAATGTAGCAGGAGCATTACATAAACCAAAAGGCATTCTCCTATATGCATAAGTTCCATAAGGACAAGTGAATGTTGTCTTTTCTTGATCATTAGGGTGAATCAGGATTTGAAAGAACCCACTATAACCGTCTAGAAAACAGTAATAGGGATGGTTGGCTAATCTCTCAAGCATTTGATCAATGAATGGCAGTGGGAAGTGGTCTTTCCTAGTAGCTTTGTTAAGTTTCCTATAGTCTATGCACATTCTATGGCCGGTTATAACTCTAGTAGGAATTAACTCATCTTTTTCATTTTTTATAACTGTGATGCCCCCTTTCTTAGGTACCACATGGACTGGAGAGACCCACGTGCTATCACTGATAGGGTATATCACGCCAGCCTCTAGGACTTTTAGGATTTCTTTTTTAACCACTTCTTTCAAATTAGGATTCAAACGTCTTTGGTGTTCAATTGAAGAAGTGTTCTCATCATCTAAATGAATCCTATGAGTACAAAGTAATGGTGAAAGGCCCTTGATATCACTAAGAGAATACCCAATGGCCTTTCTATACTTTCTCAATTCCCTAAGGAGGGTGTCTAACTCATCATCATTCAGATTGTCATTAACAATGACCGGGTAAGTGTTATTTGTACCTAAGAAAGCGTACCTTAGTCCAATTGGTAGCTGCTTGAGGTCCACCTTTGGGGCTAGCAGCTCACTCCAGTCCTCCCCTTGGTTTGTGTTGAGGCCACTGTCCTCTTCGTTTCCTCTTAAGCCAGCATCAATTCCAAAAGCAGGACGTTCCATATCCAGCTCCAAGTAGGCGTCTTCCTCTTCTTTCAAAACCTTGCGTGAGTCTAATAGTTTGGCATACTCTTGTGTTTCCTCATTAAGATACCCAAACTCTCCACATTCCGTGGTCAAGGCTAGCAGGAGGTTGTCCTCTTGGTTTAGTTCTTCAAGCAATTCATCAGCCAAAAGATCCATAGCCTCTATGTAGAAGACTTGACCATCAATCGTTGGTTTCTTCAAAACCTCATTGATATCGAAGTTAAGTTTGATGTCCTTTCCCAAGTGCAACGAAATCTTGCCATTCTTGACGTCTATTATGGCTCCAGCAGTTGCCAAAAACGGTCTTCCAAGGATTAGAGGATCCTTGGGTTCTTCATCCATCTAAAGAACAACAAAGTCCGTGGGGACATTCACGTTGCTTATCCTCACGGGTAGGTCTTCAAGCATTCCTACCGGGAGCCTTACACTTCTGTCAGCCAAGATCAATGAGATCCTGCATTCCTTAAACTTGGTGAAGCCTAGCTTTTTTGCAATGGAGTGAGGCATTAGGTTTATGCTTGCTCCTAAGTCGCACAAACAGTTGCTAAACTTCAATGGCCCTAGCGCACAAGGTATGGTGAATGAGCCTGGATCTCCTAGCTTCTTTGGTGTTATCTCTTTGTGGATGATTGCACTGCACTCTTGACTCAACACCATGACCTCTTGACAACCTTTAGCTGTCTTGGCAAGCGTGTCCTTCAGGAACTTTGCATATTTCGGCACCATGGCTAAGCAATCAAGCAACGGCAATTTGAGCTCAACGTTTCTCAAATGTTTTTCGAACAAGGCTCTGTGCTTCTCAATCAGCTGCTTCTTGAAGCGTCCAGGGAAGGGGAGCATCGGTTTGTAAGGTGGAGGCACGAAAATATTTTTTTCTTTGCTTGTTTCCCCCACTTCTTTTGCCAAAATCGCTCCTTGCCTTTTCTTGCTCTTTCAATGTAGACATTATCAAATGTGATCTCTTGATCATTTGAAAGATCACTCCCCTCTTCTTGAATGACAATGTCCTCATTGTCTTTAGCTGTAGATGGCGGTGCTACCATTTTTCCACTCCTTAGGTTGATAACATGTGCATACTCCTTCGGATTAGCCTCACATTGGCCGGGTAAAGTACCCTGGCCGCTTGTACTAGCTTTTCCTTTCTCCAGCTGACGAATTTTGTTGTTGATGTTGGTGAGCTGGGTAGAGACGTCCTGAAAGGAGGAGTCCATGCGTTTGTTGATATCAACATATTTTTGATCACTGGTCGTTTGGCCTTGTATAATTTGTTGGAGCATTGCTTGTAGCGAATCTAGAGTTGGCACTGGATTTTGTTGCTGCTAAGGCATGAAACCAGGAGGGTACGGTTTGTTCCCTTGCTGTTGGTGGCCTTGGTAGGGTGCCTGTATTTGCCCTTGGTACCCACCGTTTTGTTGGAATCCACCTTTGTTGTATGGGAAAAACGGTTTGCCTTGATTTGCTTGATGTGGAGGGTACACTTGGTCCTTTGGATTCTCCAAGTTTGTGCTTCTATAAGACAAGTTGTTGCTGTTGTTGTGATACCTTGGAGCATATCCCTGTGGCTTAGGATACTCTTGCCCAGCAACCCAATTCGCCTCTTGATAATAGTCCTCTTGTATAAAGTCCGCACTTTCACCAACAAAGTGCACATGTTTTTGGCCAGTAAGCATCAGCTTGTCAATCTTCTCATGGAGTGACTTTATCTCCTTCTTGTGTGCCTCCAGGTCGTGACCTCTTGGTGCACGGTCATAGTCCTCACAGTAGTTTCCATCACTCAGTGCCAAATTCTCAATGAGCTCCATTCCCTCGTTGACATCTTGTCCAAGGAAGTTGCCTCTGCTTGCCGTGTCTAATAGCATGCGGATTTTTGGTAATGCTCCACGGTATATTGTGCTGAAGAGTGCCTCCTCAGTGAAGCCATGGTGAGGACACTGGATTGTGTAGTCCTTGAAGCGCTCCATTGCTTCACTAAATGTCTCATTGTGCCTTTGCGTGAAACCGTTGATCTCACTTCTCAGCCGAGCCGTCATTGTGCTTGAGAAGAACTTTGAGAGGAAGGCTTTCTTGCATTCAACCCAGGACGTGATGGTGACTTGAGGTAAGGTCTTCTCCCAATGCCGAGCTTTGTCCCCAAGAGAGAAAGGGAAAAGCCGTAGCTTGAAGCTATCCTCCGAGATGCCATTGATTTTTATCATTCCACACACTTGTTCGAAGTTGTCCAAGTGCTCCAGGGGGTCTTCCATAGCCAGGCCATGGAACTTGCTGTTCTGGACCATAGATAT
>JAHZTW010000001.1:119481718-119507295 GCA_020283515.1 Alliaria petiolata
TCCGTCTGGAAGTTTGGCGACCAATTTCGTTAACTGAACGATCAGCTCGGATGAAGGGGTTTTCATTGCGATTTAGCCTCGACAGTCTTCATGAGAGTTTTAGGAAATTGAGTTAGCTTTAATTTGGTGGTGATTTCAAGTCAAACGGTGCAGTAGTGCAAAAGATACAGATCGATCAATCCATGTACCCGAACCTAAAGATACCACTTGCAAGTGCTCCAAAAAAGTGTTTATGCTTTAGTAAAAGTGGGATTAGAGAGGTCCCTTGTCCCTTGTCCCTTGCCCCTTGTCCCTTGCCCCTTGACCTCTCTTTTAAGGCCAAGAGCCATGTTTAAAACTCTATATAAGGAGTGTGTGTGTGTGCTTGTAATAATCATTCAGTTTTTCATTCAGTTTTTCATTCAGTTTTTCATTCAGTTTTTCATCAAGTAAACAATCAAGTCTTTATATTCTCTTTTTCAAAGTCTTCTTAAGTGTTTTTGTAAGCTTTCCCTTGTTCTTGAATTTTATAGTTCTTCTTATTTAGTTCTTTAAAAATTCGTATTTTATATATAGATATTTCATATTTAAGATATTCCAAAGTCAAATCTTTCTTCTTAATTCTTGTTTAAATCTTTTGATAATTCTTGTATTTTATTATCTTCCACAAGTATTTATTTAATTTTCAATCTTTCTTATAAACCTCATTGGTCATGTTCCTTAACTCTAAACTTAAGTTTAAAGGAGATAAGAACATGATTTGTGAGTAAACCGCCTAAGATTTAAGGTTGGGATGATTAAGGAAGTCGGAGACTAAAAACTTGGTTTGTTTTCATCATGTACTTCATTTTAATTCTCTTCTTGGATTTGGGGGTTTTAAGGTCTAGAGACTCTCTAACAAGATCTCTTTAATCTAGGGATTTCCTTATCCTAACAAGACTTAGGAAATCCCTTAAAACCAAATCCAAGAGACTAGCTCATCCTTTCCCACACATCATGGATGCTTAGGGAGCTAGTTAAACCATTTTTTTTAAGATCCATTCTTAATGTTCTTCACCTTTTCTTTCCACCAAACATCATGGGTTAGGAGGAAAGGGTGAAGAAATGATTTATGCCACACATCATGGATAAATCTAATTTGGTTTCTTAAGGTTTAGAGAAATAACTAAAAGAGTAATAATTTATGTTTTTTAACCCCAAGTTCGAATCTTCAACTTCCCTAAGCATGATTCCCAACCTAGAATCTGTTTTTAATAATTTACAACCCAAAAACCATTTTCCTCTAGTTTTATGTTTGTTTATCTTGATTAAATTTCCATTAAATAGTTTAATTATGCAATATAGTTTTATAATTTTTTAAAATTGTGTTTTTACTAATTTTATTATTTTAGAAATTGCTTAGAGTCTTATTTTATTACCTGTTGTTGATTTGGTAATTGTTTGAATTTTAGAAATAGTTTTTCTTATTATCTTGCTACTCACCATCAAATCTGTATAATAATTCCGGTTTTAGATTTGTATTTTATTAAATTAGTAGATCTATTGTTTTATTATTCTAGAGTCATCTAGTACTTATATAACCCTTCTGTAGGGATTGTAAAATAATTTTCGTGTCTATTTACAAACCGCAAGTAATTAATTTAGAATTCTTCACCCATTTAACTCGAATTTTGCTTAGCTTCATATAACTTTTGTAATCTTAGTAGCTTTCACCCCAAGGTTGGTTTGACACCTAAAGTACTACAACTGCAAAAAGACCTTTAGGTTTTGATTATCAAACCGGTTAAAATCCTGTTTATCAATAATCACTACTCTAGGCAATTTCTAAAATTATAAACTTAGCAAGAAACAAAGCTTAAAGATTTAAAAACTCAAAATGCAAATATTAAAGAGATTAAAGAGCTTCTAGCAACTTAAACAAAAGGCTTGGAAAATAAAGGAGATTGATTCTTCATTTATCAATATAAAAGAGAGATCCGAGGCTAAAGAGCGAAGGGGTGAACGAAATTGACTTAGAAGCAAGATGAGCACAATAAATCGAGCAAGAGGTACTTGAAATCACAAAAATTGCTTGAAAATTGAGAGAGAGAGAGACCCAAAAATCGCAAGTGTGTGTGTGAATGGGGCGATTTTCGTGTTTGGGGAAGAAGAAGGGGAGAGAACCGGTTTAATTCGAGTGAATTAAACAGGTCAAACCCCGTTGACTTACCTGGAAAGGGAACATATCGAGCTATGTAGGTCGATACATAGCTCGATACACTTGCAGACACAGCTTTTAAAACTGTATTGATAGGTCGATACATAGCTCGATACAGTGCCAAATATTCTTTGGCAAGCTTTTGCTCTTGCCTCAACCTCCTCAATCCAAACCTGACATCCACAAACACTAGAAAACACATTATTGAATTAAAAAGTGCAAATTTATACAAAGATAGACATGGGAATGCCTCCCAAGTGCGCTTGTTTAAAGTCATTAAGCTTGACTTTTCAAACCCTTAGGCATGGGGGTGAACAAGGAGTGGAATTGGCTTTCCTCCTCCTTTCTTGATGTACATGGTGTCTGCTCCAGCTTGCAGCACCTTCTTCTTCTTCTTGTTAGACTTCTTTGGTGGCTCAGCTATTGGCTCCACAATCTTGAGCCCATCAAACATTGCTAGAAGACTCTCACCATCAAAGCTTGGCCCATCATACTCGTTGTGATCAAGGGCTTTATTCTCACTCATCACCACACAAGTGAGACCCATTAGCTGCTCCTTTGGTGGTCCTTCTTCAGCCTCCATAGTGTCACATGTGATGGTTCCACATAGGCTCAAAACAGGAGGTTTCATAGGATATAATACATTTGCATCTACATTCTTGAGAATCACCATCTTGTTGATGAAGTCAAGGCTTGCACCAGCTGTGTTGAGGAAGGGTGTCCCTAGAAGAAGAGGTAGCCTTGCTGCTTGAACCATGTCCATGACAATAAAGTCAGTTGGGACTAAGCATTCACCAACTCTCAATGGATAATCCTCTACAAGGCCTAGTGGTTGCCTTGAGGAAGCATCAACAAATGTGATGTGTGATGGATACTTCTTCATAGTAGTGATCTCAAGATTCTTGAACATCTCAAGGGATATCACATTGACACTTGAGCCAGAGTCACACAAGACTTCATCAATCTTCAAGTCCCCAAGAGAACAAGAAATCAAAAACTTTCCCGGATTTCCAAGCTTTGTGATAACTTTGGACTCCTTCCTTGTTGCGCTTGGTGGGTCTAGGCCTTCAATCAGCTCCTCAACCCTCTCTATGTTGGCAAGAAAGTCCTTGATGAACCTTATTTGACCCTTGATTTGGGACAAATTCTCCACCTTAGGCAAAGGTGCACCAACTTTCTCCATACTCCCTCTAAAGCTTGAGAGTACCTTCTTTTGTGCCTTGTCAACACCGGTTCAGGAAAAGGGAGTGGTGGCTTGTAGACAAGGAGATCATAAGCCTCAACTTCAGTCTTCTTAGCCACTTCTCTTTCCTTCTCAACAACTCTTGCTTGTGTATAATTCACATCCTCATCAAGCTCTTCTTTACCCTTTGGTTTAGCAACAACCAACTAGTCATTTTCAATGACCTACTCCCCCACTAGAACTTCAATGTCCTCATTGACTATAGATGCTTCATTGTGACACTCAAATAGTTGCTCAAATTCAGCCACCACTCGCTCATACTTTTCTTCATCAATAGAGTAGACAGCATTGCAATAGTCTTTGGGGTTTGGCTCGGGTTTACCGGACAAAGAAGCTTGAGCGCGTGTAGAAGAGGAAGAAATGCCCTTGTTGTTCTCCATTTGCTTGATGTTGGAGCTCAAAGTGTCAAACTTGGAGTTAAGGTCATTGTAAGAGCAATCCACTTTGTTGTGAATTTTAGCCATCTTCTTACTCAAATAAAGAGCATTACTTGCTTGACCAAGGAGAATTTGTTGGAACACATTCCTCATATCCAAATTTTGTCCAAAACCTGGTGGAGGGTGTTGATTGGACTGATAATTCCCTTGGTTTCCTTGATTGTTCCCTTGGTAATTGTTCTTGGGAACAAATTCTTGTTGTTGTTTGAAAGGGACAAATGGTTTTTGTTGACTTCCTTGTCCTTGTTGAGGGTAGACTTGATCTTGGGGGTTGTCCACATTTGTACTCCTATAGGAAAGATTGTTGTTCCTATAGCTGTTGTATCCTTGTTGATAACCTGGGCCCCCCACATAGTTGACCTCTTCTTGCCAATCCTCATCCAACTCTTGTTTTGCCCCTTGACTCTCATCACAATCACCCACAAAGTGAACATGCTTTTGTGAAGCTTGGAGCAACTTATCCATTTTCTCATTAAGAGATTTCATCTCTTTCCTTCTTTGGTCCTCATAAGTACCATCATCTCTTGAAGATCTGTCAAAGTCTTCACCATAGTTGTCATCACTTTGTGCCAAGTTCTCCACAAGCTCTAGACCTTCTTCTACCACTTTACCCAAGAAGTTTCCATTACTTGCTGTGTCTAGAAGCATCCTAAACTTGGGGAGAACACCGCGGTAGAGAGTGCTCAAGAGAGTCTTTTCGGAGAAGCCATGATGAGGGCATCGGTAGTGTATCCCTTGAATCTTTTCCATGCTTCACAAAAGCTCTCATTGTTGTTTTGGTTGAAGCTAGATAGCTCATTAGTCAACCTTGATGTCCTTGTGTTGGAGAGGAACTTAGTAAGGAAAGCCTTCATGCATTGGTCCACTCAAAAGTGATGGAACCTCTTGGAAGTGTCTTCTCCCATTGATGTGCTTTGTCGCCAAGGGAGAAAGAAAACAGTCTCAACTTGAAACCATCCTCGGATATGCCATTTATCTTGGTCATATTACAAATCCTATCAAACTCATCCAAATGGTCAAGAGGATCCTCCAAAGCTAACCCATGGAACTTGTTGTGTTGCACCATGTTGATAAATCCACTCTTTGTCTCAAAGTTGTTATTCTCAACTGGAAGAGGGAGGATACCTTGGCGATTGGCATTGAAACGTCCCATCCCGGCTACTAAGCCGAGAGGTTTTCCCACACTCGGTCCCGAAAGGAAAGCCGAGTCTTCCAGTCCATTTTAAGGGTCTATTCTTTAAACAAGTTCATTCATACGATTATTCTGAGATTCATAAGTATTAGAGTCGATATGTACAGAGTTAAACGAACAACTGGATCTTTATTTATATAACAAAGGATTCGATTCAATTGTTAGAGTTTGCACTATAGGCTATTACAATGTTCGATCCTAACTATCCAGTCTATTCCACCACCATCCTTCCTAGCCCTTGTCTCGCGCGTCTAGTCCTTCTCCTTCCCACGGTCACTTTCTTTCCCTTTGCCAAACGTTCAGATGTGTCGGCGTGTTTGTCCCGATCTCTGTCCGTAGGAGACTCCATCTTCGAGAACTCCCTTGGTAAACCCTTCTCTCGAAAACTCTCCCAAGCTATCCGGTGATTTCTCTCGTTGCTCGATTATCTCCGGAAACGTTCGGTGTTTCTCGCCCTTCTCTCCGTCAATTCCTCTTTCTCTCGAGTATTTTCTGTTATCTTCGGGGAAAATCCCGTCTTAATGTGTATGTCCCCGAAGAAGATGACCACGGGTCTTTTTATAGGCTTTTTCTCCCGTAACCGTTTTGTTAAGCGAACGTGTGCCACGTCCCCATTCGGTAACGGTCATCTCTCTTCGTCCATAACCGCGCCACACACTTGGTACGTGTGTAATCGATCCTTATCCGAACGCCCAGCTTACCAGTCAACCAGCTAGCTTCACTAGCCGGCCAGCTAGCAAGACAGTCGACTAGCTGAGACCAACTGCCGGACACTCTGTCCAGCTGGGTTGAGCTGATCCAGCTAGCTTAGCTCAACCGTCCAGCTCGTTCCAGCCAAATCCGGCCGCTTGAGCTAAACTTCATCTTTTTCCCTAACTTTCCTACTGTTTCTTTCCTCTATCATGGCTAAGTCTTGTCTTCTCTCGGACTTAACCCTTCTCTTTGGACCATGGAACGGATTACTCATCTTTGTCCAATAATCTCTTCCATTTCCCGACCATGGTCCAACGCGGCGAACCTAGGGAGGTTCGGGGCCGTTACATGCATGAGTATTAGGAGCATCTCCAGCCCCAATGTGCCTAGGTTGGCGTGGAGGGTGTTGAGGCACTCTAGGAGCTTGAGCCTCATTCCCTTGATTTCTTTGTGGTATTCCATTACCACGTTGTCCTTGTGGAATATCCATTCCCAAACGCCTTAGATGTGCGAGGCGTTCTCTTTATATTCTCACAAAAGCTCCTCTTGTCACTCGGTGGACGTTGTCTAGAGGCTCAACTAGATTGTTGTGTCCACTAGACCTAAAGTTCATACACCTATAGAGACAAAGAGTAAACCAAGCAAGTGAGATTAGTAATCAAATGAAAAATAAAGCTTAGTCACAAGTAGAATTAAAATTCTAATGCACAAAACAAAGCCCAAATGGCAACGTCGCCAAAGTGATAAGTAGGTTTTTGAGCCTAACAAAGCAATTACTCAAACCCACTAATGTCATTGTAGGTCTTTGAGGATCAATCCAATTGGGTGTGATTGTGACAATAGGAATAAAGACTAATTAACTACTAAGCAAGATTATCAAATGACTAAAACGAATCCAAGGATGGGGTTATCAATCTAAGGTGTTCCAAGAATCAATCTTTGATGTCAATCAATCACAATATATGCTAATCCCTAAGCTTATAACTCAAAGCAAGACTAATCCACTTCCATGATACTAATCCCTTCATTAATCATCCTAATCAAGATCAAACTTTCATTTGTGAAAAAGAAGCTAACAAGCATTATGAAACAGTTATAAAATGCTAATAAACACCATAGACAATCACTTCCATGGGGTAGGAATGTAAATCCCTTGTTTAGTTGGTTGGGGAATTTCAACAAGCACCTTGTGGGTGAAAAATTCCCTAAGGCCTAGTTTTAGCATGATCAAGGCTAAACTAGCATTTAATGCACTAAACAAGGAGGGAAATGAGAAGATCTAATCCTAGACATCAAGATCAACACTTGAAACACCCTAAATCTAACCCATCCCTAGATCCTAAGGAAACTACTCACTAATTATGTTTAGACCCTCAAATCCTATGAAAGAGACGAAGATAAACATGACTAGAGAGATAGATATGAAAGATTAAGAAAGATAAGTACTAAATTGCATAAACTCAAATAAAGGTCTTACAAAATCACTTGGAAACCAAAGAGGAAGGTTTTCTAAGCAATAACAAATGATTAAAAGATACTTAGGAAAATTTAGGTTATTTACTATTTATAGTGAACAGTGGACGAACCGGGTCAACCCGGAATAAACCGGGTATTGATCCGGTTTAAGTCTGAAAATCGGGCAGCGTATCGAGCTTGCTAGGTCGATATGCAGCTCGATACGCTGCTAAAAACTTTCTTCAAGGACCGTGTCAAACTTGGTAGCTCGACATAAAGCTCGATACGCCAGGCTTGATCTTCGGCTGGGGTTTGTATCAAGCTTGCTAGCTCGATACAAATGCCTGATATGCTCGCGACTATTCTCCGGATGGGCCTTGTATCGAGCTTAGTAGCTCGATACAAACGTCCGATTCGCTCCTCTTGTCCTTCCTGTCAGGCCATATCGACCTTGGTAGCTCGACACCAAGGTCGATACACTTCTAAAACTTGTCTGCTTCTTGTTTGGTCATCTTCTCTTCTTCCTCCTTGTCATCCATCACTCCATAAGGCCCTCCAAGCCTCCAAGACACCTAATAAGGACTTAATATGTACAAATATGCAAAACCTTAAGCTAAAACTCACTAGACTCTAATATGGATGCAAATGGGACTAAAAGTGGCTAAATGAATGCAAAAGAACATGCAAAGCTATCTAAAATGAATGCTAAAATATGCTAATTTATGAGTATATCAGCAAGTGAATTAATTTGGCTAAGGGACTAGGCTTTGAGATAAAAGTGATCTCAATTCATGTGGGTTTCCTTTTCAAACGTGGGTTTCACTGAAAGAAGATTGAACTTTATGCATAATGCTAAAGGTAAAAGACAAGTGATGCATACAAAACTAGACTCTCATCTACCCGAAATGCTATCAAGAGTCCCAAACCCCTCTCATTCATTATTTTTTTTTTAGCTCACTCAACCCTCTTGAACTACCCTTTTTTCTCACAAGGCTCTTTATGCCTTGCTAGACCCATGAATTTCGATCATACTTCTTCTTTTAAGGCTCTAAGGGGGAACTTCTTCAACCTATTGCTCATAGCGAATGGTGTAATCTTTTATCAAATTAGCTCTTCTTTTCATTCCTAGGTAATCTTTCTTTTCTTTGGCCTTTTTGGTTCTTTTGATTTTCTTTTTCTTTTCTTAAGACTACCTAGCACTTTCCAAACTTTGAGCTGTATCCTTTTAAACACAAGATTCACCATTTCAAAGTATGCTTCCCCTTATTTTTCACCGAGCCCCTTTTTATCATCTCTTTCTTTCTACTCTTTTCCACAACTCATCAAGCAATATCACGGCCAAACTCCCAAATCCTAAGCCTACAATTAGCTCCAAAATGCGAGAGCTAGAATCTACATGAGAGTCTAAACTTGTCGTCCCTAACCGAACACTTTATGCTAAGTTCAATCGAAATAAAGGCCTCACAAGCATTCACACAAAAACAATTGGCTTCAAAGGAGGTAAGGTAAGGTGGGAGTACTACTTGAGCTAGCAAGAGGGAGGCAAAGTGAGAAAGAAAGCTCAAATATTTTTAATCCATGAATTCACTTTCAATGCAAAGCTTGATATTTAAATGTTAAGATTCGGTTCATGTGAGTAGAGTTGGTTATCAATTTCAAGACCCTATTTTGACCAAAATCTAGTGACAATTGAGGTGGTCCAAGACTCTATGCTAGTAGATTTATTCACAAGCATCAAAGAACTACTAATTAGGGCATTGAACTGATTACATGAGTTAACAATCTACAAGGATAAGCTCATCATTGCTCCCAATGCACATGAATGCAATCCTAAATGATAAAAATCTAGACTCAATCCTAAATTTTTTTTTATGATATTGTTTTTGTATTTTTCTATGCAATAAGGATGCATGCAAGACTCAAGGATGAAAATAAAAATAAGATCCAAATAAAAAAAAGTCAAAGCACACATTATCCCCCAAACTTGAATGACAACGTCTCGGTGTCAAACAAGTCCAAGAGGAGACCAAAATACAAGAAACAAAAATTAAAAGTGCATGCTATTATACAAGGGTTGAGATTGTGGTACGTCGGATTAGGCGTGACCGGAGCTTGTGGTTGCTCTGGTTTTCCAGCTCTTGTGTGGAGAGCTTGAAGTCACTTCGCCCTTGTCCTTGCTTGAGGATGGACGTTCTTGAAGAGAAAGACGGTGGTCTTGAGTAGCCGGCTCTTGGATCGTGATTCCCCCGGTCGAGTGTCTAGCTTGTGCCGGTCTCCTCTCCATCGTGAATTGAGCTTCATCACTTGAGCTTTCCTTTGAAGTACTGTCCCTTGAGAGCTCGTTGACCTTCCTCATCAGCTTCTTAATCATCTTCTTCTTAATCATCTTCCCTTGCCATTTGTTCACCTTCCTCTGGATTTCCACCACCGAGGCAAGGAACTTCTCAGTCTTAGTTCGCGGCTCATAGTCGAGCTTGGGGAGAGTGAAGGTGGCTGCAATCTCAGCATCAGATGGAGGAGAGTTCGTGGGTGAGTCTAAGGGAGCTGGAGCTGGAGCTAAGTTCCCAAGGGGCTCATAGCAATCCTCATCCATCGGCAAGAACTCAATGTTGCCGATGCTATCAATCAACATCTCGCCGAGGTTAGGGAGAATGCAAGTCTTCTTGGCATTGTTGTTGTCTGTGAACAAGTAGGCGAAACGAACAGGGGCTGGAGTAGGTCCTAGGGAACCAGTGACAACCATGTACGCTTGATCCATGTGTGATCTCTCCGGGCAAGCTTCAAATTCTTCTAACGGTACCCCAGCTTGCTCGGACAATGGCGTAAGGAAACCTCCAACGAAGGCTGAGGTTGCCTTGGCTCTCAATGCCCACGCCTTGTACTTCATGAGAGAAGTTGCCAAGATGCATCCATAGTTAATGTTGTCCCCAAGGTCGTCTTCCATGGGCTCTTCTTCATTGGCCGGATCTTCACTCTCGACATCATTATTGCATATGATATTCTTGAGTCCTTGGAATAGAAAACAAAGCTCGTTCTTTGTCACCGGGGGCGTGGTGGATCTCACTGAGAAGGTATTTGCAAGCAGCTTGAGCGTGTACCTCAGTAGGGGACTCCTAACTTTCTTGATCTTTGCCGTGCTGCTCTTGTAGTCACCATTTCTTATCAAGTCCCAAAGAGCACTTGCCGATTTGAATTGAGGGAATTGGGTGAGTGTGGCTTCGGCATTGAGACTGTAAGCTTGGCACACCTCAGGGATGGAGAGGCTGTAGGCTGCCTTCCTTATCTTGAAGGTCATGTGACCAGTTGATGGTGAAGGAAGACTTGGATCTTCATAGGAGAAGTCCAAAGTTGAGAGGAAGTGAAGCGTAGCCTCCGGATACGTGGGATGATCCATGTTCGCCAAGCATGAGAGCCCCATGTCTTGAAGCAAGTTGTCAAAGTCCCCCAACAGCCCGGTCTTGTACAAGAAATCCCTACTTGCAAACTTCGTGGGTTCAAAACGCAACCTCTCTAGCCGCTTTTTTGTTTTCCTCTCCTCTTTACTCCACTTGACCTCCTCCACAACTTGTTGCTCTCCCTCTTGCTGAGCTAGGTCCCTTAATCTCTTCCTTGGTGCCATGGTTCCTGAAAAATAAAATCTCGAAAAGAGAATGAGAAGAGAGTGACTGCTAGATGCAAAGAAGAGGATCACGCTCTTAAAACCCTACACATTGCTTCCAAATTTAGAGAATATTCTAAAATATATTTTTTAAATCTAGGGGAAGATTCTTTTCAAGTAAAGAAAAATCTAGAATTTTCCCCCAAACTTAGATAATTTTCAAAATTCAAAGATATTCCCTAACAAACTATCTCTATCTACTCCTAATTACTAGGGATTTCAATGCATCAAAATTCGAATTGAAATACCTCTCAAACGTGGATGCAAAGAGTGAAAAAGAGATCTTCTTTCTCTAGTCAAAACTGAAACTCACACTCTCTCTCTCTCTTTCTTAGAAAAACAATGTTTTCAAACATAAATGAAGAGAGAGAGAGAGGTGGCAAGGATTTTAAAGAGAAAAATTTGGACATATGCAAGTGGTTTGGGGAATTGTGGTCAAGGCTCGGTTCTCATGGTCAAAGATGCCAGTCTTGACAACAAATCAAATTCAAAATGAGCGGGAAGGTGAAAGAGAGGGAAATTCGAAAACTTACCTCGGCATGAGATCGAATCACTTTGGTCGATCTGGACCTCGATCTCATGCCTATTTCGCCTGAAATCGATCGGCTGGATCGATTATTGCCTCAATTTGATTTAAATCGATCCAGAGATCGATTTCTCTCTTCGTTTCATGGTCCCTAAAGGTTAAGGCTGTATTCCTTAGATCGAGCTCCAGGGTCGATCTTGCTATCGATCCAGCAGAGATCGAGTGAAATGATCGATCCAGACATCAATTTCCTTTCCAATATAGATTGAACTTGCTCGATCTACACCCCATTTCAATACTCGTTTCGAACTCATGGGAAGGTCATCCACTCGAAATCGTGCTGTTCACTCGATCGTCTAGTCGATTTGAATTGAATCGACCAGAACCACTCGATTTAATAGCTCGATCTAGTAAAGATCGAGCAAAGTCTGGTCGATTCATTGCTCGATCTCTTGCCTACTTTCCTCCTTTGAAGGCTTGATGCACCCCCAAGGACGTGCCTCCTGCTTCCCATTTCCTTTTGCCTATTTACACAAACATAAAAAGCATAAAATAGAACAAGAATATATACAAAGATAGACATGGGATTGCCTCCCAAGTAAGCTTTTGTGTATCGTCGTTTAGTTGACTTTTCTTACTCCCTTTAACGTAGAGTTGAGATTGATGGAATGGCTGGAGACATGGTGGAGCTTGACCCTGGTTGGACCTCTATGGTGTAGATTGTGCTCATCATCTCCATTACCCTTCCTTCTTCCTTTTCCATCAAACCGGGGGAAAGTAGGAACCGTGCCCGTGCGAATGGTTTCGATCCTCCCTTGCACTTCACTTTGTACATTATAGAACCATCCTTGAGCTCCAATGGATGAAAGCTCAGGATGCTCTTAGGCTGGGGTCTACCATTGCTAGGCATTCTCTTTTCATTCCCGTAGAGAACCTTGAGAGCGTTCTCTTTCTTGCTTCTTTCCTTTCGTGCCATCTCCGTGGGACCTTCTTCTTCTTCGCAGCTGAACAGGGCTAGCAAAGCTTCTCCATAGGGTTCTTGATAACATGCATATTTTACCCATTTTTACCATCATAAGTGTATGCTTCAATAAGCATTTCACTAAGGTATTAATGTGTATTTAGTAGTTTTCGGATATTTGTGTGTCAGAGACTCTTTTCAGCAATACTTAGGAAAAAAAGATGCAAAACGGATATTTTCGGAACATGAGCTTTTTGACAAAAGTCTAGCATTAGACGGAGGCCTTGCCACCACGAGATCATACTGAATTTTGGTGACAAGATAGCTTTATCAGCTGTCTTTCACCTCGAAGTTATTTGAGTCCAATCCCACGGTTGGATCTCAAGTTACGAAGGAAGCAAAAAGGCATGTCAGACACATCCTCAGAAGAAGCCTGGCGCCAAGAAAGCTCAGAAGGCCAACGGCCGGCCCATGAACCATCGCCCGCGCGGCCAGACCAAGTAACAATTCCCGAGCCCGTTTGCAAGCCCAAAACAAGCGTGATGACCACCAAATTCGGTGGAACCCTAAGTGACGCCTAAGAAGACCTATAAATACACGTTGCTACTCTTATTTTATGGGGAGTTCGAAGACAGCCACCATGACCACGACCTAGAAGAGGAGCCGCCGCCAAGGAGGAAGAGAAGAAGAGCGAAAGCCATCTTCTCCACTCCCCATCTCGTCGCCCTATTCAATTACTCTCTTTCATCTCTTTTCTGCACTTCCTTTGCATCGTTATTACTTTCTTTTCTTTTCATACCTTTGTGATTTTTACCTATTGCAATGATAATGAACTTCAAACCCATGTCAGAGTAGTCTATCAGTTGGGTTTCGAAGGGGGTTTCTCAAAGGAATTTCATGGTTTGATTCGATAGGTTGTTAGATCATAGGTAGAATACTTTTCACTGTTCTTCGTTTGGATTCTTTCTTATTGCGTAATCCTTGACTGGCTACTTAGGATCGATTGTAGGATCATTAGAACCGCGCGAGCGCTGAATCTCTTGGCCGGACATAGTTTTAAACGAGCAGACACTGAAGGATGCTTATGCACATCGGCAGTGTGTTGTGAGTGTTATCGAACCTAATCTTATAGTTGATCTTGCTGTGAAGTCGCTACCGAAAGGGGAGCGGACGAGTAGTTTAGGTTTAGGTGTTTGATTTTCCGAAAGGGAGATCCGACCACTTTCGTGTTTGAGCTCAAGAACCAGTAGAATTGATTTTGCCTAGGTCGAGTTTGTTAACCCGTAGAATCATTCCGTGTAAAACCCTGAGAGATCCCTGAAACCCAACGTTCCGTTTTATTGTTTTACAATCCCTCTTGATTTCCGTTTTATTACTAAATCATCACCTCTCCAAAACCAATCTTTAATTTGATCGTTCCCATTTGATTTTCTGTTTTAGTGGATTCGTTTGAAGCATCATAGTCTCTGTGGTTCGACATCCTAAATACTACAACGCACATCTGTGCACTTGCATTAGGGTTATAAAATTTAAACTCGAAAACAGACTCTAAAACCTGTTGCATCAAGTTTTTGGCTACGTTGCCGGGGACTATTGATTTGCTTCTCACAAATTCTTTACCGAAAAATCAACATAACGATTACTGAACTACTCGTTTAACTCCTCGTTTTGCAGGTACTTCTCTAATAGGGGATCAAGTCCGAGACCCCCAAGCTCTTGGAGACCCGTTTAATCTAAACGGAGAAGAACAGGTGGAAGAAGAAGAAGATCTGTTTAGCGACAAAGACGAGACGTTCGCCGAGGACGCGCCTGCAATCTTTGAGTTCGACGCGCCCCTCAAGTCCTTTCAAGACTAAAACCCTTTTCGGCTGACACCACCTGAAGGAGACAATTTCGAGATCAAGAAACGCTTCATAGACCTGGTTAAACAGAACCAATATCGAGGCCAACCATCGGAGCAACCCATCAAGCACATTGAAGCATTCAAAGGTGTGCGCCATCTCCAAGATTAATGGAGACTACCTGAGGTGCATGCTGTTCCCCTACTCCTTAGGAGAAAAGGCAAGCAAGTGGTTGAGATCTTTAGCCCCTGCGTCCATCACAAACTTGGAAGAATCTAGGAGAGTTTTCCTAAACCGCTTCTACACGAACTCCCGTTCCTACCTCCTAAGGAACAAGATACAAGGATTCCAACAATAAAGGTGTGAAACTCTCATCGAGGCATGGGAGCGATTTAAAGGCTACGAAAGAGACTGCCCACACCACAGATTCACTGACGAACACATGATTAGCACGTTCTACCGAGGAATCAATAGGAAACTCCAAGCCGCGCTGGATATTGCAAGCAATGGAGTCTTCTCTTCAAAATCCGTAAAAGGAGCGTGACTATTGGTGACCAACCTGGCCACTAGCGAGTACAACGGCCTGAACGATCCTAGCCAAGCGGCACGTCGTGAAGAAGAAGCCGAAGCAGATCCATTGAAGATCATAATGGGCGCGCTAGCTAGAATGGACTCGGAACGTACACAGCAGACGAAAGCCATCCGGGAACTGCAAGATTCCCACATGCGTGACAACTCGGACCGCAACATCAACTCAAGACATTGCCGCGACCTTGACCTCCATCACGAGAACTTAGAAAGGAGCATAGTACGTCACCACAATAGCCATCAGACCCGAGACCTAATGGGGGCAAGCCACTCCCTCGACCTTTCGCTATACCCAGACCAGTCTAATCGAATTGATAGACTCGAGGACAAGATTCAGGGGCTCGTGGACTCTTTCAAGAGAACCTCGAATGATGTGATATGTCTATATTTTGCATCATTTCAGCATCCATAAGTGTAAGTTCCTTATCATTTAGAAGCCTAATTAAGTGTCATTGTGTTGCATTTGATCATTTAGAGTCCTAGGGTGTAATTTGCATAGTTTTTGCATATTTTGTTGCATTTGGAACTTTGATCAGGTAAAAAGGACACTAAGGAGGCATGGGTGGAGCTGGAGAAAGATTGCATAACACTTGGAGTNCCTTAACATCAGCTTTCGTTGGCTAAGGACGTTTTGCTCATCTATGTTCTTTCAGGCTTTTAAACAAACACTTTTGATGCGTTAAACAACCTAAGATCAGAAACTAGGTAGCTAATCAAGTTTCAGCAATGAGATCAACAATAGATGAAGAAACCACAAGATAATTCCCTATCTATGTCTAATTCAATGATTCATAAATTCCCTTGAAAATCCTAAACCTAACTATGGATCTACTCAGACATGGAAGCAGAGAACAAGCAAAGAGAAGAAGAGAAATTCATTATCAATAAATAAGAAATCCAAAGGGGTTCAGAAATCTTCTCCAAAGATGCAGCAACTCGTCTCCCCAAGCTTACAAATCACAAAACCCAAAAGTATGAATAAAATAGAAAGCGTTGGCCTAAACAATGGCCAAAGATAAGTATTTATAGGTCTAGGGTCGAAATAAGTTGAGTTAGGGTGATTCCAGGGCAAAACAGGAAGTTTTAGATTGCTTTTTTTCGTTTCAGGAGTGGACGGATCGATCTGATGTTGGAGTGGTCGATCTAAAAAGCTCCTGGAATCGTCCAGATATTGGATCGATCGATCTAAAGTTAGAACGATCGATCTAATTGTTCCCTGGACCTTTTCTGCACATGCTTCATCTTCTCGTCAGGCTGGACTGTCTTCACGAAAACTGGCATAACTTTTGATCGCACCGTTGGATCGACTTCAAATCACTTTCATATGAAAGCTAACTCAAAGTTCTATCTTGTGTCCAAAATTCAGCTCAATCCATCGGTGATAAGTGCTTCAACGAAGGCTAAACTTCAGACGTCTCTGCATGGTTCTGCATCTCCATATGCTCGTTTGTACCCAAAATGACTCCTTTTCTTCCAAAGTGACCTAAAACCTGAAAAGACTCGATAAAGGACTAAAAGACTCTAAAAACACATTTTGACTCGAAAAACCATTGAAAACATTAGGTTAGAAATCCTCAAAAACGCAATACATCAAGGGCACACAAAAGGCAAAAAGACCTTGCCTAAGGTCGAACTCCACCTCCAACTAAGCTCCCAAACTACCAAAGTCTAGCTAAAAGACTTTAAACAAGAGCGACTCAATGGGAGGCAACCCATTTTAGGTATTCTCTTTCTCATCTCTTTAACCATACTAATTTTTAGTTTTGGTTTCTTCTTAGTTTACAGCATTTTAATAAACCCCAAAAGCACAAAAAAAATCAGAAAAACCCAAAAAGACCAAAAATATGAAGAAGGAGCTTCGAAAAACACTCACCGGGCGACGAACCGCCCGTGGGCCTGCCAGAAGGAGCCTGGCCGCGCCACGAGCCACGATGGCGCGGAGGCAAGACGCCTGGCCGCGGCCGCGACAACCCGTCGCGCGGCCGGCCTTCGTCTGAATCATTCCCCATCCCGACCTCACCAAACCGGACTTCCTTCAACCTGCTTCAAGCCTTTCAAGTATCCTCCTTGATTCAATGGCCTGAACATGACCTAAAGACCTCAAGATCGCTTCCACAACCGCGGCAAGTTGCTGTTGCATCAAAGATGGCGAGACAAGACAAGACTCCATCCAAGATAAGTTAAGCCAATGACCCATCTCTCTACTCACTTCTTCCAGCACGTTCAACGGACCTGTATCCACGAAGACGAAGAAGAACACCACGGTTTCAACCGCAGTGCAAGCTCTAGAAGGAAGAAGATGCAACTTCCTTCACCAAACCGCGAAGAGGAAAGTTCCCGAAGACTAGCTTCTCTCTTCCGCGACCGAGACCTTTACCGAAGCCAAGTAAGGATTTCATATGGCATTGAAGTTCATACTAGCAACACCTGTCTTTTGGGATCCTGAACAGATCACTGGATAGGCCAGCATAGACCCAAACTTCAAGTCAAGTTTCTGAGGTGACGTAATCTTCAAGACGCAAGGAAGGAAGATTTTCCATCTCTCATTCATGGCGTTATCAATGGTCAAGGAACCAAGACGAGTACTCAACAACCGGAGTACCTGTTCTTCTCAACAAAGGCGTGCCCCAATCATCACCATGACCAGCCGCCAACATCACCACCACACGCCCACCACCACCATCCGAAGCAAGGAAGCTCAAGCGAGCAACACATTTCCTTTCGAGCTAAGTTTTCGATTTCTTTTGTTCAATCAAATCGATTCTAAGCAGGGACATAAGGATAATGATCAAGTCCTTAACTCAATCATACCACACGCCCATACCAAACCCAATGCCACTTTCAAGTAAGTCTTCACAAGCTTGTACTTGAATTTACCTATCTTTTTCACCTCACTCGATTTAAACAAACTGGGGACAGTTTGATTTAAGTCTGGGGGGGGTTTCTTATATTACTAATCATACTTTTATTTGATGAGTCTTATGCATACTTGCATCATTTATCGAGTCGTTTTATAGAGTCAAAACTTTTTTTCTTTTAGTCGGAAACAATGAACTTTGCTAGGTACAAGTCACTTCGAAACAAGGAACCTTAATGACCATTCTCACGGATTTGGAAGCAAGGTTTACTAAGTCGAACACGGCGAGTGGATCATTCCAGCGGAGAAAGTTTTAATCTCTAGAGTACTCGAAGGATCTTGCGTTGACTCCGCACCTAATGAATCAAAACTTCTCGTCAAGGGGCTTGAGGTACTTCGATCTGTGCTCCTCTTTTAGACTCTAGCGTGACTACGTAGATGCAATGCAACCTCTCCTTGATCTTCCCTTGTTATAGAAAAGGAAAAAAAATAGAAAGAAAGGTTTTAGTTTGAGAATGGCAACCAGAGTTCCTTAAAGGACAATGACGGTTTGCAGCAATCATGCAAACTTCAAAGAAGTGATCATTCTCAAGCTAAGAAGAAAAGAAAAAAAAATGGAATAAGAAAGTCGATAGAAAAAATAAAATGATACCCTAGAAAAGTAGGGAGAAATCGACTAAGGGAAGAGAAAATAGGAGAGTTGTGTCTGAAATGTCTATGTCTAGATGTTTGGAAGAGAAAGTATAGTGTCTCGTCGACCAATACTCCCTCGACAAAGACCGCACGCCTACACTACAAGAAAACAACTACTTTGCGACTATAGTGTGTGACTACGAACGTAGTCGCAAACAAAAGCGACTATTTAGAGACTATTTAGCCACAAATAATGCGATTATAAACAATTAGTCGCAACATAGTCGCTAATGAGAGACTACGATATGTAGTCGCAAAATAATCGTAAATTTGCGACTATATTGCGACTAAAATATGGTCGCGACATTTTAGTCGCAACATAGTCGTAAAGTTGCGACTATTTGGCAACTACGATATATGTCGGTAGAGTTTGCGACTATTTTGTGACTAATAATGAGTCGCCAAATAGTAGTCGCAAAACAGTCACAAAATTAGCGACTAATTTGCAACTAAAGTTCTTTAATTTGGCATAATAATATTGATTTGCATAATAATAATTTTAAATTTATTAAATTACTAGGTGCTCTGCCCGCAGCATGTGCGGGCTATAAAACATCTTATACGTTCAATATAAAATTAATATTGCATATTTAAGTTGATATATTTATACATAATTAATTATGTATTAATAATAACATTATATAAATATTTAATAATAACATTATATAAATATTTAATAATAACATTATATAAATATTTAATAATAAAAAATGACTATAAATCAATTGAAAAATGTTATAGATTTCAATAGAAATTGAAGATAAAAAAGTCTTTAACCAAAATTTTAAAATACTTTCTTAGATAAAAAGTGTAAATATGATAACTAAATAAACTGAAAATATTAAAACATATAATAATTTATTTAATTTTTATGGTTGGAACGCACGCATGTGCATGTAAATTTTTTTTTAGATATAAATAGTTGTAATATTTAATTATTGATTAATTTTCTTATATATTATGTAAATAGTTGTAATAAGTCATGGCTTCAATTTGGCACTAGGTGAAAAATTTAGATTTTTTTTTTGTTTTATATTTATCTTTATCTTAAATGATCTCAGTTGGGAGGATTCATAGGTTTTTCACTCTTTTAGCTCCATTTAAAAAAAAAATTATAAATTAGCTGGAGGATTATATGGAAATATCACTTGATTGTTAAAATAAAAAAAAACAATAACTTACATCGTATTGATGATTAGAGAAGTATGTGAGACTAAAAAACCTTTTTTAAAAGGTAAGTTTTTATACATATACAATTTTAGTGTTTAACAACAATCATACAAACGTTTCATATCGTTTTGTGTCTTTTGAAACTGATTTTTTTTCTACCGTTTACAATGACATATATTTGCAAATGTAAAAGTTATATTAAATAATAATTAAATTTTTATAATATGTCTTGAATGTTATCTATACTATGCTTTATTTTCTCCTCGCACAATATAATCTTTCTAATATATATATTTAAAGTATATATTTTTCATTTACCTATTGCTAATTAAATCAAAATGGATTTTACAATCTTTATTTATCCTAAGAGCGGGTAGATGGTTGGCCCGCACATTCGTGCGTACCAACCACCTCACCGCTCTTATGACATATAGAGATTTTATTTTTAAATTGTTTAATAACTAAAATTAAAATTGGACTTTAATTGAGGTTAACAAAATGCATGGAAGACAAGTTCGCATGCGACTTTGACTTTTGCATAATTAATATTTATATCCACACGTATATTTGTGGAAAAATTGAAATACGTCTTTTATGTGTTAAAAAAAACAAAGAATATGTTTTGTAATATATATTTTTATAATGTATGGTTGAATTTTAAAAAGAAATAAATATGTATATTTATGTATGTAAGTATGAGATAAAAATAAGTGAATTGTAATATTTAGGTGTTGGTTAGTTTTTCTAATATTTTTTGCAAACGTTATGTTTTTACATGATGCAGTTTTTGGCGTTTAAAAACAATCACAAAAACATTTTCTATCGTTTTTTATTTAATCAAATTTTCTTATTTTTCAGCATTTTATGATATATGTATTCAAATTAAAATTTATATTTTAAATATTAACAAAAATTACAAAGAATGTTTAGTAATTTAAAATATAATATTTGAATTTATCATGAAATTAAATATAGTACATTGGATAATCTATTAGTAATTTTCCTTTTCAATAAAAATTATTTGTTATAAAACTTGTGAAATCATATTTTATCAAATTCTACGGTAGCTTTCCGCTCACCTCTTCATCCAATATTGAGGAAATTGTTTGATGAAAAAAAATAATTATTATGGTTGGCATGCACGCATGTGTTCAATTTGCTTCTCGAGATTTTTAAATGACTCCGTAAAATAAAGTACGGAAGTGTTACGGAAAAAAAAAACTGTAGAGATTTATTTTTATTTTTACATCTACTTCTTAGTCATATTTGTTTTATCTTATTATAATTTATTTTTTCATCCGGTTATATTTTATTTTATTCTTGATCTCAAATTATCGATCTACAATGAAACTGTATATGAGTATGATATAAACTTTTCATTTATTTAAAAAAGAATAAGAGATACAAATGGTATAGCATATTTACTATCCTATTTGATAGTATAATATTATTTTTATATTAAAATATAATATATATTGGTTGTAAAATTTTCGTAATTATATTTTATGGAATTTATTATGAATATATGTAAAAACAAATTGAAATCATAGTATTTATTATTTTCTGTTAATTTAAATTTATTAGTTTTAGTGTTATAATCTAGTGTATTCATGTTTTAATTTCATAATTTATTTAATTTTAACTCAACCAATCAAAACATTTCGTTTATTTTAGGAAATTTGACATGTCACTAAATTTTATTGTGGAAGTGAGAAGTAAGCTTTTTTAACTATTGTAATTGAGCTTTGGATTAACGACAAAATTTTTTTTTTTTATTAAATTATTAAATTTAAGCCCAAATTTTGTTTAGCCCAACACAATTTTATCCGATTCTCCAATTTCTCCAAAATTGTTTAAGTGTCGAGATCCCAAATCGATTCTTCTTCCTCGGTTTCTTCTTCCTCGATTCTCTGTCGAAACCCAAATTTCTCATACTCTCTTGATTTCTCGTCGTCGTTCTCTGTTTAGTCACTCTCCGGCGGTTCTTATCTCACGACAAGAAAGCCTTTGAGTCCCGATGCCCATGGATCTCTGCTTCGTCGCACCCCTTGCGATTTCCCTTTGCTCCATTTTAATGGTGAAGCCCGATGATTCTAACTAAAAACCATGGAACTTTTTTACGAAATCGACCCAGGTAATTTCCGTTCACCCAAACACGCTTGATTTGGTTTGAGTGAATCATCCCTTTCGATTTCTTCCTGCGTAGTCTAAGAACAAATCTCCGAAATTGTGATGTAACAGCTTAAAATTCTCAACCTAAATGCTTGCAAAAACTGAGATTTTCACTTTATACTAGATTATGTTTGCTTAATAATATGCATTGTTATTTTTTTGGAACGACCGACAGGTTCCGACCCAATTTGGAGTTACTTCGAGTTTTCAAAGTGCTTAAAGCCTTAAACACACAATAGTTTACTTGGAATTTCGAATCTGCTGAGAGATTTTTCTAAACATTCGACTTCTTAATCTCTTGCAACTAAGCCGTGTGCTTTCAGAATCAAAATGCTGAATTTTGGTAGAGCAAGAATCCAAGGGAGGCAAAACAGAACCATGTCGTTTGAAGGTGAGATACTGAGATGTACACAGATTGCTTTCAGACTTTTAAAATAAAAAATATGGATTTTTGGATTTTGGAAGAAATCTGTCTGAAGCTTATTTTGCTTTTTGGTCTTGAAGGTGATATGTATAAGAATTTTGCAGGAATTTGCCAAGGTAGAGATGAAATCAATGTTATCTGACTTAACATTCAACAACATCATCAGAATGGTGGCCGGAAAACGTTACTACGGAGACGGTGCAGAGGACGACCCGGAGGCTAAACGAGTCAGGCAGCTTATTTCGGATGTGGCGGCTACTGCTGGCGCCGGGAACGCTGTTGATTATTTACCGGTCTTGCGTTGGGTCTCAGATTACGAGACACGGGTCAAGAAGTTGGCGGGTCGGCTCGACGAGTTCTTGCAGGGATTGGTCGACGAGAAACGAGGAGCTAAGGAGAAGGGCAACACGGTCATCGATCACTTGCTTTCTCTGCAAGAATCGCAACCGGATTACTTCAAGGATCGCATCATCAAAGGAAACATGGTTGTAAGTATCTGAAAACTCGGAAAAAAGCATTTAGACTCATGATTCGATTCTTTAGATCACTTTGTCACATTTTTGGTATGGAACTTGTAAGCTTAGTCTTGTCACAAGATACATCAGCGGTGACGTTAGAATGGGGCATTGTCGAACCTGTTGCTAAGACTCTTGTGTATTTTTTGCAATTCGCAGGCCCTGATACTAGCAGGGACTGATACATCGGCGGTGACGTTAGAATGGGCATTGTCGAACCTGTTGAACCATATTTTGAAGTAGTATGCTTTGTTCCATCTTTCAGTTCTCTGGACATGAACCAGGAGTTACCCATGTTCTAGTCACCGGTGGTGCAGGATATATCGGCTCACATGCAGCTTTAAGCCTTCTAAAAGATTCATACCGTGTAACCATTGTGGTATATATCTTCATTGCCTTTTTATCATGTTTGCAGATTCATACCGTGTAACCATTGTGGTATATATCTTAAGAGATATAAACTCATATATGTCCTTATTTCCTCTTCTCTTTACTAACACCGATCTTCGGTTCTTGTATTGTAGGTTAGGTAGCCCGAGAAGCAGCTGAGCAGACTTGAGCTTGATGGAGCAATATTTTAGCAAAACTGTCCAAGGATACATTGACTTCTGCTCTGCCCAATCTGGTCGAATTCACTTTTTCTTTTTAGATTTTATCATTTAAAACTCAAATATATAATGTTTGTATTGTCTTTTGTTGTATAGATGGTTTTTTGTAAGACAATGTTCAATTCACTACTTTTTATGCACATTAAGTATCTTATTAGTAATTTATGTGTTATAAGCTTTTTTCTTAGATTTAAAATTCATTATTACAAACAAGATACTAATACCAAATTCAAAGATCGTATATTTTTTTGGTTCTGAATTAGTATCTAAACTAGCGACTAATTAACAACTAGGTGAAATTAGCGACTAGTCACAAATTAGTGTCTATATTTTGCGACTAAGTTGTGACTATTTTCAGTCAACATATAAGTAATCGCTAATTAGTCGTCAAATTGCGACTAATTATTGACTTGCAAAATTAGCGACGAAAGATTAGTGATTACCAATTTTAGTCGCAAATTAGTCGCAAATTTTAGTTTTGCGACGGTGTAGTGACTGTTTTCGTAGTCGCGAAAAGTCTGTTTTCTTGTAGTGCTAAATGAATAAAGGAGTCAACAAGGGAAAGCTCGAAATACTCAAAGAGACCGTGAAGCGTATCCGGGAAGGGTGAAAAGCTCAAGGTAACTAGACCCAAACACCTTGAAGCTGAATTCCGAGTTATGTGGCTCAACAGGTCGATTGCTAGACTTGATTGGTTCCCAAGTATTGGTGAGTTTCCATGTTTTCAAACCTCTTTTCCTTACTTAGATTTTTGTTTTGTTTGAGGACAAACAAAGTTTAAGTCTGGGGGAGTTGATAACACTCATATTTTACCTATTTTTACTATCATAAGTGAGTGCTTTAATAAGCATTTCACTAAGATTTTGATGCATAAACACTAAATTTCGAGTATTTGGTTGTTCAAGGTTCTTTTCAGGAAATCTTAGCAAAAGACGCATATTTTGGAGCAAAATGGACAATTCCGGAAACAGTGCCCGAGGACAGAAGTTCAACACCAAACGAAGGTCTTCCCACCACGAGATCAAGCTCATATTTGGAGACAAGGAAGCCTTATCAGCTGTCTTTCACCACGAAGTGATTTGAGAGCAATCCCACGGTTGGATCTCAAGTTATGAAGGAAGCAAGAAGGTCCGTCAGGCATCCGGAAGGACAGGCTGGCCGCGCCACGGCCGACCCAGACAACCAGTGGCCGCGCCACGGCCGGTCGCTCGTGCGGCCAGGCCATTTGCGTTTCCCGAGCCCATTTGAAGCCCAACTCAAACCCGAAGCCGTCTTATGCAAGCCAAGACCTAATCCACGACCTAGAGCACTTGAAGACCTATATATACTCGTTGTTTAGGGTTTTTTAAAGGAGAGACGAAAAACACAAAGTGATAGATTTTCTTTCGGTGGCCGCGAGTCTCTGGCTCGCGGTTTGCCTTTGTTCTTTGAGGGAGATTGATTTGCTCTTGAACCCTCTTTTATTGCAATCGATTAATACAAGTTATGCATTCATCAATCACGTTTTCTACTTCTTCTATTATGTCTGAGTAGTTTACTTTCGTTGGGTGTTCTTTAAGGGGATCTATGGGGAATTTCATTAACTGTTGTTGAACCGATTGTTTATGCCGAAGATTAGGATTTTCTGTCTCACCTTATTCGTTCTTATTGCATGAATATAGCGTCATGAACTATATTCTGATCGCAGGGTCTTGAGAACGGCTAACGTCCTGAATCTCAGATCCAGACCAAAATAGGGTAGAGAGCATCCTTTAAAAGATGTCTGAATGCTTATCGTCATGATCTTATTGCGTGTTCGTCTAGTACGTAGGATACGAAAGTATACCTATGGAATAGAAGTTTGCAGATCGACCTAGTTTGATAAAATAGGTTGTTAAAACCAGTGAATCAGTTTGGGGAAAATCGTCTAGTCTCGCTTGCTTAACTTTTGTGTGCTTTGATTTCTAGTTAGAACCCCATAGATTTCCCGAGAAGATTCCCAACGTGTTCGCCCACTTGCTTTTAAATAGAGATTTACGCACTTCCATACTTTACTTTTCCTGCACTGCTTACCTGATTTTCTTTTTTACAAATCCTTTAGTTTATTTTCTTTTTCCCGTTGGTTATAGAAAAGGCTGACAACCTTCTCTATATAAGGCGTGGTATTGCTTTATTTATTTTCTGCATGATTCGTGACACTCATTCCTAAACCCCCAATTCTCTGCGTCTTTGGTTGCCCTGATTTTCTGTTTTGCAGTTGACCTCCTCCCTGTGGTTCGACACCCTAAGTACTACAACGCACGCTGTGCACTTGCAGTTTAGGGTCCTACAAATTCAAAAGCTCGACGAGTCCCCAAAGAAATCCTCCAAACTCGGACGACTATTTAGA
>JAHZTW010000001.1:119508041-119537462 GCA_020283515.1 Alliaria petiolata
TGATACGATCCTCCCAAGAATCGGCACTCTTCGGTTGGATTTGGATAGATGGATAGGCCTTAGATCTTATGAAGAGATGAATCCTCAAAGAACAAGGTAGATGGATCGAAAGAATCACACAAAAGTTGCGGAAAGACTTCTAATATTTCTCAACTTGAATCCCTTAGATATGACACACTAAGACGAATTCAAGGTCGATTGAATGGATATGACGCACCAAACAATCTCTTAATCCCTTGGATATGACGCACCAAGACAAATTAAGGTTTGATCAATGGATATTACACACCAAGGATCGAAAATGTTCACGAAGAACAAAAGAGAATCACTCTCAAATAAAAATAAAAAGAAGGTTGTTTTTTTCTCAAATGAGAATACATGAGTTTATAAAGAAAAGAAAAAAACTGTGTTTAATGACTAGCTAAAATCGATAAAGACTTAGCTAAAAACTAGGAAGACTTAGACTAGAATTAAAGATGTGTTTGAATGACTTTTAGACTTAAAATGACTCTTGAAACGTCCAGATCCCTCCCCTTTGGTCGACTAGACTCTTCAACTGCTTTTCCTTCCTTTGGCAGAATCTCGACTACATAACTTGACTATATAGCTGACGAATGTAGCGTGACTACGTAGTTGACTATATAACTTGACTATATAGTTGATTCACAAGTCTGCCGTGTATTTCCAGAAGTCTGCTGTGTAATTCCAGAAGTCTGTTGTGTACTTAAAACCATAATGGTTTTAACTTTCTCTTCTTTCTGAGTGATCATCCGACTGAGTAATCCTCCAATTTCTTCCTTAAGCCTCTTAAGCCTTGCACGAGTCATAGGTCCGGATGGCATCACCAAGTCTTCAATGGCTTCTTGTTCAGGTTCAAGCTCAGCTACAAGCTCATTCTCCTTTGTGCTATCCATGATCGCATCAGCTGGTCGATCGGCCAGTCGATCTCTTCTAGATCGAGTCATTCTGCTCGATCGGCCGGTCGATCACAGCTTCTTTGGTTTTTTCCGAGCTTTTCTTTGATTCATGCCAACTCCTAGGCTCTTCTTTCATCTTCTTGTCAATGCTCAACATTCATCACAGTTCCAAGTACTCTAAACAACCTGAAAATGATGCAAATATGCAAGAAACCATGCAAATGCCCATGCAAAGTGTTCTAGGACTAAAAAATGAGACAAATGATGCAAACTAGCCTATTATGAATGAAAACCTATTCTAAATGCATGCTAAATATGCGAAATATATGAGTATATCAACTCCCCCAAACTTGCTTTTTGCTTGCCCTCAAGGAAACAAAATTCAAGCTAGGAAGAGATGATTAAAAACGGGGGCTCAAATCCAAAAGTGTTTTTCAAATGTATCAATTCAATGGTCCTAGTTCTTTCTAGGATGCTGTACACAAGCATTTATTCAAAAAGACTTAGCCATAATCATCACATATCAAATTTCAAATCATGACTTGTTTATTCCAAGCAATCCAAGAATTCTAACCTTTAACATTCATTAAGAGCTTAAACCGTGAATCACACTTGTGCATTTAAAACCGAATACATTTGGCAAGGGACAAGGTTATGAGATAAAAATGATCTCATTCAAGTGGTACTCCAAGCGTTGGTTTTTCTCAAAAAGGTTTGAACTTATGCATAATGCTAAAAGTAAAAGGCAATGTATGCATACATGACTAGACTCACATCTACCCAAGTATACTAACAATAATCCTAATCCCTTTCTCATTCATTTTTTTTCTTTTCCAAGCTCACTCACACTCTAGAGACTACCAAAAACAACAAGGCTAGACACGCCAAGCATAATCCCACAAGAACTCCATCAATCACAATTACTTTTAGGGAAACAATATTAGCTCTTTTCTTTCTTTAGATAGCCCTTTTCTCAACAATTTTGTTTTATGCAATTGGCTTCTAGGGCTCTTTTTTTTTCTTTTAACTTGAGCTTTTTCTTAACACAATTCAAGACCAACCACTTAGAACTATTTATCCCTTTTTTCACTCATTTCCTTAACACCTTCTCATTTTCAAGCCCGTGAACTCCCAATCCCAAATCAAGCCTAAAACTAGCTTTAATATGCAAAGCTAGCATCATCATGAGAGCCTAAACATGTCGCCCTAAACCTAACACTTTATGCCAAGTTCAAACAGAAAATAAGGCCTCACAATTTGAAATCACACAAGAATTTTGGCTTGAAATAAGGCAAGGGTAAAGGTGTGTTATTCTATTTAGGCTTACAAGAGAGTGGTGAAATGAATAAGAAAGCCTAAATATTTTTTTTTTATCCATGTATTCTTTCCCAAATGCACAAGTATGATAATTAGATGTTCATGTTAAGGTTCCGATTTATAGGTAAGGATTCAATTCATGCATGTTTCAACTTTAAGCACCAAAAATCAAGTCAAATGATCTAAGGATGGTTAGAATTTAATTTCAAAGTTGTGCAAAGCATCAAAGAATTATTAACTAGGGCTTTGAACCAATACATGAGCTTAAAACACTTTTTAAGAAGAATTTTTCATCATTGCCCCCTATGCATATGAATGATGCAACCTATATGATAAAAAATCTTGACTCAATCCTACAATATTTGACAATGCAAATGCAAGCTATATGAATTTTGTTTGAAATTTTGAAGAATTTTTCTGATTTTTTTGTATTTTCTATGCAATTTTTTATGCATGAAGACTCAAATATGCTAAAACAAAATAAGATCCAAATAAAAATATGTCAAAGCACACACTCTCCCCCAAACTTGAATGACAACGTCTCGGTGTCAAGAAAATTGAAGAGGAGACAAAAATCAACAAAGCAAAAATTAAAAATGCATGTTATTTACAAAGGTTGGAGTTTTTTCGGTACCTTGGAGCTAGAGATGGCCGGAGCTTGAGGTTGCTCCGGTCCTCCTGCTATTTTTTGGAGTGTCATGGAGTACTCCCTTGTCCTTGTTCCCGGTTGGACGTTCTTGTAGAGAAGGACGTCCAGCTTGATAATCTTGAGGCTCACGGATTTGTATCCTCCGGTTGAGTGCCTTCCCACCGTCTCGGCTACTTGCTCGGCTTCATCACTCAAGGTCATTTCTGAGGAGCTTCTCCCTTGGAGAATTTTGACCTTCTTCACCAACTTCTTGATCATCTTGCCTTGCCATTTATTTACCTTGCGCTGAATCTCCACAACCGAGGCAAGAAACTTTTCAGCCTTGGTGCGTGGCTCATAGTCTAGCTTGGGAAGATCAAACTTGATGGCATTTCAGCATCTGTGGGGGTGATTCCGGGGATGATTGGGCAGGCTGGGGTGCTGTTGCTATGCCTCCAAGAGGCGCATAACACCGAGCTAATATCCTTCTTGAAGGAAAATATCAATACCTTCGCATGGGCAGCAGAAGACATGGCAGGGATCAGTATCGATGTCGCCTGCCACGAGCTGAACGTCGATCCAACATTTAAACCGGTGAGACAGAAGAGAAAGAAGCTAGGGCCGGAGCGCGCCAAAGCAGTCAACGACGAGGTGAACAAACTATTAAAAGTAGGCTCCATTACCGAGGCAAAATACCCCGACTGGCTCGCAAATCCAGTGGTGGTAAAGGAGAAGAATGGCAAGTGGCGGATCTGCGTCGACTTCACGGATCTTAACAAAGCATGCCCAAAGGACAGCTTCCCACTGCCGCACATAGATCGCCTCGTCGAAGCAACGGCTGGCAACAAACTCCTTTCGTTTATGGATGCTTTTTCTGGGTAAAACCAGATACTGATGAATCCCGACGATAGAGAAAAAACAGCATTCATAACGGACCTGGGGATTTACTGCTAGAAGGTAATGCCCTTCGGGCTCAAGAACGCCGGAGCAACCTATCAAAGGCTAGTAAACAAAATGTTTGCTACACAGCTGGGAAAAACCATGGAGGTATACATAGATGACATGCTGGTAAAATCGCTCGAAGAGAAGGATCAAGTCACTCATCTTAGAGATTGCTTCGCTCAGTTGAACCGCCATAGCATGAAGCTCAACCTAACAAAGTGCTGGTTTGCGGTAACCTCGGGGGAATTTCTCGGATACCTGGTAACGAACCGAGGAATCGAAGCAAATCCTAAGCAGATCGATTCCTTGATTCAAATGGAATCGCCCAAGACCAAACGAGAAGTACAGCGGCTAACCGGGCGCATCGCCGCACTAAATCGCTTCATCTCAAGATCAACAGATAAATGCTTGCCTTTCTACGACACCCTCCGGGGCAATAAAAAGTTTGAATGGACGGAGAAGTGTGAATCGGCGTTCCAGGAGCTAAAAATTTACCTTGCCACCCCACCTGTACTTGCAAAGCCCGTCGAAGGAGAACCGCTATATCTGTACATCACCGTCTCAGCTACCGCGGTAAGTGGAGTCCTGGTCCGAGAAGAGCGAGGAGACCAGAAACCAATTTTCTACGTAAGTCAGACCCTAGCCAATGCGAAAACGCAATATCCACAAATGGAGAAGTTGGCACTCGCAGTAGTAATAACCGCCCGGAAGCTCAGGCCGTATTTCCAATCGCACTCTATCATAGTGCTGACCTCTTTCCCGCTGCGAGCCATATTGCATAGCCCGAGCCAATATGGAAGACTGGCGAAATGGGCAGTGGAGCTCAGTGAATATGACACTGAGTACAGGAGCAAAACTTGCGCAAAGTCCCAAGTATTCGCGGATTTCCTGATCGAACTCCCAACCGAAGGAATCGACGAACCAACACATGACTCTACATGGATCCTCCACGTCGACGGCTCATCATCCAAGCAGGGGTCAGGAGTCGGGATCCGTTTGACGTCACCCACGGGTGAAATCTTAGAGCAATCTTTCAGACTGGCTTTCCACGCCTCAAATAATGAAGCAGAGTACGAGGCTCTGATCGCCGGGCTCAGGTTGGATAGGGGACTAAAGGTGCAGAAAATTCGTGCTTTCTGCGACTCACAGCTCGTGGTGAATCAGTTTAACGGAGAATATACGGCAAGAGACGAAAGAATGGAAGCATACCTGGGTTGAGGCAGAATCCTACGCTAGTATCAAAGACGCCCAGGTTGAAAACTTTGTGTGGAAGCACATTATCTGCTGCCATGGAGTCCCTTACGAGATCGTGACCGACAACGGCTCGCAATTCATCTCCACTCGTTTCGAAGCCTTCTGCGAAAAATGGAAAATAAGACTTAGCAAATCTACGCCTCGATATCCACAAGGTAACGGCCAAGCCGAGGCGGCCAACAAAACCATACTCGACGGCCTGAAGAAACGCCTCGACGAAAAGAAAGGGCGCTGGGCAGACGAGCTTGAAGGAGTCTTGTGGTCGCATCGGACAACCCCACGACGAGCAACGGGCGAAACACCTTTCGCGCTTGTCTACGGAACGGAATGCGTGATTCCCCCCGAGGTGGATTTCCCCGGGATCCGAAGACGACTCCTACCTGGACAAAAAAGGGGGGGGGGAGTGGGGTACGTATACTCGTATACTCCCACGCTTTGTAATCACTTCGCTGGAATAAAGAAAAAAAATAAAAACTTTTCAACTCTCATCTCAATGAAGTACTCTATATTTGCCTCGTCGGTTCTTGGCCACAACGGACGAACTATTACATCCTTCGCGAATCCCAACTCCTGCTTTCTCATTAAGCAAAGGGAGTTCTCAAACATCCTCCACGGATTAGAGCGCGCTATATAAATCATGGCTAGGTTTACCTCAGCCAAACATCATTGGGTGAAACCCATACGATGTTCTTTATGTTCTGCCGGAAAAACGGACAAGTAAGTCGAGTTGGGTTCACAAGTCCTAAAGCTGTGGCAAAACGTCCTAAACCAAACAACAGCTCGTCCTAAAGCAACGTTGGTCTAATAAACACCTCGCGAACATAATATTCGCGAATGGTCGCAGAATATGAGGTACCCGTACATGTTCAAACATAAACCTAGCAAACACTTCGCTCCTCAGCAACGCTGGTCATTTACGTTACATTGGTCAATTGCGACCAAGACACCGCGGCTCGCGTAGACACAGCTCGCCCCTCAAAACACTTCGGGAAATTTTGTACTTGATGTGCAAATTCATGGAGAGAAAGACCGAGGATGTTCCAACTCGACCCCAACAAATGCCTCGTTTCCAAGCAACGCTGGTCTTAAATGCGTCGTTTCCAAGCAACGCTGGTCTTAAACGCCTTTGTCATAAAATATTCGCGAATGTTCATTAACATACGATTATACGAGAACATCCACTTTTGGCTTATTCCTACGCTTAATAAAACAGACAACTATTGTCCGAGCACTTCACTTCGCCAAAAAATTAGAGTGAAACGAGATCTCAAAATCAGATAATAATAAAAGAGCCATGTTCAGAGTAAAGAGCCACACAACACAACACCAAAAAATATATATATATATATAACGATAATAGCAAAAAAAAAAAGCGACGGTGCAAGACAAGCTCGATCGATCATTCAAACAACCCCGGGCGCTTCTGGTACTTTCTCTTCGGACCCCTTCTTAGATGGCGCGGTCTCCGACTCGGCCCCCTTCTCGGCGATCAAAGCTTCGACCCCCGGGGTGTTGACGTTGGACCCCGCCGGATCCACGATGCCAATTTTCGAGCCCAAAAGCTCGATCGACTCACCACCCACGACTGGGGGCCCGGAGTCTGACGAGACCGGCAATAGCTTGAGATCATCACGAAGGTCGGTCGCAAGGCGTTCGAACTCTGCATCAGCATCCGTGAGCTCTTTCTTCCACTCGGTCAAAGTCTCCTTCTCCTTGTCCAAAGTGAGAGGATTTTCACCTTGAAGGATCCCGACGAGCTGCAGGTTGCTCTCGACTTGGGCAAGATCAAGAATCTTCGTCTTAGCTCCACCTTTCAGTTCCTCGATCTTTTTCTCGGCGCTACGCATTCGCGCCTGGAACTTCTCAAAAAGCTCTCGCCTCGCCGCTTTCCGAGCTTTCTCAACGGCGACTTCGTGCAGCTCGGGCTCTGCGACCAACTGTCTTTTCACAGAAGCAAGTTCTGACTCCCTCTTTAGTTTCTGCTCGTTGAGACGAACAGCAAGGCTGTCAGACTTCTCGCGTTTAGACTTGAAGTCATCTCTCTCCGCCTCGAGTTTTTTCGAATGAGCCTCGGCTCGTTCCAGCTCGGCAACATGTTTGCTCTCCGCCTCGTCGAGTTTGGCTTTTAGGGCAAGAACATCTTGGCATGCCTCGGTGACACGTCTCTGATCCCCTCGCGCGTCGTGCTCATACCCAGCAATCACCTCGTTCGCAGCCTCGATAAACTAAAGACGATTTGGGTTAGCGACCAAACAACTCGAATAAAAAAAAAGCGTAAATAAAAACCAGTCCAGATACCTTTGTTCCTTTGAGTGCCATCCTGGCGTACTTCTTTCCCTTCGCGAGAGTGTCGGGCGGTGGGAAATAGTCGCCGCTGCGAACTATTTTGGAAAAAAGCGTGGCCGAACCCGCGGCTTCGTCGACTGACGCCTCGGCAACGACAGGGGCAGCGCTTGGCCTTTGAACCGAGGCTAAAGCAAGATCATCACGCCTCGTTTTCTTCTTGGAGCCCTCGGCATCAACAACCTCGGCCTGCTCGAGGACTTTCCTTTTTGACCTTTTTTCAGCTCCCCTGTCATCCCGGGCCGGTGACTTGGCCCTGGTTTTTTCTTTGTGACGAGATAGAGAAGAGTTCTCGGGCCTTGGCACGGGTTCCGAGCCAACTGCGAGCTCATTCCCGGAAGGAACATGGCGAGAAGGCTCGACGGTCGTTTCGTCGGGAACATCAGCAGATTTTTGGCTCGGTTCCTTCGAGCCAGAACTTTCCCTACCCTTCTCCTCGGCCCTCATCTTGGCAGCTAGAATCTTTTTGTCGCGAAAAGTCATTTTCCCTGCCATCTTCATACTCGGGTCGATATCCGGAGAATGCGAAACCGACGGGTCTACCTCGGCGCCAAGATGGTAGGCTCGCGCACTTTCTATCCGATGAAGCGTGAAGCTCCTCTTCCAGTGTTCTATGCACCCGCGGAAAGCCCTGATCACCTCGTGCAAATCTTCTGGTAGGCGAAGCACAAGCTGACGAACTGCAAAAACAAAAACGAAAAAATACGTCAACAAAGCATCAGTCAACCTCGAAGGCGAGAACCTTGAAGTATAGCCTTGGTTGGCTACCATTTTTTCCCCAGACCGTCCTCGTCTTCCCGACCCAATCTTCAGGTACCGAGGCGTGTTCAACAAGAACATAAAAGTAATGAGAATTCCAGTCCGGATCCTTGCTGGGAAAGTTATGAAGAATCCGCTTGTTCTTCTTGTTACTGACGTAGTAGGTCTCGGACTTCGGGTTCTTTCGGATCTCCAACAAGTTAAGAAGATGCGCTAGGGATAGCTCGACATCACACTCGTAGCTCAGCATCATTAGGCCTACAAGGTGGCGAAGGCCTCGGGGAGTTAGCTGAGCCAAGGCCAATCTGTACGTCCACAGGTACTCCAAAATTAATCCCGGAATCGGGAACCACAACAAGCTTGCGTAGAAGAAGCTTTCGTATACAGTGAAATAGCCCGAGGGAGGATGATCCGCGCGATCCGACGAAGAGGGTAGTATAAACTCCACCGCCTCGCTAATACTGAAACGGGCCTTCAAGTCTGACAGACTATCCGCGGTGGAAAGTGTCGACCCTGGAGGATCCGCGATTTTCTTCTTTGCAGCTCGCTTCCTCGACGGAACTTCGTTTTGAAGACTTATCAGGAAATCCAATTCCCTACTCGCTTCGGCAGGATCGAAGTTCCAATCCTCCTTGGGTTTTACCTGTGATGCTTCGACGATTTGAAGGGGATTGTTATCATCGATCGGAGAACGAATCATCTCGATGGCCTGACCGTTTTCATCGGTAGATCCTTTTGCCTCAGAATCCTGAAGCTGGTCTATGGGTTCGCCAGCCTCGGAAGAATCCCCAAACTCTTCAGAACGAACTATTTTGCGTCTCCGAACCGTTGGGCGGTTAACCGAACCAGTTGAATCTTCAAGGTTTGGTACCCTTTCAACATCGGAGAATGTTTCGGCTCGCAAAGGAACAGTGGATGCCTCGGTCGGGGAAGACATAGAAGATGTTGGCGCGGTAAGACTCGAAAACGGATCAGATGAAAATAAATTTGCCTCGGTACCAGTTTCGATGCGAAGATGCAGAACGGTGATGGATCGGGAAATTCAGGGCGGTACGGCGAAAATCGTGAAAACCCTAAGCTAAATCCGAACATAAAACTAGAGAGAAGGGAGAGAAGAGAGAGAGAACTAACCTCTGAATTTTTGGAGAACTGAAGATAATGAAAAAACTGAGGGATGGCTTCGGTTTTTATAGCCAAAATTGACGAGACGTTTACGCTTCCCAAGGTAGAGCTAATTTTCGAAGAGAACAATGGGCCTCTCAAAGCCCAGATTCATCAAGGCCCAGGCCCATTTCGGAGAATTGGAAGATATCTTAAAACAAATCCTAAGTGTTCTTCGAGGTGAGAATGAATGTCCTTCGAGGACCGAGGCGAATATACTATAAGTAAGCGGTAAAACGCCTCGGTCATTTAGGCCATCGCAGCGAGCTAAAGTCAAACGCTTCGATTTGGAAACAAAGCTCCAAACCGCCTCGGGAGATTGATCTCGCCTCTCTAATCACCTCGTCATCCACACTTCTGAGTCTAACGAGCTGGGGGGCTAACTGTTGGGGTCGGTTTTCACCTTGACAAGATCAATCAAGAAAATGGCTAAGTATGGAAATCATTCTCGACCGCACAAACTGTGCAGGAACCGAACCGTGCACAAATAGTGCATAAACCGAGCCAAACCGTTGCCTTGTGCACAAGTCGTGCAGAAGCCGAGCCGAACCGGATACGCACGAGACGAGCCGAACCGAATCATACCATGTACGACTCATACACGAGCTGAACCGATGTTTCCCCTTGGCGATCCGAACGGGATGCCCACGAAGCCATATGAGCCCAAGACAAAGCACGAGGCCGAGCCCAANAGATCAATCAAGAAAATGGCTAAGTATGGAAATCATTCTCGACCGCACAAACTGTGCAGGAACCGAACCGTGCACAAATAGTGCATAAACCGAGCCAAACCGTTGCCTTGTGCACAAGTCGTGCAGAAGCCGAGCCGAACCGGATACGCACGAGACGAGCCGAACCGAATCATACCATGTACGACTCATACACGAGCTGAACCGATGTTTCCCCTTGGCGATCCGAACGGGATGCCCACGAAGCCATATGAGCCCAAGACAAAGCACGAGGCCGAGCCCAAGATGGATCGTTGTGCAAGTGAGCCGAGCCCAAGATGGATCGTTGTGCAAGTGGGCCGAGCCCAGTTCCACGAGGAAGCCCGAGACCAAAGAAACCCTAGAAGACGAAGCTTCGTGGAAGGGAGCGCCGCCAAGGGGAGATAGAGAAGAATCTACGAGAATATCTGCCGAGATCCTGACCTAGATTCTTAGCCAATTTGTATAAATATCATCCTAAGTTCATTTGTAGCGGGACACGTGGGGAGACCTAGCAGAAAACACTTGTACCCAAAAAGCTCATCATAGCAAATCTAATAAAACTCCATCTCTGGATCTTCGTTTCGGGTTCTTAACTTAGAATCTTTGCGTCCTCTTTTGAATTTCTTAACAGAGAATCTATTGTGTGAAATCCAACACGCACATGAATTTTAAATTGTGGTCAAAGTACAGTTTTCTATGGTCAAAAGAGCCTCATTTGACCACAATTCAAATTCAAAATTTAGAGGGAAGGAGAAAGAAGGGGAATTTTGAAAACTTCCCTTGGCGCAAGATCGAGTGAAACGGGTCGATCTATCACTCGATCTCACGCCCATTTTCCCGTGATCGAGTGGCTAGCTCGATTGGCTTGTCGATCTAAAATGGATCGATTGTTGGATCGACCGTTGTTCTCGTTTCAGGATCTTTCCGGTCGCGATCGAGTTAATTGATCGATCCTTTGGTCGATCTTAGCTCCACGATCGAGTGTTTCCACTCGATTTTTCAGTCGATCGTGTGCCTCTTATTTTCCTTTCTTTGCCTTGTCCTTTCCACGAACATGTTCCTTGGTTCTTACTTCCTTGTACTTACACACTTAAAGTAGAAGGCATAAAATTGAAACAAAAATATATACAATGATAGTCATGGGATTGCCTCCCAAGCGCGCTTGTTTTAAGTCTCTAAGCTTGACTTTACTTGGTTAGGCTAGTGGGGGGTCTTGGAGAGGCAATGTGGTGCTCTCCTTGCTGCAGTCATTCGCGATGCAGGGTTTGACTCTATGCCCATTCACTGTAAAATTCTCTCCATTCTTCCCAACCAAAGTTATAGCTCCATATGGTAGTACCTCTCTAATTTCAAACGGTCCGGACCACCTAGAGTTGAGCTCTCCGGGGAACAGCTTCAATCTTGAGTTATAGAGTAGAACCATGCCGCCCTCTTTGAGCTCCTTGTGCACCAGCTTCTTGTCATGAAAGGCTTTGGTCCTTTCCTTGTAAATCTTGGCGCTCTCAAAGGCATCCATCCTTATCTCATCAAGCTCTTGAAGTTGTACCAACCGTTTCTCTTGGGCGGTCTTGAGATTGTAGTTGAGTTGCTTCACAGCCCAAAGAGCTTTGTGCTCTAATTCCACAGGAAGGTGACAAGACTTGCCATAGAGGAGGTTGAAAGGCGTGGTTCCAATGGGAGTTTTGTAGGCTGTTCTATACGCCCAAAAAGCATCATCAAGCTTGTTAAACCAGTACTTTCTAGTGACTCCCGCGGTTCTCTCCAAGATGGTCTTGATTTGTCTGTTTGAAACCTCCACTTGGCCACTTGTTTGAGGGTGATAGGGTGTGGCCACCTTGTGCTTAACACCATGTTTCTTCAAGAGACTTTCAAAAATTTTGTTGATGAAGTGGCTGCCTCCATCACTAATCACCACTTTAGGGATTCCAAATCTTGCGAAGATGATTGTTTTGAAGAGTGTAACCACCACCTTTGAATCGTTTTTTGGTGAGGCTATGGCTTCCACCCATTTAGACACATAGTCTACTGCTACAAGGATGTACTTGTTGCCATAAGATGATGGAAATGGCCCCATAAAATCGATTCCCCACACGTCAAAGATCTCTACTTCAAAGATTGGTGCTTGTGGCATTTCGTTTCTTTTGGTGATGTTCCCGGCTCTTTCGCATACTTCACATGACTTGATGAAGTCATGTGCATCTTTGAAGAGTGTAGGGCACCAAAACCCAGCTTGTAGAACTTTTGTAGCAGTCTTGAAACTCGCAAAATGACCTCCATATGTCATATCGTGGCAATATAGAAGTATGTCTCTCGCCTCTTCTCTTGTGACACATCTTCGGTATAGGCTGACCACACACTTTCTGTATAGGTAAGGATCATCCCAAAAGTAGTGTGAGACGTCCCTCATAAATATCTTCTTGTGGTACCGGTCCAGATGAGTAGGCTCTTCTCCACAAGTTAAGAAGTTGACAATATCCGGATACCAAGGGAAATCTTCTTCCCTTAGACTCAAAACTTCTTCAAGCTCCTCTTCTAGCCTTGCACATACCACGGTGTTGACCATCATAAGTTGCTCTTCAGGGAGTGAGTCATCTAAAGCTAAGATTTCTTCCACCCTCATTCTAGAAAGATGATCCGCCACACCATTCTATATGCTTTTCTTATCTTTGATCTCTATATCGAATTCTTGCAAGAGAAGGATCCACCTTAGTAGTCTTGGTTTGGTATCCTTTTTGGAGTAGATGTACCTTAGTGCTGCATGATCAGTGTATACAATCACCTTAGAACCCACCAAGTATGACCGAAACTTCTCAAATGCAAAGACCACTGCTAGGAGCTCCTTCTCGGTAGTTGCATATTTCACTTGTGTATCGTCCAAGGTGCGGCTAGCATAGTAGATAACATGCAATCTCTTGTCTTTCCTCTGCACCAAGACAGCTCCTACATCATAGTCACTAGCGTCACACATGATCTCAAAGGGAAAGTCCCAATCCGGAGCTTGGACTATTGGTGCGGTTACTAGCGCGTCTTTGATGGTTTTGAACGCTAGGTGGCATTCTTCATCAAAGTTGAACTCAGCTTCTTTGCATAGTAGCCTTGTTAGAGGACGTGATAGCTTGGAGAAATCTTTGATAAACCTCTTGTAGAAGCCGGCATGTCCCAAGAAACTTCTTATGCCCTTCACGTTAGCCGGAGGTACCAAAGTGACCATCACTTCCACCTTTGCTCTATCTACTTCAATGCATTTTCCTGAGATCTTGTGACCAAGGACAATTCCCTCTGTTACCATGAGGTGGCATTTCTCCCAATTGAGCACGAGATTGGTCTCCTCACACCTCTTGAGTACCCTGCACAAATTAGACAAACAAACACCAAAGGAAAAGCCATACACGGAGAAATCATCCATGAATACCTCAACCATCTCCTCAATCAAATCAGAAAATATAGACATCATGCATTTTTGAAATGTAGCAGGAGCATTACATAAACCAAAAGGCATTCTCCTATATGCATATGTTCCATAAGGACAAGTGAATGTTGTCTTTTCTTGATCATTAGGGTGAATCGGGATTTAAAAGAAGCCACTATAACCGTCTAGAAAACAGTAATAGGGATGGTTGACTAATCTCTCAAGCATTTGATCAATGAATGGCAGTGGGAAGTGGTCTTTCCTAGTGGCTTTGTTAAGTTTCCTATAGTATATGCACATTCTATGGCCGGTTATAACTCTAGTAGGAATTAACTCATCTTTTTCATTTTTTATAACTGTGATGCCCCCTTTCTTAGGTACCACATAGACTGGAGAGACCCATGTGCTATCACTGATAGGGTATATCACGCCAGCCTCTAGGAGTTTTAGGATTTCTTTTTTAACCACTTCTTTCAAATTTGGATTCAAACGTCTTTGGTGTTCAATTGAAGAAGTGTTCTCATCATCTAAATGAATCCTATGAGTACAAAGTAATGGTGAAAGGCCCTTGATATCACTAAGAGAATACCCAATGACCTTTCTATACTTTCTCAATTCCCTAAGGAGGGTGTCTAACTCATCATCATTCAGATTGTCATTAATAATGACCGGGTAAGTGTTATTTGTACCTAAGAAAGCATACCTTAGTCCAATTGGTAGCTGCTTGAGGTCCACCTTTGGGGCTAGCAGCTCGCTCCACTCCTCTCCTTGAATTGTGTTGAGGTTGCTGTCCTCATTCGCTTCCTTAGACCCCGAGTCATGAGCCTCCAAGCTGCCTTCTTCAAACGTTTGTCCCGCTGAGATCGAGTGGATTGGTCGATCTAACACTCGATCTTGGCCTGATCGAGAGCAGTCTCACTCGATCCGCTTAGTCGTTCTTCACTAGATCGGGCAGGAGATCGGGTCTCGTGGCCGATCTCTTCATTGGATTGAGTGGATGGGTAGATATGGCTATCGACCTTGGCCTCGAATCGAGTCAGCGAATCGACCAGCAGTTGCCAAAAACGGTCTTCCAAGGATTAAGGGATCCTTGGGTTCTTCATCCATTTCAAGAACAACAAAATCCGTGGGGACACTCACATTGCTTATCCTCACGAGTAGGTCTTCAAGCATTCCTAGCGGGAGTCTTACACTTCTGTCAGCCAAGATCAATGAGATCCTGCATTCCCTAAACTTGGTGAAGCCTAGCTTCTTTGCAATGGAGTAGGGCATTAAATTAATGCTTGCCCCTAAGTCACACAAACAGTTGTTAAACTTCAATGGCCCTAGCGCACAAGGTATGGTGAATGAGCTTGTATCTCCTAGCTTCTTTGGTGCTATCTCTTTGTGGATGATTGCACTGCACTCTTGACTCAACACCATGACCTCTTGACAACCTTTAGGTGTCTTGGCAAGCGTGTCCTTCAGGAACTTTACATATTTCGGCACCATGGCAAAGCAATCAAGCAACGGCAATTTGAGCTCAACATTTCTCAAATGTTTTTCAAACAAGGCTCTGTGCTTCTCAATCAGCTGCTTCTTGAAGCGTACAGGGAAGGGGAGCTTTGGTTTGTAAGGTGGAGGCACGAAAATATTTTTTTCTTTGCTTGTTTCCCCCACTTCTTTTCCCAAAACCGCTTCTTTGCCTTTTCTTGTCCTTTCAATGTAGACATTGTCAAAGGTGATCTCTTGATCATTTGAAAGATCACTCCCCTCTTCTTGAATGACAATGTCCTCATTGTCTTTAGCTGTAGACCATGGTGCTACCTCCTTTCCACTCCTTAGATTGATGACATGTGCATACTCCTTTGGATTTGCCTCACATTGGCCGGGTAAACTACCTTGGCCGGTTGTGCTAGCTTTTCCTTTCTCCAGCTGATGAATTTTGTTGTTTATGTTGCTGATCTATGTAGAGACCTCACTAAGGGAGGAGTCCAACCGGTTGTTCATAGCAACAAATTTTTGATCGTTAGACGCTTGGCCTTGGAGAAGTTGTTGGAACATTGCTTGTACCGAATCTTGAGTTGGCGCTGGAGTTTGTTGCTGCTGAGGCACGAAACCAGGAGGGTACGGTTTGTTCCCTTGCTGTTGGTGTCCTTGGTAGGCTCCCTGTCTTTGCCCTTGATATCCACCATTCTGTTGGAATCCACCTTTGTTGTATGGTACAAACGGTTTGCCTTGATTTGCTTGTTGTGGAGGGTACACTTGTTCCTTTGGATTGTTCACGTTTGTGCTTCTATAAGACAAGTTGTTTTTGTTGTTGTTGTTGCCTTGATACCTTGGAACATATCCCTGTGGCTTAGGATAGTCTTGGCCACCAACCCAATTTGCCTTCTCAAACTCCTCTTCACGTCGGTCTTGGAACAAATCTGCGGCTTCACCAACGAAGTGGACATGTTTTTGGCCAGCAATCATCAGCTTGTCAATCTTCTCATGGTGTGACTTTATCTCCTTCTTGTGTGCCGCCAGGTCATGACCTCTTGGTGCACGGTCATAGTCCTCATAATAATTACCGTCACTCAAAGCCAAGTTTTCTATCAGCTCCATCCTGTCTTGCACATCTTGTCCAAGGAAGTTTCCTTCGCTTGCCGTGTCAAGTGGCATGCGAATTTTTGGCAAGGCTCCACGGTATATAGTGCTCAGGAGTGTCTCCTCAGTGAAGCCATGGTGAGGACGCTAAATGATATAGTCTTTGAACCGCTCCATTGCTTCACTAAAAGTCTCATTGTGCCTTTGTGTGAAACCGTTTATCTCACTTCTTAGCCTAGCCGTTCTTGTGCTTGAGAAGAACTTTGACAGGAAGGCTTTATTGCATTCAACCCAGGACGTGATGGTGCCTTGAGGTAGGGTCTTCTCCCAATGTCTGGCTTTGTCCCCGAGAGAAAAAGGGAAAAGCCGTAGCTTGAAGCTATCCTCCGAGATGCCATTTATTTTGATCATTCCACACACTTGTTCGAAGTTGTCTAAGTGCTCCAGTGGATCTTCCATTGCCACGCCATGGAACTTGCTGTTTTGGACCATCGAGACAAATCCAGGTTTGATCTCGAAGTTGTTGTTTTGCACCAGTGGTGGAGTGATGCCAAAGCGGTTTATGTGGGTGTTTGGTGCATCACCCGCACCAATGATGCGTGGTGCTCTTGGAAGGTGGTAAGGGTGTCCAATGCCTCTGCCAACAGCAGCATGTTGAGGTGGATCCTCCACTTGGTCGTGGTCAGCCATCACTTCTTGATGGTACTCGTCAATTTCGAGTAGTAGTCTTTCCCTCCTATGTCTTGCACTTCCAAGCTGATGTATGTTGTCTAGGGGCGTGATCAAGTTGTTGTCTCCTCTAGACCTCAGTTTTATTTACCTGAAAACACAAGTAGAGAAGTAGAGAAATTAGTAACCAAATAGAAAATAAAAACTTAGTCTCCACTAAGCTCCAAATCCTAATACTTTCACTTTGAACCCAAGTTTGGCAACGGCGCCAATTGATAAGAAGTATTTTTACCGGTTTCTAATCAAAACCTAAAGCCTCTTTTTGCAGTTGTAATACTTTAGGTGTCAATCCAAATTGGGGTGAAAGATACTAAAAATACATGAGTTCAAATGAAGCTAAGCAGAATTCGGGTTAATTGGTGATCAATCCTATGAAAATTATTTGCANAAACACAAGTAGAGAAGTAGAGAAATTAGTAACCAAATAGAAAATAAAAACTTAGTCTCCACTAAGCTCCAAATCCTAATACTTTCACTTTGAACCCAAGTTTGGCAACGGCGCCAATTGATAAGAAGTATTTTTACCGGTTTCTAATCAAAACCTAAAGCCTCTTTTTGCAGTTGTAATACTTTAGGTGTCAATCCAAATTGGGGTGAAAGATACTAAAAATACATGAGTTCAAATGAAGCTAAGCAGAATTCGGGTTAATTGGTGATCAATCCTATGAAAATTATTTGCAATGATTATACAGGCACAGAAACTATTTTAAAATCCCTACTTAAGGGTTATAGAACTAGTAGATGACTTCTAAACAATTTAACAACCGATCTAATAATTTTATAAAATCAAAATCTAAAACCGGATAAACTAGACAATTTTTAGGTAAATTACAAGATTTTCAAAAACTACTTCTAAAAATCAAACGACTACCAACTCAATACCAGACAGTAAAATAAGAATTTAAGCAATTTCTAAAACACTCAAAATAGTAAAAACACAATTTTACAAATTTATAAAAACTCTATTGCATAATTAAGCTAATCTAGAGAATTTTAGAGAAAACAATTAACTTTGAAAAGGGAGAAAATGATTTTAAGTTTTGAAAGATTAAAAACAGATTCAAGGTTGGGATTCATTCTTAGGGAGGTTGAAAATTCGAACTTGGGTTTTGAAAACATCTTTTTACACTTTTTAGTGCTATTTCTAAGCCTTAAGAAGCCAAATTAGATTTACCCATGGTGTATTGTGTAAATCCTTTCTTCACCCTTTTCTCCTAACCCATGATGTGTGGTGGAAAGATAAGGTGAAGAACATTAAGCATGGATCTTAATAAATGGCTTAACTAGCTCCCTAAGCATCCATGATGTTTGGGAAAGGATGAGATAGTCTCTTGGATTTGGTTTTAAGGGATTTCCTAAGTCTTTTTGGGATAAGGAAATCCCCAGATTAAAGAGATCTCCTTCGAGAATCTCTAGACCTTAAAACCCTCAAATCCAAGAGAATTAGATGAAGAACAAGAAAATACCCAAAATCTAGTTTTCAACCCCCTTAATCATCCCAACCCCAAACCTCAGTGGTTTACTCACAAATCATGTTCATGCCTCTCTTAATCATAAATTTAGAGCTGATTAACATAATCGGTTTTTTAACAAGAATAAAGATTTGACATTAGAAAGACAAAGATACTTGAATCATATACAAAATACAAGAGTTTTAACAAAAAAAACAAACAAGAAACAAACAAGAACTATGAAGAACAAGCAAGAACAAGCAAGAACAATAAAGAACATTCAAGAACAAGGTAAGAACTCTCTCTCCACGGCTAACTTACAATATGCCAAGTGAGAGTAAATTATGATAAGTGTGATTAGTGATGGTGTGCACAAAAGTCTTTCTCCCCTTTGTCATAAGGTGAAAACATTAGAAAATTCTCCACCCGAAAACGACCAAATTGGATTAACCCCACACTGTGGATAGTGATGACCACCGAGTGGGACACAGAATTAGCAAAAAAATGGAGCAAAACCTATTCAACTGCTCGTAAGTCTGACCGTAAAGGTTTTGGTGTTCACATACACTTATCTGGCCAGAAGTCGTATCTACAAATCCAACAGGTAATGGTAAATTACATTTACATATCTTACACTTTCTATATCTTTAACCTCTGCAAATTTAAAGTTTTTTCATTATGTAACATTTTAGGAAGAGAAGTTAGGAAGACCAGTGACTATTGGTGAGGTTTTTATCAAGACACATACAAAACCGGACGGAACATTTGTCGATGCAAAGGCCAAGAACATCGCTGAAACTTATGACAACAACATCAAAGCTAAGTTGTCCGAGCTGAAGGAAAACAATTCAGAAACTTTGAATGGTGATCCTCAGCCTGACGATCTCTCCATTGATGAGTACAACGAGTTATTTCTGTTGGTAAATATACTTTCTTCACTAACTAGTTTGATTTTTCAGTCTGTTAATATAACTTGTTTTTTTTTGCCAGTCCACTTTCAGGGATGAAAGAGGACGTCCTTATGGCTTTGGAAGCCTCAGTAATTCTCATGTTAACGGCAAGCGTAAGGACGCAGGAAGCTCTTCATGCTTTGCGACACTCGAACAACAACTAGAAGAAGCTAAACGCAAGATAGAAGAGCAAGCAGCTTATAATACGCAGCGTGATGCCGAGACTGCTGCCCGTGAAGCAGAGAGTTCCCGACAATTGGCTGAGCAACAAAATGAGATCAAGCACTTGTCATTGGTGGAGAAGTTCCTCCGTGAAACTAATCCAGAGTTTGTAGACTACATGGCTTCTCAACCATCTCCATAAAGTACAGGTTCGACCCCAACAACAGCTCCCTCTCTACTTCTTAAGACTTATTGTTTTTATGTTTTTTATCTCCACAGATGGAGTTTTGATGTGTAGAGAATCAAATTATGTAGACTTAAAAGTTTTATATTTTGGTAACTCTATTGTTGGAGTTTTGATTGTATAAAATGGTTTGTTGGTAACTCCAAAGTGTAATTTGCATTTTGTATATAAGTAATTTTAACAATATATCAAATGCATAGATTTGAGTACCAAAACAAATAATCAAAACAAATACCAAATAAAAATTCTAATAAACAAATAAGTCACTACTTAGTCGTATATTAGTCCCATAATAGTCGCAAGCTAGTGCCAAAATAGTTGCAAAGAGTATATCATTTTACGCGTCAATTGTAAGATTAGTCGCTAAATAGTCATAAATTTAGTCACTATATAGTCGCATATTTGTCACTCTTTCTTGCGACTACTATGCGACTAATAAGTTACCACATTCTGAATTCATTTCTTAGTCGCATATTAGTCGCAAAAGTGCGACTAATATGCGACTGTTGAATTTTGCGACGAAGGATGGTGATCTTGACTATAGTCGCTAAATAGTCATAAATAACATATATGCGACTATAAAGCGACTACTTCTGCAGTCATTTGTTACCTGTTTTCTTGTAGTGTTCTACTTAGTTAAACCTCCAATCAACTGTTATGGCAATGGTCCTTCAAGTGTCAATCTTATGTGGTTAGTTCTTCTGAAAACTGAAAATTTCACTGATTTTGACTCAATAAAACCATGTTTTTGACTCTCAAAACAAAACACAAAGTTAGTAATCACCTCCCCCAGACTTAAACAACACTGTCTCCAGTGTTATCTAGCCCGAAGTTGGCTAAAAGAAAGATTAGAAACGACATAAAAGACCAGTTCGAAGACTTACCTTCGTCTGCGCGTGGTGTTGATCGACACCAATGTAGTGTCGATCAACACTTGTCAATGTCGAATCCAATGTCGCCTTTTTTCAACTGATTGAAACTTTAGGACTTATAAAACTAAGACAAAATAATTAAAAAAAAAAAACGTACCTAACAGTGGGTTGCCTCCCACTCAGCGCTCGTTTTCAGTCATTAGCTTGACTGTGTCAGGGCTCAGATGTCTGGTGGATCAGACGTTGGTATAGAATGCTTCCCAGACGAATATCTTCCATCCATGGTGGTGTATAGGCATTAGGTTCTTGAGAGCGACCAAGGAAGCTAGGAACAGCAGCATGGTGGGGCTTTAGGTTGGGTGGGACACTTCGTTTTCCTGCAGCATCATCAAAAGAAACACCAAGCCTTCTACGAGAATCTCGTTGCTTGCATAAGTGTGTAGTATCTTTTGAATCTTGGGTATTCTTATTTAGATGATTAGGAGGTTTGGAATCGATTACAGGGAATGCGTACCTTTGCTTCTTTTGAGGTTTCTGGGATGTAGGATGTGTAGGCATCTGGTTGACATTAGGTGATGGACTTGCAGCATTGGAAACAGCTTCTGGTGTGACCCGCGAAGGGTGTCGATCGACACCACTCCTAGTGTCGATCGACACCAACCCTGCAGCTCGATTTTCTGCACTTTTTCTGTAATTCAGCTCCGCAATCCTTGTCTCCATGACAAAAACGTCTTCTTCTATCAACTTGTGTTTAATTAGACCCTCATCTTCGCCCATAGTCCTGAAGATATGATTGTTTCCACCCCAATCTTCAAGCTCCATAGCTTTCTCAGAATTCCCATCCAATGTCTCTTGAACAACCAGTTTGTTCACTTGCTCTTTAAAATCCAGCTTTTCTCCAACGATCACAGCAATGCAAGAGATGTGTTTGGATGTTCCAGTAGTAGGAATAGCTTTGTAGAAGACTCTGATATACACATATATTTCGCATATTTAGCATACATTTAAAATAGGTTTTCATGCATACATCATTCATAATAGGCTAGTTTGCATCATTTGTCTCATTTTTAAGTCCTAGAACACTTTGCATGGGCATTTGCATGGTTTCTTGCATATTTACATCATTTTTAGGTTATTTAGAGTACTTGGAGTTGTGATGAATGCTGAGCATTGACAAGAAGAAGAAAGAAGAGCCTAGGAGTTCGCGTGAATCAAAGAAAAGCTCGAACAAAACCAAAGAAGCCGTGATCGACCGACCGATCGAGCAGAATGATTCGATCTAGAAGAGATCGACTGGCCGATCGACCAGCTGACTCGATCAAGAAGAAGATCGAGTGGCCGATCGGACAAACTGACACGATCCATGGCCGATCGAGTGGACGATCGACCAGCTGACTTGATCGGGAAGCAGATCGACTGGACGATCAACCAGTCTGGCTCGATCAGCCAGTCCATGCGCACAATCTCTTCTAAAATCACTGTGATTGTCTTCTAGTAAGGGGACCACTTTGGCATGAAAGTCTCTTAAGAGACAAGCAGCCCTTCTTTTAGGAAAAGGGTGGAGAATTTTCTAATATTTTCACCTTAAGACAAAGAGGAGAAAGACTTTTGTGCGTGCAGTGCTAACCATGCCCTTCATCCGGCGTTTGCATATTTTCTCAAAATGCATTTGAACTGTCCCTGAGATTAAGGGATCCCACGTGTGTGTTTTCTACGTTTCCAAGACATGAGATTGATTAGTGAAAACAATGAAAGGAAACACATATATAGGAAATTTAGAGGAGATAAACCTTTACTGTGAACTCAACGAAGTATCGTTCTTGTTTGTCCCGAGGCACAACTGTCCAGCTATAATAGGGACCATCAAATTTGTTAGTAAAGACCTTAGTAATCTCTCGGACCAAGGACCTTTTGTCACGACCAAAGCTTCAAACAAAGAAACAATATGTAAATAGTAAGCAAATAAGTGAATAAAAGAAATAAGTAATGAGACCATATACTTAGAAGCAAACATACACTAATTTTGAGAAGCAATAAAATGATACATGAAAAGTTTCAGATTGTCTTACAGCAGTAAACTGAGAAACAAATCAACGATGTTTAGACTACAGGATATACGGAGAGAAGAGTAGAACAAAAGCATATGGAAAAATTGCAATCTCAATCGTTTTATCTCTTCCTAAAAGCTACACAACGATACTTAGACTACAAAACAAATCAAATAGTTTTAACTCTTAAGACTACAGAACATAGGCAGCGAACATTTGATCATTTACAGAAGCAATAAAACTCAAGACACAATCATAAATCGCAGATTAAGAAACTACTACACAGACTTAATTGCAAAAAAACTTAGTTTGATTAAGAAACGGAAAGGGTAAAGAGTCATACCAAGTTGTGTGTGGCTTCGGTTCGGGAGACAGAACGGTGGTAAAATTTTCACGGCCTGGCACCAGAAGGATAGAATTCAAAAGGCGTTGTAAGTCTTCCTGGAGAACCAGCTCACGTGGAGGTACTCCATCGTCGTCTTCACCATGGAAGTTGTGAGCTGCCGAAGATTGATTACTCGGAGCTTGAGAGTGATGATGTGTAGACGATGGAGAGAGCTGAAGTGGAGGAGAAGGAGAGTTCTGATTTTCAAGCGCTGAGGACGAGTTCCCGATTTCACGATGTTGTGATGGAGAATCATGGAAAAGCTGCACGGGCGGAGGAAAGTCTCGGAAATGAGGTTGGGGAATCTCGGTTACCTGAGGTTGGGACGATGGCGTGAAGTTATATTGGCTTGGTAGAGGGGTGGGAGTTCTCGACGGCGTAGATCCTCCTGGTCTCTGAGATATGTTGGGAGCGGCTAGTCTCGGAGCACTACCTCGTCCAAACTTGCCTCGTCCTCGGATCGCCATTGGTAAAATTGGGAGTGTAGGGTTAGGGTTCTTAATCGGTGAAGGTTAGGGAGAAGAGAGTTTTGGAGAGAATTAAAGAGAAAGAGAGATTCGAGACTAGCCAAGGTTAGGGAGAAGAGAATTCTGAAATTAGAGTTTTGGGGAGAATTAGAGAGAAAGAGAGATTAGAGAGTTTTGGGGAGGCAGAGAATTCTCAAATTAGGGTTCTTAATCGGCCAAGGTGAGGGAGAAGAGAATTTTGGGGAGGCAGGGTTCGTAAACGTGGGTTTTGTTAATTTTGGTTTGCTTTTGTGATTTCTGATTAATTTTGGGGATTTGGGTTTGGTTTTGATTTTAGGGATTTGGTTTTAGGGATCGGGTTAATTTGGTTTTGGTTTTGGTTCGTAAACGTGGGATTTGTTTTGGTTTTAGGGATTTGGTTTTATTAATTTTGGTTTAACCACAAATTTAGGATTTTGATTTTGGTTTTAAGAGGAAACCAAATTTTGATTAAATTGTGGGTTTAGTGTGAAACCAAATTTTGGGTTTTGGTTTTGTTTAGAAGAAAATATTAGATTTTCATATTTTAAAAAGTTCAATTATTGTTACTAAAAATTTTATTACACAAAGTTAATATATTTATTACACAAATTGCTAAAATATCTTAATTACACAAAGTTAAAATATTTATTATATAAAATGCTAAAAATTTTATTACACAAAGTTAAAATATTTATTACACAAAGTGCTAAAATATTTTAATTACACAAAGTTAAAATATTTATTACACAAAATGCTAAAATTTTAATTACACAAAGTTAAAATATTTATTACACAAAATGCTGAAATTTTTATTACTCAAAGTTACAATATTTTTTATGCAAAATTAGTAAATTTCTTCTTCGCTATCATCATCACAAGAGGATGATTCATTACATTGAAATTCATCTCCATCTTCTGCATCTCCAACATCGTAATCGAGATCTATTGGGTTTACTCCTTGTACCAAATTTTCGACTTCAATATTGTCAATTGTAGTCAAAAGTACAGCATCGTCGTTTTCTTGTTGCAAAACTGTAGGTTCCTTATTTTTGTATTCTCCTGAAATATTTTCCCTCGGATTCACTTTTACAACATTGAGCCACGACTGCTTTGGTTTCTTTGTATATGGGTACGGGACGTAACAAACTTGATCCGCTTGAGAAGCTGTGCAATAACAATATATAGAAATATAAATACATAAATATACATATATATACATATATATTTATGATTTTGAAATTTATGTATATGTACCTAAAATAAATGGTTCGTATTTATTGTATCTTCTTGATGAACGAACGTCAATGTCACCATTGCTCCTCCGAGTGCCTCTACCAATAACAGAATCATACCAGGTACACTTAAAAAGTGTGATTTTCAAACCGACAATCCCCTCATAGTCAAGTTGTATGATATCAGTTAAGGTCCCGTAGAAATCAGCTTCATCAGATGCATTAGTATCATTCTCTCCTTTAACACATACACCATAGTTACATGTCTTTCGTCCCTCGCCGTGATTCTGCGTATGAAACACATATCCTCTTGTGAAATAGATAGGCCAGGTTTTGGCCTTATTCACAAGTTCATGCACTATCTCTTGAACCCAAGAAGGAAACGTATTGCTGGCTTTCCAGTAATTGACCTACAAATAAGTATACATTATCAATATATATATAAGTATATACATACATATATAATATATACATAGATATGAATATTATCTAGACATACATAATCTTTCACCCATGCACTATATCCGTCAGCTCTTTTCGCGGAGAGTTCTTTTTCGGAGAGTTCCGGGTATTTTGCAGAAATATATTCTTCGAACATACTGTATAAGACCAACACATATGAGATATCATCATAGTGGATTATAGTAAAATGTAAGTGAAGACATGCCAAATTATACATCTCAAATGGCTGAAAATAATCACAATTTTGCAAAATATATGCATGTGCGCATCGATAGTCCTTCTCTGAAAGCCATATTTCATGCATTTCCCCACTTGGTCGACCTACGTGANGCAAAATATATGCATGTGCGCATCGATAGTCCTTCTCTGAAAGCCATATTTCATGCATTTCCCCACTTGGTCGACCTACGTGAGTAAATATATCAGATACTCCAGGGACATGATATACGGGGACTTCACCTTCATCGAATCTTGTTATCCTAACAAATGAGTGAAAAGTAATTCACATTAGAATATATAGCATGTCTCTTCAAATTTTAACATTTTCCTTGATTTCGTTTGTATATGTGCGGCAAAGTAGTGCTCTGAGAAATAAGCTACCTCGTCATTGATATATGATTCAACAATCGATCATGCCGCATATCTTTTGTTCTTTGCTTTCCCTTTCAACTTCTAGAAGAATCTTTTAAAAGGATACATCCACCTATATTGCACAGGGCCTCCTAGTTCAGCTTCGTAGGGGAGATGTATAGGCAGGTGCTCCATCACGTCGAAGAATGATGGTGGAAAGATCTTTTCCAAATTGCATATGATTAAAACTATGTTGTTTTAAAAGTTGGACGTGACTTTTTTGCAAAGTTCTCGAACATAAGTCACGGAAAAATCCTCCAACTCCTACAAAATATATTCAAACAGCAAATTAATGGTTACTATAATATGATATGAAGTATATTTAACTGTTGCATCTTTCATAGAGCTATAAGTAAATGGTACCTGATAATGCAAGGTGGACGTTCCGGTCTAGGAGTTCTGCAAAGATAAATAGTAGTAGACGCTCCATAAAAACATGGCAATCATGGCTCTTCATGCCTGAAAACTTTCCGTTAACCATATCAGCACAACTAGCTAAGTCTGACGCATAACCATCTGGGAATTTAACCTCATGTTTCACACATTTAAATAAACTTGTTCTGGCTTCTTCTGTCAATGTGAATGCGGGGAAAGGAGCTTTACCATCACTATCAACATGTAAGTGTGGCCGAGAACAGAATCGTTCTATATCCCTTCGTGACATGATGGTGTCTTTTGATTTACCTTTCACACTCATATGAGTATTCATGATGTTGTCAAAAAAATTCTTCTCTATATGCATCACATCAAGATTATGTCGGAGATTGAGGTCCTTCCAGTACGGCAACTCCCAGAATATGCTTTCCTTATGCCAGTTATGCCAATTACCATAGCCAGCCTTCTTCTTTTCATGACCGTTTCCACCACAATTTTTTTGTTTTTGGTGGATTAACACCATCTAACCACTCGTAGTAAACTTGCTCACCTGTCAAAGACCTAGGTGGATCCTTATTCAAAGCGTGTTTTCCTTTCAAGAAGTCCTTTTTATTCTTCCTCAAGAGTGTATGATCTTGAGGAAGAAATCGTCGGTGACAATCAAACCAACACGTCTTCCTTCCATTAGGGAGATAAAATGACTCTGTATCTTCCTTGCAAATTGGATAAGATAATTTACCATGAGTCGTCCATCCTGATAACATGCCATAAGCCAGAAAGTCGCTTATCGTCCACATAAGCACTGCTTTCAGATTAAAATTTTGATTCAAGGATACATCGTGTGCATCGACTCCAGTAGACCACAATTCTTTTAACTCGTCAATAAGAGGTTGGAGGAAGATATCCAGACTAGCTCGCGGATGATTTGGCCCATAATTCAGAATTGTTAGAAACAAATACTCTGTATTCTTGCACATACCAGGGGTAAATTATATGGAGTCAAGATCACTGGCCACAAAGAATGATTACGAGACATGCCAAAAGGATTGAATCCATCTGTACATAATTCAAGATAAACATTACGTGGTTCTTTGGCAAACCGGAGATGTAGGTCTTGAAAATATTCCACTCTGCTGCATCAGACGGATGACACATTTCTCCCTCCTTTGCTTTGTGCTCAGTATGCCATCTCATTGCCGCTGCAGTCTTCTCGCTCTGATACATTCTTTTCAATCTGTCAGTAATTGGTAGATACCACATACGACTATATGGATCTTTGGTTCTTCGTTGTCTGTTGTTAGGCTACCATCTTGGTGCATCACAAAACTGACACTTATCCCATTTTTCATCCTCTTTTGATAAGATCATATAATTGTTAATACAAACATCAATTATATAATATGGGAGGCCTAAATTGCGCATCAATTTTTTTGTCTCGTAATGTGAACTGGTTTACTGGTTTCTTTCTGTTAAATACTCTGTCAACATATCGCAAATTGAATTCACGCACTTTTCACTCATGTTATAATCTGTCTTATTTTGCAAGACTCGAGCAGCTAAGGATAACTGCGAATGACCTTCGTGACAACCATTGTATAATGGATTTTTTGCTCCTTCTAACAAGTCGTAGAATTTTTGGGAATGGTTATGTATCGGTTCTTCTACATTCTGATAATTATCATACTCATGATAGTTATCAAAACGCTCGGTATCACGAAATGCATCATTCATCATATCTACATATCTATCTTCTACTACATTACCCACTTCTTCACTCCCACTTATTTGCGATGTATTAACAAAGCTCGTTCTTAAATCCATATTGATTTCTTCTCCATGCTTATACCAAACATAATAATGTGGCATAAATCCTTTACTATACAGATGATTCCAATTTTTTTTCCCCGTGATAAATTTGTCGTTTTTGCAAACACTACAAGGACAGTGAAACTTACCCCTATTGCTCTGCGCTAGAGGCTGGTTATTTGCAAATGTCATAAATTGATCAACCCCCGCAATGAACTCTGCCGAGAAATTTCCCGTCTCTTCATCTTTCCTCTTATACATACACTCCCGACAATTACTATAATTGTAATTTCCCGAGATTATATGAAAAAAGAAAAAACTTAATCACTCTTTATTTTTTTTTACACTCCCTTGTTTTTATAAGAGCTCTCTCTTTAACCACTTTTTTTTTTAATCATACACTTTCTTTATAAGATCGCTCTCTTTAACTCGCATTCTTTTATAAGATCTCTCTATGGGTTTCTATGCAATGAGAACGGTCGTTCGTATATATATAAATATTTGCGACTACAAAACGACTACAAAACGGCTACAAAACGGCTACAAGGAAAGTTACACCCACAACCTAACGCAGAAAACGTGTTTCACCGGTTTTTTATGTCGGCAAAGGTAACGACTATTTTGTAACTATTTTGCAACTACGTATAATGTTAGTCGCAAAATAGTCAAAAACTCTGCCGACATACATTGTAGTCGCAAAATAGTCGTATAGTTGCGACTATGTTGCCACTGAAATGTTGCGACCATGTTGTAGTCGAAAAATAGTTGTATATTTGCGACTATAACGCGACTACAGTTCGGTGTCTCCAATTAGCAATGATGTTGCGACTAATTATTTGTATTTGCAGTAATTGTGGCTAAATAGTCGCTAAATAGTCGTTCACTTTTGCGACTACTTTCATAGTCACACACTGTAGTCGCAAAGTAGCTGTTTTCTTGTAGTGGAAAGGTGCAAGTGGATCAAGCTAACAAAGAGAGTTCAAATTCCTGCTTAGAGCTTGGTATTCATTGGACTTGATTCCTCTTTCAGCACTGACAAGATAAGAACACTACAGTCTTTCCTTGATCTTCCCTTGAGAAGAGAAAAGAAGAAAAGAAAAGAGTCTAAGTCAAGGAATAGTGCAAAGAACCTCATGAGTCTGTCTCCTCACAAGGAACAATATTAGTGAGAGCTCATGAACCTGTCTCCTTACAAGGAACACAAGTAAAGAACAGCACTATTCCAAGGCTTCAAAAGAATGAGAAAAGTGAATGAAAAGATCTTAGAACACCCTGAAAATGGGCAGCAATTGACTGAGGGAAGAGAAAATAGGAGAGCTGTAGAAGGAATGTCTTGTTCAGGCGCTAAGGAAGGGAACAAATCTGTAAGTCCTTTGGTCAATACTGTTGTTAGAGTTCGAAATTTTGTGAGCAAAAAGGGATCTGGACTTGATTTGGGAGATTTCTAAGCTTGTGGTAAGTACACTGAAACATTACCTAAGGTTGGCTCTATGGTATGTGGATTCAAGAGTGTTGGTTCAATGTGGCGTTCTGAAGGTTAGCTGGATATTTCTGTTTTCAAACCTCGACTCCATTCTAA
>JAHZTW010000001.1:119539692-119584415 GCA_020283515.1 Alliaria petiolata
CAAATCAATGTCCCAACACTGTTAACCGTATGCAGTATAGTGTATGGGGTATCAAACCATTTTGGGAGCGTTAGTGAACAGAACGGTCATATCGGTGTCATAAGTCAAGTTTGAAATAGATAAAGTTTGAGACTTTACTACTAAAAACGACTAAAGGACAGATCTTGTGTCACTCAAGACAATAAATAAACTAACTTTAAAGGTTTTAAAACAGAAACTACAGATTTAAACGGTAAAAAGATAAGCTTTCAAGATAAAGGAAGGATCAAGATGGGTTTTACGAACTAGGTGACTCTCGGTTTGTTTAACCAAGCTAAAGTTTTTGGATCACATCAAGACTTGGTCTTTTGATGATGACTCTTAGGTAAAGGGATCCTCAAATCGTTTAGCCCATGGCGTTTGGGTCTAAACTCTTTGAATTTCTACCACCATAGACTAGCTCTCGCATAGCGGTACAATAAAAGAAACAAGCATCTGCATCGTCCCTATTGAACCGTAAGACCCTTAGACAGATGGTTAGTCTTAGCCCAAGGAATCAAACTCTTGTTCATGGATCCGGCTAAGCAAGCTCGTGACGTTCGTGTCAAGCCGCCTATGGACTTTAGGCTAGATGGCCAAACTAGACTAAGCTTTGAGAATGATAAACAAGAAAGAATCTAACTCTATGTTTTAGCTAAGCAAGAAATATAAACCCGAGAGTTCCTTGGGTCCTTTCAACCCATCAAAATCCTAAAGTTTAGAAACCTCAAGATCCATAAGGATAAGAAGGTGACTCATGGCTTGCAAGATAGTCGAAAATAAGAAAAGGAAGAAGCCTTCTTGAAATACACTAAGCGATAATACTTAAAAACTTCAAGATTGCATAAAAATCAAACCTTTGAAACAAGCTTCATTGGTGAAAATACAAAAGTAGTTCTCGGTTTGAAAAGAGACAGAAAATAAAACAAGAAAGCGTGATGATAAGGATAAGAGTGGAGGAGAGAGTATTTATACATAAAAGAGGAAAAACCTAAAACGTTGGGACCACTTTCCCGAAATGGTACTATTTTGGACTTTAGCGTTTCGGGCTCAAGTCGTGGTGAATAAGCCGAAACACTAACTCTTCTGATTCTTCGGGCAGGTCCCATATCTGGCAAGTATTTCGGGATCATGTCGTGAAGGCTCGCCTTCCTTGTAACTTGAATCGGGTGCTTTCCGTTTCCTTGCTCCGATATCCGTCTTCATGAAATCCTCTTGCTGTATCAAGCTCTGAGGCGGCTCTTTCGGGACTAAGTCGCTGCTACCCGTCGAGGTTCATCATGCGCTTTTCCATATCGGCTACGAGGTCTTGATCCATGCTCTATGTTGTCTACTTGTCCTCCATTCGATATCTCCTTCCTTGGTTTCTTCTTTGGACCATCCTAAGCACCTGAGAAAACACTCCAAACATGCAAGACTATGCAAAAACCTAACCTAATGCAACTAATCTATCATGAGTGAAAATGTAATAAAAACTAAGATGAAAGTACAAGAATGAAGTCCTAACTAACATGAAATGTGTGTTAAAAACATGCAATTTACAGAGATATCAACACCCCCAAATTTGTCTTTTTACTTGTCCTCAAGCAAAAGCCAACCTGAGGGGTTAGGTTTTAAAAGAAAAGGTGAAAGTTTGAATCCAAAACGCCATTTAAAAGAGATCAACTCAATGTCTGAGTTCAGGTTTCTAAGATGCAAGTCGAATTCTACCTATTCAAAAAGCCTTAGCCATATTCATCACAATAATCAAGCAAAATCAATCCCAACTTAGATGCACATTCAAATTCCCAATTCCCTTTCACATTCATAATGAAAATTAAAGAGTGGATCTTATTCATGCCTGTCAATTAACTCACTTGGTTCAGGATAAGGTTACGAGCTAAGTATGAACTCGTAGTGCGAACGGGTTAAGTGTTTAGTGGGATCACTCTTGAAAGGAACCTTCTTAATGCAAAATGCTAAGGGTAAAAATCAATGGATGCATACAAGGCTAGACTACCATCTACCCAGAACATCTATTTCGTTTCCTACCCTAGTCTAAGTTGCTCCCTCCTAAGCTACCCCTTTCTTTTTGGTATTTCCCCTTATGCCCGTTATTTCTCCTCGATATTACCATTCCTGGTCATTTCGGGGGACTTCTTCTTTGTTGGAGATCGGTTTCGGCTTTCCACCTAACCTAGTGTTGACCCGAGATGTGAGCCAACGTCTACATGGAAATCTAACCTTGTCGGTCTAAACCCAACACTTTTTGCCTAAGAAGATTCGAAAATGGTGCAAAGGCCTCACATGCTCTCACAAAAGTGTTTATGGTTTAAAACAAAGGTTTCGGTTTCGGCTGTGGTCTGGTACTTGGACTAGCAGAAGGGTGGTAAAAAGGATAAGAAAGTCCAAGTGAAATCCATGAGTTATTTGACAAATATGAACGAGATAATTAGAATTTTCAAATTAACGGTTCAAGTTCACTAGAAAAATGGTTTGAATCGCAATGCATCAAGTTAAAACCGAATTTCGCAAGACAAATTCCAAAAGTGATGCTGCCTAAAGCTTAGTCTAATTCAAAATGCATCAAACAAACAAGAACTAAGGCATTGAATTCATGACTTAAAAATGGCTATTTACAAGGATTCACTATACTTAACACCTTATGCGAATGCTTATGAACCCTATATGAATGCATCTAGACTCGATCCTAGAATGGAGATGCAACTACATGAATCTTTTTGTGGAACAAATTTTTCAAAATTTTTTAATTTTTTTGTGTTTTTCTATGCAAGTTTAATGAATACATGGTGGTTAATCTAAGTGATGCATAACTACGTACTCCCCCAAACTTAAATCACACAGTCCCTGTAGAATAGAAGAGAGGAAGAATACGGTCCTAAGATGATGCAAAAATGTTTAAACAAAAAGCCAAAAAAAAAAGGAAAAATGCTTATATACAATAGTTTTGGAGTGGTACCTCATTGTTCAGTGTGATGTGAGGACGTGGTGTCCTCACTGGTCGAGAAGGAAGGGTTGTCTGATTCCGGTATCGGGGACTGGCTCGCACGCCTCTTCCTCGATATGCTCTCTTCCTGGCAGGAATGTCTTCCCGGCTCACTATGCTCGCTTTCTCTTGGCAGGAACGAGAAAGAATGCCTCTCTTGGGGCGGTTGGCTGTCTGCTTCATCAGACTCCTCCTCTTCACTTCTTTCTGGTTCTTCCGGAGACATAACGGCTTCCAGCCGTGAAGATGACGTCGAGCCTTTCAGCTTCGAGGTAAGCGACTTGATTTTCCCTTTCAAGCCTTTCACATGACCCTTGTTTCCTCTTCGTCTTCTTCAGCAACCATATCGGCTTCTTCCCGATATTCCTCCTCGTAGTCCCCATGGAAATCAGCTCCATAGGGAAAAAGATGCTCTTCCTGTGGGTCGAAATCCAGATGCTTACGCTCCCTTATTGTGGTAAAATACGGGTTTGGTAGGAACAGTATTGCTGCTTGTCCTGTCGGGAGGGTGAACTGATATCGGTTTCCATGCCGATATGGTTTTCCGATAAAATGGCACATCTTCAGATATGCTATGTCTATCCATCGGATCCCGTGAGTTGGTTCCTCAAGATCGATACCAGCCCCTCTCAGAATGTCAGATACAACCTCTCCACAGCCTATTTGAGGCCTAACGCTCGGTGTGGGGATCATCCACGACTTGTATTGGAGAAGCTCCTTGAGCAATATTGTGATCAACTCGGTGCTCCTCCTGCTTCCCTTCAGTTCAAACTCGTTCCAGGTCTCTTGGATGATTTCCACCAGACCGTCATCCATTATCTCCAGCTCCTTAGTCAGGACAGCCCCGCATTCGTTCCTTGCAAAGAAAGTATGTGCAATAGCTCTTTGCACATACCTCAAGGCTGGGTGCCTTATCCTGGTGCTCTTGTTCATTCCGAGCTTGTAAGTCCCTACCCCAATGTGCATCCACAGTGCCTCCAGCTCCTCCCTTTCTATATTCAGGGTCATCTCGCGCATATCGCCTTGGCTAAATCCGAATATCGACTCCAGTTCACGAAATGACATTCGGTGTTTCTCGCTTCCGTGCTTGAAGCGGATGTAGCCATCACCGTCTTCCTATGGGGTTTCTTCTCCATAAGCGTAGAAGGTCACCTCTAGTGTTGCAAGAAACTAGAAGGTTGCTTCGTCATGGGATGCGTAAGCATTCTCCATGAATCGCTTCAGTCCCATTGCGTTGAAAAGGATTTGGCAATCCTCGTAGATACCCAATTCAATCATTGTTTCCTCATGTGGGTAGCGTGTGGCCTTGAACTCCATTCGCCTGAATGCTGCACGCATTTCGGCTAGGATGTGTCGGGAACTCGCACTTCTCCTTCTCGATACACGTGAGGGCGAGCGCACTGTAACCGATCGGCTGGAACTTCCAACTGGCCTCTTTCCTTCTCTTTTCTCCGTTTGGTATTCTCTTTATTTCCCAAGAACAGCTCCGCTTCTTGTTGCTCCCACCATTGTACCTATCAATCAAAAACACTCGAAAGTGTGTAAGCACAAGGGCAAACGCTAAGAGCAGAGATTATCTTGCATGTATGTTTAAACTTAAGAAAACCCTATTCATGACTAAAGAGACCCAAGCAAACATATCCGAATTATTACTAGAACGGGATAAATCTTAAATCGTGAATGATAAAGAATGTTCTAAATAAGTTGTTCTTCACAGATTCAGATTTTTAGACAAGAATGCATCAATCAAAAGGTGGGAAAGGGGATTCCTGGAACCTCAACATTTCAAAAGAGTTTAGCCGTGAAGCTATCCTCACAAATAGACTTGCCAAAATTCAGAAAATCCTACAAAAAACCCTAAGTTTTTATGTAATTTCGTCTACAAAACGTTTCGCCATCTACTCTCAAATCCCTAATGCAGCGAATCTAAACAATCCTAGGCGATTATCAACCATATCGTTCTAGAGTAAATATTTGCAAAATTTCTCGGAAGGAAGCACCAATTCGAGTTGCGAAATTAAAAGTTTAAAGACAATTTTTTTGGGGTTGAGAGTGATGGGGAATGAAAACGAGAGAGGCGATAGCTTTTATAAAGAGGAGTTATGGAGAGGAAAAGGGGTTGACTAGGGTTTCTTGGTTTGGGGAATAACTGTCGGTTAACCCCAACCAAGTATTCTTGCCTTATCCGGAAAAGTGGGCCACGATTTTGTGCGCTTTTCTCGTATTGTCTAAGTCTAAATACCCCGTTACCTGGACGGCCATATCGGGTTATCTCCGATATGGTATGATTGACATTTTGGATATCGGCTGGTTCCCGATACGTTATCCCAGCGAAGGTTTTCTAGCTTGGACTTCGTTCTATATCGGCTACACACCGTTGTGCCTGCTCGACAGAGAATGCCCAGGGACAATATCAGGGTGTTATCTCGATATTATATCCCGTTTTTGTGCTAGACAACTTCTCATAGGTTTTAGCTCCTTTTATGTGTAAGTGACCCCATCCTATCTTCCATGTAATCTTGAAAACATTAAATTAGACTAGAAAAAGCATTAATATTTACATGGATAAGCTTGGGGTGCCTCCCCAGAGCGCTTTGTTTTGATTCACTTAGCTTGACTTTTCTTGATCATTTTTCAGTTTGGAAGGGGGAAACGAACACCCCTCGATCCTGTGGGAGGATCTTTAATTTCCTTAATCACAGAGATGAAATCAGCCAGAGATACATTAGATGTCCCCTCTTTGCTTACCTTAGATCCCTCTTGAATGGTCAAATCGGTGTCTTTTATCACCTTAAGGTAAGCAAAGGGTCTGACCTTTCCCTTGCATTTCAGCTTGTATCTCATTTCACCATTAGCAGAGAGAATAGGTTTAAGAGTCATACCATCCAGAAGATCACCGAGGGTTGGTCCTTTCACATAGGACTTCTTGCAAGTGATCACCTCTTTTTGTGCTTCATGGATTTCTTTTGGCTGCTCCTCGAACATAGCGTTGAGCGAAACTCCATCAAAGCCGGCTCCATCGTAGCGTATTTTCAATGATGGGTCTTGGGTTTTCTTAATCGCCTTCTTGAGCATAAGGGAGTAGGCATGTTCCTTTTCGTCGATTCTCTTCCCCTTGGTGTCAAAATGCATCACCAAGCTCCCGGTTAGCCTTAGCTCTACCTTGCCGCTTCTGCAATCAAACATACAACCGGCAGAGGCTAGGAAAGGTCTCCCCAACAGGAGGGTTTCCTTGACATCTTGGTCCATTTCTATCACTAGGAAGTCGCTTGGCAATAGCATATTTCCAATCATGAGAGGTAAGTCTAGTAGCTTCCCAACCGTCTTCCTCTCACTTCCATCGGCCAGTGATAACGGCTTCTTGCAGTCTGTATAAGTATCATACCCGAGACGCTTAGCCGTGGCGAGACTCATAACGTTAATGCTTGCTCCGAGATCGCACAAACAGTCTTCAAAGGTGATTCCTCCGAGTGTGCATGGGAGAGTGAATGATCCTGGATCTTCGAGTTTCTTCACTACTAAGGGTTCTTCCTTAGGTTTCTCCTCACGATCTGCTGCATTCCTTCCTATTGTTGCCATTGCATCGGCATAGAGCTTGCCCTTCAAAGCTACTAGGAAAGCCGGAATTGGTTTCGTTACATCGCCACTGTTGAAGAGATCTTCAACCTTCTTCAAGGTTTCAACCAATTCGGCTTCTTGTTCCTCTATTAGCCGCTTCTTGTGCCTCTGGAGGTATGGTATTGGTGGTTTGTAGACGCGCAGTAATGGTGCATTTGGGGGATCAGTGGCTGCTTTTTCTTCAGAGGCTTCCAAATTTTTCGAACTCCCTCCCCTTCTTAGGATGTCGATGTCCTCATCGACTTGAGTCCGATTTGGGGTGCTAATATCGGCCTGATCCCGTTTTTCAATGTCGCTACTGGTGATCATTTGGCAATACTCCCTTGGGTTCATGATGGCTTTTCCAGGAAGGTTGCTTGTCTGGCTTGTCGATGTTATGCCTTTGTTGTTCTCAAGGGCTTTAACGCGAGTGGTTAAGGCTTCAATCTTCCAGGATAGTTCGGTGTTAACTCCATCTATTTTGTTATGCACTTCTGCAAAACTCTTGTGTATATCCGCTTGGATGTGTGTTTGACCGTGGAGTAGTTGCTCTAGGGTGCCTTCCAAGTCAAAACTAGCTGGAGCAGGCGGATTTCCTTGTTGTTGTTGGAAGCCAGGAGGTGCAACGACTTGTTGTCGTGGCGGATAGTCGTTTTGATTCTGGAACCGTGGTACAAAGCCTTGATAGTTCGTGTAGGTCACGAATTGTTTTGCTCCTCCTGCTTGTTGTTGAGGGTATGTCTGGTATTGTGGGTTTGCGACGTTTGTGCTCCGGTAAGACAGGTTGTTGTTTGGTCTCCAATTGTTGTATCCTCCTTGAGCGTTAATGTAGTTATCATCTTCTTACTGAACGTCCTCCCCTTCTTGGTTTTGAGTGATTTCTTCCACGAAATGTACTTCCTTTTGAGTTTGGACAAGTAGTAACTTGTCAAGTTTCTCATTGATCTCTTTGATCACTCTCCGACTTCCATCTACTTCTTCTTTGGAATCTCGGTTGGATCTGTCATAGTCTTCGTGGTAAGAAGAGTCACTCTGAGCTAAATTTTCGACTAGTGCAAGACCGTCGTCAACGTCTTTGGCTAAGAAATTGCCATTGCTCGCCGTATCGAGAAGCATCTGAATCTAAGGAATGACACCACGGTAAAGAGTGCTGAGGAGTGATTCTTGACTGAATCCATGGTGGGGACACTGAGTAGTGTATCCCTTGAATCGCTCCCAGGCTTCACCGAAGGTCTCATTTGATTTCTGAGTGAATTCGCTTATCTCATTCCTCAATCGGGCTGTCCTCGATGTGGAGAAGAACTTTGTCAGGAAAGCTTTTTTGCATTCTGCCCACGATGTAATGGATCCGCGGGGCAGTGTCTTCTCCTAGGCGTGTGCTTTGTCTCCCAACGAGAAGGGAAACAATCTTAGCTTGAAACCGTCTTCGCTTACACCATTGATCTTTGTCATAGCGCACACACGGTCGAATTGGTCGAGATGGTCGAGTGGGTCTTCCAAAGGCAGGCCGAAGAATCTGTTGTTCTGGACCATGGAAATCAGACCGCTCTTGATCTCGAAATTATTATTCTGTACCGGTGGTGGTTGAATACCATGTCGGCTTGATGTCGAAATCGGTGCATCTCCTGCACCGATTTGCCTAATAGGTCTTGGTGCTGCTGCAACGCCAGGCTGTCCTTGGACTCCTTGTACACCCTGTGGACCTTGTGGTCCTTGTGCNGAAAGCGTGATGATAAGGATAAGAGTGGAGGAGAGAGTATTTATACATAAAAGAGGAAAAACCTAAAACGTTGGGACCACTTTCCCGAAATGGTACTATTTTGGACTTTAGCGTTTCGGGCTCAAGTCGTGGTGAATAAGCCGAAACACTAACTCTTCTGATTCTTCGGGCAGGTCCCATATCTGGCAAGTATTTCGGGATCATGTCGTGAAGGCTCGCCTTCCTTGTAACTTGAATCGGGTGCTTTCCGTTTCCTTGCTCCGATATCCGTCTTCATGAAATCCTCTTGCTGTATCAAGCTCTGAGGCGGCTCTTTCGGGACTAAGTCGCTGCTACCCGTCGAGGTTCATCATGCGCTTTTCCATATCGGCTACGAGGTCTTGATCCATGCTCTATGTTGTCTACTTGTCCTCCATTCGATATCTCCTTCCTTGGTTTCTTCTTTGGACCATCCTAAGCACCTGAGAAAACACTCCAAACATGCAAGACTATGCAAAAACCTAACCTAATGCAACTAATCTATCATGAGTGAAAATGTAATAAAAACTAAGATGAAAGTACAAGAATGAAGTCCTAACTAACATGAAATGTGTGTTAAAAACATGCAATTTACAGAGATATCAACACCCCCAAATTTGTCTTTTTACTTGTCCTCAAGCAAAAGCCAACCTGAGGGGTTAGGTTTTAAAAGAAAAGGTGAAAGTTTGAATCCAAAACGCCATTTAAAAGAGATCAACTCAATGTCTGAGTTCAGGTTTCTAAGATGCAAGTCGAATTCTACCTATTCAAAAAGCCTTAGCCATATTCATCACAATAATCAAGCAAAATCAATCCCAACTTAGATGCACATTCAAATTCCCAATTCCCTTTCACATTCATAATGAAAATTAAAGAGTGGATCTTATTCATTCCTGTCAATTAACTCACTTGGTTCAGGATAAGGTTACGAGCTAAGTATGAACTCGTAGTGCGAACGGGTTAAGTTTTTAGTGGGATCACTCTTGAAAGGAACCTTCTTAATGCAAAATGCTAAGGGTAAAAACCAATGGATGCATACAAGGCTAGACTACCATCTACCCAGAACATCTATTTCGTTTCCTACTCTAGTCTAAGTTGCTCCCTCCTAAGCTACCCCTTTCTTTTTGGTATTTCCCCTTATGCCCGTTATTTCTCCTCGATATTACCATTCCTGGTCATTTCAGGGGACTTCTTCTTTGTTGGAGATCGGTTTCGGCTTTCCACCTAACCTAGTGTTGACCCGAGATGTGAGCCAACGTCTACATGGAAATCTAACCTTGTTGCTCTAAACCCAACACTTTTTGCCTAAGAAGATTCGAAAATGGTGCAAAGGCCTCACATGCTCTCACAAAAGTGTTTATGGTTTAAAACAAAGGTTTCGGTTTCGGCTGTGGTCTGGTACTTGGACTAGCAGAAGGGTGGTAAAAAGGATAAGAAAGTCCAAGTGAAATCCATGAGTTATTTGACAAATATGAACGAGATAATTAGAATTTTCAAATTAACGGTTCAAGTTCACTAGAAAAATGGTTTGAATCGCAATGCATCAAGTTAAAACCGAATTTCGCAAGACAAATTCCAAAAGTGATGCTGCCTAAAGCTTAGTCTAATTCAAAATGCATCAAACAAACAAGAACTAAGGCATTGAATTCATGACTTAAAAATGGCTATTTACAAGGATTCACTATACTTAACACCTTATGCGAATGCTTATGAACCCTATATGAATGCATCTAGACTCGATCCTAGAATGGAGATGCAACTACATGAATCTTTTTGTGGAACAAATTTTTCAAAATTTTTTAATTTTTTTGTGTTTTTCTATGCAAGTTTAATGAATACATGGTGGTTAATCTAAGTGATGCATAACTACGTACTCCCCCAAACTTAAATCACACAGTCCCTGTGGAATAGAAGAGAGGAAGAATACGGTCCTAAGATGATGCAAAAATGTTTAAACAAAAAGCAAAAATAAAAGGAAAAATGCTTATATACAATAGTTTTGGAGTGGTACCTCATTGTTCAGTGTGATGTGAGGACGTGGTGTCCTCACTGGTCGAGAAGGAAGGGTTGTCTGATTCTGGTATCGGGGACTGGCTCGCACGCCTCTTCCTCGATATGCTCTCTTCCTGGCAGGAATGTCTTCCCGGCTCACTATGCTCGCTTTCTCTTGGCAGGAACGAGAAACAATGCCTCTCTTGGGGCGGTTGACTGTCTGCTTCATCAGACTCCTCCTCTTCACTTCTTTCTGGTTCTTCCGGAGACATAACGGCTTCCAGCCGTGAAGATGACGTCGAGCCTTTCAGGTTCGAGGTAAGCGACTTGATTTGCCCTTTCAAGCCTTTCACATGACCCTTGTTTCCTTTCACCGTGGAAACTAGCTTCTTGATCGAGCGATCTTGCCACTTGCAGTACCGCTGGAGTACGTTGATCCTATCGTGAGCTGCCTTGAGAGTTCGATGTGTTGCACTGGTGATTTGATCGAAATGATATCGATCCGCTCCATATAGAGGGAAACCAAACTCGTCAGTGGGGTCATCATTGCCGTCTTCATCCTCTTCGTCTTCTTCAGCAACCATATCGGCTTCTTCCCGATATTCCTCCTCGTAGTCCCCATGGAAATCAGCTCCATAGGGAAAAAGATGCTCTTCCTGTGGGTCGAAATCCAGATGCTTACGCTCCCTTATTGTGGTAAAATACGGGTTTGGTAGGAACAGTATTGCTGCTTGTCCTGTCGGGAGGGTGAACTGATATCGGTTTCCATGCCGATATGGTTTTCCGATAAAATGGCACATCTTCAGATATGCTATGTCTATCCATCGGATCCCGTGAGTTGGTTCCTCAAGATCGATACCAGCCCCTCTCAGAATGTCAGATACAACCTCTCCACAGCCTATTTGAGGCCTAACGCTCGGTGTGGGGATCATCCACGACTTGTATTGGAGAAGCTCCTTGAGCAATATTGTGATCAACTCGGTGCTCCTCCTGCTTCCCTTCAGTTCAAACTCGTTCCAGGTCTCTTGGATGATTTCCACCAGACCGTCATCCATTATCTCCAGCTCCTTAGTCAGGACAGCCCCGCATTCGTTCCTTGCAAAGAAAGTATGTGCAATAGCTCTTTGCACATACCTCAAGGCTGGGTGCCTTATCCTGGTGCTCTTGTTCATTCCGAGCTTGTAAGTCCCTACCCCAATGTGCATCCACAGTGCCTCCAGCTCCTCCCTTTCTATATTCAGGGTCATCTCGCGCATATCGCCTTGGCTAAATCCGAATATCGACTCCAGTTCACGAAATGACATTCGGTGTTTCTCGCTTCCGTGCTTGAAGCGGATGTAGCCATCACCGTCTTCCTATGGGGTTTCTTCTCCATAAGCGTAGAAGGTCACCTCTAGTGTTGCAAGAAACTAGAAGGTTGCTTCGTCATGGGATGCGTAAGCATTCTCCATGAATCGCTTCAGTCCCATTGCGTTGAAAAGGATTTGGCAATCCTCGTAGATACCCAATTCAATCATTGTTTCCTCATGTGGGTAGCGTGTGGCCTTGAACTCCATTCGCCTGAATGCTGCACGCATTTCGGCTAGGATGTGTCGGGAACTCGCACTTCTCCTTCTCGATACACGTGAGGGCGAGCGCACTGTAACCGATCGGCTGGAACTTCCAACTGGCCTCTTTCCTTCTCTTTTCTCCGTTTGGTATTCTCTTTATTTCCCAAGAACAGCTCCGCTTCTTGTTGCTCCCACCATTGTACCTATCAATCAAAAACACTCGAAAGTGTGTAAGCACAAGGGCAAACGCTAAGAGCAGAGATTATCTTGCATGTATGTTTAAACTTAAGAAAACCCTATTCATGACTAAAGAGACCCAAGCAAACATATCCGAATTATTACTAGAACGGGATAAATCTTAAATCGTGAATGATAAAGAATGTTCTAAATAAGTTGTTCTTCACAGATTCAGATTTTTAGACAAGAATGCATCAATCAAAAGGTGGGAAAGGGGATTCCTGGAACCTCAACATTTCAAAAGAGTTTAGCCGTGAAGCTATCCTCACAAATAGACTTGCCAAAATTCAGAAAATCCTACAAAAAACCCTAAGTTTTTATGTAATTTCGTCTACAAAACGTTTCGCCATCTACTCTCAAATCCCTAATGCAGCGAATCTAAACAATCCTAGGCGATTATCAACCATATCGTTCTAGAGTAAATATTTGCAAAATTTCTCGGAAGGAAGCACCAATTCGAGTTGCGAAATTAAAAGTTTAAAGACAATTTTTTTGGGGTTGAGAGTGATGGGGAATGAAAACGAGAGAGGCGATAGCTTTTATAAAGAGGAGTTATGGAGAGGAAAAGGGGTTGACTAGGGTTTCTTGGTTTGGGGAATAACTGTCGGTTAACCCCAACCAAGTATTCTTGCCTTATCCGGAAAAGTGGGCCACGATTTTGTGCGCTTTTCTCGTATTGTCTAAGTCTAAATACCCCGTTACCTGGACGGCCATATCGGGTTATCTCCGATATGGTATGATTGACATTTTGGATATCGGCTGGTTCCCGATACGTTATCCCAGCGAAGGTTTTCTAGCTTGGACTTCGTTCTATATCGGCTACACACCGTTGTGCCTGCTCGACAGAGAATGCCCAGGGACAATATCAGGGTGTTATCTCGATATTATATCCCGTTTTTGTGCTAGACAACTTCTCATAGGTTTTAGCTCCTTTTATGTGTAAGTGACCCCATCCTATCTTCCATGAAATCTTGAAAACATTAAAGTAGACTAGAAAAAGCATTAATATGTACATGGATAAGCTTGGGGTGCCTCCCCAAAGCGCTTTGTTTTGATTCACTTAGCTTGACTTTTCTTGATCATTTTTCAGTTTGGAAGGGGGAAACGAACACCCCTCGATCCTGTGGGAGGATCTTTAATTTCCTTAATCACAGAGATGAAATCAGCCAGAGATACATTAGATGTCCCCTCTTTGCTTACCTTAGATCCCTCTTGAATGGTCAAATCGGTGTCTTTTATCACCTTAAGGTAAGCAAAGGGTCTGACCTTTCCCTTGCATTTCAGCTTGTATCTCATTTCACCATTAGCAGAGAGAATAGGTTTAAGAGTCATACCATCCAGAAGATCACCGAGGGTTGGTCCTTTCACATAGGACTTCTTGCAAGTGATCACCTCTTTTTGTGCTTCATGGATTTCTTTTGGCTGCTCCTCGAACATAGCGTTGAGCGAAACTCCATCAAAGCCGGCTCCATCGTAGCGTATTTTCAATGATGGGTCTTGGGTTTTCTTAATCGCCTTCTTGAGCATAAGGGAGTAGGCATGTTCCTTTTCGTCGATTCTCTTCCCCTTGGTGTCAAAATGCATCACCAAGCTCCCGGTTAGCCTTAGCTCTACCTTGCCGCTTCTGCAATCAAACATACAACCGGCAGAGGCTAGGAAAGGTCTCCCCAACAGGAGGGTTTCCTTGACATCTTGGTCCATTTCTATCACTAGGAAGTCGCTTGGCAATAGCATATTTCCAATCATGAGAGGTAAGTCTAGTAGCTTCCCAACCGTCTTCCTCTCACTTCCATCGGCCAGTGATAACGGCTTCTTGCAGTCTGTATAAGTATCATACCCGAGACGCTTAGCCGTGGCGAGACTCATAACGTTAATGCTTGCTCCGAGATCGCACAAACAGTCTTCAAAGGTGATTCCTCCGAGTGTGCATGGGAGAGTGAATGATCCTGGATCTTCGAGTTTCTTCACTACTAAGGGTTCTTCCTTAGGTTTCTCCTCACGATCTGCTGCATTCCTTCCTATTGTTGCCATTGCATCGGCATAGAGCTTGCCCTTCAAAGCTACTAGGAAAGCCGGAATTGGTTTCGTTACATCGCCACTGTTGAAGAGATCTTCAACCTTCTTCAAGGTTTCAACCAATTCGGCTTCTTGTTCCTCTATTAGCCGCTTCTTGTGCCTCTGGAGGTATGGTATTGGTGGTTTGTAGACGCGCAGGAATGGTGCATTTGGGGGATCAGTGGCTGCTTTTTCTTCAGAGGCTTCCAAATTTTTCGAACTCCCTCCCCTTCTTAGGATGTCGATGTCCTCATCGACTTGAGTCCGATTTGGGGTGCTAATATCGGCCTGATCCCGTTTTTCAATGTCGCTACTGGTGATCATTTGGCAATACTCCCTTGGGTTCATGATGGCTTTTCCAGGAAGGTTGCTTGTCTGGCTTGTCGATGTTATGCCTTTGTTGTTCTCAAGGGCTTTAACGCGAGTGGTTAAGGCTTCAATCTTCCAGGATAGTTCGGTGTTAACTCCATCTATTTTGTTATGCACTTCTGCAAAACTCTTGTGTATATCCGCTTGGATGTGTGTTTGACCGTGGAGTAGTTGCTCTAGGGTGCCTTCCAAGTCAAAACTAGCTGGAGCAGGCGGATTTCCTTGTTGTTGTTGGAAGCCAGGAGGTGCAACGACTTGTTGTCGTGGCGGATAGTCGTTTTGATTCTGGAACCGTGGTACAAAGCCTTGATAGTTCGTGTAGGTCACGAATTGTTTTGCTCCTCCTGCTTGTTGTTGAGGGTATGTCTGGTATTGTGGGTTTGCGACGTTTGTGCTCCGGTAAGACAGGTTGTTGTTTGGTCTCCAATTGTTGTATCCTCCTTGAGCGTTAATGTAGTTATCATCTTCTTACTGAACGTCCTCCCCTTCTTGGTTTTGAGTGATTTCTTCCACGAAATGTACTTCCTTTTGAGTTTGGACAAGTAGTAACTTGTCAAGTTTCTCATTGATCTCTTTGATCACTCTCCGACTTCCATCTACTTCTTCTTTGGAATCTCGGTTGGATCTGTCATAGTCTTCGTGGTAAGAAGAGTCACTCTGAGCTAAATTTTCGACTAGTGCAAGACCGTCGTCAACGTCTTTGGCTAAGAAATTGCCATTGCTCGCCGTATCGAGAAGCATCCNTGTCATAGTCTTCGTGGTAAGAAGAGTCACTCTGAGCTAAATTTTCGACTAGTGCAAGACCGTCGTCAACGTCTTTGGCTAAGAAATTGCCATTGCTCGCCGTATCGAGAAGCATCCGAATCTAAGGAATGACACCACGGTAAAGAGTGCTGAGGAGTGATTCTTGACTGAATCCATGGTGGGGACACTGAGTAGTGGAGTCAAGATCACTGGCCACAAAGAATGATTACGAGACGTGCCAAAAGGATTGAATCCATCTGTACATAATCCAAGATAAACATTACGTGGTTCTTTGGCAAACCGGAGATGTAGGTCTTGAAAATATTCCACTCTGCTGCATCAGACGGATGACACATTTCTCCCTCCTTTGCTTTGTGCTCAGTATGCCATCTCATTGCCGCTGCAGTCTTCTCGCTCTGATACATTCTTTTCAATCTGTCAGTAATTGGTAGATACCACATACGACTATATGGATCTTTGGTTCTTCGTTGTCNGTTGAATACCATGTCGGCTTGCTGTCGAAATCGGTGCATCTCCTGCACCGATTTGCCTAATAGGTCTTGGTGCTGCTGCAACGCCAGGCTGTCCTTGGACTCCTTGTACACCCTGTGGACCTTGTGGTCCTTGTGCACCAGCTGCGCCCGCAGCTCCTTGAGCACCTTGTTCATTATCCATTGTTACACGGTCTTGTGTTTCGGCTTGTTCCCGATTTCGTCTGGCTGATCGTTCGAGCAGGTGGATATCGTCTATTCGAGGAACAAGATTTGTTGTACCGTGTGAGTGTAGGTTCATATACCTGTCAAAAAAGAGATATACGAGTAGAAGTGTTAAATAATTGGAAAAATAAAAACTTGTCCTTATAACGACCTAGGACCGAAATGACTAAACTTTCTCCCAAATCGGCAACGACACCAATTGATAACTCGCTTTTTAGGGCTCAAATCAATGTCCCAACACTGTTAACCGTATGCAGTATAGTGTATGGGTATCAAACCATTTTGGGAGCGTTAGTGAACAGAACGGTCATATCGGTGTCATAAGTCAAGTATGAAATAGATAAAGATTGAGACATTACTACTAAAATCGACTAAAAGACAGATCTTGTGTCACTCAAGACGATAAATAAACTAACTTTAAAGGTTTTAAAACAGAAACTACAGATTTAAACGGTAAAAAGATAAGCTTTCAAGATAAAGGAAGGATCAAGATGGGTTTTACAGACTAGGTGACTCTCGGTTTGTTTTATCAATCTAAAGCTTTTGGATCACATCAAGACTTGGTCTTTTGATGATGATTCTTAGGTAAAAGGATCCTCAAATCGTTTAGCCCATGGCGTTTGGGTCTAAACTCTCTGAATCTCTACCACCATAGACTAGCTCTCGCATAGCGGTACAATAGAAGAAACAAGCATCTGTATCGTCCCTATTGAACCGTAAGACCCTTAGACAGATGGTTAGTCTTAGCCCAAGGAATCAAACTCTTGTTCATGGATCCGGCTAAGCAAGCACGTGGCGTTCGTGTCAAGCCACCTATGGACTTTAGGCTAGATGGCCAAACTAGACTAAGCTTTGAGAATGATAAACAAGAAAGAATCTAACTTTATGTTTTAGCTAAGCAAGAAATATAAACCCGAGAGTTCCTTGGTCCTTTCAACCCATCAAAATCCTAAAGAGACTACTCACACGCCATTTTAGAAACCTCAAGATCCATAATGATAATAAGGTAACTCATGGTTTGCAAGATAGTCGAAAATAAGAAAATGAAGAAGCTTTTTTGAAATATACTAAGCGATAATATTTAAAAACTTCAAGATTGCATAAAAATCAAAGCTTTGAAACAAGCTTCAATGGTGAAAATACAAAAGTAGTTCTCGGTTTGAAAAGAGACAGAAAATAAAACTAGAAAGCGTGATGATAAGGATAAGAGTGGAGGAGAGAGTATTTATACATAAAAGAGGAAAAACCTAAAACGTTGGGACCACTTTCCCGAAATGGTACAATTTTGGATTTTAGCGTTTCGGGCTCAAGTCGTGGTGAATGAGCCGAAACGCTAACTCTTCTGATTCTTCGGGCAGGTCCCATATCGGGCAAGTATTTCGGGATCATGTCGTGAAGGCTCGCCTTCCTTGTAACTTGAATCGGGTGCTTCCCGTTTCCTTGCTCTGATATCCGTCTTCATGAAATCCTCTTGCTGTATCAAGCTCCGAGGCGGCTCTTTCGGGACTAAGTCGCTGCTACTCGTCAAGGTTCATCTTGCGCTTGTCCATATCGGCTACGAGGTCGTGATCCATGCTCGATGTTGTCTACTTGTCCTTCATTTGAGATCTCCTTCCTTGGTTTCTTTTTCGGACCATCCTAAGCACCTTAGAAAACACTCCAAACATGCAAGACTATGCAAAAACCTAACCTAATGCAACTAATCTATCATGAGTGAAAATGTAATAAAAACTAAGATGAAAGTGCAAGAATGAAGTCCTAACTAACATAAAATGTGTGTTAAAAACATGCAATTTACAGAGATATCAAGATGCATCACACTGGCTGAAACAGTTGGATCCAGGATCCTTAACCACTTCGGAAGAAACAAAGAATACATTCTTATGCAACTTCTTTGATGATGCAAGGTCCGAGGAGATGAGGACAAAGATCACCACATTCTCCCAAGGACCCACTGAAGCATTCAAGGCTTCTTGGGCGAGATTCAAAGCTTACCAAAGGGAATGCCCACATCATGGTTTTAGCGAACCGCAGCTTATCGGAATCTTTTATCGAGGGATCGATTGGAGGTACCAGATGGCTTTAGACGCTGCGAGCAATGGCAACTTCAACACCAGATATCCAGAAGATGCGATGGTGCTTATAGAGAATTTGACTTCTTGCAACAGCACCAAGAATGCAGACTTTGAGAGGAAACAACATGCTGGTGCAAGTGGAGGAAGCCAAATAGCTGAAGTTAACAGGAAGCTGGACATCTTGATGGGAAAGAAGCAAGTTCACTTTGCTAATGAAGTTGATACTTTTGAGCGTGAGGAAGAAGAAGTTAACTACATCAATGGAGCTAGTTTTCAAGGTCAAAGATTTGGAAATCAGCAAGGCTATGGTTCTTCTTACCAGAAGCCTTTTCAGAGCAACAGCTTCAATAGAACTTATGGTTCTTCTTCTTACAAAAATCCTCCTGCACAAGACAATGAGGTGAAGTCCATGATTCAACAGATCTTGGAGGGTCAACAGAAGATGAATGTGGACTTCAATGGGAAGATCGATGCTCTATACACTGATCTGAATGGGAAATTCGAGTCCTTGAGTGCTCATGTCAAGAAATTGGATGTTCAGGTAGCTCAAACTGCTGGAGCTTTGAAGAGACAAGAGGGATGTCTTCCAGGAAAGACAGACGTGAATCCAAGGTATCATGTGAATGCTATCACGATCCAGAGTGGAGGGAACCTTCAACCAGTGCTGAAAAGGGGTCTAAATGCTGAAGAACTCGTGGAGTTTCAGGCTGAAAAGGAAGAAACTTGAGTTGCAAAAGTAATGTTGATCGACACCACTGCTGAGTGTCGATCGACACCAGTGAAAAATCCCGATTCTTCGAGCTCCGACGGACCGAATTCGAGCTCGATCGACACAGAACCCTCTACACAAACGTCTAGTGTCGATCAATACCAGCTGGGTTTCGATCGACACCACTCCCAGATATCACGTGAAGTGTCCACGACTGCAGAGGAAAGAGTGTACAAGCCTAAAGTTCTATATCCTCCCCTACCCAAACACCTAAGGCCACCCATTAGTGCAGAAAAGCTAGCTGAGTTCAACAAGAGGGTGAGAAGGATTCCTACTGAACTTTCATTCGATGAGGCTTATGAGAGATATCCCTTGTGTGCTTTCTTCCAGAATAATAGAGAAATCTTTGAAGAGATGGAAGAACTCTTTTACAAAGCAAGGGAAACACCACCACCAATGAAGCATTTGCTTAAAGTTGAAGATCCTGTGATGTTTGTTGTTCCATGCTCCATTGGAGGAGTTGAGTTTGAACAATCTCTCTGCGATTCTGGTGCTAGCGTGAATCTCATGTCAAGGGACATTGCAGAAAGATTAGGCATTGCTGATATTCAACCTCCAAACATGACTCTCATGTTCGCCAACTCTGACACCACAACCCCATCTGGTACAATTCCAAACTTGCTTGTCAAAGTGAGGGATTATCTAGTACCTACTGATTTTCAAGTGGTGGAAGTGGGCAAGAATTCTGTCATGTCATTCATCCTTTGAAGACCATACATGGCCACAGTGGGAGCAGTCGTAGACATGCCAAATAAGAGAATATATTTCTCTAATGTTGACGAAGGAGTCTTCTACAAAGCTATCCCTACTACTGGAACATCCAAACACATCTCTTGCATTGCTGTGATCGCTGGAGAAGAGCTGGATTCTAAAGAGCAAGTGAACAAACTGGTTATTCAAGAGACATTGGATGGGAATTCTGAGAAAAGCTGTGGAGCTTGAAGATTGGGGTGGAAACAATCATATCTTCAGGACTACGGGCGAAGATGAGGGTCTAATTAAACACAAGTTGATGGAAGAAGACGTTTTTGTCATGGAGACAAGGATTGCGCAGCTGAATTACAGAAAAAGTGCATAAATTCGAGCTGCAGGGTTGGTGTCGATCGACACCCTTCGCGGGTCACACCAGAAGCTGTTTCCAATGCTGCAAGTCCATCACCTATTGTCAACCAGATGCCTACACATCCTACATCCAAGAAACCTCGAAAGAAGCAAAGGTACGCATTCCCTGGAATCGATTTCAAACCTCCTGATCATCTAAATAAGAATACCCAAGGTTCAAAAGATACTTCACACATATCCAAGCAACGAGATTCTCGTAGAAGGCTTGGTGTTTCTTTTGATGATGCTGTAGGAAAACGAAGTGTCCCACCCTACCTAAAGCCCCACCCTGCTACTGTTCCTAATTTCCTTGGTCGCTCTCATGAATCTATTGCCTATACACCACCATGGATGAGAAGACATTCGTCTGGGAAGCATTCGATACCACCGTCTGATCCACCAGACATCTGAGCCCCAACACAGTCAAGCTAATGACTGAAAACGAGCGCTGAGTGGGAGGCAACCCACTGTTAGGTACATTTTTTTTTTATTATTATTATTTTATCTTAGTTTTATAAGTCCTAAAGTTTCAGTCAGTTGAAAAAAGGCTACATTGGATTCGACATTGACAAGTGTCGATCGACACTACATTGGTGTCGATCGACACCACGCGCAGACGAAGATAAGTCTTCGAACTGGTCTTTTATGTCGTTTCTAATCCTTCTTTTAGCCAACTTCGGGCTAGATAACACTAGGGACAGTGTTGTTTAAGTATGGGGGAGGTGATTACTGACTTTGTGTTTTATTTTGAGAGTCAAAAACTTCGTTTTATTGAGTTAAAATCAGTGAAATTTTCAGTTTTCAGAAGAACTAACCACATAAGATTGACACTTGAAGGACCATTGCCATAGCAGTTGATTGGAGGTTTTACTAAGTAGAAAGCTGCGAGTGGATCAAGCTAACAAAGAGTGTTCAGATTCCTGCTTAGAGCTTGGTATTCATTGGACTTTATTCCTCTTTCAGCACTGACAAGATAAGAACACTACAATATTTCCTTGATCTTCCCTTGAGAAGAGAAAAGAAGAAAAGAAAAGAGTCTACGTCAAGGAATAGTGCAAAGAACCTCATGAGCCTGTCTCCTCACAAGGAATAATATTAGTGAGAGCTCATGAACCTGTCTCCTTACAAGGAACACAAGTAAAGAACAACACTATTCCAAGGCTTCAAAAGAATGAGAAAAGTGAATGAAAAGATCTTAGAACACCCTGAAAATGGGCAGCAAATGATTGAGGGAAGAGAAAATAGGAGAGCTGTAGAAGGAATGTCTTGTTCAGGCGCTAAGGAAGGGAACGAATCTGTAAGTCTTTTGGTCAATACTGTTTTTAGAGTTCGAAATTTTGTGAGCAAAAAGGGATTTGGACTTGATTTGGGAGATTGCTAAGCTTGTGGTAAGTACACTGAAACATTACCTAAGGTTGGCTCTATGGTATGTGGATTCAAGAGTGTTGGTTCAATGTGGCGTTCTCAAGGTTAGCTGGATATTTGTGTTTTCAAACCTTAACTCCATTCTAAGTTTCTGTTTTGCTTGAGGGCAAGCAAAAGCTAAGTCTGGGGAAGTTAATATATCATGGTTTTTACCGGTTTTTGACCATGATATAAGTCTTATTTATAGAGCCTTTTGGTCTTTTCAAAGTCCTATTAGAGTCTTTGCAGGTTCTGGTACAATTGGTGCTAAATTGGAGATTTGGATACATTTTGGAGCTTAATGGTATGAAGTCACGAAGAGTTGAAGTCGGATTGAAGTCACACGATGGGTGTCGATCGACACGGACCATTGGTGTCGATCGAAACCAGGTTTTATGAATCCAAAGGCGTGAAGTTTCCATTATTTTGAAGTAAAGCAAATCTCCAAGACTATTCCTAATCCTCCAAGGAATTGAAGAGTCGAACCTAGGCCTATAAATAGAGTTTTTCAGCCATATAATACACACAATATTTTAGTGAGAGATTTTAGAGAGCTTTGGGGAGATAGATCCTATACTCTGTTTTTGAGAGATTTTGAACCCCTTTATTTCTTCTATTGATTTCTTTCATGCTTTCTATTCAAATTATGATTTCTGTTTCATTAATCATGTCTGAGTAGTTTGCTTGTTAGGTTTAGGGTTTTTCAAAGGTGATTGATGAATTGTTAGGTCAAATTAAATTGTTAGGATAAAATCATTAGAGTTCTTCATCTGGATTTGTGTTTAATGCTGATTTTAACTTCATGACCTAGAATCTGATTTTAGGTTAATTGGTAGACACGCGAGTGTTATTGATTGCCCGAACTAATGTTAGATGAGCAAAATACCTATTCGCAAAGAGATTTGGTTTAGGATTTTGTGAACAATCGAACCTGAACTTTAAGGCTTGTTTGAATTGATAGGATTTGCAAAGAGATTTGGAATTCTAGGGTTTAGACATAGATAATCTTCGCGGCGAGAGTTGGTTGATTTTACATTAGTGTTTTGAGTTCAAGAACAGTTCTTCATAATTCCTAACATTCTGTCTAGACCTGCAATTTAGATCACCTGAGAATTTCCCAGAACCTAGCGTTTCGTCTCCTGAATTTACATCGTTTTTATTTATCTGCTGTCTTTTACTTTTAATTACTTCTTCTTAGCTTAATTCGAAATTAGAAGTTCGTTGTGTGACTATCCCTTCCCTGTGGATTCGATCCCTAAGTACTGTCACTGATCTCTTAATTTGAGAGAGTAGCTCTAGGGTAAATTTGAGAGCATATCAATAAGCCGAGCTTCTTGCACGTTTTGTATTCACACCTCCCTTTAAAGCCGGATTCTGTTCCGTAGTCCTAAGTCCTGCAATATTATTAAGCCGACCATGTCGCATCTTGCAGTCGAATTAAGGAAAAATGTCTAAGTACTTAAATACTGCCGACCCGTATCGCATATTCTAACTTAGAAATTCAAGTCACATGAACAATTTAAAGCCAATATCGCATTGCACGTTCATGTTCGTTCTCCTGGACACGATCATTCGTTTAAACCACATTTTCATTACCAAAGCATGAATTTATTCGTCAAAGGAAATTTTACTGAGCTCGTCAGCTCGTCGCACTTCACTGAGCTCTTCAGCTCGTCATATTCACTGAGCTCTTCAGCTTGTCGCACTTCACTGAGCTCTTCAGCTCATCGCTCTTCACTGAGCTATTCAGCTCGTCGTACTTCACTAAGCTATTCAGGTCGTCGCACTTCACTGAGCTCTTCAGGTCGTCGCACTTCACTGAGCTCTTCCGCTCGTCGAACTTCACTGAGCTCTTCCGCTCGTCGAACTTCACTGAGCTCTTCAGGTCGCCGAACTTCACTGAGCTCTTCAGGTCGTCGAACATCACTGAGCTCTTCAGGTCGTCGAACTTCACTGAGCTCCTCAGCTCGTCGAACTTCACGGAGCTCATCAGCTCCTCAATCCTCACCGATTTTATCAGTTCGTCGTACTTCACAGAGCTCATCATAACTCACTAAGTCTATCAACTTTTTCAGAGCTCGTCGAGACTTCTCTGAGCTCGTCAGTTCGTCAATTCTCCAAGCTAATCTACTCCTCCAACTAATCAGCTAAGCAGCTCAGCAAGCTCGCCCAACTAATCAAGCCCGCCTAGCTCAGCAAGCTTGCCTAGCTCGTCATGCCTGCCTAGGTCGTTAAAGGTCATCTAGCTCATCAAAGCTCGCCTACCTCGTTAAGCTCACCTAGCTCGTTAAGCTCATCTAGCTCATCAAAGCTCGTCTACCTCGTTAAACTCGCCTACCTCATCGCCTCCGACCTGACAACTCAAAGGTACATACACATTTTAAATTCTAACTTGTAACAGGACCGACCTCAATTAATGCCGAACCGTTTTCTTCTAATTCGGTAAACTCGATTCACTTTCATTTGCCGAACTGGGGGGGGGGGGCTAGCTGTTAGAGCAGGGATTCACACCCCCTCTAAAAAGCCCGACATCAATTGAGCTCAGCCCGATAAGAAACCCTAGAGCGGCTTTTGGCTACTTTAGGTTGGCTAAGATAAATAGAAATATTTCATTTATCCTTATCGATCCCAGGTCGGCCTAGATAAATGGAAATATTCTATTTATCCTTATCAATCCGGAGAAAGCTCCAGGTCGGCCTTATCTCTCGGAAAACTTTCTTATTCCAAAAGAGAAAGAGCAAGCCTTGAAGACCGACTTAACTACATTATAAATAGGGAGGACTTCTCAACGTTGAGGTCATTCAGAAATCGAGAGAGAGACCTAGGGTAAACATAGCAACTTATCGTTTATCGCTCTAGAATTCTCTTCTTCCAAATTTAAGTCGGCATTTTTATTTCGACGACCTAAACTCACCGTGTATCTCTCGAGCTCCGGCTATTTTTCAATAAAAATCTCTCTTTAAACCCATTAACTCTTATTTTTTTCTGAAGATCCGATTTGAGTTATTACAATGATACTTCACGTTGGGATGGGGGGAAAGTTCAAGACAACGCCATTGGTGACATGTATGGACCTCGCACGTTTTGCGGACACTCTTCATTTCTTCATCTTCTATGTTAATGTTTTCCAGATCGACTTCTTTTCCTAAAAACTAGTAGTTGAATAGATCAAAACCACGGCTAAAATTTTATCATATAAAAAATATATTTTGATATGTTGAATATTTTCAATTCAAAAATATTAGTTACAGAGTTATAATTATTTTGTTGATATATTTTCTTCATTGATCTCGTTTTCATATGTATAAAATTTTCAAGTATTTCAGATATATAAAAGTTTTAATTTTCTAAATTTGGAATAAATTGATACACAAAGTTTTAACCTTATTAAACTAATGCAAGTACATGATACCTCTGCATATTTTATAATTTCATGCATACATTCATAATAGTTTAGGATTCATTTGTGTATATTTTCCTCTTTTAAGCCCCCATTCGCATCCATCATAGGACTAGCATGCATTAGAATAGATTTATGGTCATTTGTGCATATTCATAGTTCTTATCAGGTGCTTGTGGAGTTGAGATTATTCAAAGGATACTAAGAAGTAACCCACAAGTCATTGGACTGAAGGACAAGGGAAATGGACGATCTCGCACAGGACATCAGACATCTATAATGGCTTCCAAGCCGATATGGGCAAGCATAAGGAGGAACCATGAAGCACGGCCACGACTTATCCCCGAAGTCGAGCCCAGCAAGATGTTCCCTCAGACAAATATCGGACGTGGACAACGACATGATCCCGACAGGAACCAGCATTTAAGAGACGTACTAACGGGAATGACTCGATATATGATACCGATATGACCCTCCAAAAGAAATCAAGAAGCTCACCGTGACAATCTGTTCCAATGGTTTAAGACCAACACTTAGCCCACACGAGGTTATCTAAGATGATATCGGACAGTCATAGCGGCACGAAACCGTGGCGCACTAGAAGACAATGACTTTGCTTTTTGTCTTGGATCCATGCCACCTAGGGTTTTTGGGACCACTTATATATACTTTCTTTGCATGCTTTTGGCAAGTAATTGATATTCTCATTATTTTTGGTTCTTTTTGTTTATCCTCTTTGGTCATCTTCTCCAAGAGAGAAAGAAACCATTGTAGTTCTTTTTAAAGCTTTGTATTTGCGAAAAACCTTGATATTTCTTGTTTAATCATGTTAATCGTTCTTTCCTTTATGGGATTAGAAATTTGCAACATGGTTAGCGTGTAGTGTAATTCGGTTTAGAGATGAGGTTAAAACAAAAGTGTTATCTTTGATGTTTGTTTATACTGAATATCTTAATCTTTTCTTATTAGATGCTCTTATTGCTTAATCGTCTTCAATATTTGGTTTATGCCTTCAAGCTTTTCCAAACATTAGTTGTCTAGGGATCGTTTTGACATTAATAGAGTTGTTTAATCATGCTTGCTATCCTCATGGATCACTATGCGAGAGCTAGATTGGGTTGTGTGTTAGCAAAGTGATCTATGATATATCATGGTTTTTACCGGTTTTTGACCATGATATAAGTCTTATTTATAGAGTCTTTTGGTATTTTTAGAGTCCTATTAGAGTCTTTACAGGTTAGAGTATGTTTTGAACATAATTGGAGATTTTGAAACATTTTGGAGCATTATGGAAGAAGATGCTGAAAATGTGAAGTTGGAGAATTGTTGGATGAACAGTGTCGATCGACACTGTTCACTGGTGTCGATCGACACCACTCGAGCCAAGCCAAACCGCCTGATTTTACACGATTGAAGAAAAGGAAATTGTCCAAAAAGTTTTCCTTATTTGCAAAAGTGTCCAATTCATGTTTTGAACCATATATATAGTTTTCAAAGCCATTGTTTAGGCTACACACACATTAGTTTAGAGAGAGATTTGTAGAGAGTTTTTGGAGAGAAAAATCAGGCTCCTTTAGGGCAGATTTGGAACTCCTTTATTTCTTCTATTGATTTCTTTTATGATTTCTATTCAAATAATGATTTGTGTTTCATTGGTCATGTCTGAGTAGTTTGCTTGATAGGCTTAAGATTTTTCAAAGGTGATTGATGAATTGTTAGGTTGAATTGACTTGTTAGGATAAAATCATTAGAGTTCTTCATCTGAATTTGTGTTTAATGCTTATTCTAGCTTCACGACCTATATCTGATATTAGGTTAATTAATAGATGCGAGAGTATTATTGATTGCCTGAACTAATGTTAGATGAGAAAAATAGCTATTCGCAAAGAGATTTGGTTTAAGATTTTGTGAACAATCGAAACTGAACTTTAATGCTTGTCTGAATTGTTAGAATTTGAAAAGAGATTTGGAATTCTAGGGTTTAGACATAGATAATTTTCGCAGCGCGAGTTGGTTGATTTTACATTAGTGTTTCGTGTTCAAGAACAGTGCTTAATAATTCCTAACATTCTGTCTAGACCTGCAATTTAGATTCACCTGAAGATTTCCCTAAACCTAGCGTTTCGTCTCCTGAATTTACTAAATGTTTAATTATTTCTGTTTTTAATTCCAACTTTCTTCTTAGCTTAATTCAAAATTAGAAGTTTGTTGTGCGACTAACTCTTTTCTAGTGGATTCGATCCCTAAGTACTGCGACTGATCTCTTAATTTGAGGGAGTAGCTCTAGGGTAAATTTGAGAGCATATCAAATTTTGGTGCCATTGTCGGGGAAGGAGATTAGTTGCCTACAGATTTTTAGTATTAGAATTTTTACTAGGTTTTTATTTTTGTTTTTTGTTACTGGTTTTCTGCAACTTTTTCTTGTGTCTGTTTCAGGTGTATGCTTAATCGCAGTACCAGGAGCAACAAGGAAAAGGAGCTTGTGACTTTGAGCATCGTTGAACTCGCCAGACTAGAACGGACCAATCGAAACTTGCGAGAGCGTCGATCGACACCACTGGCATCGATCGATACCAGACGCAAATCGCGATGGCTGGCCGTATGATCCTAATTCGATATGAAGCTAGTGATTTATTTGATGCAGAGGGGAACAGAAGGAACGCGCAAGGACAGAGACTCGACGAGAATGAGGCTGTTGTCGTCGAGCAAGGAGTGCAAGTAGCACAACCTGCGAACGTGAATGCTGGACGTGGAAGGACATTAGGTGATTACAACAGGCCTGATCAGTTCTATGCTAATTGAGCTTCGATTCGTCCTCCTTCTTTCCAGAGGAATGATTGTGAGCTGAAGCCTGCGTTCTACACGCTTGTGGCTCAGTATCCTTTTCATGTTCTAACTAATGAGCATCCCATGGACCACATTGAGAGGTTTGAGGATTTGGCATCAAGCATTAAGGATAATGGAATGTCCAATGACTATCTCTTCTGCAAGCTTTTCCCTTACTCACTTGCTGGAGATGCAGCGTACTGGCTGAAGCAATTGGATCCAGGGTCGTTGACCACCTGGGAAGACACAAAGAATGCATTCCTATGCAATTTCTTTGATGATGCAAGATCTGAGGAACTGAGGATAAAGATCACTACATTCTCTCAAGGACCAATTGAAACATTCAAGGCTGGTTGGGTGAGATTCAAGTCTTATCAAAGAGACTGTCCACATCATGGTTTCAGTGAGGTTCATCTGCTGGGAATTTTATACAGAGGGATTGATTGGAGATATCAGATGGCTCTGGACGCTGCCAGCAATGGAAACTTCAACACTAGATATCCAGAAGATGCATATGTGCTGATTGAGAACTTGGTTTCTAGCTATAGTACCAAGAATGCAGATCTTGATAGGAAGAAGAAAGACGGAAACATGGATAGAAGTCAAGTTGCTGAGGTGAAGGCTAAGCTGGACTCAATTCATAGCCTTCTTGTGGGAAAGAAGCAAGTCCAGTTTGTTGCTGAAGTAGAGACCTTTGAGCCTGAAGAAGAAGAAGTCAATTACATCAATGGTGCTGGTTTTCAAGGATAGAGATTTGGAAATCAGCAAGGTTAAGGTTCTTCTTACCAGAAGCCTTTTCAAAACAACAACTTCCAAAGAACTTATGGTTCTTCTTCTTACTAGAAGCGTCCTCCTCAAGACAATGAGTTGAAATCCATGGTTGAACAGCTCTTGGTGGGTCAACAAAAGATGACTGTGGACTTCAATGGGAAGATTGATGCCTTGTACACTGATCTGAATGAGAAAATTGAGTCTCAAGGTACTCATATGAAGCAATTGGATGTCCAAGTAGCCCAAACTGCTGGAGCGTTGAAGAGACAAGAAGGATGCCTTCCTGGAAAGACAGATGCAAATCTGAGGCATCATGTTAACGCCATCACGATTCAAAATGAAAGAGGCTTTCAATCATTGCTGAAAAAGGATCTGAATGCTTAAGAATTCGTGGAGTTTCAAGCTGAAGAAGAAGATGTTGCTGTTGCAGAGCAGGTGTCGATCGACACCACTGTTGAGTGTCGATCGACACCAGTAGAAAAACTCGAGAAATCGAGCTCTGACGAACCAAAATCGAGCTCGATCGACACAACATCCTCGACACGAAATGTCAGTGTCAATCGACACCAGCTGGGTGTCGATCGACACCAGTTGGGTGTCGATCGACACCAGTCCCAGACATCACGTCAAGCTTCACAAGTTGCAGAGGAAAGGGTATACAAGCCTAAGGTTTCATATCATTTGCTTCCCAAACACCTAAGGCCGCCCATTAATGAAGAGAAGCTGGCTGCTTTCAACAAGAGAGTGGGAAGGATTCCTAAGGAGATCTCCTTTGATGAAGCTTATGAGAGGTATCCCTTGTGTGCTTTCTTCCAGAATAGCAGAGAAAGTTTTCAAGAGATGGAAGAACTTTTTCACAAGGCGAAAGATACACCAGCACCAATGAAGCAACTCCTTAAGGTTGAAGATCCAGGGATGTTTGTTGTTCCATGCTCCATTGGTGGAGTTGAGTTTGAACAATCTCTCTGTGATTCTGGTGCTAGTGTGAATCTCATGTCAAGGGACATTGCAGAGAGGCTAGGGATTGCTGACATTCACCCTTCAAACATGACTCTCGCATTCGCCAATTCTTCCACCACAGTCTCATATGGTACAATTCCAGACTTGCTTGTCAAAGTGGGGAATTGTTTAGTACCAACTGATTTTCAGGTTGTGGAAGTGAGTAAGAAATCTGTCATGTCTTTCATCCTTGGGAGACATTCATGGACACAGTAGGAGCTATTGTAGACATGCCCAATAAGAGAATCTCTTTCTCTAATGTTGATAAAGAAGTGTTCTACAAAGCTATCCCTACATACTGGAACCTCCAAACACATCTCTTGCATTGCTGTGATTGGTAGAGAGAAGTTGAATTCTAATGAGCAAGTGAACAAGGTGGTTGTTCAAGAGGCATTGGCTAAGAATTCTGATAAAGTTGTTGTGCTAGAAGATTGGAGTGGAAACATAGTTGCTGATCATCTCTTAAGGACTATGAGGAGATATGAGGTTCATATCAATGACAAATTGATGGAGGAAGACGTTTTTGTGATGGAAGTAAGGATTGCAGAGCTTAATTGCAGAAAGAGAGCAGAAATCCGAGCTGCAGAGTTGGTGTCGATCGACACCACTCCTAATGTCGATCAACACCCTTCGCAGAACAGTCCACAAGTCACCTCCAATGCTGCAAGTCCATCACCTATTGTCAAGCAAACGAATCCACATCCTACAGCCCAGAAACCTCGAAGAAAGCGAAGGTATGTACTTCCTGAAATCAATTCCAAACCCCCTGATCTTATCAATAAGAACTTTAAATGCTCAAAAGTTGTTTCACAGTTATGCAAACAACGAGATTCTCGTAGAAGGCTTGGTGTTTCTTTTGATGATTCTGCAGGAAAAAGAAGTGTCCCACCCGAACTCAAGTCCCACCCTATGACTGTTCCTCAGTTCCTTGGTTGATCGCATGCACCTACTGCCTATACACCGCCATGGATGAGGAGAAATTCATTTGGGAAGCATTCGATACCACCATCTGATCCACCAGACGCCTGAACCCGACAACGTCAAGCTAATGACTAAAAACAAGCGCTGAGTGGGAGGCAACCCACTTTTAGGTAGGATTTCTCTTTAAATTTCGTTTTGTTTTCACTAACTTTTGGGTTTTGCCTGATGGACGGATGTCGACTGTGGTCAACACAGGAGCTCGACATGAATAGTGTCGATCGACACTGTTCACTGGTGTCGATCGACACCCCATCGGAGGTAAGTTTACTCAACTTGTTTTCTTCATATCTCTCTCAATTCTTAACGGATTTGAGTGATTTAAAAGGCTAAGTTGTGTAGATTTTCATCCTCTATCCATCTTGTCCATTATCTTATCCATTTGTTTTGTTTCTGACCTTAAGATTTAATAAACACAAGTGGATCAGTCTAACATAGAGAGTTCAGATTCCTGTTTAGAGCTTGGTATGCATTGGACTTGATTCCTCTTTCAGCACTGACAAGATAAGATAACTAAAGTCTCTCCTTGATCTTCCCGTGAGAATAGAAAATAAATAAAGAGTCTAAGTCAAGGAATAATGCAAAGATTCTCATGAGCATGTCTCCTCACAAGGAACAATTTTAGTGAGAGCTCATGAACCTGTCTCCTCACAAGAAACACAAGTAAAGAGCAGCACTGTTCCAAGGCTTCAAAAGAATAAGAAACAGTCAATGAAAAGAACTTAGAACACCCTGAAAATGGGCAGCAGTTGACTAAGGGAAGAGAAAATAAGAGAGCTATGCAAATAATGTCTTGTTCAGGCACTAAGGAAGGGAAAGAATCTGCAAGTCCTTTGGTCAATACCGTTTGTTTGAGTTCGAAATTTTGAGAAGAAAGGGATATGGACTTGGACTTTCTTTTCCCTTTGTACCACTCTTTGCTAGTCCAAGTACCCTACCACACACGAGGCATAACCTTTGTTTAAAACCATAAACACTTTTGTGAAGCGATATGTGAGGCCTCTTGCATAGATTTTGAATCTTCTTAGGCAAAAAGTGTTGGCTTTACGCTGAGCAGGTAAGATTCTCATGTAGACGTTGGCTCACACCTCGAGTCAACATAGGTTAGGTGGTTCACAGGCCCAAAATGGCATGTTGCCGATATACTAGGTCGTTAAGCTTGGGTAGACTAGGAAGGGTGGGTGCTGATTGCATATCGTTGAAAGAAGGGGAAGAAAGGATGAAGGGTTCATTGAGTCATAAAGGGGACACACAAAACAGAGAGATGGCGGCTACAAAAGATGCTCAAAACCAAAGAATATAAGGCGATTCCAAAGAAGAAAAAGAAGGCCAAAACAACAGTCATAATCGGCCAACAACACCAAAGGTGAAATACAAAGGAACGCCACAAAAGCGAGCCAAAAGAAGCAAAAACTGATCTCCAAAGAAGAAAAGAAGAAGTCCCCCGAGATGAACAAAGAAGGAATAACGAGAAGTGAAAACGGGTTCAAGGAGAAATGCCTCAGAAAAGGGTAGTTTCGGAAGGGAATACATGATTTAGATTAAGGTAGAAATTGATAGGGTACTTGGGTAGCTGATAATTTATCCTTGTATGTATCGGTTAGTTTTTCCACTTAGCATTTTGCATTAAGAAGATTCCTTCTTTGACCTTAACTCGTGACCTTACCCTTTGCCAAATGAGCTGACTGTTGAGCATGAGCATGATTCACTTTTAATTTTTAAATGAATGTTAAAAGGAAATGGGAATTTGGATGTGCATATAAGTTGAGATCGAATCTACTTTGTGTTGTGATGAATGTGGCTAAGCTTTTTGAGTAGGAAGAATCCAGTTTGCATCTTAGAATCTTGAACTTAGACATTGGCTTGATTTCTTCTTAATGGGGTTTTGCATTCGGATTTACACACTTTTAATAAAACCTCATCCCTCTTGTTGGCTTTTATTTTGATTGAGGGCAAGTAAAAAGGCAAGTATGGGGGTGTTGATACCTCTGCATATTTCATGATTTCATGCATATATACGTTCATAATAGTTTAAGACTCATTTGTGTATATTTTCCTTGTTTAGGCCCCCATTCACATCCATCATAGGACTAGCATGCATTAGGATAGATTTATGGTCATTTGTGCATATTCATAGTTCTTATTAGGTGCTTTTGGAGTTGAGGTTATTCAAAGGATCCTAAGAAGTAACCCACTGATATGTCTATAATTTGCATCATATTTACCTCCATTTAGTGTAAGTTTCTTATCATTTAGGAACCTAATTAAGCATCATTGTATTGCATTTTGATCATTTAGAGTTCTAGGGTGTATTTGCATAGTCTTTGCATATTTTGGTGCATTTGGAGTCTTGATCAGGTGATTTGGATGCTATGGAAGCATGAATGGAGTTGGAGAAGGATGGCATAGCAAAGGAAGGGCAAGAAATCATCAAGAGGAAGAAGAGAAGCAGCTAAATGAGAAGCAAAAGTCTTGTAGAAGCATATCAAGCATTTGGAGGCGCAAAATGTATGTGTCTGGAAGAAGGCCTTGAACTTATAATCTGACTCTAAAGACTTCTTAAGAGTTGTAGAGGATCCATTGTGCTTTCTAGTGCCGTTGGAATCAAGTCATTCGGACCCCTGGTTAGAAAGGTACATCGATTTTAAAACGGTTCGATGAGGCGGTTCGACGAGGCTGGCCGAAACTTCTCTCCAGGACGACGGTTCGACGACTATGTTCGACGAGGCTTCACCGAAACTTCTCTCCAGGGTGAAGTTTCGACCAGTAGTTTCGGTGAACCTCGTCGAAACTTTGCCAGACGAATCTTTTTGTCTACTTTATGGGTCCCTCCTATAAATACTCTTTAGACCTAATTTTTTATCCCAACTTTTATTCTCTTGTTCTTAACTTAAACTTTTAGCCACTTTGGGCAAATACTTTGTTTAAGCTTGAATCTTTTGAGTTTAATGCATTATCTTTCTTAGATTTCTTGTTTTATCTTTCTCTAATCATGTTTAACCTTTCTCTAATCTTTGATTTGATGGGTTTAAGTATGGTTAGTGAGTAGTTTCCTTAGGAACTTAGGGATGGGTTAGATTTAGGGATTTCTTATGGTTCAAACTTGCAATCTAGGATAGATTCTTCCATCTCTCTTCTTATTAAAGTGTTCTTCATGCCAAATAGCTAATCTTTTGCTATTTAGGATCATAAGCATTTCACACACCCACCAAGTGTTTGATGAAATGCTTGAACCACTTTTCTAAGAGATTTACATTCCTAGCCTAAGATATTAGTTGCCTAGGGTGTTTATCATGCCATTTAGACTTATGCTTATTGCTTGCTAATCATTTTAATGCTAACACATCATTAGTTCATTAGGGTGATTAGGAAAGGGATTAGTGCCAAACATCATGGATTAGTCTTTATTAAGTGTTCTAGGCATAGAGATAGCTTGATTAGTTGCTTAAATGATTGCAAGGTTGTCCATTTGATTGCCCAAATCAATGATTCCATCCTTAGGTTTCGTTTTTAGTATTTTGGTAATCTTGCTTAGTAGTAACTCTTGTTTAGTGCTTGATTAGTGATAATTAATGTTTAAGGTCTTATAATTAGTCTTGTAGTATCTCTTTTAACTTGTAGCTTTTTTTTATTTGTTCCTTGTCACTAAATTTCGAATTTGGCTTAGCTTAGATAGTTTCATGTATTCCTAGTGTTGTTAATCTTAACCCCATATGGATTGACATCTCAAATACTATAATGACATGAGTAGTAGAGATTAATTGAAGTGGAAAAATCCTACTATCACCCACAAGTCATTGGACTGAAGGACAAGGGAAATGGACGATCTCTCACAAGACATCGGGCATCTATTACGACTTCCAAGCCGATATGGGCAAGCCTAAGGAAAAACCACGGAGCATGGCCACGACTTAACCCCGATGAAGCCGCCTGCAGTCGAGCCCAGCAAGATGTTCTCTCAGACAAATATCGGACGTGGACAACGAGATGATCCCGACAGGAACCAACACTTAAGAGACATACTAGCGGGAAGGACTCGATATATGATACCGATATGACCCGCCCAAAGAAATCAAGAAGCTTACCATGATGATCTGTTCCAACGTTTTAAGACCGACACTTAGCCCACGCGAGGTTACCCAAGATGATATCGGGCAGTCACAGCGGCACTAAACCATGGCGCACTAGAAGACAACAGACTTTTTTTGCCTTGGATCCATGCCACCTAGGGTATTTGGGACCACCTATATATACTCTCTTTGCATATTTTGGCAAGGGATCAACATTCTCATTATTTTTGGTTTTTTTTGTTTCATCTCTTTGTTCATCTTCTCCAAGAGAGAAAGAAACCATTGTAGTTATTTTTAAAGCTTTGTATTTGCGAAAACCCTTGATTTTTCTTATATAATCATGTTAATCGTTCTTTCCTTAATGGGATTAGCGATTTGCAACATAGTTGGCGAGTAGTGTCATTCGGTTTAGTGTTGAGGTTAGAACAAAAGTGTTAAAAGGTTTGATCTTTGATGTTTGTTTATACTTAATATCTTAATCCTTTCTTATTAGATGCTCTTATTGCTTAATCATCTTCGTGATGTGGACATCAAACCAAACAGTTGGAGAAGAGAGAAAGCACCATTATCAATTGGGGATAATTGAAATGGGTCATGACCATAGAGTATGTTTCCATAGTGAAGTTGGAAGAAACCAGAGCACAATATCCTCGGAGGTTCTCAAATGGATATGCCATGGAGGCAAGACAACAAGTGCAACCAGAGAGTCAAAGAAACTTGCTCCAACAAGCAAAATTTCAGCCAAAAAAGAAGCACACGCCTGCCTATTGTTTAGACCAGAAGAACAGCCTCTCAAAATTCATGGAGGAGAAGAATGTTCTCAGAAAAGGAGCATTGTGCAAGCCAACCACAAAATCAGAACAAGCCATTATTCAAAAAAGAGCTCAGTTAAGTTCTTCTTTAGATAAATTGGTAATAAATTTATCTACCACCAATATGATGCACTTGTCTATGTCAAAAAGAGTTGAAACAGATTATATTATGGAGCACACGTCCATAGGAGAAGAGCAACCAGCAGTAAACATTGCAGTGGACCAGAAGCAAGCTCAAGACAAAACACACTTTGTGTTGCTGAAAGAAACAAAACCAGAGGCACATATAGTATCAAACAAGAGCAATGTTGTAAAAGGCATGTGTCTAGACCCACTGTTAGCTAATAAAACTAATTCTCTTAGTCATGATGCAGGAAGAACACACTTGAACTCTCTGCTTTCTGAAAACAAGAAGCATAACCTGTGCAATGAGCTCAAACAAAGCTCAACCAAGAGTGCCACGGTTCAGAACTTGAACTTACTTGACAATGAGATCACGTATGGAGTTGTAAGAACCATCATGAAAGCTCCAAAGGTGGAACTAGACCACAAGTTCGATCCAGAGCTCAAAAACAAGTGGAAACCAAAAACATAACAAGGTTTTGTTCAAACCCCAACCTTTCAGGTAAATCTTGATCTAAATCAGTATGTTTTTATTAACTCAATGAAAAGATTAGTACACATGTCTAGTCCAAGAAGTGCTGAATTAGGTACATGAACTAAGGGAGATCACATTGTCCAAAAGGAAGAAATACCAACAATGGTGATTTTAGATTCATATCAGAAGCACGCCCAAGAAGAGTCTGAGCATGTGGAAGGATATATCACTTCTTAGTGTCCTGACACTAAGGAAATTATCTTAAAGAACATAAAGGAGAAGAATGGGCCAAGTAAACGTTCCTTATGTGTGCCACAAGGAAAATATGAGAAGACTATTGCTCAAACCACGGTTGAAAAACAGAGAAGTCCTAACCTTGCTTATTTTGTTCTTAATAATTCCATGATAAGAATAATGCACTTGTCTTGTTCAAAATATGCTGGAACAGGTTTAGGTACCAAAGAGAAGCAATGGATCTATGGAGAAACTAAATTCTTAGTTTCTGACCAGAAAGAAGACTGAGGAGGATCTGAAACCTTACATCGAATCCATAGACCATGAGCATATTGAATTAGCCAAAGCTTGTTTGATATTCAAAGATGAACCGCCAGATGCATTGTTTATGCTTAAACCAAGCTACAAGCAACAACAAGGTAAGTCTATACACAAAACACCCCAGTCTGGTTATAAACTCTCTTACTTTGATGCAGGACATGGGAACACAAAGTAGAGAACCAGTTAGGATATGATCAGATCATAGGAGTTCTTAAGGAACTACATCAGATTTTATACTATGAATGGATACCATCCATTATAGTACGAGTCAGAGACAATGAGCATGTCTACAATAAGGTAAGTAACTCTGCTTTTAAGTTTTGTTTACCCAATGACCCCACATATATAATTCGTTTGTCTTTGTCAAAAGTGTCAAAAACGGGTTTTACAGCAACCTTGGGAATCACGGCATAAGCAAAAAAAAGGAATAGGAGACCAACTATTCAAAACACCTGTTTTGGACAAGAAGAAACCCCAATTCGTCAGTTGTTTTATACTGATGAAAGAAGGGCCACCAGATTCAATGTACAAGCCATACCCGAGCCAAAACCAATATGGAGGTATTTCCCTAATCTCTTGTGATTTCATATATACTAACTTTCTGTATCTCCATGCAGATGAATTAGTTTCAAGGTCGAAACATTTTCAAAGGGGAGGGTATGATGTGGACATCAAACCGAACTTAAACCTAGATCATATACCCAAAATCAAGGAGGCTCAAGTGCCACGTTCCAAGATCAGCAAGCTGCAAGAAAGTTTTAACACAATAGTAGAGACCCTCTTAAACACAATGTAGCCTGGAGACACCCTCATAACCAACCCTGAATCAAGCAACCTTCCAGAGAGCTCCAATGCACCCGGTTTAGACATAATGGTGGATTCTGCATGTTTAAGCATCTTGAAAGCTCAGCCTCGAATCAACCAAGGTAAATCTGTTTACTTGGCAGTAAATGGAGTTCAGAACATCAAGAATCTCACTGAGATCACACCGGAGCTGCAAGTTACCCCCAAAACAAGTCATCCGGCCAAGAGAGAGCAAATGAAGCAAAAACACAAGTTTGAAGCTAACAACGTGGAACTACTTGAAGATCTTCATCATTTGGATTTCAAAGGACTTTAAGAGAAAGAATTCATCAATGACTTCAACATGAACGGACCAGAACCTCACATGACCATCTCAGCCTCAACTAAGCTCATTTCAAGCCGAAAACATGTATACTTTATTTTTAGTTTAATGAACTTTCCTTTTCTTTTTAGCTATTTTTGTGTAATGTTTAGCTGCTTATTTTTCTTTCCTTTTTATGTAATTTCCGGCTAAGAAGCCACCCAGCTGCAGAGTTATTTATAAAGCTCATTCTCAGCTTGTATCATTTATCTTATTTTTAATAAAGATCGAATTTTCTTTGAAAGATACCCCAGCCGCCTCCTTCTTCTTTGCGTGAGAAACGATTGAAGCTTGAGTGCAAAACCTTTCTGTTTCTTGTGTGAGATTCACTAGAAGCTGAGAGGAGATTATCACAGAGTTCTCCATCCTCTGTGTGGCGTCAATCGATCCATTTAACAACAGCCAACTCCATCTCTATTGAATCCTTGAAGAGAGACCGGCCAGTCATTGATTCACCATTCTCGCCCATCCTTGTAAGAACGTACCAACGTTCCTACATCACTTTGCTATTTGGTTTATACTTTCAAGTTTTCCCAAACAAATACCATGTTTGAAGAAATATAAGAATCTATCTCATAAGATATTCGTTCTTCATAGCCTAAGACATTAGTTGTCTATGGAGCATTTTGGCATTAATAGAGTTGTTTATTCATGCTTGCTATCCTCATGGATCACTATGCGGGAGGTAGGTTAGGTTGTGTGTTAGCAAAGTGATCTATACCACAGAAGTGAATTTATCTTGTTTCAAACTCTACGCTAAAGGATTAATCTTAAAAATAGTCTATTTATGCATAAGGATCAATCTTTACTCACTTTGTCTCTAAATACCTCATCTCTCAGACCAATCTTCAATATTTATTGCATATTTACTAGCTCATGTCCTTTGTTACCATTTTTATTTAATAGATTTCGTTCACGCCTTTAGTTTATATACTTTTGTGACACTTAGGTTGATATATCCTTATAAATCGAAACCTCTAAATCATTCTTTGCTTGCCCAAAAGTCCCTTTGACATAATATTTTGAATCTTGACCCATCAGATTGATAAGAACCAGGACATGAGCTAGTAAATATGCAATAAATATTGAAGATTGGTCTGAGAGATGAGGTATTTAGAGACAAGGTGAGTAAATATTGATCATTGATGCATAAATTGACTACAATAGACCACGTTTATTATCTCTTGATAATGTTAGAAACAAAAAAAATTATTACCAACAACATTTGAAAATCAAATATATTTGTGTGATTTATTTATCATCAACACAAATTTTTAATAATAAAAAAAAAACAATTAAAAAGAAATCAATATTAATAACCTATTTAAGTTGGTTAGTTATCTTTAAAGTATATTTTTAAATAAAATATTTCGTAAAAATAAAATAAAAATAAAAATACATGTTATAGATTGTTATTTCATAATACATTCATAATATAAACACAATTTAGTGAAAAAACATTTTTTTAATTAGATTCGAAAAATTTAAAAACAAAAAATCATCTAAAAATAAATTTACTTGATATCTAAGCTAACTATTTAAGAAATCAATATAAAAATATTTAACTAACAAGAAAAGAAAATTAAAATTATATCTTAAAATATTTCAATATTTACAAAACAATTATAAGTCAAAATAAAATAGAAATCATTATCAAAAGAGGTAAATTAACAAAGAAAAAATAAAACGAATTGAAACTCTTTTTATTGGATAATCATCTAGATATTTATGGTAATATTTTGGAAAATCAATATAAAAAGGGGGGATTGCTAAAAATGACTTAAAACTAGATTTTTTCTCAAAAACTAGACCACCTGTTGCATGTTTGGCAAAAGTAACTCACAAGGGTAGTGAAATTACAACTCTCACCCTTATGACTAAACAAAAAACGTTCGCGATAATGACAGTTTTACCCTATAGAAGTCTACTACGACAGAGTAGACTTTCCGAGTAGACTTCTTGACCTCTCCAAGAAGTCTACTTTCTTCTAAAGTAGACTTTCCGAGTAGACTTCTTGACCTCTCCAAGAAGTCTACTTTCTTCTAAAGTAGACTTCTCGAGTAGACTTTCAAAGTAGACTTCTCACCTATGACTTATACTACAAAGTAGACTTCTCGAGTAAGCTTCTCGGGTAGACTTCTCTCAAATAATTTTCTTAGAAATAATTTAAAAAAATTATAAAAAATTAATTTTATAAAAAGCTTTGATAAATAACCAAAACATATACATTTCCATCTATTAAAAATAAAATTTCAAAAAAAATGTATCAATTTAAATCAACATAGCCAAATTAGATTAGAAACCAACACATCTAGAGAAGTCTACTAGAGAAGTCAACTAAATCATTAAATCTCAAATTTTAATAATAAAAATTATAAAAAATAATTTGGTAAAAATATTATGAACACAATTAAAACATAGACAATTGGCATCTATATAAAATAAAATTTCATGAATATGAATCAATTTATAAGTTTCACGAGTATTCAGTTTAAAAGGGTTAGGGTTAAGGTTTAAAGTATATGGTATAAGGGTGTAATTGTTAGGGTAAGAAAAACATTTATATGAATTCATAGTTTATGGTTTGGTTAATGATTTAGCGTTGATATCTTTATTATTTTAACTGTAATTTGTGATATGTTAAGTAAATTAATGTTTTGATATAAGTTTTAATCGAAAATATTTTATTTAGGGTTTAGGGTAAGTAGACTTCTCGAGTAGACTTCTCGAGTAGACTTCTCTCGAATAGAATTATACTATAGAGTAGACTTCTCTAGTAGACTTCGCGAGTAGACTTCCAAAATAGACTTCACTCGTGTGACTTATACTGCATAGTAGACTTCGCGAGTAGACTTCTCGAGTAGACTTCTCTCAAATAATTTCCTGAGAATTAATTAAAAAACATTATAAAAATTAATTTTATAAAAAACTTAGATAAATAACCAAAACATATACATTTCCATCTATTAAAAATAAAATTTCAAAAAAATGGATCAATTTAAATCAACATAACCAAATTAGGTTAGAAACCAATACATCTAGAGAAGTCTACTAAATCATTAAATCTTAAATTTTAATAATAAAATTTATAAAAAATAATTTGATAATAATTATTATGAAAAAAATTAAACATAGACAATTGGCATCTATATAAAATAAAATTTCATGAATTAAATCAATTTATAAGTTTCATGAGTATATAGTTTAAAAGGGTTAGGGTTGATGTTTGAAGTATAGGGTATAATGGTGTAATTGTTAGGGTAAGAAAAAATTATATATGAATTCATAGTTTAGGGTTTGGTTGATGATTTAGCGTTGATATCTTTGTTATTTTAACTGTAATTTGTTAATATGTTAAGTAAATTCATGTTTTGATATAACTTTTAATCAAAAATATTTTATTTAGGGTTTAGGGTAAGTAGACTTCTCGAGTAGACTTCTCTCGAATAGAATTATACTACACAATAGACTTCTCTAGTAGACTTCTCGAGTAGACTTCTCGAGTAAACTTCTCGAGTAGACTTCATAAATACAGCGGGAAATCGAAATTATTTAACAAATTGGGCGGGAAATTTAACAAATTGGGCGGGAACTCAATTTTAAGTAGACTTCTCGAGTAGATTTCTCGAGTAGAATTCCAAAGTAGACTTCTCTCAAATAGACTTATTAGTCATAGCAGACTTCTCTAGCAGACTTCTCGAGTAGACTTCCAAAGTAGACTTCTCTCGAATAGACTTATACCACATAACATACTTCTTGAGTAGACTTCTCGAGTAGACTTCTCTCGAAAATTTTCCTAAATATATAAAGAAAGTTTAACCTAATTGTGTTAAAAATAAAGTGCCTCTCTCTGTCTAAAATAACGCATCTCTCTCCTCTCCCTCCTCTCTGGCCATGAATCTATTCTCCTTCATTTCTTGTTGTCATTCTCATCTCTATCTCACATTAAATCTCCTCTCACTTGCTCGTTATGGTAGTAGTAAGCAAATCTGAGCTTTTGTGTTCCTCTTTTTGTTTGCTTTGTGTTCACATTACAATTTTGAGCTTATTATTACAGATTTGAAATTATTATTGTAGATCTGGGTTTATTGTTGTAGATCTAAACTTATTATTATATAAATTTGGTAGATTTTGTTGCAAATCTGAATTTTATTGCAAATATTAGTTTTTTGATTCTTAAAAGTATTAAAAAAGTTTAGTTCTTGATGTGGTTGTTTTGTCATCGTTCAGGTTTACATTATAGGAGGAGATGGAACTCAGAGAGGAGAATCGGTTATATTTGAGGTAAGTCCTATTTTAACATTTTTCAAGTTTGTACAATATCAGATTTTTTTTACCGTTCTTGTGATTGTAACCATGTAGGAAATTAGATAAATTGACGTTTTTGTTTTGTGTAGGTGATAGACAAATCATTTGGGTTTGACACTGCTGTAGAAGAGGCTCAACGAGCTATTAACGCAGCGCATGTGGAAGCCGAGAGTATAGAGAACATTATCGGCGTTGTCAAGCTTATGGGTCGCTACAGCGGTAAGTAATACACTCTTCTGCAAAATTCTCTCGCCTGATGAAGCTCTCTTGTTAGATTATATCTGACAAGTGCGTGCACTGCATTTAACAGGGTTCATAGCGATGTACGCTACTCTAGCAAGCAGATATGTGGACTGCTGTTTGATTCTGGAGTCGCCGTTTTTTCCTGGAAGGAGAAGGCGGACTGTTTGAGTACATAGAGAAACGGCTCAAGGAGAGCGGTCACATAGTGCTTGTGATTGCAGAAGGTGCAGGACAAGATCTAATGTCGAAGAGCATGGAATCTAAGACTCTCGAGGATGCATCTGGTAACAAACTTCTTAAAGAATCTTTGTAGGTTTAAATATCCTTTGATATTATAAGACAATTTTGATTTTCTCTTTTGCTTTGTGTTTGGTTCAGAATCTTTGCCTTGTTTCTTACTTCTTGCTTTTATCCCATAAACTAGAAATTTTATCTACTTTGTTGTGTGTAATCCCCTCTTGCTTTTATGTTTTCTTAGAAACGAGTCTGGTCTAATTATAGGTTTAAACAAGAAGAGCCAAAAATAAGTATACGTGAAAAGGATTTGCCGCAATTCCAGCAGCGTTAAATGTGCTACAGGTGAGTTTCATTTTTTTGGTTCTAATCAAAGCTCATTTTTTTTGAATTGTTGCAGCTTGTATCTACTGCAATTGGCGTAAAGACAAAAAAATGTGTTGTTCATGAATTAGTTTTGATGTTTTTGCAGCTTCTCTATAGAATATGCAAGCTAAATTGGTTTTGATCGAAGCATGGTAGAAATACTTGTTTTCCAAATGAAGAGCCGTAAATCAGAGAGTGCCAGCTTTAGAGAGTGCCAAATTTACGGGAGAGCAGATGTTTTCCAAATGAAGAGCCGAAAATTTTAAACTCTATGTCCTCTTCCTATTTTACTGGTTTTAAGTCTTTTTTGATTGAACTCATTTTATTGTATTGCGTTATTGGACCAAAAAGTTCTTAAATAAATACAAAAGCAATCTACATTTTAACCATTTTAATTATATTTTATGTACAAATAGCAAGCTCAAAAACGGTAAGGTCAAAAAATTGTTATCATACAATCAAGATGTGTACGACAACGATGTGTATACAAAAGATATGGTGGTGGATTAAGATATACCAAAATTTTCTCAAAAATGAAAAAAGGTTACAAAAGAATAAATGAATTTTCTCAAAAATGAAAAAAGGTTTTAAATTTTTCTCAGGAATTTGTTATAGGTTAGAACCATAGAAGTAGACTTTCTCAGGAATTTGTTATTCATTTCTTTCTCAGGAAGAAAGAAATGAATAAGTTAACTCCATCAAAGTAGACTTCACATAAAGTCTTCCCAAGTAGGTTAGAACCATAATCAAACTCTAATAATTTCCTGAGAATTAATTAAATATACTTCATTAGTAGACTTCTCCAATAGACTTCATTAGTAGACTTCTTACTTCCAAAATAGACTTCTCTCGAATAGATTTATATTACCTAGTAGATTTCTCTAGTAGACTCTAAAGTAGACTTCTCTTAAAAGAGATTTCTAATTTTGAAAACACAAATAGAGAGAAATGAGTGCTTAATGTCTTAAAAGAGGTCATACAATCAAACTGAAACAAAAGTACTTAAACTAAAACAAAACTACTTAAACTTCTTACTTAGACTTTTCCAGTATACTTCTCCAATAGATTTCATTAGTAAACTTCTTACTTAGACTTTTTTCTTGACACCTTATTCACTTATCACCATACTTAATCCTTGACATCTTACTCAGTCATCACCATCTTTAAACTCTTATTAACACAAAAAAATTTAACTAAAACTCAAATATAAAAAAAGACATGTAAAATTCGTATATAAGCAAGATCAATAAATAATACAAACACAAAATCAAAGTATAATTTTTATTTGTGAATACGATAAGTAAATTAATGTTTTAATATAAGTTTTAATCGAAAATATTTTATTTAGGGTTTAGGGTAATGAAACTTCTCGAGTAGACTTCTCGCGTAGACTTCTCTCGAATATAATTATACTACACAGTGGACTTCTCTAGTAGACTTCTTTCGAATAGAATTATACTACACAGTATACTTCTCGAGTAAACATCTAAAATAAACTTAAGGAAAAACAGCGGAAAAACGAAATTATTTAACAAATTGGGCGGAAACTTTAATCAATTGGGCGGGAATTTTAACAAATTGAAAAAGTAGACTTCTATACTTCGTTAGAAGTCTACTACTAATAAGTTAAATACCTAATAAAAGAAGAAAATTAATAAAAGCTCAACTATAAGAAACAAACATGTAAAACTCATACATAAGCAATACCAATAAATAACACAAACTCAAGAGTAAAAAAATAATTTTTATTTAACATAAATTACAGATAAATAACTTTTATTAAAAAAATTGAAAAATAGACTTCTAGACTTCATTAGAAGTCTACTTCCTTCTTGGAGAAGTCTACTACTAATAAGCTAAATACCTAATAACACAAAAAAATAATTAAAGCTCAATTATAAGAAACAAACATGTAAAACTCATACATAAGAAAGACTAATAAATAACACAAACTCAAGAGTCAAAGAATAATTTTTATTTTTCATAAATTATAGATTAAAGAATTTTATAAGAAAATTAAAACAGTAGACTTCATCTGATGTCCGCA
>JAHZTW010000001.1:119900966-119932770 GCA_020283515.1 Alliaria petiolata
CTCAACATCCTAGTTCTTAGTTCTAAAATGCAGGTGAATCATTCTACTCAATAAGAGTTAGCCATGCCCATTTCAACATTCAATTGCACTAAGATTTCAATCAAAACAAGCCTCCCTATCAAACCAACTCTTTAACATTCATTAAGTTTGTAACCGTGAATCATGACATTGCAAGGAAAGTAAATTCATTTGGCTAAGGGTTTTAGGCTTTGAGATAAAAATGATCTCAATTCATCCGGTTTTGCATTTAAGTAGGGGTGACACTCAAGAAAGATTGAACCATATGCATAATGCTAAAGGTAAGAAACAAGTGATGCATACAAGCATAGATTTTCATCTACCCAAAATGCTATCAATGATCTTAAACCCCTCTCATTTTTTTTTTTTTGCTCACTCAACCCTCTAGAATCTACCCTTTCCCAAGGCTTTTTATGCCTTGCTAAACCTTTTTGAATTGCAAATACATTTCTTTTTTTTAAGGCGCTAAGGGGAACTTCTTCAACTTAAGCGAATGGAGTAGTCTATATATCAACTTAGCTCTTCTTCTTATCTCTAGGCAGCCTTGTAGATTTTTTTTCTTTCTTTGGCTCTTTTGGCTCTTTTGATTTCTTAAGACCACCTAGCAATTTTTTATTTACTTAGAGCCATTTCAAACCATGTTTTCCCCTTATTCTTGCCAAACCCTTCATGCAACTCTTTCTTTACAAACTTTTCCACAATCAACAAGCATAACCACGGCCAATCAAACCCCATTAATCCTAAGCCTAAAGCTAACCTCAAAATGCAAGGTTAGAATCTACATGAAAACCTATACTTGTCGTCCCAAACCTAACACTTTATGCTAGGTTCAATCGAAATAAAGGCCTCACAAACAATCACACAAGAACAATTGGCTTCAAAGGAGGTAAGGTTTGGTAGGGGTTCTATTTGAGCTAGCAAGAGGGTGGCAAAGTGGATAAGAAAGCTCAAGTATTTTAATCCATGAATTTACTTTCAATGCAAGGATGATAATTAAATGTCAAAATTCGGTTTAAGTGAGTAGAGTTGGCTATCAAATTCAAGACCCTATTTCGACCAAAATCTAGTGACAAATGAGGTGGTCCAAGCATGGTTCTTCCTAAATTTCAAATGTATTCACAAGCATTAGAGAACTACTAACTAGGGTATTGAATTGATTACAAAAGTTTAACAATCTACAAGGATTTTTCTCATCATTGCTCCCTATGCATATGCAAACATCCTAAATGATAAAATTCTAGACTCAAGCCTAAAATGTAAATGCAAGCTACATGAATTTTTTTTTTGAAATTTTTTGTATTTTATTTTATTTTTTATGCACTTAGATGAGACTCAAAGATGCAAACACAAAATAAGATTCAAATAAAAACATGTCAAAGCACAAACACTCTCCCCCAAACTTGAATGACAACGTCTCGGTGTCACACAAGTCCAAGAGAGAGAAAATACACAATGCAAAATATAAAACTAAAAATGTGTGGTATATACAAGGGTTGTTGTTTGTGTACCTCAATCCTGCGAAGTGGAGGAGGAGGTTGGTGAGGAGGAGTCTATGGAGATGGGAATTGTTGCTGTGCTTCCAAACGCCATGTAGCACTCATCATCCGGGGGCAGGAACTCGAGTCCTTCTAGGCTGTTGGTTAGCATATCGTGGGGGCTTGGAAGGATGTAAGCCTTTTTTCTATTTTGCTTATTCTTGAAGTAATAAGCAAACGTGTTTGGAGCTGGTGGGGGTCCAAAGAAATCCTTAGCGAGCATGTAGTTATGATCCATGTATGTCCTCTCAGTGCATGCTTGAAAAAATGAGAGGTCCACTCCCGCTTTCTCGAAAAGGGGAGTTAGAAATCCCCCTATGTTGATGGAGCATGATCTCGACCTTCGGACCATTCCCTTGTAGTTCACCAACGAGGCAGCTATGATGCATCCGTAGTTGACATCTTGGCCGAAGTTATCATCAACCGGGTCTTCGTCGTTGCCCGTGAATCATCCTTCGTCCCACAAGACTTCTTTCAAGCCCTCGAAGAGAAAACTAAGCTCCTTCCTTCCCACGGTTGAATCCCATATCTTTCCCGCAATGGTGTTAGCTAGGAGCTGCAGCGTGTATCGAAGCAAAGGATTCCTAGCTTCTTTAACTTTGGACTCGTCGCACCTAAGGTCTCCTTCACCGATTAGATCCCACAATGCCTTGCCCGACTCAAACTGCGGGAACTCGACTAGAGGGGCTTCGGGATTAAGCTGGTAAGCTTCGCAGATGTCCACAACAGTTAGGTGGAAAACATTTCCCCGGACCTTGAACGTCATGTGTCCCGATTGAGGAGTTGGTGATCTCGGGTTGTCGTAGGCAAATTCCATCGTGGATAGGAAATGCAATGTCACCTCCGGATAGATTGGACAGTCCATGGTAGACAACATGCCGAGCTCCATGTTGTCGAGCAACTCATCAAAGGGGCCGAGGAGTCCGATATTGTCCAAGAATGTTCGACTTGCAAATCTTGTAGGTCCAAAACTCCTATCCTTGAGCCGCATGCGAGTTCTCTTCTCTTCTCCAGTCCTTACCAAGAGTCCCGCTCGTGGTGAGTAGCCAAATCTCGACGCCATTGTTCCTGAAAATTAAGAGCTCACAAGAAGAATGAGTAGATGGTAGATATCAAAATGATGATCAAGAATTTAAACCTTATGCAATATTTCCAAGATTTCGTGATTAATAAAGAAGATACCCTTAGATTTAGAGGAGGTTTAGCTTCACCGCAAAAGATTTTCAGAATATCCCCTAAATCTTAGATATCTTTTAAAGAAAGTAAAATTCCAACACCCAATCAATCATACTCCACAATTCTATCAATTAGTCAATTCAACAATAATATCAAAATACCTTAAGAAACTTGCTACAAGGAGTATGAAAGACAACCTCTTGCCAAAACCGAATCTCACTCTTCTCAATAAAGAATTTTCAGGAAATGGGTTTGAAATACAAATGAGAGGAGTGTGAAGGTAAGGTTTTTATAAAGGGTGAAAAACAAAAATTCTTCGGATAATGCACATGCAAGAAATCTCGTGAATCGTGGTCAAAGCCCAACCATCATGGTCAAAGGTGTCAGCCTTGACCAAGATTCAAATTCAAAATTGGAGGGAAAGATAAAGAGTGGGAAATTCGAAAACTTACCTCGGCATGAGATCGAGTCAGATAGGTTGATCTGGACCTCGATCTCATGCCTGTCTCATCCGTGATCGTTCGGCTTACTCGATCGGGAGCTCGATCTGAATTGAATCGAGTCTCAGATCGATCTTCTTAGTAGATCGTGAGGTTGCTTCGACGGAGATCGAGTGATTCAGTCTATCCACACCCCGATCATAAGTGCAGTGTTAACACATGGGTGGGTCATCCTCTCGAAATCGACTGATCCACTCGATCGTCCTACTCGATTCCTTCTAGATCGAGTGAGATCACTCGTTTGCCTAACTCGATCTTGTAAGAATCGAGCCCGAATGGGCCGATCTGTCACTCGATCTATTTACTCTATTCTCCCTTCCTTGCCTTTTGGGTTAATTCAAGATCATGATCCCTGGTTCCTAATTCTTCTTGCCTGAAAACATAAACATAAAAGCATAAAATTGAACGAGAAATATATACAAAGATAGTCATGGGATTGCCTCCGAAGTGCGCTTTTTTTTAACGTCGTTTAGCTCGACTTTTCTTACTCCCTTAGCGTGGAGCTCGGTCGGTTGGAGTGGGGATGGATGTGATAGAGCTTATTCCTGGCTGAATCTCCACGGTGTAGGTAGTGTTCATCATCTCTATTATCGTGCCCTTGTCTCTCCTGATTAAGTCATGCGGAAGTAGAAACCTTGCTTTTGCAAACGGTTTAGCACCACCTTTCCTCTTGACCTTGCAGAGTATGGAGTCACCCTTGAGCTCCAACGGATGCAAACTCAAGGTGTCAGGTTGTGGTCGGCTGTATCCGGATGCTCTCTTATCAGCCTCAAAGAGAAACTTGAGAGTTTTCCTCTTTATTTTTCTCTCCCTTGATACTATCTCCGGGTGAGCCTCCTTCTCCTCACAACTGATCAGTGCCAGCAGACCCTTTCGATGTGGTTCCTCATTCCCTCTGTTCTTGTCTTCAAGACTGATCGTTTCCCTCGTGGAGACCGAGAAACAAGAACCCCATTCTAATGAATCCTTGCCCTTCAAGGCAACGGGTTCCGCTTTCTTCCTAAACGAATCGGCTTCACCGTCATTCTCTTTCTTAGTAGGACTTCCTCTGTCCATTAGGGCGTTCTCCTCCTCTTCTGGATTCACCCTTCTCGTGACGCCAACTTGAAAAGCTTGACCGTTAATCGTCAGCTTTTTCAAGCCATCCCTTGTAGTGAATTCAAACTTTGCGCCCTTTCCCAAGTGTAGGGAAATCTTGCCGTGCTTCACGTCGATCACAGCCCCTGCTGTAGCCAAGAATGGCCTTCCTAATACAAGGGAGTCTTCATCATCCTCATCCATCTCAAAGAAAACAAAGTCCGAAGGAACGGTGACACCATTGATCTTCAAAGGGAGATCTTCAAGCACTCCCTTTGGTAGCCGTGTACTTCTATAGGCTAGGACTAGGGACATGTGGCATTCTTTGAGGTTTGTGAGACCCAGCTTCTTTGCAGTGAAGTAAGGCATTAGGTTAATGCTTGCCCCCAAATCACAAAGGCTGTTTTCAAACTTCAAATCCCCTATTGCACATGGGAGTGTGAAAGATCCGGGGTCACCGAGCTTCCTTGGAGTTTTCTCCTTGTGTGTGACCACATTACACTCGTGACTTATTCCTGAGATATCTTTGCTCTCTTTTACCTTTTTGGCAAGTGTGTCTTTCAACAATTTTGCATACTTCGGCATCATAGCTAAACAATCCACCAATGGTAGCTTCAGCTCTACGTTTCTCAAATGCTTTTCATACAAGACTTTTTGCTTCTCAATCAACTGCTTCTTGAAACGTCCAGGGAAGGGAAGTTTGGGTTTGTATGGTGGAGGAATGGAAGCTTGTTTCTCCTTGCTAACTTCCTCAACTTTTTTCTCCAAAACCGCTTCTTTCCCTTTCCTTGGCCTTGCAATGTAGACATTGTCAAAGGCGATCTCTTGATCATTCTCCCCCTCTTGAATTACAATGTCCTCATTGTCTTTTCCTCCAGACCGTGGTGCTATCTCTTTTCCACTCCTTAGAGTTATTGCATTGGCATACTCCTTCGGATTTGTTTCACTCTTCCCGGGTAAGCTAACTTGGCCGCTAGAAGAGGCTTTTCCTTTCTCTAACTGACGAATCTTGTTATTGATGTTGCTTATCTGTGTAGAGACCTCAGTGAGAGACGAATATAACCTGTTGTTTATATCAACAAACTTCTGGTTGTGAGATGCTTGTCCTTGTAGAAGTTGTTGGAACATAGCTTGTACCGGATCTTGGGGTGGAGCTTGCACTTGCTGCTGTTGAGGCACAAAACCTGGTGGGTAGCTGTTGTTCCCTTGTTGTTGTTGACCTTGGAAATTGCCTTGCCTTGGCCCTTGATAGCCACTGTTTTGCACGTAACCTCCTTTGTTGAAAGGAACAAACTATTTTCCTTGCATAGGAGGGTAGACTTGGTCCTTTGGATTTTCCACATTGGTGCTTCGGTATGAGAGGTTGTTATTGCCTTGGAACCTCTGGACATACCCTTGTGGCTTCTTGTAGTCTACCCAGTTTGCTTCTTCATACTCTTCTTGAGTTCCTTCCTCAAACCCATTCAAGCCTTCTTCAACAAAATGAACATGTTTCTGGTTTTGGAGCATCATTTTGTCTATCTTTTCATGAAGGGACATAAGTTCCTTTTTGTGCGAATCCAGCTCAGTACCCCTTGGTGCACGGTCGTAATCTTCAGAGTAGTTGCCATCACTTAATGCCAAGTTCTCTATCAACTCCATGCCTTCGGTTACTTCTTGCCCCAAGAATTCCCTTTGCTTGCGGTATCAAGTAATAAGCGAATCTTTGGCAATGCACCTCGGTAGATTGTGCTGAGGAGGGTCTCTTCTGTGAAGCCGTGGTGAGGGCAAGCTATTGTATAGTCCTTGAATCTCTCCATTGCCTCACTGAAAGTTTCATTCTCCCTTTGGGCGAAACCGCTAATCTCGCTTCTAAGTCTTGCTGTCCGTGTGGAGGAGAAAAACTTGGACAGGAAGGCTTTCTTGCAGTCAGCCCATGAAGTAATAGTGCCTTGTGGAAGAGTCTTCTCCCAATGGCGAGCCTTGTCCCCAAGAGAGAAAGGGAACAACCGAAGTTTGAAGCTATCTTCGGATATGCCATTGATCTTGATCATCCCGCAAACTTGTTCAAAGTTATCCAAGTGCTCTAGAGGATCCTCCAATGCAAGACCGTGGAACTTGCTGTTCTGAACCATTGAGATGAAGCCTGGCTTGATCTCAAAGTTGTTGTTTTGCACAGCCGGCGGTGTGATACCAAACCTATTGGTGTGGGTGTTAGGTGCATCTCCCGCACCAATGATTCTTGGTATCCTCGGAGCATGGTAAGGGTTTCCATTGCCCCTACCATCTGGAGCATGTTGTGGTCGAACTTCTTCCTGGTCTTGATCAGCCATGACTTGCTCAACAATACCCGGTTGCTCTGTTTCTTCACGCACTTGCTCTTGTTCTTTCTCTCTTCTTAACCGTGCACTCCCAAGTAAATGAATGTTGTCCAAACGTTGTAACAGATTGTTGTCACCACTAGAACGCAGGTTCATGTACCTGAGATTACAAGTATCAAAAAAGAGAAATCAGTATCAACAAAGTAAAAAGAAAAACTTAATCTCCACTAAACTTGAAATCCTAATAGGTTCAAACAAAACCAAAACTTGGCAACGGCGCCATTTGATAACAGGCTTTATGTGATCAAAAACCTTAGTATGATCATGTCATTGCAATACTTAAGGGTCAATCCAACTTTGGTGTTTGAACAGTACCAAGAATACACAAGCCTTTTGTGAATCTAAGTGAAATCCGAATAATTGGGGGTAAAACCGAAATAAAATGATTACAACTACAGAAATACTTGGAAAAACTATTTTAAAATCCCAGGACGGATGTCTACTAGCTAGCTGAAGGGTTCTAAGAATTTTAAACAAGCAACTACTAGTTTTAGAAAATCGGAATCTAAGATGTGACAAAACAGGGAATTTCTAGCCAAGGGAAAGATTTTTAAAAACTAAAAATAAAAATCTAATGACTTCTAAAATTTACCAGGATGCGAAACAAGCTACTGAGGGATTTCTAAAATACTAGCTAATGCAAAAACACTACTTTATGAATTATTAAAGCTATTAAGCAAGAAAAAGACAACTAGATGATTTTTGAGCTAAAAGATTAAAACTTTGAACTAAAGGAAGTTGATTTTGTGTTTTTAAAAGCTAAGGGAGGATTTGCGTTTGGGGATCATGTTTAAAGGGGTTCAAGTTTAAGACTTTGGGTTTTATAAAAATGGATCTACTCATTTCTAATGAGCTCTCTCTAAACCTTGAGAAGCTAATCTAGTTTTACCCATGGTTTGTGGTGTAAAACCTTTTCTCACCCCTTCCTCCTAACCCATGGTTCGTGGTGGAAAGAAGAGGTCAGAAACGTGAAGCATAGATCTCAAATCTTGGTCTTACTAACCCCCCTCGCATCCATGGTGTGTAGGAAGGGATGGGTTAGTATCTTGGATTTGGTTTTAAGGGATTCCCTAGATCTTTCTAGGACAAGGAAATCCCTGAAATCAAAGAGGTCTTTCTCAAGATCCTCTTGCCTTAAACCCCCAAATCCAAGAAGAGATTTTGTTAAGAACTAAAAGAAACCAAAGCTTAAACCCTTAAACCCACTTAATCACCCCAAACACAAAACCTTGGAGGATTACTCACTCCTCATGTTCGAACCACTCACAAACATAAGTTTTGAGGGATTCAACATGTTCGGAATAAGCAAAAAGAAGATTGGAGCAATAAAAACTGGAAATACTAGATTGAAATATCAAGAACTACAATGTTTTTCCAAAGAAGAAAACTTAGAACATGAAAAACTAGAGAGAAAATGGTGGCTAGACCTCAAGGGGAAAAGAGACAATGAGAATATTCGATGCTAATCACAAAAATAGGATTAGCTGTCTTCTCTCATCCAAAAGTGGTACCCCACAAAATTACAAAAAGCAAAAAGCAAAGCAAGAGGATAAGGTTGCGCCTGGGTATCAGAGATCGAGCTCGGAAGTCGATCTCTCGGGTCGATCTGGAGTTGGTCGAGTGGCTTGGTCGATCTTCCTGCTCGATCTCCTTGCTCCACGCGAATGCTCCGCCTCAGTCGATCTTCCTGCTCGATCGTCCGTCTTGATCTGGTTGGCTACTCGATCGTCTACTCGATCTCTCTGGATCAAGTCCTTTGGTCCGATCTGCTGCTCGATCTCGGCTCCATTCTCCTTGTGCGAGTCCTTCTTGGTGCTTCCACGAATTCCTGAGCTATCTTCTTGAACATCCCTCAAACTCCAGCATAGCCTCCAAAGCTCTAAGTACCAAACAACCTGAAAAGCATGCAAGTATGCAAGAAACTATGCAAATGCTAATGCAAGGAGTTCTAGGACCTAAAATGTGGTAAATGATGCAAACTAGGCTATTATGCAGGATTTACAGATGAAAACCTATCCTAAATGCAAGATAAATGTGCGAAATATGAGAGTATATCATTTTGTACCACAGCAACAATAAAGCCAAGCTCAATCACAAGATACTATCCAAGCTATGCTCCAACAACTTCTCTTAAGGACAAGCTTCTAACAACTTGAAATTTGCTAAGATAAACACAAGGCTGGAATCTTCTCTTACTGAGGTTTCAACACAGATCAGTAACATGAACAACAAGATTGGCCAGCTAGAGAAAGGCAAGGCAAGCACAAGCAGGCAAGGAAGCTTACCCGGAAAGTGTGAAACAAATCCTAAGGAGTATGCAAATGTGATCACTCTAAGGAGTGGGAAAGAGCTTGCACCACGGTCTATAGCTAAGGACAATGAGGGCATTGTGATTCAAGAGGGGGAGAGTAATCTTTCAAAAGATCAAGAGATCACCTTTGATAATATCTACATTGAGAGGGCAAAGAAAGGCAAGGAAGCGGTTTTGGAAAAACAAGTAGGGGAAGCAAGCAAAGAGAAAGATGTTTTCATACCTCCACCTTATAAACCAAAGCTCCCCTTCCCTGGATGTTTCAAGAAGCAGCTGGTTGAGAAGCATAGAGCTTTGTTTGAAAAACATTTGAGAAATGTTTAGCTGAGATTGCCTTTGCTTGATTGTTTGGCCATGGTACCAATGTATGCCAAGTCTGAAGGATACACTCACCAAGACAGTTAAGGAAGGTCAAGAGGTCATGGTATTGAGTCAAGAGTGCAGTGCCATCATCCACAAAGAAATATCACCAAAGAAGCTAGGAGATCCAGGCTCATTCACCATACCTTGTGCGGTAGGGCCATTGAGGTTTAGCAATTGCTTGTGTGATCTTGGAGCTAGCATAAACCTCATGCCTCACTATATTGCCAAGAAGCTGGGTTTCACAAAGTTTAAAGAGTATAGGATATCTCTCAACCTTACTGATAGAAGTGTGAGACTTCCAATTGGTATGCTAGAAGACTTACCCGTGCGAATAAGTGATGTGAGTGTGCCAACAGATTTTGTGGTATTGGAGATGGATGAAGAGCCTAAGGATCCTCTAATCCTTGGAAGACCATTCTTAGCCACTGCTGGAGCCATCATAGATGTGAAGAATGGCAAGATCTCTCTACACTTGGGGAAAGATATTGAGTTAAACCTTGATATCAATGAAGTCTTGAAGAAACCAACCATTGGTGGCCAAGTGTTTTACATTGAGGCAATGGATGCTCTTGCTGATGAGCTCCTTGAAGAACTACGCCAAGAGAACCATCTTCTGCTAGCCTTGACCACGGAATGTGGAGAGTTTGGATATCTTAATGAGGAGACACAAGAGTATGCCAAGCTACTAGACTCACGCAAGGTTTTGAAAGAAGAGGAAGACACTTACTTGGAGCTGGATATGGAACGTCCTGCATTTGGTATTGATGCTGGCTTAAGAGAGGACAAAGAGGACAGTAGCTGATGAGGACATCGACATAACCGAGACCGATGAGCGTGTACCGACGGTCAAATCTACTCCAATGACACGGTCCAAGACCAGGAGACTTAGAGAAGGGTTCAATGCAGCTGTGGAGACCCTCCTGAACACCATGGAACTCGGAGCCGCGTTCACAACCCCGCCACCACCAACCAACCTCAAGGAGAACTCCAAAGCACCCGATATAGACATATTGGAGGATTTTGCAAGGCTGAGCCTCAAAGACAACCAGCCTCGTGCAGCCCAAGGTAAGTCTGTTTACTTGGCAGGAAATGAAGTCCAGAACAACAAGAATCTCACGGAGATCACATCCGAGCCTCAAGATACCGCGGAAACATGTCTTGAAGCCGAGAGAGGACTAATGGAGGAAGGAGACGTTTTGGGAGCTAACCACGGGAAGACACTTGAAGATTGCTATCAGCTTGACTTCACTGGACATCAAGAAGATGGAATCATCAAGAAGCCAGCATGGAACGGCCAAGGACCGGACATGACCGCCAAGAAAGCATTTCCAGCCATCGCGCGCCAAAACCAGGTATACTCAATTTATACAATTTGTACAACTAATCTGACTTGTCTCAGCGGTTCTTAGCCCATCCAAGAGACCAAGGTTCGAGCCCCAGAAGAAGGCCACGCAGAATAGGCTTAGTTTTTATTTTCTTTTTAGTTTAAGAGAACTTTCCATTTTCATGTATTTTTGCCTTTTTGCGTTTTGTTTCTTTTAGTTTTTCATGTATTGTCGTTTTGCTTTATGTTTTCGGCCTTAGGGCTAGCTGACGAGCTGTTTATAAAGCTCCCCTGCAGCGTTGTATTTTTGGTTACCCTACATTATCAATAAAATAACGCAGTTCAACCTAAGCTCAAGCCGCCGCTTGTTCTTGTCTTTACTTTTGCCTTTGCGTGTGTGATTCACCGAGGCTGAGTATCCGTGCAGTATCAGAGATCTTTCATCCCTCTGTGGTGCCATTCGATCCACCATCACTTCCCCCTTAAACCGTCCAACAAGAGAGAGCGTGAAAGCCAGCTTGTTAGATACCGTTCGGCTCAAAGACTTGTGGATTCAAGCCTTTGTTCTATCACCATTCACCCACTGATCTAGAAGATAGAGCGTGAAAGCCAGCCTCTAGATCCCACCTTCCGCAGGTCTAAGACTCGCCCACCGAGTCTTACATCATTTTGGTATCAGAGGCAAAGGTTCTGCTTCTGCTTGTTTCATTAGAAGAAAACCAGGAGCGTTTTTCTTACCCCTATCCTTTTCGTTTCATTGGTTGTTTTATTTGTTTTCTGTTTCTGCTTATTTCATTAGAAGAAAACCCATAAAAATCGTGATAGCTTGTTTCATTAGGTTGTTTAGTTTCTGTTTAATCCAAAGAGAAAACCCCAAAAGAATTGAATCTGTTTTTGCTTGCTGGTTTTATTTATTTGCTTTCATTAAACCCTAAAACCCATAAAAAGTTTGTTTCTAGTGTTGCTGCTTTGAATTAGTTTTGTTTAAGAAATTGTTGCATCCGCTTGATTGTTTAACTAAGCAAGAGACTCCAGTATAGTGGAATGCATGAGCTATTGTATCTTTCTGTACAAGTGGAGCAGCAGATCAAGCGCAAGACATCTCTCACCAGCCGCAACAAATCCTCTCAACCGTGGGCCTCAAGTAGTTCTAGACCATTAGACAAAGGCAAGGCCGTGGAGATTAATTCACGATTCAAAGGGAAAAACACCGAGCCTCCTAAGTTTAACCGACCAGAACAAGGTAAGTTCCCTAGTACTAATCAAAGGACTCGTGATATAACTTGTTTTAAGTGTCAAGGCAGAGGGCACATGGCCAGAGAATGTCCAAACCAGTGTGTGATGATCCTCACACCGAGTGGAGACTACGAATCTCAAGACAAGGAGGATGATGATGCTAGTGACCACAATAACGACATTCAGTACCATGACACCGGCGAGATGCTCGTGACCAGGAGAGTACTCAGAGTCCTCATCAACCCCGAGAAGAAAGTACAAAGAGAAAACATCTTTCATACAAGATGTACCATCCAAGGCAAGGTATGTAAAATGATTATAGATGGTGGTTCAAGTACTAACGTAGCTAGCAAGTATATGGTGGATAAGCTAGGACTTGAGAGGACTAAGCATCAGAGGCCATACAAGCTAAGGTAGTTAAACAATCAAACGGAGTTAAAGATCGTGGAGCAAGTTTCTGTGCCATTAAGAGTGAAAAAGTACCAAGACCAAGTCACTTGTGATGTGGTACCTATGCAAGCAGGGCACATACTGCTGGGTAGGCCGTGGCAATTTGACCGAGCCTCCCACCACCATGGCCGCACTAATCACTACTCATTAACATTCAAGGACAAGAAATATAACCTTGCGCCTCTCACTCAATCAGAGGTACATGAGTTACAAGAACGAATGAGCAAGGAAACCGAGGTAAGTAAGTCTAGTCTATACTTATCTACAAATATGATTCATAAGACCCTATATACAAAGGGCACCGTGCTACTAATGCTGTTTAAAGACTGTCTAAGTTCAGGGAGTGTTGAGTTAGAGCTTCCTGCCGAAGTCATGAACGTTCTAAACAAGTTTAAGGATGTGTTTCCCGAAGAAATACCAGCCGGATTGCCACCCATCCGAGGCATAGAGCACCAGATTGATCTTGTCCCCGGCTCGGCTTTGCCTAACAAACCGGCGTACAGGATGAATCCGGAGGAGACTAAGGAGCTAGAGAAGAAAGTGAGAGACTTAATGGACAAGGGCTATATCCGAGAGAGCCTCAGCCCCTGTGCCGTTCCTGTGCTTCTAGTTCCAAAGAAAGATGGTACATGGAGGATGTGCGTCGACTGCCGAGCTATAAACAACATCACGATCAAGTACCGACATCCCATACCGCGGCTAGACGACATGCTGGACGAGCTAAGTGGTTCTACCATTTTCTCAAAGGTCGATCTAAAGAGCGGATACCATCAGGTCAGAATGCGTGAGGGAGACGAGTGGAAAACCGCATTCAAGCTAGGAGAAGCCTATCAGTCATGCGGCAAATGAGCTTTCAGTTCATTCTACCTAGATGATGGACTTCTTTTCAAAGACAAGCGCCTGTGTATACCTCAAAGTTCGATGAGAGATTTGATTCTTAAGGAGGCACACGGTGGAGGTCTTATGGGTCACTTCGGCGTGGACAAGACTCTAGCAGTGGTGTTTGATCATTTTTATTGGCTACATCTCAAGAAAGACGTGGAGAGACACTATTCTAGATGCGTCATTTGTCATAAAGCCAAATCTAGGTTACATCCTCATGGTCTTTATTTACCTTTACCTATTCCTAACGCACCATGGGTGGATATTTCTATGGATTTCGTGCTAGGTTTGCCTAAGATCAGACACAAGGATTCAATCTTTGTTGTTGTGGATCGATTTCCAAAGATGGCACACTTCATACCATGTGACAAAACCAATGATGCCACGCAAACAACCGATCTGTTCTTCAAGGAAGTAGTACGTTTACATGGAGTACCAAGAACTATTGTTTCTGACCGAGACACAAAGTTCTTAAGCCACTTTTGGAGGACTCTGTGGAGAAAGCTTGGTACTAAGCTTCTGTTCTCTACAACTTGTCATCCCCAAACGGATGGACAAACCGAAGTGGTAAACCGTACACTTTCTGCTTTACATAAAGTTACACTTGGTTGAAACTTAAAGAATTGGTTAGATTGTTTGCCATTCATTGAGTTTGCTTATAATCACGCCACTCATTCTGCTACTAAGATGTCACCATTTGAAGTAGTCTATGGTTTTAATCCACTAACCCCCCTTGATCTCTCGCCAATTCCCCAAGTTGAGCAAGTTAACTTAGATGGCCTCAGGAAAGGAGAGTTTGTTAAGAAACTACATGAGAAGGCAAGGGAAAACATTCTAAAGAAAACCAAGGGATACAAGAAGCAAGCTGATAAGGGACACAAGGCCTTGACATTCGAACTAGGAGAATGGGTCTGGCTACATATGAGGCCAGAGAGGTTTCCACGCCAGAGGAGTTCCAAGCTTGCACCTAGAGGATACGGACCTTCCAAAGTGCTAGAAAAGATCAATGACAATGCATACCGCTTGGGAGCTGCCAGGTGAGTTAAACATTTCTCATAGCTTTAATGTTACTGATATTTCTCCTTATGATGCAGATGAGACTGTTTTGAGGGCAAAACCTTCAGAAGAGGGAGGGAATGATGAGGACATCGACCTAACCGAGACCGATGAGCGTGTACCGACGGTCAAATCCACTCCAATGACACGGTCCTAGACAAGGAGACCTAGAGAAGGGTTCAATGCAGCTGTGGAGACCCTCCTGAACACCATGGAACTCGGAGCCGCGTTCACAACCGCGCCACCACCAACCAACCTCAAGGAGAACTCCAAAGCACCCGATATAGATATATTAGAGGATTTTGCAAGGCTGAGCCTCAAAGACAACCAGCCTCGTGCAGCCCAAGGTAAGTATGTTTACTTGGCAGATAATGGAGTCCAAGACAGCAAGAATCTCGCCAAGACCACATCCAAGCCTCAAGTTACCGCGAAAACAAGCCTTGAAGCCGAGAGAGACCAAACAGAGCAAGAAGACGTTTTGGGAGCTAACCACGGGAAGAAACTTGAAGATTCCTACCAGCTTGACTTCACTGGACATCAAGAAGATGGAATCATCAAGAAGCCAGCATGGAACGGACCAGGACCAGACATGACCGCCAAGAAAGCATTTCCGGCCATAGCGCGCCAAAATCAGGTATACTCTGTTTATACAATTTGTGCAACTAATCTGACTTGTCCCAGCGGTTCTTAGCACGTCCAAGAGCCTCAGGTTTGAGCCCGAGAAGAAAGGCACGAGTTTAGGCTTAGTCTCTTTTATTTTGTTTTCGTTTAATGAACTTTCCTTTTTGGATGTATTTTGTTTTTGCGTTTTGTTTCTTTTATCTTTTCATGTATTGTCGTTTTGGTTTATGTTTTCGGCCTTAGGGCTAGCTGACGAGCTGGTTATAAAGCTCCTCTGCAGCATTGTATCTTTGGTCACCTTTTGATTATCAATAAAAACGACGAACTTTCTTCTAAACCTAGCGGCCGCCGCTTGCTTAGAATCGTGCTTGTGTTCTTGCGTGTGTGATTCACCAAGGCCAAGTGTTTCTGCAGTATCAGAGACCCTCCATCTCTCTGTGGTGCCATTCGATCCACCATCACTTTCCCCTCAAACGTCCAACAAGAGAGAGCGTGAAAGCCAGCTTGTTTGACACCATCTCGGCTCAAAGACTTGTGGATTCAAGCCTTTGTTCTATCACCATTCACCCACTGATCTAGAAGAAAGAGCGTGAAAGCCAGCCTCTAGATCCCACCTTCCGCCGGTCTAAGACTCACCCACCGAGTCTTACATCAGTAGCCTCAATACAAGCCAAGGAGAGGAGTGGAGCGAGCTCCTTGCCACAAAGGTGGACCTCAAGCAACTTCCAAATGGGCTAAGGTATTCTTTCTTGGGTGCAAATGACACATACCCTATAATTGTGAATGAAAATCTAAGTGATGATGAGTTAGACTCACTCCTTAAAGAGTTGAGGAAGTATAGAAAGACCATTGGTTATTCTTTGAGTGACATCAAAGGCCTTTCACCAATGCTTTGTACTCATAGGATTCACTAAGATAATGAAAACACATCCTCCATTGAACACCAAAGGCGCCTAAACCCTAATTTAAAAGAGGTGGTTAAGAAAGAAATTTTAAAACTCTTAGAGGCTGGTGTGATATACCCAATCAGTGATAGCACATTGGTCTCTCCAGTCCATGTGGTACAAAAGAAAGGGGGAATGTGTATTGACTATAGAAAACTCAACTTGGCCACAAAAAAAGACCACCTCCCTCTCCCTTTCATTGACCAAATGCTAGAAAGATTAGCCAATCACCCATACTACTGTTTTCTAGATGGCTATAGTGGTTTCTTTCAAATCCCAATTCACCCAAATGACCAAGAAAAAACCACTTTCACTTGTCCATATGGAACTTTTGCATATAGGAGAATGCATTTTGGGCTTTGTAATACTCCAGCCACATTTCAAAGATGCATGATGTCAATATTTTCTGACTTGATTGAGGAGATGGTTGAGGTATTCATGGATGATTTCTCTGTGTATGGCTCTTCCTTTGTGTTTGCTTATCTAATTTGTGCATGGTGCATAAGAGGTGTGAGGAGACCAATCTCGTGCTCAACTGGGAGAAATGCCACTTCATGGTCAGAGAAGGGATAGTGCTTGACCATAAGATTTCAGAGAAAGGCATAGAGGTTGATAGAGCAAAAATTGAGGTCATGATGAACCTAGAGCCGCCGTTGAATGTGAGAGGGATTAGAAGCTTCTTGGGGCATGTTGGGTTCTATAGGAGGTTTATCAAAGACTTCCCCAAGATAGCACGTCTTCTTACAAGGCTACTGTGCAAAGAAACCAATTTCATCTTTGATGGAGAATGCATTCAAGCCTTTAAGACCATCAAGGAAGCACTTGTCACCGCACCTATAGTTAAAGCTCCGGATTGGGAACTGGGCTTTGAGATTATGTGTGATGCAAGTGACTATGTTGTGGGTGCTGTTTTGGGTTAGAGGAAGGACAAAAAGTTGCATGAATCTACTATGCAAGCCGCAACTTGGATGATGCACAAGTGAAGTATGCAACCACTGAAAAAGAGTTTCTAGCCGTGGTCTTTGCTTTTGAGAAGTTTAGGTATTACTTGGTGGGTTCTAAGGTCATTGTGTATACTGACCATGCTGCCTTAAGGTACATATACTCTAAGAAAGACATCAAGCCTAGACTCTTAAGATGGATCCTTTTCTTGCAAGAGTTTGATATGGAGATCAAAGACAAGAAGGGTATAGAGAATGGTGTTGCTGCCTTAAGGTACCACTGGACGACTCTCTCCCTGAAGAGAAGCTTATGATGGTCAACAATTTGGTTTGTGCAAGGCTAGAAGAGAAGCTTGAAGAAGTTTTGAGTCTAAAGGAAAAAGATCTCCCTTGGTATGCAGATATTGTTAACTTCTTGGCTTGTGGGAAAGAGCCTACTCACTTGGACCATTACCATAGGAAGAAATTCATGAGAGATGTCTCTCACTACTACTGGGACGAGCCATACTTATATAAAAGGTGTGTGGAGAGCCTATACCGAAGATGTGTTACAAAAGTTGAAGCAAGAGACATCCTTCTCCATTGCCATGGTTTAACTTATGGTTGTCATTTTGCCTCATTCAAGACAGCTATTGGTGTGAACCTCGGATTAGACAAGGCTCACGGGATGGGATCAAACACGCTGGTCTAATGACTCTCTCGTGTTGGATCGGTAAATGGACGGATGATGGAATGATGGCACCACAAAGAGGATGAGGGGCTCTCTGATACAGCTAACACTCGTGCCTTGTGAGAATACACGCACAAAGAGACGAGCAGAGGAGTTTCTTAGCAAGCGGCGCTCGAATAAGAGAACTGTCGGTTTTATTGATTTTAAGGTAAAAGTGCGGACTACAAGGCCGAAGTGGAGCTTTATAAACAGCTTGACGGCGTGACCTTCTAGGGCCTCCCAAGAGGGAAAATAAAAGGAAAAATTACAAAAATAAAGTAAAAGAAACAAACGAAACAAATCGGCAAAACAACAAAAAAGAAACTACTATTGTTTTTAGCAAAAAGGAAATAAACTTAGACTTAAACTAAAATAATTTCGACCAACACTTTGATGCTTTTCTTGGCCTTTCTTGACGTGCGTAGACTTAGTCTGGAAGCTCTGAAATGTAGCTTGTACCTGCATGCATTATAGATTTTGAAAATACCTTGTTCTCGCGTAGAAGTGGCCAAGCTTGATGTTGGAAGGTCTTGATGATTTTCGGCGCGACTTTGGTGAGCTTTCTCTTGTATTGGACAGTCTGGGGTGTTCTTGATGTCATGCTATTGAAGTCTTCGCTGGAACGCTCCTCTTGTTCTTCAAACTCTTCCGGAAACGCCAAATGTTCCTTCTCGGCTTCTGGGCTTGTGATTGCGATATCTTGAGGCTCGACGATGGTCTCCTCCTGCTTCTTGTTGTATTGTATTACGAAATCAGTAAGAGAAAGAGTCATACCTTGTCCGTGCTGAGGGGAAGCTTGCATGATGTCTTGCTGGGATAATTCCTCCCATTGCTCCTTCTCGGGTCTCTCGTAACTTTCAAGAGCGGTTGATGGAGGTGGGGCTATGGCCTCGGGTTCAATCGTCCTTATGATCCGTTCCACAGCTAGGTTGAACTTTTGACGTAAGGACTTGGTTTTGGATCGAGTCATTCTGCCCTCTATGACCGTGGGGACATCTCCTTCGGTTGGCTCCGGCTCGGCGGTTCCACCATTCCCTCCCTCTTGAGAAGGTTTTGCCCTCAAAACCGTTACTTCTGCATCAAACGGAGATAAATTAGCAACATTAAAGCTATGTGAGATATTAAACTCACCTGGAAGTTCCAGCTTGTAGGCATTGTCATTGATTCTCTCTAAGACTTTGAATGGGCCGTCTCCTCTAGGCGCGAGCTTGGAGCTTCTCTTCTGCGGGAATCGTTCGGCCTCATATGTAACCAAACCCATTCCCCTGGTTCAAAGACAATCTCCTTGCGTCCCTTGTCTTTGTTCCTCTTATACTCCTCGGTCTTTTTCTCAATGTTCTCTTTAGCCTTTAAGTGTAGCTTCTTGATGAATCCTACGCGGTTAAGTCCATCCATGTTCACTTGTTCAGCTTGCGGTATTGGCGTGAGGTCTATTGGTGCCAGGAGGTTAAGACCGTATACAACTTCAAAAGGGGACAACTTAGAGGCAGAGTGAGTAGCACGGTTATAAGCAAACTCAATAAATGGAATGCAATCTAACCATGTTTTCATGTTTTTACCAAGCGTTGCTCTAAGTAGAGTTGAAAGAGTACGGTTTACCGACTCGGTTTGGCCATCCGTTTGAGGGTGGCACGTGGTGGAGAATAGCAGCTTAGTACCCATCTTTCTCCAAAGGGGTTTCCAGAAGTGGCTGAGGAACTTAGTGTCACGATCTGAAACGATGGACCTCGGCACTCCGTGTAAACGCACCACTTCTTTGAAAAATAAGTCCACGGTTTGGGTTGCATCGTTCACTTTGGTGCATGGTATAAAGTGTGCCATCTTGCTGAATCGATCCACAGCCACAAATATCGAGTCCTTGTGCCTGATCTTTGGCAAACCTAATACAAAATCCATGAAAATATCCACCCAAGGGGCGTTAGGTATTGGTAAAGGAGTATGTAAGCCGTGAGGATGTAACCTGGACTTTGCCTTTCGGCATGTGATGCAACGGGAACAAAACTTCTCCACATCCTTCTTCAAGTGTGGCCAGAAGAAGTGATCAGTAAGTACGGCTAGGGTCTTGGTAATGCCGAAATGTCCCATTAATCCACCACCATGAGCATCTCGGATCAGTAAGTCTTGGATGGAGTTTTGAGGGATACACAAACGCTTGTCTCTAAACCGCAATCCATCAAAGATGTAGTATGCGCTGTATGCTCCCTTGCCATTCTCCTTGAAACTCGCTCCAAAGTCAGGGTCCTTCTCGTACAAGCCCTTGATCTGCTCAAATCCTAGAACCTTAGCCTCCATTGTAGTGATCAGTGCGTGTCTCCTAGATAATGCATCGGCCACCACATTGTCTTTCCCTTTCTTATACTTAATCACGTAGGGGAATGTTTCTATGAACTCCAACCACTTGGTGTGTCGTCTCTTTAGTGATGTCTGCCCTCTCAGGTGCTTTAACGTCTCGTGGTCAGTGTGGATAACAAATTCCTTAGATAGCAAGTAATGCTGCCATGTTTCTAATGCCCTCACTAACGCGTATAGCTCTTTGTCGTAGGTCGGGTAGTTCAGCGTGGCTCCACTCAGCTTCTCACTGAAGCAAGCTACTGGCCGGCCTCTCTGGTGTAGGACAGCTCCTATGCCTAAGCCCGAAGCATCGCATTCTACCTCAAACATAACCTCGAAGTCCGGTAATGCCAAGACTGGTGCTCGCGTGAGACGGTCCTTGAGCGTGTTGAATGCAGCTTCCTGTGCTTCTCTCCATGAGAATGGGACGTTCTTCTTGATAATAGTCGTGAGTGGGGCAGCCACGGTGCTGAAATCTTTAACAAACCGGCGGTAGAATGAGGCTAATCCGTGGAAACTCCTAACGTGGCCGATGGTGCTTGGCGTGGGCCACTCTTGAATAGCCTTGATCTTTTCCTCATCTACTTGAAAGCCCTGTTCACTTACTACAAAGCCTAAGAAAACAAGCTTGTTAGTACAAAAGGAGCACTTCTTCAGGTTAGCATATAGGCTTTCCTTCCAAAGCGTTTTTAAAACAAGTTATATGTGCATAAGATGATCAGCTAAGCATCGGCTATAGACAAGTATGTCATCGAAATACACTACTACGAATCTACCAATGAATGATCTTAGAACCTGGTTCATTAGCCGCATGAATGTGCTAGGGGCATTGGTGAGGCCGAAGGGCATCACTAACCACTCGTATAGGCCCTGCTTAGTCTTGAAAGCCGTCTTCTATTCATCGCCTTCTCTCATTCTCACTTGATGGTACCCACTCGTGAGATCCACCTTTGAGAATATAGTTGCTCCACTAAGCTCATCTAGCATGTCATCCAAGCGTGGGATGGGATGCCCGTACTTGATGGTGATATTGTTGATTGCATGGCAATCAACACACATCCTCCACGTGCCGTCTTTCTTAGGTACTGGCAGAACTGGTACTACACATGGACTAAGGCTCTCCCGAATATACCCCTTGTCCATCAAGTCCTTGACTTGTTTTTCAAGTTCCTTGGTCTCCTCTGGATTCATTTAGTATGCAGCCTTGTTGGGTAAGGCTGAGCCGGGGACCAAGTCTATCTGGTGTTCTATTCCTCGGATGGGCGGTAATCCAGCCGAGATCTCCTCAGGGAACACGTCCTTGAACCGATCTAAGACAGCTTGTACCTCACTCGGAAGTTGTAGATCACCTAAGCCTGTACTTAGATAATCTTTGAAAACCATTAGTAGCACGGTGCCGCGGGCACTCATGGTTTTAAACACGGTATTACTTGTAACATACAAGTTTGATTTACTTACCTCGGTCTCCTTAGCCATATGGGTTTGCATTTGATGCACTTCGGTGGGGCTTAAGGGGGCCAGGTGGTGCTTACAGTCCTTCTAAATGAAGGAGTAGAAGTTGGAACGACCATCATGACTTGTTGCTCGATCAAACTGCCACGGCCTTCCATGTAGAAGATGCCCAGCTTGCATCGGCACAACATCACAGGTTACTTCGTCTTGATATTTTCCCACGCTGAACGGTATGATGACTTGTTCGGATTTCCTCAGCTCAGTTTGGTCATTTAACCATCTCAGCTTGTATGGCCTCGGGTGATTAGTCTTCTCTAGACCTAGCTTCTCTACCATGTACTTAGAAGCAACGTTAGTGTAAGAACCACCGTCTATGATAAGATTACATACCTTGTTCCGGATGGTGCATCTTGTGTGAAAGATGTTTTCTCTTTGCACTTTCTCTTCCAGCGTAACTAGAGCACTTAAGATCCTCCTGGTGACAAGCATCACGCCATGATCAGGATTGTTTATCTCGCCTTCTAGCTCACCATCAGGCTCGTCCTCTGCCTCATCTTGAGATTCATAATCTCCACTCGTGGTCAGGATCATGGTTCTCTGGTTGGGGCATTCCTGTGACATGTGGCCTCTTCCCTGACATTTGAAACAGATTATTTCACGAGTTCTAGATGTACTAGGGAACTTACCTTGCTTTGGTCGTGTGGATTTGGGAGGTTCCGGGGCTCTGCCCTTGAACCGAGAGTCAATCTCCACGGCTTTCCCTTTGTCCAGGAGCTTGGAGCTACTTGCGTTCCATGGTTGTAGATTTCTGGTACGGTTGCTCAAGGAGACCATGCGTTTGATTTGTTGTTCTACTTGTACCGAGAGATGTAGAAGCTCGTGCATGCCACTGTACTGAGTTCTCTCTACCTTCCTCCAATGCGCTCATGCAATCCATAAATAAACTGAGCCATCAACGCTTCTTCTGACTCTTCTAGCTCCAACAAATTCATAAGCTTCTCAAATTCTTCGAAATACTCGTCCACGGTCCTAGTTCCTTGAGAAAGCTTTCGGAAACGCTTCTGTAGATCCTTGTGGTAATGATCAGGAACGTATCTAGACCTCAGGAGGAACTTCATGTCTCGCCACATGGTGACTGGTGCAAAGCGGTTTCTCCTTCTCTCGGCCACATTTCTGTCCCACCAAGCAATGGCGTTGTCCGTGAGCTGTGCCGTGGCCAATGCCACTCTCTTGCAGTCACCATACCCATAGCACTCGAAGATGTACTCAAACCTCCTTTCCCAATCAAGGTACACGTCCGGATTTGATTTCCCAGCAAAGGTTGGAGGAGTCAGTTTGACGTCCATGTTTCCATCCCAGGGCTCTTCTTCTCGTCCGCGCGGCCTCCTAATAGGGTCTTATGCGCGCTGGTACTGTTGCTGCAACGGGTCAGGGGGAATGTCGTCATCAAGCCCTAGCATCTCGTCCTCTGGCTCACACACATATCTCATGGGAGCTCGCGGCAGAGGAGCAGCGGCTGGTGCTGGAGCTGGTGGCGGCTGTTCCAAGCGCACCATTCGGTCGCTGAACTCTTGTCTCATGGCTCGCAGATCTTCCCTGAAGGCGGCCATCATTTGCATCATAGCGTCTTAAGGTACTTCTTCACCCATGTTACTTTGGTATTGCTTGTAAGCTATGTATTCCAACAAAAACAACAAACTAATCAAAGCACCACGATGGACGAAATCAATAAAAACAACTTAAGCAGAAATCAAACAAGCCGGCTAGTCTATCAAATCAAGGAAACCAATGAATTGCAACAAACGGCGAGCTGGATAACACGAAGCTACAACTTTTTTTTTTGTTTTTTTTTTTGGGTTTTCTGTTTTAAAACTAAGGAGCAAAACAACTAAAAGAAACAAGCAAGTGCGGCAAAGGCAGAAATAAATATTTTTGGGTTTTATGGATTTAATGAAACGAAAACTAACAACAATCTAGCAGCCTAACTCGAACAATCAAAGGAAACCACTTGACTGCTGCGACTTAAACAAATCTAACCAAACAAAACTAAGCTAAAGCAAACGGAAGCAACACGATTATTCTGGGGGTTTTCTCTTTTAACGAAACAGAAACAGATAACTAAAACAAGCCGAAAGGACAGAGGGATAGATATCATCTGATCTAGGAACCTTTCGGCTCTGATACCAGATGGTGTAAACCTCAGATTAGACAAGGCCCACGGGATGGGATCAAACACGCTGGTCTAATGACTCTCTCGTGTTGGATCGGTAAATGGACGGATGATGGAATGATGGCACCACAAAGAGGATGAGGGGCTCTCTGATACAGCTAACACTCGTGCCTTGTGAGAATCCACGCACAAAGAGACGAGCAGAGGAGTTTCTTAGCAAGCGGCGCTCGAATAAGAGAACTGTCGGTTTTATTGATTTTAGGGTAAAAGTGCGGACTACAAGGCCGAAGTGGAGCTTTATAAACAGCTTGACGGCGTGACCTTCTAGGGCCTCCCAAGAGGGAAAATAAAAGGAAAAATTACAAAAATAAAGTAAAAGAAACAAACGAAACAAATCGGCAAAACAACAAAAAAGAAACTACTATTGTTTTTAGCAAAAAGGAAATAAACTTAGACTTAAACTAAAATAATTTCGACCAACACTTTGATGCTTTTCTTGGCCTTTCTTGACGTGCGTAGACTTAGTCTGGAAGCTCTGAAATGTAGCTTGTACCTGCATGCATTATAGATTTTGAAAATACCTTGTTCTCGCGTAGAAGTGGCCAAGCTTGATGTTGGAAGGTCTTGATGATTTTCGGCGCGACTTTGGTGAGCTTTCTCTTGTATTGGACAGTCTGGGGTGTTCTTGATGTCATGCTATTGAAGTCTTCGCTGGAACGCTCCTCTTGTTCTTCAAACTCTTCCGGAAACGCCAAATGTTCCTTCTCGGCTTCTGGGCTTGTGATTGCGATATCTTGAGGCTCGACGATGGTCTCCTCCTGCTTCTTGTTGTATTGTATTACGAAATCAGTAAGAGAAAGAGTCATACCTTGTCCGTGCTGAGGGGAAGCTTGCATGATGTCTTGCTGGGATAATTCCTCCCATTGCTCCTTCTCGGGTCTCTCGTAACTTTCAAGAGCGGTTGATGGAGGTGGGGCTATGGCCTCGGGTTCAATCGTCCTTATGATCCGTTCCACAGCTAGGTTGAACTTTTGACGTAAGGACTTGGTTTTGGATCGAGTCATTCTGCCCTCAACGACCGTGGGGACATCTCCTTTGGTTGGCTCCGGCTCGGCGGTTCAACCAGCTACAAAGGTTCTCCAACCTGGATTTTGGTGGCCTACACTCTTGAAGGATGCACATGAGTTCATAAAATCATTTGAAGCTTGTCAAAAGGCTGGGAACATAACCAAGAGAGATGAGATGCCACAAGTACCTATCTTTGAAGTGGAGGTCTTTGATGTTTGGGGGATTAATTTTATGGGGCCATTTCCATCATCATATGGCAACAAGTACATTCTTGTGGCAGTAGACTATGTGTCTAAGTGGGTGGAAGCCATAGCCTCACCAACAAATGATTCAAAGGTGGTGATCAAGCTTTTCAAGACAATCATTTTCCCAAGGTTTGGAGTACCCAAGGTGGTGATTAGTGATGGAGGCAGCCACTTCATCAACAAGATTTTTGAGGGTCTTTTGAGGAAACATGGAGTTAAGCACAAGGTGGCCACGCCATATCACCCTCAAACAAGTGGCCAAGTAGAGGTTTCAAATAGACAAATCAAGACTATACTAGAGAGGATCGTGGGAGTTACTAGAAATGATTGGTCTAGCAAGCTTGATGATGCTCTTTTGGCATATAGGACAGCCTTCAAGAATCCCATTGGAACCACGCCTTTTAACCTCCTTTATGGCAAGTCTTGCCATCTTCCTGTGGAGTTACAGCACAAAGCTCTTTGGGCTGTGAATCAACTTAACTACAATCTCAAGACAGCCCAAGAGAAAAGGCTAGTGTAACTTCATGAGCTTGATGAGATAAGGATGGAAGCTTATCAGAGCGCCAAGATTTACAAAGAAAGGACCAAGGTGATGACTAGCTTTTTAGCAAGTTTAATCAAACCTAAAGCATAGTTTTGTTGTTGTAATACTTCAGGTGTCAATCCAAAATGGGGTGAAAGATACTAAGAATACAAGAGTTTAAGTAAAGCTAAGCAGAATTCGGATTAATTGGTGAACAATCCAATGAAAATTACTTTCGGTGATTATACAGATACGAAAACTATTTTAAAATCCCTAAAGAAGGGTTATACAACTAGTAGATGACTTCTAAAAAATTAAACAACCAATCTAATAATTTTATAAAATCAAAGTCTAAAACCGGATAAACTAGACAATTTTTAGGTAAGTAACAAGATTTTCGAAAACTACTTCTAAAAGTCAAACGACTATCAACTCAGTACCAGAGAGTAAAATAAGACTCTAAGCAAATTCTAAAATACTAAAAATAGCAAAAACACAATTTTACAAATTTAGAAAACTCTATTGCATAAGTAAGCTATCTAAGAGGATTTTAGGGAAAATAATTACACTTTAAACAAGAGAAAAATGGTTTAAGTTTTCAAAGATTAAAAACAGATTCAAGGTTGGGATTCATTCTTAGGGAGGTTGAAAATTCGAGCTTGGGGTTTTGAAAACATATTTTTACACATTTTAGTGCTATCTCTAAGCCTTACGAAGCTATATTAGATCTACCCATGATGTGTGGTGTAAATCCTTTCTTCACCCTTTCCTCCTAACCCATGATGTTTGGTGGAAAGATAGGGTGAAGAACATTAAGCTTGGATCTTAAAAGATGGCTTAACTAGCTCCCTAAGCATCCATGATGTTTGGGAAAGGATGAGCTAGTCTCTTGGATTTGGTTTTAAGGGATTTCCTAAGTCTTGTTAGGATAAGGAAATCCCTAAGATTAAAGAGATCTCCATTGAGAATCTCTAGACCTTAAAACTCCCTAATCCAAGAAGAGAATTAGATGAAGAACAAGAAAATACCCAAAATTCTAGCTTTCAACCCCCTTAATCATCCCAACCCCAAACCTTGGTGGTTTACTCACAAATCATGTTCTTACCTCTCTTAAACATGAGTTTAGAGCTGATGAACATGATCGGCTTTTACAAGATGAAAGATTAGATTTTAAGAAAACGAAAATACTAAAATCAAATCCAAAATACAAGAGTTTTCACACAAGAAATAAACAAGAACAAGTAAGAACAAAGTAAGAACAAAGAAGAACACTCAAGAACAAGCAAGAACACCTCTCTTTTCTCTCTCTCTCCAGATTACTCTCATCCAAGTGAAAGTAAATTATGATAAGTGTATCATAAGAGGATGCACAAAAGTCTTCCTTCCCTAGAAGTCATAGGGAAAATAATATGAAATTGTCCACCATTTCCCTAAATCAAGGATCCATGTCTTGTAGAAGACTTTCATGCCAAGGTGGTCCCCTCACTAGAAGACAATCACACAAGTTGAGAAGAGGTTGTGCGCCTGGCTTGGAGGATCGAGTCATATTGGTCGATCGTGGACTCGATCTGCGCTTAGTTCGGGTTGAACGATCGATCGTCCAGTCGATCACTTCTTGATCGATTCATGCTGCTCGATCTACCTCTCGATCTTGACCGAATCGACTTGGCTTAGTCGATCTTGGACTCGTTCTGGGGGTGAAACGGGCTGGGAGGTCGATCTCCGCTCCTTCTCTTTTGTCCAAGTTTCCCCCTTGATTCCCGCCAACTCCTATGCTCTTCTTTCATCTTCTTGTCAATGCTCAGCNTTTCCCCCTTGATTCCCGCCAACTCCTATGCTCTTCTTTCATCTTCTTGTCAATGCTCAGTATCCATCACAGCTCCAAGTACTCTAAACAACCTGAAAAAGATGCATATATGCAAGAAACCATGCAAATGCTAATGCAAAGTGTTTTAAGACTTAGAATGAGATAAATGATGCAAACTAGCCTATTATGAATGATGAATGCATGAAAACTTATTCTAAATGCATGCTAAATATGCTAAATATATGAGTATATCAGCTCCCCCAAACTTGCCTTTTGCTTGCCCTTAAGCAAACAAAATTCAAGTTAGGAAGAGATGATTAAAAACGGAGGCTCAAGTCCAAAAGCGTTTTTCAAATGTATCAATTCAACGGTCCTAGTTCTCAGTTCTAGGATGCAGTACACAAGCATTTACTCAAAAGAACTTAGCCATAATCATCACATATTAAAAATCAAATCATGACTTGTTTATTCAAAGCAATCCAAGAGTAATATCCTTAAACATTCATTTAGAGTTCAAACCGTGAATAAAACTTGTGCATTTAAAACCGAATACATTTGGCAAGGGACAAGGCTATGAGATAAAAATGATCTCATTCAAGTGGGTACTCCAAGCATTGGTTTCTCTCAAAAAGGCTTGAACTCATGCATAATGCTAAAGGTAAAAGGCAATGTAAGCATACATGACTAGACTCACATCTACCCAAATATACTAACAATGATCCTAATCCTTCTCTCATTCATTTTTTTTTTCTTTTTTTTCCAAGCTCACTCACCCTCTAGAGACTACCCAAATCAACAAGGTGATAACTAGCTTTTTAGCAGGTTAAACAAAACCTAAAGCTTGTCTATGTCATTGTAATACTTCAGGTCATCAATCCAAATCAGGTGGTGAAAGGTATTAAGAATGCAAGAGTTTGAAGTAAAGCTAAGCAGAATTTTGGTTAATTGGTGAACAATCCTAAAACAATTACTTGCGGTTATTAAACAGACACGAAAACTATTTCAAAATCCCTACAGAAGGGTTATACAAGTACTAGATGACTCCTAAACAATAAAACAACCGATCTACTAATTTAATAAAATTCAATTCTAAAACCGGATTAACTAGACAATTTGATGGTGAGTAGCAAGATTTTCAAAAACTATTTTTAAAAATCAAACAACTACCAAATCAACACCAGACAGTAAAATAAGACTCTAAGCAATTTCTAAAATACTAAAAATAGTAAAAACACAATTTTACAAATTTATAAAAACTCTATTGCATAATTAAGTTAATCTAGAGAATTTTAGAGAAAACAATTAACTTTGAACAGGGAGAAAATGATTTTAAGTTTTGAAAGATTAAAAACAGGTTCAAGGTTGGGATTCATTCTTAGGGAGGTTGAAGATTCGAACTTGGGGTTTAAAAACATAATTTTTACTCTTTTAGTAATTTCTCTAAACCTTAAGAAAACAATTTAGATTTAACCATGATGTGTGGTATAAACCCTTTCCTCACCCTTTCCTCCTAACCCATGATGTGTGGTGGAAAGATAAGGTGAAGAACATTAAGCTTGGATCTTAAAAACGGTTTAACTAGCTCCCTAAGCATCCATGATGAGTGGGAAAGGATGAGCTAGTCTCTTGGATTTGGTTTTAAGGGATTTCCTAAGTCTTGTTAGGATAAGGAAATCCCTAGATAACGAGATCTCCATAGAGAATCTATAGACCTTAAAACCCCCAAATCCACGAAGAGAATTTAAATGAAGAACAAGATAAAAATAAAACCAAGATTTTAAATCTCCAACCTCCTTAATCATTCCAACCTCAAACCTTAGCGGTTTACTCACAAATCATGTTCTTACCTCTTTTAAACATAAGTTTAGAGTTAAGGAACATGATCGATGGGGTTAAGAAGAAAGATTTGAAATTAGAATTATTTAAATGCTTGCTATCTATAATAAAAATACAAGAGTTTTCAAAAAGATCTAAGTAAGAATTAAGAAGAAAGATCTGACATTAGAATAATTTAAACACTTGATATATATAATAAAAATAAGAGTTTTAACAAAGATTTTAAGTAGGAATTAAGAAGAAAGATTTGACATTAGAATAATTTAAACACTTGATATATAATAAAAATAAGAGTTTTCGCAAGGAATTAAACAAGAAGCAACTATAAAACGGTTGAATACTCAAGAACGCTCAAGAACAAGAGGAAGCTTACAAGAACACTAAGAAGACTTAAAAGAGAGAATAGAAAGACTTGATTAAAAACTTGATGATTTATTACAAGCACACACACACTCCTTATATAGAGTTTTAAACATGGCTCTTGGCCTTAAAAGAGGGGTTAAGGGGCAAGGGACAAGGGGCAAGAGACAAGGGACCTATCTAATCCCACTTACTAAAGCATAAAAACTTTTCTGGGTCAACATCCAAATGGTTCGAGTGGCATGATCGATCGTCCAGTCGATCTATTCTGGATCGAGTCAGTTGGTCGATCTTTGACTCGATCAGCGTTTAGTTCGGGTGGTCAGGTCGATCGGTCAGTCGATCTGTCGCAGATCGACTAATCTTGGTCGATTGTCTAGTCGATCACTCCTTGATCGACTCATTTTGCTCGATCTACCTCTCGATCTTGGTTGAATCGACTAGCCTTTGTCGATCTTAAAGTCGATCTTTGCTCCTTCTCTTTTGTTCAAGTTTCCTTTTGATTCATACTAACTTTTATGCTCTTCTTTCATCTTCTTCTTAATGCTCAGCATCCATCACAGCTTCAAGTACTCTAAACAACCTGAAAAAGATGCAAATATGCAAGAAACCATGCAAATGCTAATGCAAAGAGTTCTAGGATTTAAAATGATACAAATGATGCAAACTAGTCTATTACGAATGATGTATGCATGAAAAACCTATTCTAAATGCAAGCTAAATATGCGAAAATATATGAGTATATCAACTCCCCCAAACTTGCCTTTTGCTTGCCCTCTAGCAAACAAAATTCAAGCTAGGAAGAGATGATAAAAAACGGGGGCTCAAATCCAAAAAGTGTTTTTAAAATGTATCAATTCAAAGGTCCTTATTCTCAGTTCTAGGATGCAGTATACAAGCATTTACTCAAAAGGACTTAGCCATGATCATCACAAATCGAAATTCAAATCAAGACTTGTTTATTCCGAGCAATCCAAGAATCAAAACTTTTAACATTCATTAAGAGCTCCAAACCGTGAATCACACTTGTGCTTTTTAAAACCGAATACATTTGGTAAGGGTTAAGGTTATGAGATAAAAATGATCTCATTCAAATGGGTACTCCAAGCAATAGTTTCTCTAAAAAATGTTTCAACTTATACATAATGCTAAAGGTAAAAGGCAATGCATGCATACATGACTAGACTCACATCTACCCAAGTATACTAACAATGATCCTCATCCCTCTCTCATTCATTTTTATATTTTCCAAGCTCATTCATTTTTAGATGTTCATGTTAAGGTTCCGATTTTAAGTAAGGATTCAATTCATGCTTTTTTCAACTTTAAGCCAAGAAAATCTAATCAAATGATCCAAGCATGGTTAGAACTTAATTTCAAAGTTGCACAAGGCATTAAAGAACTACTAACTAGGGCCTTGAACCAAAACATGAGCTTAAAACACTTTTAAAGGAAATTTTTCATCATTGCCCCTATGCATATGAGTGATGCAACCTATATGATAAAAATCTAGACTCAATCCTACAATATTTGATAATGCAAATGCAAGCTATATGAATTTTTTTTTTTTTTCGAAATTTTTATGATTTTTTCTGATTTTTTTTTTCTATGCAAAATATTTTTTATAAATGTAAGAAGACTCAAAAATGCATACACAAAAAAAGATCAAATAAAATATGTCAAAGCACAAACTCTCCTCCCCCAAACTTGAATGACACCGTCTATATGTTAAACAAATTCAAGAGAAGACACACAAAATAAAAAATAAAAATGCATGTTATATACAAAGTTTGGCGTTTTTGGTACCTTGAAGCTAGAGATGGCCGGAGCTTGAGGTTGCTCCGGTCCTCCTGCTCTTTCTTGGTGTGTCATGGAGTATTCCCTTGTCCTTGTTCCGGGTTGGACGGTCTTGGAGTGAATGACGTCCAACTTGGAAATCTTCGGGCTCACGGATTTGTATACCTCCGGTTGAGTGTCTTGCCGCCGTCGTGCCTACTTGTTCAACTTCATCACTCAAGGTTATCTCTGAAGAGCTTCTCCCTTGAAGGACTTTGACCTTCCTCACCAGCTTCTTGATCATCTTGCCTTGTCATTTGTTTACTTTGCGCTGAATCTCCACAACCGAGGCAAGGAATTTTTCTGCTTTGGTGCGCGGCTCATAGTCCAACTTCGGGAGATCATAACTTGATGGCATTTCAGCATCAGTGGGAGGAGATTCTGGTGATGATTGGTCAAGTTGTGGTGCTGTTGGCACGCCTCCAAGAGATGCATAACATTCCTCATCGATTGGCAAGAACTCGATGTTGCCGACGCTATTAGCGAGCGTTTCTTCCGGGTTGGGTAAGATGCACGTCTTCTTCTCATGTTCCTCATTGTAGAACAGGTATGCAAAGTAACCTGGAGCTGGAGTAGGTCCCAAGGAATCTGTGTTGATCATGTAGGCTTGATCCATGTATGCACGTTCCGCGCATGGTGTGAACTCGGTAAGTGGTACTCCCGCTTGCACAAA
>JAHZTW010000001.1:119951206-119981626 GCA_020283515.1 Alliaria petiolata
TCTTATAAAGTTGGTTCAAGCATTTCATCAAACACTTGGTGGGTGTATGAAATGCCTATGATCCAAAATAGCAAAGATTAGCTATTTGGCATTAGAAACTACTTTATAAGAAGAGAGATGAAAGAATCTATCCTAGATTGCAAGATTGAACCATTATAAAACCCTAAATCTAACCAATCCCCAAGTTCTTAAAGAACTACTCACTAATCATGGTTAAACACATCAAATCAAAGATAAGAAGAAGGCTAAACATGATTAGAAAGATTAAAGATGAAAGATTAAGCAAAGAAAACTCTAAAATTGCATGAACTCTTTCAAAAGGTCTCACAAATCACTTAGGTCTCAAAAAGGAAAAGTTTCTAAGAAAGAACAAAAGATATCTAAGAAAAATTAAGTCAAATGTATTTATAGTGAATAGTGATCGAACCGGGTCAACCCGGAACAAACCGGATGTTGACCCGGTTTTTGGCTTGACTAAGTGTTCGCATCGGACTGTTGTCCGATGCATTGCAACCTGATGCGAACAAAGAAGAAACAAGGCTGAAATCTCGAACGTGCTTGCATCGGGCTGTTGCTCGATGTCTTCTGCCCGGTGTGAACTCCAGGGTGCCTTGCATCGGACTGTTGTCTGATGCTCTCTATCTGATGCAAGTCAGGATACGAGCTGAAGTTTCGAGTGGCTGTGCATCGGGCTGTTGATCGATGTTGTCCCGTCAGATGCAGCTGTGACATGAACTCGAGGAGGCTTGCATCGGGTTGTTGTCCGATGGGATTCAACCCGATGTGATGCCAGACAATTCTTCATTCTTGTTCTCCAACTTCTCTTTGACTCCAAGCTATCCGCCAATCTTCAAATGGTCTTCTCCACCTCCAAGATACCTAAGAAACACTCCATATGCAGCAAATATGCAAAGACTATGCAAGGACATCATAAAACTCTAATCAAAATGCAATATAATGATGCTCTATTAGGGTCCTATATGATAAGAAACTTATACTAAATGGAGGTAAATAAGATGCAAAATATAGACATATCAACTCCCCCATACTTGCCTTTTGCTTGCCCTCAAGCAAATGAAACACAAGCTAAGGAGAGAGAGTTGAAGGTGGGAGCTCAAATCCAAGATAGTTAAGAATAATGATCAACTCAACATCCTAGTTCTTAATTCTAGAATGCATGTGAATACTTCCTACTCCAAAAGAGTTAGTCATGCCCATCTCAACATTCAAGTGTACTAAGAATTCAATCAAAACAAGTCTCCCTATCAAACCAACTCTTTAACATTCATTAAGTGTGAAACCGTGAATCATGACATTGCAAAGCTAGTAAATCCATTTGGCTAAGGGACTGGGTTTTGAGATAAAAATGATCTCAATTCATCCGGGTTTTGCATTTAAGTAAAGGTGACACTCAAGAAAGATTGAACTATATGCATAATGCTAAAGGTAAGAAACAAGTGATGCATACAAGTATAGACTTTCATCTACCCGAAATGCTATCAATGATCCTAGACCCCTCTCATTCATTTTTTTTAGCTCACTCAACCCTCTAGAATCTACCCTTTCTCTCAAGGCTCTTTGTGCCTTGCCAAACCCTTTGAATCCCAAACACACTTCTTCTTTTAAAGCTCTAAGGGGAACTTCTTCAACCTTTCATTTTTGGTGAATGGAGTAGTCTATTCTCATTACTTAGCTCTTCTTTGATCTCTAGGCAGCCTTAAATAATGCATATTGTTCTTTTTATTCTCTTTGGCCACTTTGGCTCTTTTTGATTTCTTTCTTTTTCTTAAGATCACCTAGCATTTTTATTTACTTAGAGCTATTCCTTTTCAAACACAAGACTCTCCATTTCAAACCATTCTTCCCCTTATTTTCACCAAGCCCCTTATTCAACACTTCTTTCTTTCCAAACTTTCTTGCCAAATATCAAATAATACCATAGCCAACAAACCCCCAAATCCTAAGCCTAATGCTAGACCCAAAATGCAAGGCTAGAATCTACATGAAAACCTATACTTGTCGTCTCAAACCTAACACTTTATGCTAAGTTCAATCGAAATAAAGGCCTCACAAGTGAACACAGAAGAACAATTGGCTTCAAAGGAGGTTGGTTTATGGTAGAGGTGTTACTTGAGCTAGCAAAAGGGTGGCAAAGTGGATAAGAAAACTCAAGTATTTTAAATCCATGAATCTACTTTCAATGCAAGCATGATAATTAAATGTTAAAATTCGGTTTAAGTGAGTAGAGTTGGCTATCAATTTCAAGACTATATTTCAACCAAAGACTAGTGACAAATGAGGTGGTCCAAGCATGGTTCTTCCTTACTTTCAAATTTATTCACAAGCATCAAAGACCTACTAACTAGGGTGTTGAATTGATCACAAAAGTTAACAATCTACAAGGATAGGCTCATCATTGCTCCCAATGCATATGAATGCAATCCTAAATGATAAAAATTCTAGACTCAATCTTACTTATGTGACAAATGCAAATGCAACTACATGCTATTTTTTTTTTGAATTTTTCGAAATTTTTAACATTTTTGTTTTTGTTTTTTCTATGCCTTAGATGAGACTCAAATATGCATGAGAAAGGAAAATAAAAATCACAAAACACAAAATCAAATACCATACTCCCCCAAACTTAAATTACACAGTCTCTTGTGTAATCCAAGCTTGGAGAAGATTTCAAAATGCAAGAAATGAAAACTAAATGGTATTTACAATGGTATGGAGTGTTACCTTGATCAAATGTGAGTGGAGGAGGAAGAGGATTCACCCATCGAGTATGACTGATTACTCGACTCCGGAGTTGGGGATCGCATTGGCTTTCTCTTCCTTCGGCGGGTCTCATGGGAGGATGATCTTGGTGGATCATTGTGAGAACTTACTCTGATCGAGTTACTAGCTCGATTCGTCGGTCGATCTGATTTAAATCGAGGCGTGGATAGACTGAAGTCCTCGTTTTAAGCTTGTTTTGTTTGTGATCGAGTGATTGGGTCGATCTCTTGATCGATCTTGGCCTACGATCGAGTNAATCTCTCTAAAAATCTCTCTCTAAAATTATTGTGTATTATAAAAGTGGTTGCCTAAACAATGGCTGAAAAACTATATTTATAGGCTCAGGTACGAGTCTTCAAGTCCCAAAAGGATTAGGAAAAGTCTTGGAGATTTCCTTTTCTTCAAAAACTGGAAACTTCTCGATTCTGGAAATTGGAAAACCTGGTGTCGATCGACACTACATGGTGTCGATCGACACCTTGCGTGTAATTCCAGTCTTGACTTCATCACTTCGTGACTTCATTCCATTAAGCTCCAAAATGTATCCAAATCTCCAATTTGTCTCCAATTGTACCTCAACCTGTAAAGACTCTATATAGACTCGAAAATAGCCAAAAGACTCTATAAAAACACTTATATCATGGTCTAAAAATGGGTAAAAACCATGATATATCAATTCACACACTCTAACTTGTGCTACTTGAGGCAGTGCCAGCTGCATTAGAAACATTAGCGGAGGAAACTGATCCGGAGGCGGGAGATGGAGAACAACTTTTAGTTACGGCGTTGAAGCTTGACAAGATCTGGGACCTTGATTTATCCGGGGAGGTATATAATCTAATATCACAGTAGCAGGAACCATTTAATGAAGTGGTGACATACGTAGATAACTATCGTTATTGTTAGTGTCTATTCTAATGATGTTAAAGTGATATAAACAACTTATACATCCATTACGTTTGGGCACAGGTTGCAGTCACGTCAATTATTGAAGGAGACGGTATAGGAGATGATGTAGTGGATTTTGCTTGGGGTGACGAGGTTGACTACCCCAATGTTGTTCACATGGAGATGGTCATTTCCGAGAGGGTTCCATTCTCCAGGGAGATGTTTATTGGAGGTGAAATTGAGTTTGCACCACCCGTGGAGCCTGTTGTTCAGCAAACTCGCAAGCGGAAAGGGAAATGCAAGGCTACTGCCAAGGAAAGCTCATCTGGGTCTAGCTCCATAACTAAGAAACTGAAGGGTTCAAACAAACCCGTAACAAATCAAGTCGCTGAAGGGCACTCAAAGATGATGGAGTTAATGTCAGAACAAATCAAATCAGGACTGATGTCTGCGCAGGTTTCATTATCGGAAAATTGGGCCACCGCTATGTTCGCCATGGAGAGTAGACTCGAGGAAAATATAATGACCATGTTAAGAAGGCCGTTGATCAGATTATAAAAGAGAGACAGTCCGAATATGTCATCCGTTCGGTGGTTCATGACATCAATATGGACGCTCCTGCCCAGTATGAAGATGATGGTTAGAATGCCGTCATAAACCAGTCAGAATCGATAGGACGAAATCCCAAGTTTGTGTTTATTAAAAAGAACCTCAATTCTCGAATGTAAGTTTTCCATTAGGTTGGTAAAACCTTACATACATTTACTTCTTTCCATAAGTCTACGTTAGTAGGTCTTATCTTCTTTTTTGATGGTCGTTGTATAATAATGTATGAGTTAACGTGTCTCGGTAAGCCGTATTCACCGTTTTCGTTTCTACCTGCAACGTACATACTTATTCTGATAGCTATCCACAAAAAGTTATAACAAGGCACAAGATAAAGTAAACATAAATATCTTACATTAACTGATGCCGTGGCGCGATACATCCGTTCATTGCAAGTACGACACGAATTACGGAACAACAAAACACAACATATAAGAGAGTTCATACAGACATATTAATTGGCCAAAGTCTAGACCAATTCATAATTTTAACCGAAAATGGGGCATTTCCAACCGTATACTACAAAGATGCCACTTTTTAACGTAGTACACACCGAAACCATAATATCCGAACAGCTGTCATCGTACATCGAAAAATTGGCAGCTTCAACCTGTAATTTACATTTTAATTCTTCTTAGTTCCATGACACGCAACTCAATCCACATTGGCATTAGCATATTGAAGGAAACTTTCACAATACCATCCGGTTTACCTTAAATACAAACTGGAGAATCATCAGATCGACATCTTGCAGGTTGCTCGGTTATAACCGGTTCAATTGCAACAACTGCATTTGTGGAAAACCAATTTCTGTGGACGCTGCAGTCATAACCAAAACCTCACCAAGAAAGTAGACGTCTATTAAATAAATTACTTCGCTACATACGATTATATAAAATAAACTACCTTAAACTCCCAGAAGAAAGGTATCTAGTACGCTTTGGCCTACCTGGTGGCCTTCTGGTCTTTGGTGGAAGTACACTGAGTGTTGCTATTTCGTTCGAGATCTTATAAAGATTATACAAGTTCGGCACAGGGTTAATACTCTCATGGTAGGCCAGCCTCCAATAGAACGTACCAAATTCTGCGGAAATGATAGTTGGTATCTTAATATCCTCAACAGTAGCCGCTGCAACTGCATGACAACATGGTATCTTCAACAGACTGAATTCCTCGCATGTGCAACTCTTCCGATGGAAGTCCACATGATAAGATAGACCCGTACGTGTCGTCACCTCAAATTGATCATGGCTAATCTTCAGCACGTTCCAAGACGTTGACCGCTCGCAATTCAAATGAATTAGCTCTTCAACCTTTGGAGTGAGAGTAGAGGTATGGTTAGAAGCGTTGTCTCTCCTTTTCGAGAACCAAGCCATTAGCGTTCCTCTTACAAACTCTAGTAACGACACGATGGGGAGCTCACGCCCTTCCTTGAGTGTGGCATTAAGGGACTCCGTGACGTTGCTTGTCATTATATTGTATCGTTCGCCATTGCAGTGAGACCTTGTCCAGTGATGAAATCCAATAGACGACAAATACTCAGCACATGGTAGGGACATGCCCTCAATCTCATCAAGGTATTCATGGAAAGTTGACTTTCGATATGCCCGAGCTGCCTTAGAGATTGCAGATGCCAGCGCCCTAACTTTGAACTTAGACGCCACATTGCGCTGCAGGTGAACAATGCATGCCCCGTGATTTGATTTAGGGTACACCTAACAAGTTATAAATTCACATAGAGGTGTAAGACCGATTGTACCACGAAACAACTAACATAAATGCTACAAAATATAAAACTATATCGAAATCCAAACGAAATTATTACACACTATTTTTAGTCATACCTTGTACAGACCAGCGTATATCGAGGAATGTCGATCGGAGACAAACACCAAAGTCTCGTCATCCGGGATGATTTGCTTCAGCTGCTCGAAGAACCACTCCCACGCACTGTCATTTTCCCCATCGACGACTGCGAAAGCCACCGGATAAATTTTGAAATTACCTTCTTGGGCACTCGCCGTGATAAGACAGCCGACATACCTCCCTCTAAGATGAGTTCCATCTATCACCAGTACCCTCCTCATGAACTGCAAACCACGCACACTTCCTCCAAGCGCAACAAAACAATATTTAAATCGCTTATTTTCGGCTCCATCTTCCTCCATCCCAAAGCGGTTATTGTCTCCGGGTTGCTCATTTTCAGAAGATGCAAATATGCCTCTAATAGCCCCTAGCTTCTAGCTGCGGTTCCATTTGCTCGATCCAAGGCCAATTCCCTGGCTCTCCACGCCTTCCAATATGAGATTTGTACATGATGATCCTCTTGCATGGCTCTCATGACAGCTGTAGGATTTGGCCCTCTCTGCTCACCCACGAAACATGACCTCATTATTTCGGTGATGACTGACGTGGTTGCCTGACGGTGGAACTGTCTCCGCACATCAACTGGACATGTGTGCTCTAAAGTCGCCGAGCGAATCTGAAAGTATTGTGTATCATCAACCCTTGCTGCGTAGACTCTCCATGGGCAACTATCGGACATGCACCTCACAACAACGTAATCGTGGTTTGAACGCTCGTTGTGGTAACTGAACCTTCTGTTTATTGCGTGAACATCAATTTTAGCCTTGCAATCCTTCTTGTTCTTAAAGACATGTCCTAAGTACAGCTCATCTCCTTCGTACGCTACATCTAGTATCACGTTCTCATTATGGTCCAACCCTAGGAGAAGCGCAATATATATGGTCAATTGATGCGATGATACACATATCAATGACTTATGTAAAATTACTTATGAATGTTTATTTATTTTGATAGCGGTATATATATTTAGATGATTTAAGTGCGTACCTTCGAACTCCACTTCATCAAATACAGGAGCTGCATCTCTTGCGAACGCAAACGGCGGGATACCTATGTCAGGAAAAGCCAGCGGTATTGTGTTGTTTCCTATTTCTTGGGAGGACGATCCACTTTCGAAACATCCCATGATAGACAGCTCAGACGGGCCGGAGTTCTTGACACCATCACCGTCCGCCTTAATAACTGCATTATCATTTTACATTTTATCGTCCATATGTGTTACCGTGTAAACGTAATGGAAATATATATTCGTAATATATATATATATAATATATTTTTTTCCACCGAATGCTCCATTTACTTACCATTTACGGTCGTGGGGGGACGAAAGAAAAATTCCTCCCTGCTGGTGCCATCAATACCATGTGTCGATCCCTCCATCGAAACACCTTCCACATGTCAAAGAAAACCGCTTCAAATAAAAATGTTTAAATATATATGTAAATTGTTAAAGGTCTATATTCTCGCTTACACTCTTTCTCAGATACGGGGAACAAAGATACCAGGACATTCGGTTGACCGCGACCAAGTGATTGCATCGAGGGGTTGATACGAGATTCTCCCACCGTTTCTGGCGATCCTCCTTCAGTAAAACATCACTTCTTACCTTTATATCCACTACGAGGTTTGGTTGAACAACCAAATGTACTTTCAAGCCACAAGATTGTAACTCGACGGCTCGTGAGACTGTTTTCAATAGGAGGTTGAGTATTGTTTATTGATAACATGCATATTTTACCCATTTTAACCATCAGAAGTGAGTGCTTTAATAAACATTTCACTAAGGTTTTAATGTATATTTAGTAGTTTTCGAATATTTGTTTGTCAAAGACTCTTTTCAGGAATACTTAGGAAAAAGGGAGCAAAACGGATATTTTCGGAACATGAGCTTTCCGACAGAAGTTTAGCACGATACGGAGGCCTTCCCACCACGAGATCAAGCTGAATTTTGGTGACAAGATAGCCTTATCAACTGTCTTTAACCTCGAAGTGATTTGAGTCCAATCCCACGGTTGGATCTCAAGCTACGAAGGAAGTAAGAAGGCCTGTCAGACACATCCTCAGAAGAAGGATGGTCGCGCCAGGAAAGCTCAGAAGGCCAACGGCCGGCCCATGAACCCTCGCTCGCGCGGGCAAGACAAGTGACGTCCCCGAGCCCGTTTGCAAGCCCAAAACAAGCCCGATGACCACCAAACTCGGTGGGACCCTAAGTGACGCCTAAGAGACCCTAAAGAGTTATAAATACTCGCAGCTACTCTTATTTTTGAGGGAGTTCGAAATCAGCCGCCAGGACCTAAACTAGAAGAGCGCCGCAGCTAAGGAGGAAGAGAAGAGGAGCGAAAACCGTCTTCTCCAATCCCCAATCTCGTCGCCCTATTCGATACTCTCTTTCATCTCTTTTCTGCACTTTCTTTACATCGTTATCACTTCCTTTATTTTCTTTTCAAACCTTTGAGATTTTTACCTATTGCAATGATAATGAATTTCGATTCCATGTCTGAGTAGTCCTTTAGTTGGGTTTTACAGGGGGTTTCTCAGGGGGATTTCATGGTTTGATTCGATTAGGTTGTTAGATCATAGGTAGTATACTTTTCACTGTTCTTCGTTTGGATTCTTTCTTATTGCCACTTAAGGATCGATTTTAGGATCATTAGAGACGCGCGAGCGCTGAATCTCTTGGCCGGATATAGTTTTAAACGAGCAGACACCGAAGAATGCCTATGCATATCGGCGGTGTGTTGTGAGCTTTATCGAACCCAATCTTATAGCTGATCTTGCTACGAAGTCGCTACCGAAAGGGGAGCGAACGAGCAGTTTAGGTTTAGGTGTTTGGTTTTCCGAAAGGGAGATCCGCCCACTTTCGTGTTGGAGCTTAAGAACCAGTAGAATTGATTTGCCTAGATCAAGTGTTTTAACCGTAGAATCACTCCGCGAAACACCCCGAGAGATCCCTGAAATCCGTTCAGTTACTAAATCATCACCTCTCCAAAACCAACTTTTAATTCGATCGTTCTCATTTGTTTTTCTATTCTATTGGATTAGTTTGAAGCATCATAGTCTTTGTGGTTCGACACCCTAAATACTACAGCGCACATCTGTGCACTTGCAGGCAATATGATTATAAATTTTAAAACTCGAAAACAGACTCTAAAACCTGTTGCATCATTTATTGTCTCCTCGCTGCTGTCGGAGGGAATTATGATCTCCTCGGGTCTCGACGGACTCTGCCTCACAACCTCCGCTAGCGCATACCCATGGGTGACAGACACAACGTCCAAACCATCTATTTCCAGTGTCATGTTTTTTGCCATTGGGACGACATACACACATAGCTCGTGGAGTTCAACACGCATGGCCATAAACATGTCGATGTCTGAGTCAGTTTTTATATGCACATGGACTGGTTTGACTACACCGTCGCGGTCCATCCACTCTGGCATCTCATATGTTAGCTTTATGTTCTCCAAACCTTCGTCTATGTTCAGCTCCTTGTAAATCTTGGCCCTCACGGACGGTAAGCCCTCACCCTCGCGGAGCTTAATCCCTTTGCTTAGTCTGTCTTCCATTAACACAAAACGCCAAACGCCCCCAACATTCTTAGTCCACCGCCCTTGCTCGGCTCGAACGAGGTCGCTCAACACTTCCCACAAAAAAACCATTTCGCGCAATATCCTATCAAAATACACATGCATGTGGCGTAAGGGATTGGAGATAAAAAATAAAATATTACTACAATACCAGATGGATTAACAACCTAACAAAAGAATGAACACATGTCTTTAGAGTTTTAATACACTACCAACAAACGTTGATCGTAAAAATGTACAAGCTTTGGTAAACGTGTAAGAAAGATCCTCAAGAAAGAGTTTTTCGATCAGATGCATACCTCTTGCAAACGAGTGTATGTGAATTTTTTTTGTTGCAGGTCTAACGAAAAATTGTGAGAATGAACCATTATTTATTGGCCGTCCACATCCCCATCTCTAACCTTAATTTTTTCAATTTCGCACTCTTACCTCGCGTTAACCATCGAACGTGGTTATTGCTTCATTAATGATGCTATTTAATGACAACCAAATCGGTCGATTCCGCTCACGTCAGCATTCCATCAGGCGGCTTCAACCTACATTTTGTCCCCTCATTTAAGCCATATCCCACGCGCGGCTGTGATGGCAAACGATGTAATTACGGTAAAAAAATATCATCGGATGGAACCCTTTAGTCGATTTCTTCTAACTATTTGTGTCATGACCTAAAGCCGATTTTTTCTCTTTTTATCGTTCTGCACCAAATTGTCCCAAAGAAATAAAGCTGTCTACAACACTCACAACACTTACCAATCAGTCCCTTCGAATTAGCACAGTTTTTACCAAAAAAAAAAGATGTTACTGTAATGGATTTCCGTTCTAAATTTTGTAGATCTACTACACATTCCATAGAAGCGAATCTATGAAATGAAGATGCAAAAAATACGGAGTAATAAAATTTATTAGATTGCTATATTTGTAACCAGACATTTATTAGTTTAATTACAGTGGCTATAGATTCAAATCCATTGTAAGCTGTTGAATGTCCATATGCATACATATCCTGATCGATTTGCTGTTACTAACCAGAGAGATCGGACCTTCCTTCTCGATTATTTTCTGACCGCAACAGCACATTGCTAATGACTCTGTTTCTGTTTCTCTATGTTTTTTTTTGAAATTTTAGTACACACAAGAATTCTTGCTTTGGAAATGAAAACAAACTCTATGTTTATGCATTTTATATCTAAATATGGTTCAAATCTCAAAAGTCATTTCGAATCTTCTTCCGGCAAACAATATAATTCCACTATTTTTCCGCCAAAAATGCGATTTGTTTTTCGCCACAAATACAGTTTCCACATATTTTTCCGCAAAAATGCGGTTTCCAAAATTTTTTGGTCAGAAATACGGGTCTACTAGTTTTCTGCCAAAAACGAGAATCAATAAATTTTCCCACCAAAAGTAAAGTTCTACTATTTTTCGCACCAAAAACGTGGTATTCATCAAATTTTCATGTTTTTGAAAGTTCAGCTATCTACAACTAGTGTTTTAAAATTATAATTAGAAAAAACAAAACGAAATTAAGCTACTCAACATTTTATAATTATTCTACGAAAATTTTATTTCGTTCAGTTTGCTCCGCTAACAATTATTAAGTTATTCTATTATTTTGATATTCATCTTACATACCTGTCAGATCCAAATATATCATACAATAAAGCCAACTTGGACAACATCAACAACAAGGAAGAAGAAATTGTAGCTTACACTATCCTAGTTTAGCTTTCCCTGTTTAGCAGTAGCATCTTCTCTTCTCTAACATTTTGTTACATATGAATCTTGTCAATTGGCAGTGGCTCATGTTACATCTTTCAATGTCTGGTCAGATTTTTTATTATCCGTGAAATTCTTCGTATGATGAAGATCCGCTTGAATCAGCACTTTCAGGCGCAGTGGTCTCTCTTAGAGATAATGTAAGTGATTCTCTTTGTTGGGAAGTTGAACCTAAGAAGAAAAACAAGTCAGAAAGCGGAATCCAATGGCAATGAACATACTGAGGGTTTCTTTTACTAACCTCTTTGAGAACTTTGACCAGATTTCTTAGTGTGCCGTCTGATGAGCCTCTTAGTTTTTGTTATAGTTAGTTGCCTAGCGAAAGGAGAGAATTCTACATCACTGTCACTCCACTCCCCACTGAAGTCATTCTCTGCTTCACCTCTCATAGTTCTTAAGACATATACTTTGGCCTTGCGCCTTTGGGTATTGAAGAGTCCCCGTATAGAAGTTACAAATCCATCACCTGCTCCATCACTTTTATGCTTAACCCATGTTTCATCATCGTCACTTAGATTAAGGTCATCATCTTTAGTAGACTCGCGATTGTTCTGTGATTTGTCTTGATATTTGTCTCTGAATTTCTTCTTCTGGAAATTTGATTTGAAAGAGAATATTTAACTAACTTGTCTTGTCCTAGTAATATAAACTTCATCATTCCAGAAGTATGGGGTTTCAAAAAAGTGGATTCATAATGACTATAATAACATAAACATGCTTTGGCTTGGAGGCTATGGGATTACGGGTTTTGGCCAACAACCACTGGTAATAAAAAATAAAAATAAATAATAGCGTAAATATGCCCAAATGATATATCTTACCTGCAATCCAGTAACAGACTTCAGTACTCCACATGTTATGTGCTTCTTAACATGTGAAAATAGTCTCCTCCAGGTCCCAGTAAACTCAACACGGACAAATGCATCCATCAACAATTTGAGGTCATTTATAGCAAACCTTGATCCCTCATAGGTAACTAGAAGCTCCACCTGAGGTATAAACCGATTATAGAAACCGAATTTCTGACCTTAAGTTTACAAAGTGGTCGTAGAAACTAGCCAACTTACCTGACTTATTTTAATGTTGTGAAACTCCATCATCTCCTCTTGTGCTTTTCCAGCCTTCTTTTCTTCATGAGAAGAGAGGTCAAACTTGACTGATTTTCTTTTTTTGAGCTTCTGTTTAGAAGAATCTCCCGGTTGGTCATTGGAAGATGACACGGCGTGAGAATGAGATTGTAGAACAAGTTCATTAGCTACGGATTCTGCCAAATTTTCTTCCCAAGTCCTATCGAAAGAAGATGTTCGTCTCAATTCCTGAGCTGAACCACCAATGTTTACCTTTTTCGATTTCTAAATATAGAATGCAAGTAAAATCAGAACAAGAAAGGTGAAAATTCGTTCAAAATTTTGGAATACAAACTAAACTGAAAGCCTAATTGAACACAATCAACATTGTTTTTGTGACTTGCACTGTTGAAGAAGCAGAGGGAGAGAAAGAGAGAGCTGCTGAACTCACTTGAGATGATTCAACATCTTTAATGGAGTGGCTAGTTGTTCCAGAAGATTCATGACTTGCTAACCCTTTATTTACACGTTTTGAACCAGCTATAGTTGACATTTTCCAAACTTCCTGCAGGAGACAAGGTTAACCAAAAAGCATATATTTAAACATCTAATTTTTTTTTCATCTCTGGCTAAATTGTGATCCTATTTGTAACCTGTCGCCTTTGTGAATCGTGGTTTTCTTCTGGGAAGAAGTACTCCCACATTATTCTGTACATTGTCTCTGTCAAATAGATTATGAGAGGGTAAATCTCCACCTACAAGATTTGCAGATGTTATCAAACAGATTCCAAAACTCACACACATCAAGGAACGATAGTTCAGTTAAAAGATCTAAAACAGAGTCATAACATTAAATCCAGTGATAACTAAGTAGAATATTATTAGCATACATCTGTATATCACTTTTTTGCAAATCCACCAACAAAAGATGGAAAAAGAACAAGAAAGCAAAAAAAAAAAAGATGCTTACCTGAAAAAGCTCAAGAGGATAGATTCCATCTTTTGGCGCTCCTTGTTTTGCATCCACACGTAACATGACTTTCCTGCAAATAAAAATACCGATGACTTCTACTGAAATTTCACTTCTCAGAACTGATATAAAGTCTAATTTCCTTTAGTCTATTCGAAGGAGGAATCACACTTCCAAAATCAGAACCAGCAAGAAATAATGGTATGTGCTCTTGTGCCTCTAGTTATAATTGGAAAAATTATATATATATAACTAAGGAAAAATTGGAAATAAAAGACACTATATATGTGCTCTTGTGCCTCTAGTTATAATTGTGCCTACATAAATAAAGGTCTAATGGTTCGGTTCATTTCTCTTAAGCCACCAATACCTTTTTGCAACTAAGAAACCATCATCGAGGAAATAAATATCTAGACTAAACAAGCAAGGGAAACTTACTTTCCCCATTCGGGTGGAGGATTCCATGCTGATAAAAGCACATCCGACTTTGCAATAGGCATACAGTTCCTAACAACAAAACATTTGGTGGTGAATCGAGCAACACCAATGTCTTTGTAGTCCCGATCAAAGTCAAAAATCTGCATGTATAAATCCAATTAAATAGGTACTGATTTTTAATTTAAACAGACTGTAGTAGAGTCATAAATTAATGAACTACGTAGATGGAGGAAAGATTCTAAGCAAATTTCTCAGTAAGTATCTCTTGACTCAACATTTCATTGTTTTCAGAATATTACCAAGTATGATGGTGGATAAGAAAAAATGAGGTATAAACTTACCATGTCATTTATCTCTACCTCAGCAAATGACCTACCATCTAGAATCATGCTCCAAACAACTTTATTAAGTTTCAAGGAAATGCGTGTGGCATATGATGCACTTTTGTTCTTATCCTTCTCCATTAGTTGCAGCTGGGCAGCCTTCTGTAGCGCTGTTCTTAAAGATGCAAAAGCCATCTTTCTACACTTCTGTGCATATAAGAGCTCCTTCTTTAGTCCTTGCACCTAAATCAGACAAGCAAGACTTGCAACATCAGCTTCATATTGTCACAACAAAATAATTTCCCATAACCACTTTCACATATATAAACATAAACCAGACAAAAAGTTGTGTAACACCTCGAATTTCGGAAGATAGTACATGGGGAGATGTTTAGAAGAATTGATTTTGATATCTATGCACCTATCTTTTCATTCATTTGTTCAGAGTTAAAACGTGATTGAGTTGGAAAATTTTAAGTATGGATGACCTATCGGAAAGTGATTTTCCGGTATCGTGTGAGTAAGAACAAAACAAAAGAAAAAAATCACGTAGTAATTTGTAGGGTTAGTAAACAAGTATTTGGAACCTCCTGGAGTAGTGCACCAGCCGTCATACATGGTTAGACTCACAGACTAAGAGAGCACGTGAGGGCCCACACAGACGGTGGTGGTCGGGGTGTTACAAGCTGACTAATATCTAACTGATAGCATGCTGCATGCGCAACACACATTAGCAATGAAACAAGTTGAAGCAAGAAAAAAGAATCACGAAGCAAATTTTCTGCGATCCAAAAACTAAAGTTTGGAATTTGGAGTGTGGGTGGTGGTGGCGGTGATACAAGATTAAGAGCTGAAATGAAGAAAATGTGATTTTATTCGCACTATCATCAGGATATAGCATCTAAATATACGCCTTCCGTAGAGTCTTACCAGTATAGATCTGTTGGTACTAATCATCCACACGTCACCTTCCCTGTCCATATGTGTGTCTTCCATATTGTCGGAACAATGAGACAATTTTCTAATATCATCAAGCAACAACTTCTGCTCCCGCTCTTTCTCTTCAAGGTTGATTTTTGCAAGTTCTACTTCTTCAACTCCGTATGGAATTACTTCATCAGCCTCTTCTTCAACATCATCATCTTCAATGGGACATTGGAGACCACTTTTCTGAGGCCTGAATCACATAAAAAATATCTCCTTCTTAATGCTACAAAATGTTTTCTATTTAACCCTAATCATCACTAAGTTGAAGTGGGGGCTTTAGAACGCATAAGGATTCTAAAAATCACTTGTGTTTATTTCAAGCTAGTTTCTGCAAGCAACAAGAGAAAATGGACCATATTGCCATGTAATGTGAAAAATACTCACTTTGTAAGCCTTGCAAAGAGAAGGTTGGTCAAAACGTCCAATAAAACCTGGAATTGACGAGATGTCATTGTAGCTGTTATATTGTTCGAATTAAAATTGAGCTCTTCTAGTGGTCTCACCTGTTATGGCATAAATAAGAATTAAGTTACTTACAAAGAAAATAATAATTAGGTTACTTGTCTATAAAGACCTTAAACGAAAGAAATCCATTTTGAATACGTCAAAGGTAAACGCTGAACACTCTATTTAGAAGTTGCATCTCATTGCATGATCCAATGCATAAAACATCTTAGATTTTAATATGCATACCTTTTGGAGTTGCTTTGAATTACAACTAGATAATTTCGTAGAGATTCAAGAAACTACGTAGTACGTACAAGTTGTGAAGCAAAAAAAATATAACGAGATGGTGTTACCTTCAAATCCGGGGTTACACATTTGTGTCTAGTATACCGCACACACATGTCACAAGGCATGAAAACCCTCTCAAGTGAAGCCCCAGTACGCTTCACTTTTGTTGAGTTTCTGCGAATTTTTGGGAGCCACTGCAAACCAGCACCTGGGTCAACATCAGTGGGAGCAACATGGGCCTGCACATGCTCTAAAATTACCGAAAACTCCATCCTTGTCCATGTCATTTCAGGAATACATTCTGGAATTTGTACACTTTCAGCGCCAATAGCCTTCTCAATCACTTCTTCACCAACATGTATAATGGATTGAAATGATCGTGCTAGAACGCGACCACTAACAGCAGCCATCAGAAAGCGACCCTGCTATCCATCAAAGTTATAGGTTTATCAGTGAGTAAACAAACTCCTTTTTACACCCAAAACAATAAAAAGTCAATTTTGTTCATTAAAAGTAAGAGCATTTCTAAGGGTGAGAGGCATAAAAAGGAGTTTCTAAAGACAATACAATATAAAACTAAATTTTAATTTTTAAAAAGGAATTGAACATTTATAAAGAGACAAGTGTCTCAAAAGTTTCTTATAAGTTTCTCAAATTCTCTCAAATGAGAACAATTTCTCACTTCTCTCTTGTATTTTTTTTAAAAAAAATTTAATAGCGAGATATCTATTGAGAGATTCCCATGGGAGATGTTCTAAAATAGGTAATGGTGTTGAATGCGTATTCCTAAACAGAATTGATTACTTACATTAGCCTCCTCTGAGTGAAGATTAAATTTTGGCTCAATGACATTCACCATGAAGTGAATAGTCCTTTCTTCCGCAGATCCACTTGTCTCAACTTCCTCAACTTCACATGGATGTAGATCAAAGTCAAAAGTTAATTAAGTAAATGACGCATCATGATCAAAGCAGCAAGTTCATTATATCAAGAAACTCCAGCTCGTTGAGAAAATTTGAGTAAGAAGATAAAAATTCCGAAACCGACATTAATCATTAAACCAAAACATACCAACTTTTTGGTTTTCTCCATGGCTTGAAGAAGAACTTGAATTTTCCTCTTGATCTTTTTGGGTTTCTTCATGAATCTTTCCCTGACGAGAAGAAGAAGGTTTAAGAGTTTCGAATGTTTCCGACATTCCACCAACAAAAGAAGAAACAGCATCCCTGTTCTCAATCGTCCATAAGAGTTTGAGGCCATAAACAAAGACCCGCTGACAATTGTCAGAAAGGACAACATTGTATCCATCATCATCACTCTCACTTCCATTCTCAAACTCAGACCGCACATTCGTCATCTCGAGATTTCTTCTTCCAGCGTTTTGCCATACCAATAGTCTTTCAGGATCAGCGTTTGGGGCCTGCCTTCTCATTGTAAAAGAATCACAAGACAATAGAAACCCTTCATCACAATGCTTATGCTCGTCTTTTCTAATAAAAGCCTTAGGGATATGAAGGTCAAGAACCTGATATACAAAGTCAAGAGCATCCCGCTCGCATACATATGTAGACTTTTGCTTCCCGCGACTATAACATAATTCATATTTTAGCTTTGTCGTATTAAAGGTCAATCCTTTGGCAGGGTCATCAGAATCACAAGCCATGTACTTTATTAGAAAAGTAGTGGCATCTACACGTAGCATAAACTCTGTCATCACCTGATCTAGAGATAAGTTTTCTAACATTGCTGCAACTCTTGGGACTCCAAACCTAGGCCATATGGAGAAAGAACGTAACTTGTGAGGAGGGTCGCAATATATACCGCATAATTTGAGTATCCATGCCAAATCATGATCCCCAAGATTCATTGTTGGTGATGGAGGAGATACGCTCTCATGCTTGCCTTCATGTGTAAAGGAGAAACTGCACTGGAGCGAGAGTGATGTTGATCTGAACGGATCAAGAACATTCAAAGAATTCTCGCAATCCCAGTCCGTTTTAACTTCGAGATTAAACACCGGAGCTTCAAATAACGCAGCTCTAGAGTTACCGACCGGAACTTTTAAAGTGTGACGACTCATCAAACTCTCGAGACTGCTCAGTTTTATCTTAAAGTATTCAGCATTAGGTCATTAACAAACACACCACCATCTGACTGCTGAAAGCCAAGAGGACCAGTGACTATCTGAAGTTTATCTTGACTCTCATATGGATCTGTTGTAGCAAGAATATTCCACTTGGATTCAGAAAAAGATAAACTAATATTTCCATGAAAGTAGTTTCTCATATTATCCCACCAAGGTAAGCTTTGTTCCTCTTTCGCCACTTGTGTGACACTTTGGTTCCTATGACTTAGAGCCACTGTGAAGGCATATCTAATGTCTGCAAAAGCTGGTTCATATCCAACTCCAAATGAAACTTCTCCTTGTTCAAAGTATACACGCAGATCCGTATATGTCTTCATCGGCGGAGTTGTGCCACTGCCTACAGAAATTTGTGGCTGGAAACTCGTCACCTAGTTTAAGAGAAGAATTACAAGTCAATAATTAGTTAAGTCAAGTTTGATGATAACAAATATTAATCATAAGAGCATCTTCATCAATGGTCTCTCATCAAAAAATTTCACAAGTATAGAAGCAAAACAATAAAATTTTACTGAGTGGATATCTCAATAGTCGAGAAATTCACCCAAAAGTATCTCAAATGAGATATTTTGAGAGATTTTTGAGTGAATCTCTCCACTATTTGAGATACCCACTTAATATAATATTATTGTTCTTGCTTTCACACTTGTGAGATACTTTGGTGAAACACCCATTGATGAAGATGCTCTAACTAGAAAATATTGATACCTTCTGAGCAATGGGAAAAGTCACAATACGACCTTCACATTTGCTAGAAATGCTAGAGAAGAGAAGAAGTGTGTAATTTCTTAACTTGACTACCAAGCTTCCCGTTTTCAACATAACATTGCTTCCGCTTATTTCATCACAAATAGGATCAAGCTTTTTCAAGACTTCCATCAAACCAGCATCATCGCCGCCATGAACAGCCATCAAGCTTAAATCAAAATCCATGGCACAAACAGAGAGAAGAGAGGTTCTAGCAGCACTTGGCCTAAACCCTGCCTGGAATCCCTCACTACAAGAACCTGAACTTTCTGAGGGAACTAAACCGTGGCACGCCTGGTAATACGATCGAAACGACCGTTTGTAAACCTCTTCCTTCACTATGCTAATAGCTAAAGGATCATGTACGTCAATTTCAACCCCATCGAAAAACATATTTCTTTCGTATGAAGAATCACTTGTTTCTGAACCTTTAGGAGATTGACTAGCTTTGTGAATAAAATCTTCAAGAAATCTCAATCTTACAGCCAACTCGCAGGCTTCTTTCTTCACCAGCTGATAGTGTTCATCAAACCAACCCTGAATTGGTTCTTCCTCAATATAAGCGGTTAGCTTCCGTTTGCAAAATCTTATGCGGCCAAAATTTGGACTAGATTTCTCAGGCTCTAAGCTTTCTCTCTTTCCAGGAATAATACTTTCTTTTTTAGCTACAGTTATAAGCCTCAGGTCTCTCAACATCTCTTCGACTGAATCAGCTAAGGCGCACAACTGTAGTCTATATGGCATGCAAATTTGCACATCACTTCCTTGTATTACCCAGTCCCAAGGACAACTTGTCATTCCATGGATCGCATCAGACAAATCCGAAGAGGCAGTAGGGATTTTTGATATTTGCATTCTTGTCGTTTTAAATACTCGAGATCCATTAAAAGCAAGCATAAGCCCTTCAAGAAGAACTCCTATGCAAGCATTCTCAGAAAAAATTGATCTTGCCTCAAATTTTACTTCCACACCATCTCCTACTTTAGCTGAGATCTTCAACATTTCCACATCAATGAGAAACTTAGATTCCTTTCTCTTCTCCTCGTCAACAGAATCCGACCTGCATTCATGTTCTTGAAGCCTTTGTGCATAAACCAGTCACCTCAACCGCAAAAACAGTTCATGAAAAGATAGGTGGACGTTAGGTTCCCAACCTAGTGAAATATCAGTAGCACTTAATAGATTACAAATGTTAAGACCACCAGATTGACGTGTGAGCTTCGCGTTGTGCGTATCAAACAATGTGACCTTCGAACAAGGTTTATGCACCTGGTATATGGATTCTGCTCTTGAAACTTCAATTTCGGTTGAGTGTTTATCCTTGTTGAGAGAAAAGTTAAACTGTGTTACTTCAAGAGAGACAGAGTACTTCAATCTTTTACATTCATCTGAAGCAGTAGAGAGAATGCTCGAAGTGCTTCCTGTGCCGTAATTGTCGGATTTAGGATCGTAAATGATTGTATCATCACAGAAATTTACACAGCAACGATCAAGATTAAGGTTCACAAGCCTTGTTCCTTTGTCAGATGAATTGGATAGTTGCACTCCTCCAGTCTTATTCGTCCTTTCGCCGCAAAAGATAATTTCTTGAAGAGAGCTTTGAAGGACATAGCATTTGTTATGAGAGACTCAACACGCTTGAAAGATAAAGAAATATCCATTGTAGTCACGTCTACTGAGAGTACTAATTTACTTCTGCAATCTCTTCTTCCCCAATCCAAGCTAATCTTTGCTATATGCATCAACAAACCAGAGTTTGGCTCTGTTCCGAAAATGTTGTCTTTAAAGCATTCTTGGTCCTCATCAGCCAAATGCAGATTGAGTTCACCAAGTTCAACATCAATGGCTGTGCCTATACTCGAAATGTTAGTTGCAAACACATGTGATGACTGCGAACAAAACTGCATACAAAACAAAAAAAACTGCTTAGCATTTCGTAAAACAACTTCATATAACCAACTAATACAGAAAAATGTTTTTAAACTTCAATAATGAAAAGCTTAATAAACAAATTTTATACTATTTATTTGTAATAATACAGAAAAATTATATTGCGGGTTAAATTTGATTTCATAGTTTGACCTGCGTGCAAAAAAAAAAAAAAATTGGAAAGTTTTTTTTGCAGAAAATCCTATAATTTAACAAGAAAAATAATTTTTTGGATCCAACACTCCATCAGCCAAAATATATATTGTTGGATAGGCAGAACTGGCTACAATGGGATGCACAACACACGAATAATGGAATGCGCAATACACCATAGCTTTGATATTTCTGCTCAAGCACTAGAGATATAGGTTGATAAGGTTACTTACATGATACACAGGCAAATCATCGAAACCATATAGCATAACAATCATCTCAGGGGCTGAAAATGTGCCTCTCCACATAATGGTTTTCATATCATCAGCTTTCGACTTCTCGAGAGTGCGAGTTTCCTCTTGAAGCACCGGTTTTCTCTTTTCTAAGAAATGAATGCGCAACAATGGCTCTAGCCTATAAATGAATAGATTGCATCGGGTACCTCCTAGCTTTATTTCAACGTCAGCTCCAATAGGCAGAACCGGCTGAAAAGAGAAGATAGCCATCAAGATAATATGTAACAACATATACTCACANTCCAAGCTAATCTTTGCTATATGCATCAACAAACCAGAGTTTGGCTCTGTTCCGAAAATGTTGTCTTTAAAGCATTCTTGGTCCTCATCAGCCAAATGCAGATTGAGTTCACCAAGTTCAACATCAATGGCTGTGCCTATACTCGAAATGTTAGTTGCAAACACATGTGATGACTGCGAACAAAACTGCATACAAAACAAAAAAAACTGCTTAGCATTTCGTAAAACAACTTCATATAACTAACTAATACAGAAAAATGTTTTTAAATTTCAATAATGAAAAGCTTAATAAACAAATTTTATATTATTTATTTGTAATAATACAGAAAAATTATATTGCGGGTTAAATTTGATTTCATAGTTTGACCTGCGTGCAAAAAAAAAAAATTGGAAAGTTTTTTTTTTGCAGAAAATCCTATAATTTAACAAGTAAAATAATTTTTTGGATCCATCACTCCATCAGCCAAAATATCTATAGTTGGATAGGCAGAACCGGCTACAATGGGATGCACAACACACGAATAATGGAATGCGCAATACACAATAGCTTGATATTTCTGCTCAAGCACTAGAGATATAGGTTGATAAGGTTACTTACATGATACACAGGCAAATCATCGAAACCATATAGCATAACAATCATCTCAGGGGCTGAAAATGTGCCTCTCCACATAATGGTTTTCATATCATCAGCTTTCGACTTCTCGAGAGTGCGAGTTTCCTCTTGAAGCACCGGTTTTCTCTTTTCTAAGAAATGAAAGCGCAACAATGGCTCTAGCCTATAAATGAATAGATTGCATCGGGTACCTCCTAGCTTTATTTCAACGTCAGCTCCAATAGGCAGAACCGGCTGAAAAGAGAAGATAGCCATCAAGATAATATGTAACAACATATACTCACATGGTTTAAAAAAGTATAACTCAAAATGATGCATACCAACATAACAGAGTGATCGTTCTGCATAAATGCTTATACAAGAACAAGGTACCTTTCCTTAATGGTGATAGGAAAGATATTGTCAAGTATACTAAAGCTTTGAATGGAACATAGATCAAAAAAATGCAGATCAATTAAATAATACAGATCAAGCATAACAAGTGCAGATAAAAAAAAAACTACTTGATCTGCATTGATCTGATCAAAAAAATGGAGGATGAATTTGTTCTGCTTTTATCACAAAAAGACAACCAAAAATTGATCTGCATGCAGATCTTTTATTTTTTATTATTTATTTTTAGATCTGCATTAAAGCAGCGGAATGGAGAACAAATGCAGATTGATCTGCAGAATAAATGTTCTGCTTTTGTTCTACATTTGTTATGTGTTACCATTTAAACCCTAAATAGATTAGAACAATCAATATTTTGGAGATTTTGATATAAAACTCCAAACGGAAATCTATGTATCAGATATTACTTATCTAAGTTTCTTAATACTCCCTCTGTTTTAGTTTAATTGTCGTTTTAGATTACTTATCTAAGTTTCTTAATACTCCCTCTGTTTTAGTTTAATTGTCGTTTTAGATTACTTATTTAAGTTTCTTAATACTCCCTCTGTTTTATTTTAATTGTCGTTTTAAATGGTTTCACACAGATTAAGAAAACAATAACTTTTTCTGTTTTACCCCTTAATTAATACACTATTTTATTTGATATGAGTAATTAATAAGCTAAAAAAGTAGGGATAAAACTGGAAAATCTATCATAAATTTGCATTGAAAACTGAAAACGACAATTATTTTGAAACAAGAAAATAAATGTAGAACGACAATTAAAACAAAACGAAGGGAGTATGTGCACTTTTTGTGAAACAGAGGGAGTATGATACAAGAATAATACGTATTTTTCCTTTATGGTGATAGGAAAGAGATTGTCAAGTATATTAATTAGATCAATCAATATTTTGGAGATTTTGTTATAAAGTTACCAATGTCATGCAAGAAATAAAAGAGCCTATGATCTCATAGGCAAATCGAAGAACAAAACTACAAGAAGAAATCTTTGTATCAGAGATTACTTAATTATCAAAATTTAGCCCCACTCTGCACAGTATTTCAGCGGTTTGGAAAATAGAAATATATAATGTTAGCGGTTTCAAACCTGAATTGGGATCTCAATAGAAGACACCACATCAACTTTCATAATCTCTAACATAGACGATTCAGCTTCTCTAAAAACCTACAAAGAAACAACCAAGCATAGCATCATCAGTGGAACATCAAATACATGAATGAACTTCCACAACTAGATCATACATGAATCTCACTGAGCTCCATCTGAACATCAAGACGTGTACTCTCGCTTGTGTCTTCAACATATTTTGATTTAACACTCCTTAATTGAATTCCTGTGAGTTTGTTCTCAACAATAAGATCATGTTCTCGATTCACACATCTGATATTCAGATTGGGTAATCTGAAGGAAACCTGCTCGGTATGACCAAACTGTTAGTAAAACGTAACAACCCAGTGAAAAAATGAACAAAAATCATAGAAAACTACAAATGTCACCCTGAATTAGGCATTTTAGGATAGTTTTGAGTATATGAGATTGTATTTATTTTATTCTCTAGAAGAGATTTTAAGAAAAAAATATTATTACATAATAATTCAAGAAAATCGTAACAATCCCCAGTTAGACTAATAACTATGCATATTGGTAAATCTAGAGATCCATTGGGCAAGTTATACACCTATTATTGAAAATATAGTAAAAGCCGGCACAAAATAAATCAAAGCTCTGTATGTAACATTTGTTTTGTGCTCCTTTAAGGCCAAATATTTGCCAAAACAATTAATAAAATTGAAATGCAAAGAGAAATGTTGTATTGTATAACACTTAAGTGGCAATGACTCTAAACAAGCAAATGCTTTTGAGCTGTGAATCCTCTAATAAGAAAGCAAATGGTTCTAAACAAGATTGTACTTCTTGGATGCTGCAAGTGCATTAGCATTTCTCCCCCCAAAAAAACAAAATGTAAAAATTATCCCCAGCAGATGAGATTCAAGAATTTATACTCTCATATAGCCATAAAAAATAATGAATAACTTTTCTATATCAGAATGATCTTTTTGATTGTGATGACTCACAGAAGACACATAAATATTTGGCCGACTAAGAGAATTTAAGAAGGTTACAAAATTACACACAGGAACAGCCAATTAACTCTTTTTATTAAGAATTTAACCTGACCTTTTCAGGAAAAGACGATGAATACTTCGCAAGTGTTGCTAGCAGCTGATGCTCTTGCTGAGGTTTCTTCGCAGACGAGGCAGTAGTAGTTGACATTCCAACTTCGTCTTCAACAGAAGCTGAAGATAGTTTGCTTTCCAGAAACAAATCCTCGTCCAAATTCATAATTAAATCTCCAGATACAATTTCCACGTTTCGTATAATCATACCTAATGCCCTATATTCAGGAGAAGCAACAAAAAAAAAATGCCAACAGTGAGCAAATTAACCACTAATTTAATATAGATTTATCTTCTGTAGCGTATGGGTACATCCATGTTAGAAGTCACAGAGCACTCTAGAGAGTGCAAGTTTCCCAAAATAGTCAACAAAATTAATCCATTTAAGGAGGATTTACTTCATGCAAGAATCAAATACCAATGACAGTACCTCTCATATCCAAATTGGGAAGAAAGAGTGAGTTTGTCACAAAATTAAGAAGCAGAGGATCTCATCGCAACTTCAAGATCACATATCAAGACTTGCATTTTTGGTTCTCCAGAAAGAAAACCAAAGCCAAGTTTGATTTCACTAGCTGACACTAACTCAATGGCACCCTGTAAAACACTCAAACCAGCAGCAAATCATCTCAGAGATACACTGTTTTGTCAAAGAAAAATATATATAAAAAATAGCCTAAATAATGTAGAAAATGAACAATCACTAGAAAAAAAAATCAATCATCCAAAAATGATACTACCGTAGTACCAACAAGATTGTTTGATAAGTTCTTGGTTTCATAGTGTAAATAACTTAAAAAGGACAAATTACAGCCACTATCAAGCTTTTACAGAAACATTCTTTCTCAGCTACAGAGAAAACACTTAAAAGTCTTTTCTTCATTGACAACATTGCTTTGAAAACTAAGTAGTAATAAGTTTACATAATTAGCAGGTTGTATATGGTGCCCACCTTTTCAAACTTCACCACAATATCCAGCAGGCATAACCAACCGCCAACGCGGAACCCAACAGATGCTCTTAGCACTCGACTAATCATCCATGTAAACAACCGGTAACAAAGACTGGAGAAAATTTGAAAATATAAGCGCCCATCTTATTACGAGATCAAGTAGATTACAGAAAGAAGAAAAAGCAAAGTGCAACATATAATACAAAATGAAAGGGAACACTTGTAATCAGCAAATTGGATTAGTAGCAGTTTGGAGACAAATTCTTGAATAAAAATTAGGAAAATAATGATCGAAGCAACTTTAATATTTCGACTAGTATGAACTGATTTGAACTTATTTCATCAGTAGAATTAGCATCAACCCCAGAGTTCAAGCAGAGAACAAAAAAATAAAAACAATAACCAAAAGAAGCAGAGAACTCACATGAAGATTATCCACAAAATGATGGAAACAATCAGAAACCCGAAGTAGAACTTAGCAGGTGAAGCCGCCATTTCCACTCCGCATAGAAAATCAGTCAAAATTCTGCAAGAATGTGAGAAGCTGCCTCCATAGACGAAAGATCCGATCGACGAGGTTTTAAGGACTCTTTTAGTCAACTACCTTCATTGTGAATTCTCATCACAAGCTTAATGATACGGCATATTATATATATTATTTGAAACGTGTATCTTTAAATTATCCTTGATGTGTAGCTGTGTCGACAACAATATTAAATTGTACATGTACATACATCATTGATAAAATATCAATCAAATCTATTTTGCTTATCCTTATCCTATTTTCTTCCATTATAACTTTAACTATCGCATTTGAGGATTTTAAGTAGGTGTTCTAATATGTTTTAAAAAAAAAAGGTGTTCTAAGCTTCAAAACATTCTGATCAAGTTCTTTTTTTTAAAAAAAAGCATACATTTTAAAACTATAAAAAGGCGGGGAACTCACATTAAGATCTTCCACAAAATGATGGCTATCAGAAACCCAAAGAAGAACTTAGCAGGTGAAGCCACCATTTTCATCCCGCCGAGAGAACTAACTCCGCTGGATAAACTAGTACTTTCACCATAAATATATATCAACTAAATTTATATTACACCATCTACATCCATGGTCTAAGTAAATTTCTCAAAAAAATAATAAAATATAAATAATATAATAATAAATAGGTCTCTTAAAAGTTAAGAGATCCATTTATTATTATATTATTATTAAAAATTATCTCTATCTAATATAATAATATTATTTATTATTTAATATTTGTTGAAAGATTTTCTTAGAGACCATTGATGCTGATGCTCTTACCATTTTAATACACACTTTTCAATCTTCAGAAAATACATTAACTTTTAATTTGAAAACTGTAAATGTATTTGGTAGAATATTTGTTATGAAGTGGTAAATTTACATGATATGAGAGATTTGATTGGTAGACTTAATCCTAATACCGACAAATTTGTTTTTGGTTGGTAGACTTATTGACGGAACGATAGAGTTATTTGTAGATGTATTTGTTGTGTGGTAGATTTATTTTGTTTGATGATAGATACATGTTGCCATAGTCGATTTAGTGTTAATGGCGATAGAATTACCAACTGTGAGTAATCTATAAATTCACTTTTTCATGATAATAGATTTATTTAAAGTGATAACAGATTTGTGATAAAACAATAAATTTAATTGTAATGATGATAAAGTTATTCAATTTTTTGAGTTTATTAAAACAACCTTCAAATAGTAGATTCATCTGTTAATGTTGTGGAAGATTTGCAGTGCTAGACTTATGATAGATTAATATATTTACATATATACAATTATGATAGATTTGTATGTTTACATACAATGCCAGTAAATAAATTATCTTGCAAAAAATCGAAATATAAATCTACAACCATTTAAAACATAAGTTTTTGATTATAAAAATTAAAGAAAATATGTTTTGATTTTCCTATTAAATTAAAAAAAAATCAATATTTTATTGCCAATTGCATTTTCGTTATTAAAAAAAGAATTAAAAGTCTTTTGCTAACTTTTGAAAGCTAGTTTAATAATCTGTTTTTTTTTATAAAAAATTAATATAATAATATATGTACTTTCCAAGGTTGTTTGATTTATTATCTCTTTTAATCCTGCCTAAAAAAAAAAATTAAAAAAAAAAAATTTAGAGAAATTGGTTAAAGATGATGACATTTTAACCCAACTGACCTGAAATTATTTCATAGAAAAGCCATGTTGTGGTCACGGTCTCTAGTCTCTAAGAAAACCAAAACGATCACCAATTTAATCAAACAACTTCCAAAATCTTTGGATCGGATCTTTTTAGGTGAACCATGACATCAGTTTCACCAAAAAAAATTAATGTCGTTGGGATCCACTACATTGAATCCTCAAGTTCCCAACTAACATACAACCAATAATGTCAGCCTATTAACAACACTCAAACCTTGCTTCTTCCTCTCTTTATCACTTGTCATCACAAAACAAACCATAACAGTTCTTGGATTGGAATCAAGAAGATAATTAACATGGAGGAAGAACAAATAAAAGTGATTAAGATAATAGTTTTTGGAGTAATCTCATGGGGGGTGGCCTTCATCCTCGCCAGAAGAATCTTCTCAAGCTACTCCTTCGACTTCTGCAACCGTCTTCTCTCCACGGTTCACGCGACAATCGCTGTCACTTTAGCAACTCTCTCTGTGCAAGATTGGTCTTGCCCTGTTTGTCCCCGTGCTTCTAAGCCGTCTCCCCAACAGGTTTCTTTAATCACATCAATGCTCTTAATATTATTTTTTTAATTATTTTAATCACTCGTTTTGCACGTGTAACACAAACTGAGATGAAACACAAGCAGATGGATACAATGGCGTTTTCATTGTCGTACATGATCTACGATCTCATATGTTGCCTGTTTGATCAAAAGATTAGTATTGATAATGCGGTTCATCATTTTGTCAGCATTCTTGGTTTTGTAGCTGGACTTGCATACCAAAAGGTATTGTTATTCCTTTTTTTTCTTCTTTTTAATGATAATTACTAATTTTGGATTACTAATTTTGTTGTAAAATTAATTTGGAAGTCTGGATCTGAGATTGTGGCTACTCTGTGGATAGCAGAGGTATCGAGTCCTTTTTACCATTTAAGAGAGATTCTCAAAGAAATTGGATACAGAGACACCAGCCTCAATCTAGCAGCCGATGTGAGTTTGTATATTTGAAATTCTTATAATTTTGTGTTCTAGCGATTTGCTAAACTGGAAATTATTGAAAAGACAATACAAAAATTTAACGAAGTATTGATGATCAATATTTTCATGGCAATTCGTACTTTTCTTTTTTTTTCGTCAATCAATAAATTCTTTTAGAAAATTAGTCCTCTCCCGTCATCAGTACGTAGTTAACTGCAAACAAAACGATTGTATTTTTTTAGAAAACGGAATACATATTAGAATTGGTTAGAATACATATCTTCTGCACAATTTGGCCTGGGCACTCGGGTGAACCGGTCCGGTTTATTTCGGAAACTCAGAAATTTGGGTTATTCGGGTTATTTGGTTTAGAAGAAATTTAGCTGAAATTAGACCTAAATTAAAATTGGTTCAGTTCGGTTCGGAAGCTTTCAAATTCAAATACAAAATAATATTTGTGAAAATATGTTTTAAGTGGAGGTCTACTTTTTGTGTGTGTGGTAATTAGAATAGATCATCATGAGTTGAAATCGACACGAATTTCTGAAGCATGTAGAAAACTGGGTATTCTTACCAACATCCACAGTAGTCATATTTATTTATCTATTATTTTTATTTACGCTTTGATTTAATTGGGAAGCAACTTTCAGTTGCAATTATTAAAAATATGGTTAATAGTTGAAGTTTTTGAGTTCCCAAATCCATTTTATTAAATTAAAGTCAATTTTATTCTATTTTGTATGAAACTTCTAAGAACCTAAGAACCTCTCTGCTTATATTAAATGATGATGATAGGTGTGTTTTGCCACTATCTTCACATTGGCGAGAATAGTGTGTGGACCTTTTCTCGTCTACGTTAGTCTAACAGCTGATAATCCCATCTTCATCAAGGTATTTTCTTTTCCAACTACCAATATATTTTATTTTATTTTTAATTTTTCTGCGAACAATATATCTTTTTTTTTTTTGACATCGCGAACAATATATCTTAATATTTTATATATAACATCTTTTGTTTTTTGGTTTTACATATTTTTATTTCATCAATTTCTCCATTATTTTTTTTTATCAACATGTGAATCTTTTCGAGCTCAACTATACTGTTCTCCAAAATGGAGTTTTTATTTGTTCAAAAAAATTGGAAATGTTCCAAAAAAAAATGGAGCTTTTATCAAGAATAATATATATACAATTTGTGTAGCTTAATCTTTTAATGTGTCACAATTTTTAATTAAAATATGATATTTTTAAATATGAGTTGTTTAATTTTCTTACAGGCAATGGGATCAGGGTTACAACTCGTGAGCATATTTTGGTTCTACAAAATTTTCGGGATGATGAGATATAAACTTTTTAAGAAGCCAAAGTCAAACAAAAAGTCTACTTAGTTAGACATGTTTAAATTTTGATTCAATCCAATTATTTTCTTTCTTATTTTGTATTTGTAATCATTTATCTATCTTATTAATGTATCAAAACAAATAGTAAAACAAAATTTACAAACTTAAAAAAATAAGAATATAAATGTATATGATATATTCAAACTTTGTTATATGTTTATTAT
>JAHZTW010000001.1:120061180-120122306 GCA_020283515.1 Alliaria petiolata
GTTTTCTTGTCAAGGTTTTTAATGAGGCTTTTGTTCACCTCCTTAACCCCATTTGATGAACCGAGTTTAAGCCCAAGAAGCTTCTGTTCCAGCCGCTTCTTCTTATCTTTAAGTTATGTTATTTCTAAGCTTATGTTATGTCTTAGTTGTATTTTTATTTCTTTACCTTAGGCGTGTATTTAGGGCTTCTTCTTGAAGTTCCCTATATATACTCTTGTAAACTCTCAGTTTCATCTATCTAGCTTTTTATTCTCAAACTCTGAAACTAGATCAAGGTAAATCAAAGGCCCTCTCATATCCTTTGTGCGACCTCTCGATCCATAGGTAAATCTAAGGAATTCTGCAGCCTTAGTGTGACCTCTACACTCCATAGTTACTTGAATCCATTCGTTTTACTCCTCCACAAATCATTTCATCATTCCGCAAACCCATCTCTTCTCTACTTGCTTCTAAAGTGACGGTTTTGGATGAAAGTTCATATTAAAACGAGATCAAGCAATAGAAACAAGGGATATATATATTTTATTTTTTTTTATTTTAATTTTCTGGAAACAAGAACAAAACAGAAACAATGATTTTTTTTTTTTGAGTTTTTATAAGAAATAAAAATTAAAACTTAATGAAACAAATGCAAAAACTTATAGAAAAGAATAGAAAACACCTGGGATAGGAGCTTTTAGCTCTGATGCCAATGACACAAGACTGGAAAAGCTCCAAGTAATGTAGCCTCTGAAATCGTTGCTTAGGCTGAATGGATGAATGGTTTAAGTGATTGAAAACCGATTGTACTTGAACTCCAAGCACAAGAGTTTAGATCAGAGAATTCAAGGGCTAATCCTCACGAGAATACTAAGCTCTAACACGCCTCACAAGCTCTCTGAATCCCTCAAAGAAACTTAATAAAAACACAGGAACAGATTGTAAACAAAGATGATCTTTCTTTTGATGTAGGAACAAGAGGGCCTTGTTCTTACAATGATGGAATGGTGGTGAATCAATGACTGGCCGTACGGACACTCTTCAAGGATTCAATAGAGATGGAGATGATGGGGTGTTTAGATGGATCGATTGACGCCACACAGAGGATGGTTAAACTCTATGATAAGTCTCCTCTCAGCTCCTAGTGATTCTCACACAATAAACGGAAAGGTTTTGCTCTCAAACTTCTAAGGATTCTCACGCAAAGAAGAAAGGGGGCGGCTGGTGTTTTCTTAGCTTAAGAAAATAGGGTTCTTTATTGATAAAAAGTGTGTCAAAAAATACAAGCTGAAAGGAACCTTATAAATGGTTCAGCAGCTGCGGCTTCTAGGCCAAATAAGGAAAGAAATAAAACGCCTATTACATAGACTAAAAGGCAAAATAAAAAGCAAAAGGAAAACTACTTATGAAATTGTTCAAGAATACAAAGAAAGAAATATAAGAAAATCCCTGCAAGACAAACACTAAACTCATGAGAAATAATCTGGATGTAAACACTTACCTTGATGTAAGGTTGCGCCTAGTTTTGCTTGGAGATGGTGAAAATACTCGTCTCATTATCCCCTTGTAATACTGGCAAGAAACAAGCAGCTTGATTCTTGACTTGTGCTTGCACGCTAGCTGGTGTAGTCTTGATGGGGATATTTCCTTGAGCGTTGTCCGAGTCTTGAGCTTCTATTATGCTTATCTCCTCTTCTGGTCCAGTAGGTGTTTCTTGGCTTATCTCTTTCTGGAGAAGATCTTCTTTGAGGGCTTCATGTTCGATGAGAGTGATTAAGCTTTCCACAGCCTTGTTGAATTCCTCTCTTAAGCTCTTTGTTCCTGACCTAGTCCGTGGGGCTTGTCTCATGACCGGCACAACAGCTTCTTGTTCGGCTTCAGCTATGTTGGGGGCGATGTCCTCATCATTCCCTTCCTCTTGAGAAGGTTCTGACCTCAGAACTGGTATCTCTGCATTGAAAGGAGCTAAGTCAGTAACATTAAAAGTATGAGAAATGGTTAACTCACCTGGCAGCTCCAGCTTGTAGGCATTGTTGTTGATTTTCTCAAGTACTCTGAAAGGGCCATCTCCTCTTGGTGAAAGCTTGGATTTCCTCTGATTAGGGAACCTCTCCTGCCTCATATGTAACCAGACCCAATTACCAGGCTCAAATGTAATCTCCTTGCGCCCTTTGTCAGCTTGTTGTTTATACTTCTCAGTCTTTCTCTTCAGGTTGTCTTTGACTCGTTGATGAAGTTTCTTCACGAAGTCAGCTTTAGTAACACCTTCTGCACTAGAGTAGATAGCTTGGGGCAGGGGTAAGAGATCTAAAGGTGTTTCTGGATTGAATCCATAAACAACCTCAAATGGTGAAAACTTCGTACCAGAATGCTTAGCATGATTATAAGCAAATTCAATGTAAGGTAAGCATGCTAACCAATTCTTTAAGTTCTTACCAACCGTAGCTCTTAGCAATGTGGATAGTGTACGATTCACTACCTCTGTTTGTCCATCTGTTTGAGGATGACAAGTAGTAGAGAAGAGCAGCTTTGTTCCTAGCTTCTTCCACAATGTCTTCTAGAAATGGCTCAGGAACTTGGTATCACGATCAGAGACTATAGTTCTGGGCACGCCATGTAGCCTAACTACTTCTTTAAAGAAGAGATCAGCAGTTTGTGTTGTGTCATTAGTCTTGTTAGATGGTATGAAATGGGCCATTTTGGAGAATCTGTCCACAACTACAAAGATGGAGTCCTTGTGGTTGATCTTGGGTAAGTCTAGAGCAAAATCCATAGAGATATCTACCCAAGGGTGGTTAGGGATAGGCAAAGGCATATATAAACCATAAGGATGCAACCTGGATTTGGCCTTTAGACATGTAACGCACTTGGCGCAGAACCTCTCCACATCTCTCTTTTGGTGTGGCCAATAGAAATGTTCAGTGAGAACACTTAGAGTCTTGTCTCGGCCGAAATGTCCCATGAGACCTCCTCCATGTGCCTCCCTGATTAGTAGTTCCCTCATAGATCCTTGGGGAATGCACATCCTCTTTTCTTTAAACAGAAACCCATCTTGTTGATAGAAAACTCCAAATGCAGCTTTACTGGTTTCTTTGAAAACTTCTTGAAAATCAGGGTCAGCCTCATATAAGTCCTTGATGTGCTCGAATCCCATGACCTTAGACTCCATCGTGGTGATTAGAGCATGTCTCCTAGACAAGGCATCAGCCACAATGTTTTCCTTCCCCTTCTTGTACTTAATGACATAGGGAAATGTTTCCACAAATTCCAGCCACTTAGCGTGTCTCTTCTTTAACGTGGTTTGGCCTCTCAAATGCTTTAATGTCTCATGGTCTGTATGAATAACAAACTCTTTAGACAATAAATAATGTTGCCAAGTTTCAAGAGATCTTACTAATGCATATAGCTCCTTGTCATAAGTAGGGTAGTTGAGGGAAGCTCCACTTAGTTTTTCACTGAAGTAAGCTACTGGTTTTCCTCCTTGTGTTAGCACAGCTCCTATTCATGTTCCAGAAGCATCACATTCTATCTCAAATGTATTATCAAAGTTAGGTAATACCAGGACAGGGGCGTTTGTTAAACTCGTTTTGAGCTTGTTGAATGCTTTGTCTTGAGCTGTTCCCCACTGGAATGCAACATTCTTCTTGATGACAGATTTTAGGGGTGCCGCTATGGTACTGAAGTCTTGTACAAATCTCCTATTGAAGCTGGCCAGACCGTGAAAGCTCCTCACATGTCCAATGGTGGTAGGCGTTGGCCAGTCTTGAATAGCCTTTATCTTTTCTTCATCTACCTTTAATCCCTGAGAACTTACAACAAATCCTAAAAACACAACTTCATTAGTGCAAAATGTGCATTTCTTCAGGTTAGCATAGAGACTTTCAGTCCTCAAAGTTCCAAGTACTTGTTCTAGATGTTTTAAATGATCAGCAATACAAGTACTATAGATTAGTATATCATCAAAATATACTACAACAAACTTACAGATGTAGGCGCGCAGGATGTGATTCATGAGACTCATGAATGTACTAGGTGCGTTTGTAAGTCCAAATGGCATCACCAGCCATTCATATAACCCTCTCTTGGTCTTAAACGCAGTTTTCCACTCATCCCCTTCCTTCATGCGCACCTGATGATATCCACTCCTTAGATCAATCTTAGAGAAGATTGTTGCCCCATTTAACTCATCCAGCATATCATCAAGCCTCGGTATTGGGTGCCTGTATTTGATGGTGATGTTGTTGATTGCTCTACAGTCCACACACATCCTCCAGGACCCATCCTTCTTAGGTACTAGGAGTACAGGAACGGCACAAGGGCTTAAACTCTCCCTGATGTATCATTTAGACATAAGCTCTTGTACTTGTTTCTCCAACTCTCTTGCTTCTTCTGGATTCACACGATATGCGGCTCTATTGGGTAAGGGTGCTCCAGGTACTAGATCAATCTGATGCTCTATTCCACTTATAGGAGGTAACCCAGGTGGGATTTCTTCTGGAAAAACATCAGTAAATCGGTCCAAAAGCTCTAAAACAGCAGCTGGAATATCTTGTTGCTCTTGTCCTAAAAGTAAACTCTCCCTAAAGATCATCAGTAGCACCTTTTCTTGCAAGTCAAGAGATTTTAAAACTGAAATAGGGGACACATATAAGTTAGTTTTACTTACCTCAGACCCTTTTGACATTGCTTTGTGCATCTCATTCACTTCATGAGGAGTGCGAGGCGCCAGGCTATGTTTCTTGCTGTTATGGGAAAAGGTGTAGAAGTTGGTCCTCCCATTGTGCAAGGTCTCTTTGTCAAACTGCCATGGCCTTCCTATAAGCAGATGGCCGGCTTGCATTGGCACAACATCACATGTAACTTGATCTGAATACTTTCCAATGCTGAAGGGAACCGTCACTTGCTCAGCAATCTTTAGCTCAGTATCGTCATTCAGCCACTTGAGCTTGTATGGCCTCGGATGCTTGGTCTTTGGTAAACCTAGTTTATTAACCAGATATGTACTAGCAACATTAGTACAAGAACCACCATCTATGATTAGACTACATACCTTAGCATTAATGGTGCAGCGTGAATGGAAAATGTTTTCTCTTTGAATAGTTTCAGGCTCAAAGAGGACGCTGAGTGATCTCCTTACTACTAGAAGATCTCCTCGGTCAGGATAGTCTATGATGTCTTCTTCAGACTCCATAGCCTCTTCTTCTAGCTCATCCTGTGATTCATACTCGCCATTTGCTTTGAGAATCATCACTCTCTGGTTTGGACATTCCCTTGCATAGTGTCCTTTCCCTTGACATTTAAAACAAGTAATATCCCTTGCTCTCTGTGCTGGAAACTTACTAGCCTCCGGTTTGTTGAACTTTGTAGTCTCTGGCGTGGCCTTCTTGAATCTTGATTCCACTTCAACAGCCTTCCCTTTGTCTAGATTACGCTGTGGTGGTGGATTCCAGGAGGTTTTGCTTCGACTTGTAGCAGCAGTCTTTCTCTTTATATGTTGCTCAGCTTGTATAGCAAGATGCAGAAGCTCCTCTAGGTCATGATAGCCTTGGCGTTCGACCTTCCTAGCAACTCTGTCTTGCGATCCATCCAAGAACTGTGCCATCAAAGTCTCTGGAGTATCCTCAACCTCCAATCTATTCTTGAGAGTTTCAAACTCTTCAAAGTATTCCTCCCCGGATCTGCTTCCTTGTGTAAGCTTGCGGAATCTCCTCTGCAAGTCTCTTTGGTAGTGAGCAGGAACATATCTTTTCCTCAGGCTGAACCTCATGTCTTCCCAAGTATTGATTTGTCCATGCCTGTGTCTCCTTCTATCTGAAACATCACGATCCCACCATGCTAGAGCATTCTCAGTTAGTTGAGCAGCAGCTAATGAGATCTTCCTTGCCTCTGAGTAATGGTAATACTCAAAGATGTATTCCATCCTCTTCTCCCAATCCAGATATGCATCTGCGTTTATCTTTCCAGAGAATGTTGGAGCAGATAACTTGATGTCTTTGCCCCCATCTCTGTCTTGTTCTTCTCTTCTGGCTCGGTATGGTAGCCTAGGATTGTAATATCCATTGGGATCCGGCGGTATAGGCTGGTGCTGATGAGCTGGTGGATCATCTTCAAGGTCAGACATGTCTTCTTCCTCCTCCTCTAGGTTATTCCTTTGAGCGTTTAACCCTCTGATGGGATTCCTGCGTGCAGGTACTTGTGCTGGTGCTGGTAGTTGCTCAAATCGGTTCATGCGCTCCCCTAGAGTGGCCTGAGTGCTGACCAGATCAGTGAGCGTTGCTTGCATAGCAGCAAGAATCTGAGCAATGTTGGGATTGGCAGCGTCTCCCATTGCTTATTCCTGTGTAAAGGCAGACACAAAAGAAGATCAAGTGCAAAATGTGGGTTTTGGAAAATTAAAACAGAACAATGAACTTGGACGCTATTTAGCTCAAGAAAGAGCCGTTGAATTGCTGTAAACGCGTTTAAAAAAAACGGGAAAGCAAGCTAAGGTAATGTTTTCAAATGACAACGTAATTATGGAAAGCAAATATGGAAATATGATCAAGGTTCGACGGCAAAGATTACACTTATGGAATAAACACAAATGCTGGTCAAAAACCGATCAAACTTAATCAAACCCAATCCTCCTTTCTGGTAATGCTAATGACAAAAGAACAGAAACGCAGAATGAAGAACACAAGAACAGTAGCAAAGGTTTTATTTTTTTATTTTCTTGATTATAATGTGAGATAACTCAGACAGGGACTATATGGAATGATGAATGAATGGCAATCCGAGATAGATGCAAAGGAAAACGGATCTAGAAGTTTTTTGTTTTTTTTTTATTTTTCGGGAAACAAAACACAAAGAAAATTGCAGATCTAAGCAAACAGAAACAACAGCTATTATTATTATTTTTTGAGTTTTAGGGTTTATAGAAAACTAAACGAAAAATACATAAGCAAAAAGAAGAGGAATAGATTCACCTGATGCTTTGAGCCTAGGTTCTGATACCAGATGATGTAGGAACAAGAGGGCCTTGTTCTTACAATGATGGAATGGTGGTGAATCAATGACTGGCCGTACGGACACTCTTCAAGGATTCAATAGAGATGGAGATGATGGGGTGTTTAGATGGATCGATTGACGCCACACAGAGGATGGTTAAACTCTATGATAAGTCTCCTCTCAGCTCCTAGTGATTCTCACACAATAAACGGAAAGGTTTTGCTCTCAAACTTCTAAGGATTCTCACGCAAAGAAGAAAGGGGGCGGCTGGTGTTTTCTTAGCTTAAGAAAATAGGGTTCTTTATTGATAAAAAGTGTGTCAAAAAATACAAGCTGAAAGGAACCTTATAAATGGTTCAGCAGCTGCGGCTTCTAGGCCAAATAAGGAAAGAAATAAAACGCCTATTACATAGACTAAAAGGCAAAATAAAAAGCAAAAGGAAAACTACTTATGAAATTGTTCAAGAATACAAAGAAAGAAATATAAGAAAATCCCTGCAAGACAAACACTAAACTCATGAGAAATAATCTGGATGTAAACACTTACCTTGATGTAAGGTTGCGCCTAGTTTTGCTTGGAGATGGTGAAAATACTCGTCTCATTATCCCCTTGTAATACTGGCAAGAAACAAGCAGCTTGATTCTTGACTTGTGCTTGCACGCTAGCTGGTGTAGTCTTGATGGGGATATTTCCTTGAGCGTTGTCCGAGTCTTGAGCTTCTATTATGCTTATCTCCTCTTCTGGTCCAGTAGGTGTTTCTTGGCTTATCTCTTTATGGAGAAGATCTTCTTTGAGGGCTTCATGTTCGATGAGAGTGATTAAGCTTTCCACAGCCTTGTTGAATTCCTCTCTTAAGCTCTTTTTCCTGACCTAGTCCGTGGGGCTTGTCTCATGACCGGCACAACAGCTTCTTGTTCGGCTTCAGCTATGTTGGGGGCGATGTCCTCATCATCTTTGAAACAAATAAAAACTTTCTTGATTAATAAAACTTGGTGAATCAAAAGATACAATAGAAATGAGCTTATAAAGGCTCAGAAATGGAAAACAAACGGTCATATGAATTAAAAACAAAGCAAGTATCAAGCAAGAATGTTGAATAATCTTTTACTAGCCGTTGGGCTTCAATGGGCAGATCTTTGACTTTGGCAATTGAGGGGGACGAATAATGACTTTGATATGAGCATGCCAATGGATCCTGAGCTAAACACTACGCATGCACCAGAGCTTGAACCTGAGGATGCTCTAGCCATTTCAAGTGGACCAATGACGCGTGCTAGGACCAGGGAGCTCAAAGAAACTATCAGTTCTCTACTCATACAGTTAGAGAATTCCAGAGGAGAAAGAGATGCTTATCAAACCATTATGGTGTCGATTCAAGCTAATTGATTTCATCAAATGGGTAAGGTGTTCAATTGCGCTCTTTTTCCCTTGACAAGTTTTGTCCCACTGGGTTTTCTTGTCAAGAGTTTTAATGAGGCTTTTGTTCACCTCCGTAACCCCATTTGATGAACAGAAGATCAATCCCAAGAAGCTTCTGTCCAGCCGCTTCTTTTATCATTTAAACGTATGTCATTTCTTAGCTTATGTTATGTTTAAGCTGTATTTTTATTTTGTTATCTTAGGCGTGTATTTAGGGCTTCCTTCTGAAGTTCCCTATATATACTCCTTGTAAACCTTCAGTTTATTTTATCTAGCTTTTTATTCTCAAACTCTCTTGAAAACTAGATCAAAATAGGTAAATCAGAGGAGTTTCATTCCCTTTGTGTGACCTCTCGATCCACTGGTAAATCTCAGGATTTTCGCAGCCTTAGTGTGACCACATCACTCCATTGTTACTCAAAACAATTCGTTTAAAACCATCCAGAAACGATTTCCATCCTACTTGCTTCTAAAGTGACGATTTTGGTGAAAGATCTTACAAGGATCATATTAAGTGGTATCAGAGCCACTTTGGAAGCTAAGTACTCTTGAATCTACTGTTTTATTACTTGTTTATCATCCAGATCGTGTAGATCTAACTGTCCTGCAATTCTTTTTTTGTGACTCTTGGTATCCTTGAGCCGCACGGATCTGAGAAGTTCATGTGCTTGTGTCACTTGAATCGATCATTTCTGTTGAATCCTGGCAAAAGGATTGTTAGATCTTATCATCTGAATATATATCTGTGTTTAAAAGACAATACTGAATATCATTTGTGTCTCTGCAAATTCCAAATCGATTTATGCTAAAGGAGAACTTGCAGCATATTGTTGAATCATTTTATTTAGAAGTTTTAGTGATTCAGATTAGTAAAATCGGCGCCATCTGTTGTTGTTGGCACTTGATTTGTTCTGTTCCAGAGAAGAATTTGATTACTGCAATTTTATCTGAGATTTTCGGGTTTATGACTCTTAGAATTCTTGTGAACCACGCTTAAATTATTTCCTCTTGTTGTTAAGAGTGAAATCGTGTTAATCTGTGTCTGTTTGCATAATTTTGTATCTTGTTTGCTTGAAGAACTTGTAACTGCGTTTTCTATCTTTTCATTTCAGGTTCTATGGCACCTTCAGATGAAAACGGTGAGAACAACAATGCTGAGCCAAATAAACTATTTTTTGAAGCTATGATGGCCCAAATGAATAAAATGATGGATGAGAGGCTTGATGTTTTTGAGGAGAGAACCAGAACTGATAATAGGCAAGCTCAAGGGCAGAATGATAGGTTCACTGATGTTGCCTCTGATCAATACTTCCAGAGGAAGATTGATGCATCACAAAGTAACCAGAGTAGAAATAGGCGTAATAGGACTCAAGAAGAACTGCTAAAAGACAATCTCAAGGGTCTGAAGATCAGTATTCCTCCATTCTATGGTAAAACAGATCCTGATGCTTACCTAGAATGGGAAAAGAAGATCGAATTGGTCTTCAATGTTCAGCAATATACAGAGCTTAATAGAGTAAAGATAGCTGCTACAGAGTTTCATGAGTATGCTTTAAGCTGGTGGGATCAGCTAGTCACGACCAGAAGAAGAAAACAAGAGCTACCTGTTGAGACTTGGTCTGAAATGAAGAGTATAATGAGGAAGAGGTTTATACCTAATCATTATCACAGGGAGCTACATCAGAAGCTGAGGAAACACTCTCAAGGATCTCGATCTGTAGAAGAATACTTTCAAGAAATGGAACTGTTGATGTTGCGAGCTGATATAGTAGAAGATCAATAAGCTACAATGTCACTGTTTCTTGTAGGTTTGAATCAAGAAATACAGGACAGGTTAGAAACCCAGCATTATGTCGAGCTTGAGGAGATGCTACACAAGGCTATTCTGTTTGAGCAACATATTAAGAGAAAGAAATCCTCACGACCCAGCTATGGTCAGAATCCATTCTATACACGTCCATGTTACTACAAGTAGGATAGGAATTCTTCTGCTAAAGATTTCAAGCCTACATCTTATTCTAAGCCTTCTGATACATCTAAATTTAGTACTTCAGCACCTGTAGACTACAAAGGAAATGCAAAAGAAGGTGTTGTGCGATTCAGAGATGTTAGTTGTTTCAAATGTCATGTAAATGGGCATTATGCAAGTGAATGTTCTAACTAACGTGTGATGATTCTGTTAGAGAATGGAGAAGTAGAATCTGCTGATGAGTATCCAGAAACTTCTAGTGATGATGAGCAAGAGATTGTGCATGTCAAAGGAGACCTGTTAGTGGCCAGAAGAACTCTAAGTATGCAAAACAAGACGCAAGAACAAGAACTAAGGGAAAATCTGTTTCATACAAGATGCCATGTCCAAGGAAAATTCTGTAGTTTAATCATTGATGGTGGTAGCTGCACAAACGTAGCTAGTGATACAATGGTTAAGAAGCTTGGCCTAAAAACTACAAAGCACCCATCACCTTACAAGCTTCAGTGGCTTAATGACAGTGGTGAAATGAGTGTAAGCAAGCAGGTTTTGGTATCTTTGTCTATTGGCAAGTATGAGGACGAGATTCTTTGTGATGTTCTGCCTATGGAAGCAAGTCATATACTGCTAGGACGTCCTTGGCAATCAGACAGAAAGGTTCTACATGATGGCTTCACAAATCGCCATATTTTTGAGTATAAAGGGAAGAAGACTACTCTGGTTCCAATGACTCCACATGAAGTTTATCTTGATCAGAAGAAAGACTCCTCTCAGTCTAAGCGTCCAAACTTCTTTGCTAAATCCAGTGAAGTTAAGAAAGCTTTCTACTCTAATCATTCTATGCTTCTATTTGTTTATAAAGAGTCATTGCTTAATCTGTCTAACCTTACACCGGTGCTGCCGAGTGAGATGACTAATCTTTTGCAGGAATACAGTGATGTCTTTCCTGAAGAAACTCCACAAGGCTTGCCACCAATCAGAGGAATTGAGCATCAGATTGATTTTGTACCAGGATCTTCTCTTCCTAATAGACCAGCGTATAGAACTAATCCAGTAGAGACTAAAGAACTTCAAGAACAGATTAGTGAGCTGATGAAGAAGGGCCATATTCGTGAAAGTATGAGTCCATGTGCTGTGCCAGTCTTACTTGTACCAAAGAAAGATGGAAGCTGGCGTATGTGTGTTGATTGTAGAGCAATCAACAATATTACAGTGAAGTATCGCCACCCTATTCCTAGATTAGATGATATGCTTGATGAATTACATGGGTCTAGCATATTTTCTAAGATTGATCTTAAGAGTGGATAACACCAGATTAGGATGAAGGAGGGTGATGAGTGGAAAACTGCATTTAAGACTAAGCATGGTTTATATGAGTGGTTAGTCATGCCTTTTGGATTGACTAATGCTCCTAGTACTTTTATGCGTTTGATGAATCATGTGCTTAGAGCTTATATAGGTCTGTTTGTTGTTGTTTATTTCGATGACATTCTCATATACAGTAAGAGTCTAGGCGAGCATACTGAGCATGTTAAAATGGTGCTAGAAACGCTTAGGAAAGAAACTTTGTTTGTAAACTTTAAGAAATGCACCTTTTGCACAGATAATGTGGTTTTTCTAGGTTTTGTTGTGAGTGTAGATGGAATCAAAGTAGATGCAGAAAAGGTGAAAGCAATCAAGGAATGGCCAAGTCCTAAGACTGTAGGAGAAGTTCGCAGCTTTCATGGCCTTGCTGGTTTCTACAGAAGATTTGTTAAGGATTTCAACACTTTAGCAGCTCCCTTAACTGAAGTCATCAAGAAGGATGTGGGATTCAAATGGGAAAAGGCTCAAGAAACAGCATTTCAATGCCTAAAAGAGAAGCTTATTCATGCTCTTGTTTTATCTTTACCAGATTTCGTAAAGACTTTTGAGATTGATTGTGATGCTTCTGGTGTAGGAATTGGAGCAGTCTTGATGCAAGACAAGAAGCCTATAGCGTTCTTCAGTGAGAAACTTGGAGGAGCAACTCTCAACTATCCAACATATGACAAGGAGCTGTACGCCTTGGTTAAAGCTCTCCAAACGTGGCAACACTATCTCTGGCCTAAGGAATTCGTCATTCACACAGACCATGAGTCTCTAAAACATTTAAAAGGTCAGCAGAAACTCAACAAAAGACATGCAAGGTGGGTTGAGTTCATAGAAACATTCCCTTATGTCATCAAGTACAAAAAGGTAAGGATAATGTAGTAGCCGATGCATTATCCATAAGGCACACTCTTCTCTCTACTCTTGATGCTAGACTGTTGGGGTTTGAACAGATTAAAGAACTCTATCTTAATGATTTGGATTTTCAGGAAATCTATAGATCTTGTGAGAAGATTACTTCAGAGAACTATTTTAAACAAGATGGGTTTCTCTTTTATAAAAACAGGCTGTGTATTCCTAACTGCTCTCTTCGAGATTTGTTTACTAGGGAAGCACATGGAGGAGCTTTAATGGGTCATTTTGGCGTTGCTAAGACTCTAGATGTGATGAAAGCTCATTTTCATTGGCCACACATGCGGCGTGATGTTGAAAGAATATGTAACAGGTGTAGTGTCTGTAAACATGCCAAATCTAAGGTCCAACCTCACGGTTTGTATACACCTCTTCCTATTCCTACTCATCCTTGGAATGATATATCTATGGATTTTGTGATGGGATTGCCTAGAACTAGGACAGGGAAGGATTCTATCTTTGTTGTGGTTGATAGGTTCTCTAAAATGGCGCATTTCATTGCTTGCAATAAAACTGATGACGCTTTGCATGTGTCTAACTTATTCTTTAAGGAGATTGTGCGTTTGCATGGAATGCCTAAGTCTATTGTATCTTATAGAGATACTAAGTTCCTTAGCTATTTTTGGACAACTTTATGGTCTAAGCTAGGAACTAAGCTTTTATTTTCTACTACTTGTCATCCTCAGACTGATGGTCAGACTGAAGTAGTCAATAGAACTCTAGGTACACTCTTGCGTGCATTAGTTAAGAAGAATCTTAAGAGTTGGGAAGATTGTTTGCCTCACTTAGAATTTGCATATAATCATGCTGTTCATTCTGCATCTAAGTATTCCCCTTTTCAAATTGTCTATGGCTTTAATCCTTTGTCTCCTTTTGATCTAATTCCTCTACCTTTAAGTGAAAGATCTAGTGTAGATGGACAGAAAAAGGCAGAAATGGTGAAATTGATTCATGAGAAGGCTAGATAGAATTTGGAGGAATAGACTAAGCTCTACGAGAAGCAGGCTAACAAAGGAAAACATGAAGTGATCTTTGAAGTTGGAGACCAAGTATGGGTGCATCTGTGAAAAGAACGGTTCCCAGCAGAAAGAAAATCCAAGCTCATGCCTAGGATTGATGGTCCATTCACGATCACAAGGAGAATCAATAACAATGCATATCAAGTGGATCTCCAAGGTAAGTATAATGTGAGTTCTAGTTTTAATGTTTCTGATCTCTCTCCTTTTATTGCAGATGAAGCAGATTTGAGGACAAATCCTTTTCAAGAGGGAGGGGATGATATGAGCATGGCTGAGGACAAAGGACTAGAACCGGAGCTTGTAGCCGAGCATGTACCAGAGCTTGAACCTGAGGAAGCTTTAGCTATACCAAGCGGACCAATGACGCGTGCAAGAGCTAAGAAACTCAAGGAGACCATACATTCTCTACTTATACACTTAGAGAATGCGGGAGGAGAAAGAGAGGCTTATCAAACCATTCTGGTTTTGATTCAAGCTAATTGATTTCATCAAATGGGTAAGGTGTTCAATTGTGCTCTTTTTCCCTTGACAAGTTTTGTCCCACTGGGTTTTCTTGTCAAGGTTTTTAATGAGGCTTTTGTTCACCTCCTTAACCCCATTTGATGAACCGAATCCAAGCCCAAGAAGCTTCTGTTCCAGCCGCTTCTTCTTATCTTTAAGTTATGTTATTTCTGAACTTATGTTATGTCTTAGTTGTATTTTTATTTCTTTACCTTAGGCGTGTATTTAGGGCTTCTTCCTGAAGTTCCCTATATATACTCTTGTAAACTCTCATTTCTATCTATCTAGCTTTTTATTCTCAAACTCTGAAACTAGATCAAGGTAAATCAAAGGCCCTTTCATCTCCTTTGTGCGACCTCTCGATCCACAGGTGAATCTAAGGAATTCCGCAGCCTTAGTGTGACCTCTACACTCCATAGTTACTTGAATCCATTCGTTTTACTTCCCCCACAAATCATTTCATCATTCCGCAAATCCATCTCTTCTCTACTTGCTTCTAAAGTGACGGTTTTGGATGAAAGTTCATATTAAGTGGTATCAGAGCCACTTTGGAAGCTAAGTACTCTTAGATCTCTTGCTTATACACTTGTTTACCATTCTGTTTAGGCCGATCTAAGTGTTGTGAAATTTTTTTTTATGACCTTTGAACTTCTTGTGTCGCACGGATCCGAGAGTTCTAGGTTCTGATTTTCATTTTGTGTTTTTCCTTGTTGATTCAAGCCGATTTATGTGTTTCTGATAACCGATCTAAGTTTAGAAAGTAATCTAAGTTGTTGTTTGTGTCTCTGCAAATCCCAGAAAATCGATTTGGATTGCAGGTTGTCGAATTGGGATTGTTTGTTGTGATCTCTTTTATCTAGTCGTTAAATCGTTCCTCTCTGATGTTGATTACTATGGATTTGTTTTGTTTTGCTTGAAGAACTTGTAACTGCTTGTTCATCTACTTGTTTCAGGCACTATGTCGAATCCAGAGGAGGAGGGTGAGAATAGTAACCCCAGAATTGATAAACTCTTCATAGAAGCTATGATAGCAAAGATGCAGAAGATGGATGACCGATTAGCTGCCTTTGAAGAGAGGGATAAAGCCAGAGCTGAGGCTAGACAAAATCCAGGACTGAATGATAGATTTTCTGATGCTGAAACAGACCGATACTACAGAAGAAAGAGTGATTCCTCTCAGGGAAGCAGAAGAAGGAATAGACACCATAAGACTCAAGAAGAACTGTTAAGTGAAAATCTCAAAGGTCTGAAGATTAGCATTCCCCCATTTCATGGCAGAACCGATCCAGATGCTTATATGGAATGGGAAAAGAAGATTGAATTGGTTTTCAACGTCCAACAGTATACTGAGCTAAACAGAGTCAAGATTGCTGCAACTGAGTTTCATGACTATGCCCTAAGCTGGTGGGATCAACTTGTCACGACCAGGAGAAGAAATCAAGAGCTACCTGTGGAAACTTGGTCTGAAATGAAAAGTATAATGAGAAAAAGGTTTATTCCTAGCCACTATCACAGGGAGCTACATCAGAAACTGAGAAGGCATACTCAAGGAGCTCGAACAGTAGAAGAGTACTATCAAGAAATGGAGTTATTGATGCTGAGAGCTAATGTAGCAGAAGACAAAGAAGCTACTATGTCACGGTTTCTAGGAGGACTACATCAAGAGATTCAAGACAGATTGGAAACCGAGCATTACATGGAACTTGAGGAAATGTTACACAAGGCCATCCTGTTTGAGCAACAGATCAAGAGAAAGAGATCCTCACGCTCTAACTTCAGTCAGGGATCTTCTTACACACGGCCAAGCTATTCAAAGGAAGACAGAACTGTTTCTGCAAAGGATTTCAAGCCAACCGTGTATTCCAAGCCTACAGATGCAACTAAAACTATTAATTCAACACCTACAGATTACAAAGGAAAGGCTAAAGAAGGTGTTACACGATCCAGAGACGTCAGCTGTTTCAAATGCCATGGTAAAGGACATTATGCAAATGAATGTTCTAATAAGCGTGTAATGATCCTCTTGGAAAGTGGAGAGTTTGAATCGGCTGATGAGTATCCAGAAGCTTCTAGTGAGGATGAGCAAGAGATTTTACCTGTTAAAGGAGATTTGTTGGTGGCCAGAAGAACTCTAAGTGTTCAGAACAAAACTCAAGAGCAAGAACAAAGAGAAAATCTATTCCACACAAGATGTAATGTCCAGGGAAAGATCTGTAGCATGATCATCGATGGAGGAAGCTGTACTAACGTTGCTAGTGATACCATGGTTAAGAAACTGGGCTTAAGGACTACAAAACATCCAGCACCATATAAGCTTCAGTGGCTTAATGACAGTGGCGAGATGAATGTCAGCAAGCAAGTCTTAGTTCCTCTAAGCATTGGTAAGTATGAGGATGACATTCTCTGTGATGTTTTGCCTATGGAAGCCAGTCATATACTCCTAGGACGTCCTTGGCAATCAGACAGAAGGGTTATACATGATGGTTTCTCAAATCGCCATACATTTGAGTATAAGGGTAAGAAGACTACACTGATTCCTATGACTCCACAAGAGGTTTATCTCGATCAAAAGAAGGATCAGAAGAAGGAATCCTCTCAGTCTAAGCGCCCAAACTTCTTTGCCAAATCCAGTGAAGTTAAACAAGCTTATTTATCTAATTATTCTATGCTTCTATTTGTTTATAAAGAGTCATTGCTTAACATGTCTAATCTGACACCGGTGTTACCGAGTGAAATGACTAATCTTTTGCAGGAATATAGTGATGTTTTCCCTGAAGAAACTCCACAAGGTCTACCGCCGATCAGAGGAATAGAACATCAGATTGATTTTGTTCCTGGATCATCTCTTCCGAACCGACCAGCATATAGAACTAATCCTGTGGAAACTAAAGAACTTCAGAAACAGATCAGTGAACTAATGGAGAAGGGTCATATCCGTGAAAGTATGAGTCCCTGTGCGGTGCCAGTCTTACTTGTACCAAAGAAAGATGGAAGCTGGCGAATGTGTGTTGATTGTCGAGCAATCAACAATATTACAGTGAAGTATCGCCACCCTATTCCTAGATTAGATGATATGCTTGATGAATTGCATGGTTCTAGCATATTTTCTAAGATTGATCTTAAAAGTGGATATCACCAGATTAGGATGAAAGAGGGTGATGAGTGGAAAACAGCCTTTAAGACTAAGCATGGGTTATATGAGTGGTTAGTTATGCCGTTTGGATTGACTAATGCTCCTAGTACTTTTATGCGCTTAATGAATCATGTGCTTAGAGCTTACATAGGCTTGTTTGTCGTTGTTTACTTCGATGATATCCTTATTTACAGCAGGAGTCTAGATGAGCATACTGAGCATGTTAGAAAAGTGTTGGAAGCACTTAGGAAAGAAGCTCTGTTTGCTAACTATAAGAAATGTACTTTTTGCACAGATAATGTGGTTTTTCTAGGCTTTGTTGTGAGTGCAGATGGAGTCAAAGTAGATGCAGAAAAGGTGAAAGCTATCAAGGAATGGCCAAGTCCTAAGACTATAGGAGAAGTCCGAAGCTTTCATGGTCTTGCTGGATTCTATAGACGCTTTGTCAAGGACTTCAGTACTATAGCAGCTCCCTTAACCGGAATCATCAAGAAGGATGTGGGATTTAAATGGGAAAAAGCACAAGAAACAGCATTCAATTGCCTAAAAGAGAAGCTTATTCATGCTCCTGTTTTATCACTGCCTGATTTTTTAAAAACATTTGAAATAGAGTGTGATGCTTCTGGTGTAGGGATAGGAGCAGTCTTGATGCAAGACAAAAGGCCAATAGCATACTTCAGTGAGAAGCTTGGAGGAGCAACTCTTAACTATCCGACTTATGACAAGGAACTTTACGCCTTGGTGAGAGCTCTCCAAACATGGCAACACTATCTCTGGCCCAAAGAATTCGTCATTCACACAGACCATGAGTCTTTAAAGCATTTAAAAGGTCAGCATAAGCTCAATAAGAGACACGCTCGCTGGGTGGAGTTCATTGAAACCTTTCCATATGTCATTAAATATAAGAAAGGTAAAGATAATGTTGTTGCCGACGCATTATCCAGGAGGTATACTCTTCTCTCTACTCTTAATACTAGACTCTTGGGGTTTGAACAGATTAAAGAGATCTATCCTACTGATTCTGATTTTCAAGAAATCTATAAGTCTTGTGAAAAGTTTGCTTCTGATCATTACTTTAGACAAGATGGATTTCTCTTTTATAAAAACAGATTATGTGTTCCTCAATGCTCTCTGCGAGATTTGTTTACCAGGGAAGCACATGGAGGAGCTTTGATGGGTCATTTTGGCATTGCTAAGACACTGGAAGTAATGAAAGCTCATTTTCATTGGCCACAAATGAGACGAGATGTTGAAAGGATCTGTAATAGGTGTACCGTTTGCAAACATGCCAAGTCTAAGGTTCAGCCTCACGGTTTGTATACACCTCTCCCTATTCCTACTCATCCCTGGAATGACATTTCTATGGATTTTGTTATGGGATTGCCTAGAACTAGGACAGGGAAGGATTCTATATTCGTTGTGGTTGACAGATTTTCTAAAATGGCACATTTCATTGCTTGTAACAAAACTGATGATGCATTGCATGTGTCTAATCTGTTCTTTAGAGAGATTGTGCGTTTGCATGGAATGCCTAAGTCGATTGTCTCAGATAGAGATACTAAGTTTCTTAGTTATTTCTGGAAAACATTATGGTCTAAGCTAGGCACTAAGCTCATGTTTTCTACTACTTGTCATCCACAGACTGATGGTCAGACTGAAGTAGTAAATAGGACCCTTGGTACTCTCTTGCGTTCTTTGATAAAGAAAAATCTAAAGAGTTGGGAAGAATGTTTACCGCATATAGAGTTTGCATATAATCATGCTGTTCATTCTGCATCCAAGTTTTCTCCTTTCCAAATTGTCTATGGTTTTAATCCTTTATCACCTCTTGATCTAATCCCTTTACCCTTAAGTGAAAGATCTAGTATAGATGGACAGAAAAAGGCTGAGATGGTGAAACAGATACATGCAAAGGCTAGACAAAACCTGGAAGAGAAAACTAAACTCTATGCGAAACAAGCTAACAAAGGACGGCGCAAGTTGGTATTTGAAGTTGGTGATCAAGTATGGATACATCTCAGAAAGGAACGGTTTCCAGAGGAGCGCAAATCCAAGCTTATGCCTCGGATTGATGGTCCCTTTTCGATCACAAGAAGAATCAATGACAATGCCTATCAAGTGGATCTCCAAGGTAAGTATTCTGTTAGTTCTAGTTTTAATGTTGCTGATCTATCTCCTTTCATTGCAGATGAAGCAGATTTGAGGACAAATCCTTTTCAAGAGGGAGGGGATGATATGAGCATGGCTGAGGACAAAGGACTAGAACCGGAGCTTGTAGCCGAGCATGTACCAGAGCTTGAACCTGAGGAAGCTTTAGCTATACCAAGCGGACCAATGACGCGTGCAAGAGCTAAGAAACTCAAGGAGACCATACATTCTCTACTTATACACTTAGAGAATGCGGGAGGAGAAAGAGAGGCTTATCAAACCATTCTGGTTTTGATTCAAGCTAATTGATTTCATCAAATGGGTAAGGTGTTCAATTGTGCTCTTTTTCCCTTGACAAGTTTTGTCCCACTGGGTTTTCTTGTCAAGGTTTTTAATGAGGCTTTTATTCACCTCCTTAACCCCATTTGATGAACCGAAGATCAAGCCCAAGAAGCTTCTGTCCAGCCGCTTCTTTTATCATTTAAACTTATGTCATTTCTTAGCTTATGTTATGTTTAAGTTGTATTTTTATTTTGTTATCTTAGGCGTGTATTTAGGGCTTCCTTCTGAAGTTCCCTATATATACTCCTTGTAAACCTTCAGTATATTTTATCTAGCTTTTTATTCTCAAACTCTCTTGAAAACAAGATCAAAATAGGTAAATCAGAGGAGTTTCATTCCCTTTGTGTGACCTCTCGATCCACTGGTAAATCTAATGATTTCCGCAGCCTTAGTGTGACCACATCACTCCATTGTTACTCAAAACCATTCGTTTAAAACCATCCAGAAACGATTTCCATCCTACTTGCTTCTAAAGTGACGATTTTGGTGAAAGATCTTACAAGGATCATATTAGACTTGTTCTGGTGTGGTGAGGCTCGTGGGGACTTCAGTGGACATAGAGAGGGTCGAATATAATGTCTTGGATAGACATTTATACAAGGTTTCCTTATCTAGCTCGGCAGAAGCTTCTCTTGGATGGTTTGGTGGTTTTGGTGGATTGAATGGATCTTCNAACTTATGTAATTTCTTAGCTTATGTTATGTTTAAGTTGTATTTTATTTTGTTATCTTAGGCGTGTATTTAGGGCTTCCTTCTGAAGTTCCCTATATATACTCCTTGTAAACCCTCAGTTTATTTTATCTAGCTTTTTATTCTCAAACTCTCTTAAAAACTAGATCAAAATAGGTAAATCAGAGGAGTTTCATTCCCTTTGCGTGACCTCTCGATCCATTGGTAAATCTAAGGATTTCCGCAGCCTTAGTGTGACCACATCACTCCATTGTTACTCAAATCCAATCGTTTCAAACCATCCAGAAACGATTCCCATCCTACTTGCTTCTAAAGTGACGATTTTGGAGAAAGATCTTACAAGGATCATATTATCAGAATATCTTCTAGAAAATTTTGAGGCCACTCTTCTTCTTTTGCGACTTTATCTAGCGCTATAAACTCAGATTCTATGGTCGATCTGGCTAACATGGTTTGTTTGGAAGATTTCCCGGACACCGCTCCACCTCCAAGCGTAAATACATATACACTCGTGGATTTTGAGTTCTTAGAGTCGGAACTCCAGTTTGCGTCTTTGTATCCTTCTAAGACTGCTGGTTCTTCACCATAGTGAAGACCATAATTTTGGGTATAACTTAAGTAGTTTAATACTCTAGTTATAGCTTTCCAATGTTTATATCATGGATTGCTGGTGTAGCGACGTACATTTACTGTATGCGCTAGATCGGATCTAGTAGAATTTGTTAAGTACATCAAACTTTCGACCACTCTTGCATAGTCCAACTCTGACACCACTTCACCCGAGTTTTTTGTAAGGTGAAGTTGAGAATCTACTGGGGTTTTTGATGTCCCTTTTGAGTAGTTTTTAAACCTCTCAAGTATCTTTTCAGCATATTGAGCTTGAGACAGGATGATTCCGTCAGAATTTTTAGTGATTTGAATCCCTAGAATTACATCCGCGAGTCCCATGTCTTTCATACCAAACTTGCTTTTAGCAGTTGTTTAGTTTGATTGATTAAATCTTTAATGCTTCCAAGAATGAGCATGTCATCTACGTACAAGCATAACAAAATATATCCTTGTGGAGTACATTTTATGTAGATGCACTTATCACATTCATTGATGCTTAAACAATTTGACATCATTACATTGTCAAATTTTTTGTGCAATTATTTTGATGCTTGTTTAAGTTCGTTCAACGACTTGACAATTCGACAGACTTTATGTTCTTGTCCAGGTGATATATCATGGTTTTACCGGTTTTTGACCATGATATAAGTCTTATTTATAGAGTCTTTTGGTCTTTTTAGAGTGTTATTAGAGTCTTTGCAGGTTGAACTACGTTTGGAGCATAATTGGAGATTTTGAAACTTTCTGGAGCATTGTGGAAGAAGCTGCGAAGAGATGAAGTCAAGAATGGAGTTGGATGAACAGTGTCGATCGACACTGTTCATGGTGTCGATCGACACCAAATATTTTCAGAAGATATCACGACTTTAAAAGATTTTGAAAAAAGGAAACTGCCCAGAAGTTTTTCTTATTTGCAAAAGTGCCACAGCTCGTGTTTCTGCCCTCATATATAGTTTTTAAAGCCATTGTTTAGGCCACATACACATTATTTTAGAGAGAGATTTGTAGAGAGTTTTTGGAGAGAAAAATCAGACTCCTTTAGAGCAGATTTGGAACTCCTTTATTTCTTCTATTGCTTTCTTTTATGCTTTATATTCAAAGGTGATTGATGAATTGTTAGGTTGAATTGAATTGTTAGGATAAAATCATTAGAGTTCTTCATCTGGATTTGTGATTAATGCTTATTCTAGCTTCATGACCTAGAATATGATCTTAGGTTAATTAATAGATGCGATAGTATTATTTATTGCATGAACTAATGTTAGATGAGCAAAATACCTATTCGCAAAGAGATTTTGTTTAGGGATTTTATGAATAATCGAACCTAAACTTTAATGCTTGTTTGAATTGTTAGAATTTGCAAAGAGATTTGCAATTATAGGGTTTAGACATAGATAATCTTCGCAGCGAGAGTTGGTTGATTTTATAATTGTGTTTCGAGTTCAAGAACAGTTCTTCATAAATTCCTAACATTCTGTCTAGACCTGCAATTTGGATTCACCTGAGAATTTCCCTGAACCTAGCGTTTTGTCTCCTGAATTTACTAAGTTTTTAATCGTCGCTGTCTTTTACTTTTAATTCTTTCCTCTTACCTTAATTCGAAATTAGAAATTTGCTGTGTGACTATCTCTTTCCCTGTGGATTCGATCCCTAAATACTGCGACTGATCTCTTAATTTGAGAGAGTAGCTCTAGGGTAAATTTGAGAGCATATCAAATTTTGGCGCCATTGCCGGGGAAGGAGATTAGTTACCTACAGATTTATAGTATTAGAATTTTGTCTAGGTTTTTATTTTTATTTTTATTTTTGGATACTAATTTTTAGTTTCTTATTCTTGGTTTCAGGTGTATGCATAATCGCAATACCAGGAGCAACAAGGAAAAGGAGCTAATCAGACTTGATAATCAAGCGCTAGCACATCTCGAACGGACCAACAGAAAAGCTGCAAGAGCGTCGATCGACACCAACATTGGCATCGATCGACATCAACATTGGCATCGATCGACACCAGGCGCAGATCGAAATGGATCCTGTGATTTTAGTCCGAGACGGAGCTGGTCACTTGGTAGATGCAGAAGGGCACAGAAAGGAACACCCAAGGACAAAGTCTCGACGAGAATGGGGCTGTTGTCGTCGAGCAAGCAGTGCAAGTAGTACCACCAGGGAATGCAGGACGTGGAAGAACACTTGGGGATTACAACAGGCCTGATCAGTTATATGCCAATAGAGATGCGATCCATCCTCCTGCTTTTCAGAGGAATGACTTCGAGCTGAAGCCTGCTTACTATACACATGTGGCTCAGCATTCTTTTCATGGTCTTCCTCATGAGCACCCCATGGACCACATTGAGAGGTTTGAGGATTTAGCATCAAGCATTAAAGCTAATGGGGTGTCTAATGACTATCTCTTCTGCAATCTTTTCCCTTACTCACTTGCTGGAGATGCTGTATACTGGCTGAAGCAGTTTGATCCTGGATCATTAACTACTTGGGAAGACACAAAGAATGCATTCTTGTGCAATTTCTTTGATGATGCAAGATCTGAGGAGCTGAGGATGAAGATTTCTACATTTTCTCAAGGAACAACTGAGGCATTCAAGGCTGCTTGGGTGAGATTCAAGGCCTATCAAAGGAACTGCCCACACCATGGTTTCAGTGAGGTTCAGCTGCTGGGAATCTTCTTCAGAGGTGTTGATTGGAGGTACCAGATGGCTCTAGATGCTGCAAGCAATAGAAACTTCAACACCCAATATCCAGAGAATGCTGTGATACTTATAGAGAACTTGGCATCTAGCAATAGTACCAAGAATGCAGATTTAGATAGGAAGAAGAAGGCTGTAAATTTGGATGGGAGTCAAATTGCTGAAGTCAAGGCAAAGTTGGACAGTGTACACAGCTTCTAGTGGGAAAGAAATCAGTCCAATTTGCTGCTGAAGTGGGGACCTACGAAAATCATGAAGAGTATAAAGAGGAAGATGTTAACTACATCAATGGAGCTGGTTTCCAAGATCAAAGATTTGGCAATCGGCAAGGTTATGGTTCCTCTTACCAGAAACTTTTTCAGAACAACAACTTCCAAAGAACTTATGGTTCTTCTTCTTACCAGAATCCTCCTGCACAAGACAATGAGGTGAAGTCCATGATTCAACAGATCTTGGAGGGTCAACAGAAGATGATTGTGGACTTCAATGGGAAGATCGATGCTTTATACACTGGTCTGAATGGGAAATTCGAGTCCTTGAGTGCTCATGTCAAGAAATTGGATGTTCAAGTTGCTCAAACTGCTGGAGCTTGGAAGAGACAAGAGGGATGCCTTTCTGGAAAGACGGACGCAAATCCGAGGCACAATGTGAATGCCATCACGATCCAGAGTGGAAGAAGCCTTCAAACAGAGCTGAAAAGGGTCCGAGTGCTGAAGAGATCGAAAAGCTAGATGAAGAATACGATGCTACAATTGCAGAGCCGGTGTCGATCGACACCATTGCTGAGTGTCGATCGACACCAGTAGGAAAACTCGAGAAATCGAGCTCTGACGGACCGAAATCGACCTCGATCGACACAGCATCATCGACACAAAAGACTAGTGTCGATCGACACCAGCTGGGTGTCGATCAACAGCCTTTCCAGATTTCACCAGACACGCCTAAAGCTTCAAAAAGTGCACATGAAAGAGTGTACAAGCCTAAGATTCCATACCCTCCTCTGCCCAAACACCTAAGGCCGCCCATTAGTGCAGAGAAGATGGCTGCTTTCACCAAGAAGGTGGAAAGGATTCCTAAGGATATCTCCTTTGACGAAGCTTATGAGAGATATCCCTTGTGTGCCTTCTTCCAGAATTGCAGAGAAAGCTTTGAAGAGATGGAAGAACTCTTTCACAAAGCCAAGGATATACCACCACCAATGAAGCACCTGCTTAAGTTTGAAGATCGTGGGATGTTTGTTGTTTCATGCTCCATTGGAGGAGTTAACTTTGACCAATCTCTCTGCGATTCTAGTGCTAGCGTGAACCTCATGTCAAAGGACATTGCAGAGAGGCTAGGAATTGCTGATATTCATCCTCCTCAGATGACTCTTGCTTTTGCCAACTCTTCAACCACAGTCCCATATGGTACAATTCCAGACTTGCTTGTCAAAGTTGGGAATTGTCTAGTACCTACTGATTTTCAGGTTGTGGAAGTGAGCAAGAATTATGTCATGCCATTCATCCTTGGGAGACCATTCATGGCCACATTAGGAGCTATTGTAAACATGCCCAATAAGAGAATATCTTTCTCTAATGTTGACAAAGAAGTGTTCTACAAAGCTATCTCTACCACTGGAACCTCCAAATACGTCTCTTGCATTGCTGTGATCGATGGAGGTAAGCTGGATACTAATGAGAAAGTGAACAAGGTGGCTGTTCAAGATGCATTAGCTGAGAATTCTGAGAAAGCTGTGGAGCTAGAGGATTGGAGTGGAAACATAGTTGCTGATCATCTCTTTAGGACTATGAGCAGAGATGAGGTTCTGATCAATGACAAGTAGATGGAGGAAGACGTTTTTGTGATGGAGGCAAGGATTGCGGAGCTGAATTGCAGAAAAAGTGCAGAGATTCGAGCTGGAGGTTTGGTGTCGATCGACACCCCTACTAGTCTCGATCGACACCCTCCGGAAATCAAACCATGAGCTGTTTCCAATGCTGCAACTCCATCCTCTGCTGTCAAACAAACAATTCTACATCCTACAGCCTAGAAACCTCCAAGAAAGCAAAGGTATGTACTTCCTGGAACCAATTCAAAACCTCCTAAATTTATTAATAAAAACTTTAAAGGTTCAAAAGCTGTTTTACACTTATGCAAGCCACGAGATTCTCGTAGAGGGCTTGGTATTGCTTTTGATGATTCTGCAGGAAAAAGAAGTGTTCCACCCGAACTCAAGTCCCACCATGCTGCTGTTCCTAAATTCCTTGGACGATCTCATTCACTTACTGCCTATACACCACCATGGATGAGGAGACGTTCTTCTGGGAGGCATTCAATGCCACTACCTGATCCACCAGACGTTTGAACCCCGACACAGTCAAGCTAATGACTGAAAACGAGCGCTGAGTGGGAGGCAACCAACTATTAGGTAGGATTTTTCTTTTATTTTCGTTTTGTTTTCACTAATTTTTGGTTCTGTTTTTCTGTTTCAAAAAAAAAAAAAAAATTTGGACGAGACGGACGTATGTGGACCGTGGTCGACACTGAGCTCGTCATGAACAGTGTCGATCGACACTATTTATTGGTGTCGATCGACACCATGCGCAAACGAAGGTAAGGCTCCTCAACTTGTTTTCTTCATATCTCTCTCAATTCTTAACGGATTTGAGTGATTTATTAGCTTAAGTTGTGTAGATTTTTGTCCTCTATCCATCCTGCCCATTATCTTTTCTATTTGTTTTGTTTCTGACCTTAAGATTTAATTACACTGGTGACAGTGTTGGTTAAGTCTGGGGGAGGAAAATACTAATGTATTTTGCTTTGTGTTTTGTTTTGAGTCATTTGAGTCAGTCAAAAACATGTTTTATTGAGTCAAAATCAGTTGAAATTTTCATTTTTTCTTGGAACTAACCACAGAACATTGACACTTGAAGGACCATTGCCATAGTAGTTGATTGCAGGTTTTACTAGGTAGAAAACTGCAAGTAGATCAATCTAACAAAGAGAGTTCAGATTCCTGTTTAGAACTTGGTATGCATTGGACTTGATTCCTCTTTCAGCACTGACAAGATAAGAAAACTACAGTCTCTCCTTGATCTTCCCTTGAGAAAAGAAAAAAATAGTTTAAGTCAAGGAATAGTGCAAAGATCCTCATGAGCATGTCTCCTCACAAGGAACAATATTTGTGAGAGCTCATGAACCTGTCTCCTCACAAGGAACACAAGTAAAGAGTAGCACTATTCCAATGCTTCAAAAGAATAAGAAAAAGTCAATGAAAAGATATGTAGAACACCCTGAAAATGGGCAGCAATTGACTAAGGGAAAAAAAAATAGGGGAGCTGTTCAAAGAATGTCTTGTTCAGGCGCTAAGGAATGGAAAGAATCTGTAAGTCCTTTGGTCAATACCTTTTGTTTAATTTCGAAAATTTGAGAAGAAAGGGATCTGGACTTGATTTGGGAGATTGCTAAGCTTATAGTAAGTATACTGAAATACTACCTAAGGTTGGCTCTATGGTATGTGGATTCAAGAGTGTTGGTTCAATGTGACGTTCTGAAGGTTAGCTGGTTGTTTCTGTTTTGAAACCTCGACTCTATACTTAGTTTATGTTTTGCTTGAGGGCATGCAAAAGCTAAGTCTGGGGGAGTTCATATATCATGGTTTTTACCGGCTTTTGACCATGATATAAGTCTTATTTATAGAGTCTTTTGGTCTTTTTAGAGTCCTATTAGAGTCTTTGCAGGCTGAACTACGTTTGGAGTATAATTGGAGATTTTGAAGCTTTCTGGAGCATTGTGGAAGAAGCTGCGAAGAGATGAAGTCAAGAATGGAGTTGGATGAATAGTGTCGATCGACACTGTTCATGGTGTCGATCGACACCAAATATTTTCAGAAGATATCACGACTTTACAAGATTTTGAAGAAAAAGAAACTGCCAAGAAGTTTTCCTTATTTGCAAAAGTGCCCCAGCTCGTGTTTCTGCCCTTATATATAGTTTTTAAAGCCATTGTTTAGGCCACACACACATTATTTTAGAGAGAGATTTGTAGAGAGTTTTTGGAGAGAAAATCATACTCCTTTAGGGCAGATTTGGAACTTCTTTATTTCTTCTATTGATTTCTTTTATGCTTTCTATTAAAATAATGATTTCTGTTTCATTGATTATGTCTGAGTAGTTTGCTAGTTAGGTTTAGGGTTTTCAAAGGTGATTGATGAATTGTTAGGTTGAATTGAATTGTTAGGATAAAATCATTAGAGTTTCTTTATCTGGATTTGTGTTTAATTCTTATTCTAGCTTCGCGACCTAGAATCTGATATTAGGTTGATTAATAGATGCGAGAGTATTATTGATTGCCTGAACTAATGTTAGATGAGCAAAATACCTATTCACAAAGAGATTTTGTTTAGGGATTTTGTGAACAATCGAACCTGAACTTTAATGCTTGTTTGAATTGTTAGAATTTGCAAAGAGATTTGGAATTCTAGGGTTTAGACATAGATAATCTTCGCAGCGAGAGTTGATTGATTTTATAATTGTGTTTCAAGTTCAAGAACAGTTCTTCATAAATTCCTAACATTCTTTCTAGACCTGCAATTTGGATTCACCTAAGAATTTCTCTGAACCTAGCGTTTTGTCTCTTGAATTTACTAAGTTTTTAATTGTCGCTGTCTTTTATTTTTAATTCTTTCCTCTTAGCTTAATTTGAAATTAGAACTTTGCTGTGTGACTATCTCTTTCCCTGTGGATTCGATCCCTAAATATTGTGACTGATCTCTTAATTTGAGAGAGTAGCTCTAGGGTAAATTTGAGAGCATATCACCAGGGACGACAAAACCTTCTGGTTGTTTCATTTAAATCTCTTCTTCTAAATCTCCGTTTAGAAAACCAGTTTTAACATCCATTTGATGGATTTCTAGGTCTCTTAAAGCTGCTATCACTACAACAAAAAGGTGTATTGTATCATTTATTTTATATATTTGTATTATTTATAATTGATGCAAATGAATTTTACATCACTTGGAAAATGACTCTGAAAGTGGTGATGCAAATAATTAGTATCGGTTTATTATCAACTTTTATGTTTGTATCGATTATTATAATCAATGTCAATATGTGTCAATTATAAAATATGATGTTACCTTTTATATCAAATTGTATAAGTGATGTTAGTATTCGATGTCACTGTCAATATGTGTCAATTATAAAATATGATGTTACTTTTTATATTAATTTGTATAACTGATGTTAGTATTTGTGACAGTTATAATAATAAATGTTAATTATTACTATCACTTATAAATAATTGATGTTAAAATTAGTATCAATTTTTATAAGTGATTTTAATAGTTGTATCATTTACAATAACTGATTTAATATTTATATCATTTAAAATATCTGATTTAAAATATTACTATCACTTGTACATAATTGATTTATGCGAGTTTTCATAATTGATTCTAATAATTGTGTCACTTGTTTTTATATAATTAATCTTATTGGTTAAAACAAAAACAAAAATCTGATTGGTTAAAACCAAAAAATAATAATTTTATTGGTTAAAACCAAATAAACATAATAATTTTACTGACCAGTAAATCTGAATGTTAAATATTTAAGTTTTAATATTTATAGACATGTTTTCTCTTTCATTTCTTCATCAATTAGCGATGTGGGACAAAATAAAAAAAGTTAGTTACATCAGTTTTACTAGATATAAATTTTATATCATTTTTTTCTAATTGATGTTAACCAAAATAATTAGTAAACCACTTATTTATATCATTTATTAATAAGTAATTCAAAATAAAATTATTTAATTTTGTGATACTATTTAATTGATGTAATCAACCTTTTTGTAGTGAACGTATGAATACTACATATATATCGTGTACAATATATTATAGTATATATAAATAAAAAACATTTTAACATACAGTATATATGTCCATTTTTTTTTGATGTAAATTAGTTTTATTTATTATCAAGTGTATTAAACAATACAAGTTAAGATAAAACTATATCATTTTTATTAAATTGATGTCAAAGAGGAAAATATTTACATTAGTTTTAATAGTTGAAGCTAATTCACACAGTTATATATGTTTATGTTATTAGTATAATTTTTCTTAGCATCAGTTTGCCATAAAATCTAACAAATGTGATTACAGAAAAACACTCTTAGAAAAGTATACGCTGATTCATCACCTGAAGCCATTTTTTATCAGTTTTTCATTTATAACATTTTTAAACAATTTTTTTAACAAAAAAATAATAATCAGACAATCACTTGGAAAATGATCTCCAATTTGGTTGTGAGCAGCTGTCTTCACTAGTTTCATTGCAGAAAAACACCGTTTGAAACTTATGGTGGCAAAATGTAAAGTTAAAACTAATTTTAATTTCTTGTAAACCAAAGGATGTGCAATATGCTTTTGAGTTTTTACTATCAAACACGAAAGATCTCCAATATTCTCCATATTTTTAAACCGTTTATCACTGTGTATATTGTTGATGTAGATTTCAAATTTCTGTTCAAGAGATAAAAGCTCACCATAGCTAAGATCATCTGGATATAACTTAGTCAATCTCACCAACTTCTCCTTGTCAAACTCATGGAATGAATCAAAAAAATAAGTAGATCATTATTTACCTCTGTAAACGATTATTGAACTCTTGAATCGGCAAATCCAGAAGAGTACAAAAACAAGTAGCCTTATAAATGATAATGATGCATATTGATTAAAGAAAAACATGAAAGTTTAAATATGGTGAAAATATCCTTTAAAGTTTATCTGAAAATAGATTAGTCATATAAAATAAATTTAATTAAAATCCAAATAAGATAAACTAAATATATGGAAACATGTGACAAAATTTAATTGCAAACCAAATAATAGTACAATTGGAGAATAAAAATTAATAAATCATTGTTAGGTTTTTCTCTTGGTGATTCTCTGTCGTTGTTTTTAATTTTATTTTATTTTAATTTACTGGTGATCTAATTTTCATTTTCTAATTTATATTTTTTGTTTATTTTTTTTCGGATTATAAAGTATTAAATGAAAAACCCTTGCTTCTCTGTTGGTGGTTTCTCGACTTTGTTATCAATCTTATTTTTTTTAAAGGTGAATCTAATTTTCTTTTTCATTTTTAATTTTTTTTTTTTACGAATTGTAAAATATTAAAAACTCGATGATCTTCTTCTAGTAGTTCTAGTAAAATTTTATGATTCAACAAATCTATATTATAATAGCCGAAGGGGAGCTCTTCAGCGTTTACACTTCAATATGTTTAAACGAATAAAAAATTATAAAATTAACTATAATTTAAAACCATTTAACTATTAAAACATTATTAAAACATAAACATAAAATAAATAAAAATCCTATTTAACTTTAAAATATTATAAAAATATATATATTATGTACTGCAATATTTAATTGCATATTTTTCATGTTTTTGCATGATTGTTAAATTTAAAAATTTATTAAAACATAAAAATAAAATAATTAAAAATCATATTTAATTTTAAAACATCATAAACATATACATATTATATAATACAAAATTTAAATGCATATGTTTCATGTTTTTGCGTCATTGTTAAATTTAAAAATTTATTATAACATAAAAATAAAATAAATAAAAATCATATTTAATTTTAAAACATCATAAACATATACATTTATACAAAATTTAAATGTATAGAGGTAAAAAAGGCTTTAAACAATTGAAGAGGAAAAGATGAAATAATAGGTAAAAAAGGCTTTAAACAATTGAAGAGGAAAAATCAGGACTCTAAAACTTTAGAACATAAAAAGATAATCAATATTTAATTGATGAAATAACAAATTATCAAAAATAGAGAGAAGAATACGACAAAAAAAAATAGAAACAAAAAGTATACAAATTTAAAAACATAGAAAAAATGGAATCAATAAAATATATGTGCAAAGTTAACAAAACTCAAAATGGTAAATAAAAAAGTTGAAAATTTATTGTGATATTGGGATTTGAATGAATGAAAAGAGCATGATGAATAAATAAATAACTATAAAATGATGTATGAAAAGGATTAGAATAATGATTCAGTAAAAGAACAAAATAACAAATGATAAAAAACGCAAATAAGATTGATAATCAAAATAAACATATACAAATATATTATTTATAACACAAACTAAAGTAAAACTTGTGCAATAACACATGTTTTCCTCTTCGAATTACTAGGGTCATAATAAAATCAAAAAGGGGGAATTGCTTTTTATAACTTAAAAGTTGGTTTTGTTTGCAAAAGTAATTCTCCTATTGCATGTTTGGCAAAATTAATCCATAGGGGTAGTGAAATTACAACTCCATCCCTTAACTTGCGGAAGTTTGATTACGAAGTATCGGTGTAGACTTCTAAATAAGACTTCGTTTGTATACTTCTTTACTTCTAAATAAGTCTACTCGGTAATTATTTCTTAAATTTTAATTATAAAAATCATAAAAATTAATTTGATAAAAATTTTGTATGCATAAACAAAACATATACATTTTTCATCTATAAAAAACAAAATTTCATACTAATGATTCAATTTAAAGCAACAAAGACGAATTATGTTAGAAACCAATACAACCCTATGTAGACTTCTAAAGAAGACTTTGTTTGTAGACTTCTTTACTTCTAAAGAAGTCTACTCCGTAATTATTTTATAAAATTTAATTATAAAAATCATAAAAAAATAATTTGATAAAGATTTTGTATGCATAAACAAAACATATACATTTTGCATCTATAAAAAAATAAAATTTCATACAAATGGGTCAATTTAAATCAACAAAGACAAGTTAGGTTAGAAACCAATACAACCCTATGAAGTCTGCTAAAGAAGTCTACTAAATAACTAAATTTTAAATTTTAATTATAAAAATTATAAAAAACATTTTGATAACAAAATTATATACAAAAACAAGACATAGACAATTGGCATCTATAAAAACTAAAATTTCTTGAAAATGAATCAATTTATAAGTTTCATGAGTATACAGTTCAAAAGGGTTAGAGTTTGGGGTTTAAAGTTTATGGTATAAGAGAGTGATTGTTAGGGTAATGGGTCAAATTCTATATGAATCATAGTTTATGGTTCCATTAATGATTTATGGTTCATATATTTGTTATTTTAACTCTAAATTATGAATATGCTAAGAAAAATTAATGTATCATATAAATTTTAATCTAAAACATTCGATTTAGGGTTTAGGGTTAAGGAGACTTCATCGGAAGACTTCGTTTGTAGACTTTAAAAAGAAGTCTGAAGTTCAAATTAAACCTAGCGGGAAATCGAATGTTTTTACTAAATGGGCGGGAACCGGATATTGAGATTTCTTCAGTAGACTACTTGTATAGACTTCAAAACAAATCTACTTAACCAAAATTTTTAACTATCCTGGAAAATTTACCCTCATATATAAAGAGAGTTTAGCCTAGTTGTGTTGAAAAGTAAATCTGTCTCTCTCTCTCTTAAACGGCGCCTCCCTCTACTCTCCCCGCTCTCTCGCCGTGAATCTCCTCTCATTCCTCTCTCGCTGTCAATCTCATCTCCGTCTTCCTCTTGCCTCCCTGTTCATACTTTTCAGTCCGTGGATCTACTTTTCGTTGTGTGTCTTCATCTCGTCTTCATCTTCTCAAATTTTATAATATCCAGATCTGAGTTTCAACATTTCTCTTTTCTTATGGTTACATATTTGTGTCCATAGTAATAAATTTTGAAAAATATTATTTTGTAATGCTTTATTGTTTAATTGTACACATAAATGGGGCGATTCAGCTACAGTCAACCTTCAAGTGATTCTACAAGGTTGTTGAGTAATGTAGAACCAGAAGTGAGCTCTACTCCTCTGCGTCGATCTATAGATTTTAGAATTCCTACAGATGCTACTGCAGTTTGCTTTTGGTAATGAAACAAATGAACAGTAAAGACGAGTATCCGGGTAGGATGTTCTTTGGATGCAAGGATTATAAGGTAAGTAGACTGTTTTCATGTTTTTGTTGTTATTGATTAATATTTGAATACGAAGACTAAATGTACGTTTTATGTTGTTCTTGTATAGTACGGTCCCCACCATCTAGTCAAGAGGTGGGATGAGGCTATGATGGAGGAATTTCAAGAGCTATGATGTGCCCTGGACAACCAAGGAGACCGCATGCGTGTCCTCGGAAATGGTGATGGGTAGGAAGCACATAATCGGATTGAGACAGAGATAGCTCAACTAAAGGAGCTAATTCTGGAGAAGAACCATTTCATATGCCTCGAGCCAAGAAATGTGATGGTGCCTGCTGTAGTCCTTGTAGGTTTGATCAGCTACCTTTGTGCTAGCTTGAGTAGATCTTAGATTGTTGGATTATGTAAATGTTTTGTACCATATTCCTAAATCATGTATATTTTTTGTATTCTGCAAAATTCAGACTTCATTATCAGATTTCTTTCCCAGACTTATAAATTTATATTAAATCGATTAACAGGTTCTATATTTAGATGTTTTATATAAATTAATGTTTCATATAAATTTTAATCTAAAATATTCGATTTAGGGTTTAGGGTTAAGAAAACTTCTTTGGAAGACTTCGTTTGTTGACTTCTGAAAATCAAATTAAACCGGTGAAAATTGAATCATCTTAGAGTTTTGATTATTTTAATAAAAAATATTCGATATGGTTAGGGTTAAGAAGACTTATTTGGAAGACTTCATTTGTAAACTTCAAAAGAAGTCTGCAATTCAAATTAAACCAGTGGGAATTGAATCATTTTAGGGTTTTGAATATTTTAATAAAAAATATTTGATATATGGTTTAGGGTTAAGAAGACTTCTTCGAAAGACTTTGTAGACTTCAAAAAGACGTCTGAAATACAAATTAACCCTAGCGGGCAATCAAATTTTTTAACTATCTGGATACTTCTTTAGTAGACTTCTTTTGTAAAGTTCAAGAAGAAGTTTGAAATTCAAATTAACTATCTGGAGACTTCTTCAGTAAACTTTCTTTGTAGACTTCAAAAGAAGTCTACTTAACCGAAATTTTTTAACTATCTCGAGACTTCTTCAGTAGACTTCTTGTGCAGACTTCAAAAGAAGTCTACTTAACCGAAATTTTTAACTGTTCTGAAACATTTACCTTCATATATAAAGAAAGTTTAACCTAATTGTGTTAAAAACAAAATCAGTTTCTCTTTCTAAAACGGCGCCTCCCTCTACTCTCCCTCCTCTCTCGCCGTGAATCTCCTCTCCTTCCTCTCTCACTGTTAATCTCATCTCCGTCATCGCCGCTGGATCTACTTTCTCCGTCGCCGCCGCTTCTTCCCAGTCGTCGCTGCTGGTAATCTCTGTTCCTCTCGCCGTGAATCTCCTCTCCTTCCTCTCTCGCCGTTAATCTCATCTTTGTTTTCCTCTTGCTTTTGTGTTCATACTTTTCAGTCTGAGTATCTACTTTTCTTTGTCCGTCGCTACTCGAGAGTAGTTTTTCTTCATCCCCCTTCTCTTTTTCCGAAATTTTTACCCTAGATATCATCGCCGTCACCGGATATCTTTGATATTTCTGGTTTGGTTTTATAGATCTCACGGCCTTGCTTGTCTCTGCCGGATTTCAGTGATTTCAGTTTATTATGTAGACTGTGTATCAGACTTCATTTTTAGACTTCAATAGACTTCATTTTTAGACTTCAAAAGACTTCTTGTGTAGATTTCAGTCGCAGTCATCTTTTTAACAAGTTTGGTCGGTTTTGCTAAGACTTAATCTAATTTTTGCCCTTTGTTGAGCAGGATGGAGAAGGTCAAGTTTCCAAAGAGATTATACACAATGGGAGATGAGCCCCAGCCGGCAAAAAGCATAGGCTACTATAGCAGCAGCTCGAAGCTGTTTCCTGCCTTGGAAGCAATACTGAGAGAGGATGAATGGGAAGAGCTTATGGATTCAAAGTTTGCTGTTTTTCTAAAGTTTTACAAACTGAATTTTGGTTGGGCATCGAGGGTGGTTCACTATATACTCGGTTTTCATCTTTTTTGCGAGAGAAAGTATGAGATATGGAGTTTGATCGGTGTAAACCCATTGAGGTTTTCACTAAATGAGTTTGAACAACTCACTGGTCTCAACTGTGATTATGTAAAGGATCTGGTGGATCCAGATGTTGAAGTTCCCCCTGAGACTGCAGAATTTTGGGAGAAGCTTGGCGTGAATGTAGAGATTGATGACCTATTCGTGCCCATGAATGTAAAAAGGGATCATTAGGTTGCTATGTGGATATCATTATGATATATCATGGTTTTTACCCATTTTTAGACCATGATATAAGTGTTTTTATAGAGTCTTTTGGCTATTTTCGAGTCTATATAGAGTCTTTACAGGTTCAGGTACAATTGGAGATTTGGATGCATTTTGGAGCTTAATGGAATGAAGTCACGAAGTGATGAAGTCAAGACTGGAATTACACGCAAGGTGTCGATCGACACCATGTAGTGTCGATCGACACCATGTAGTGTCGATCGACTCCAGGTTTTCCAATTTCCAGAATCGAGAAGTTTCCAGTTTTTGAAGAAAAGGAAATCTCCAAGACTTTTCCTAATCCTTTTGGGAATTGAAGATTCGAACCTAGGCCTATAAATATAGTTTTTCAGCCATTGTTTAGGCTACAATTTATTATAGAATCTCATACTTTAAGAATCATAGAAGTTTAGGTTTTTGGAGAGAAGAATTTGTCTCCTTAGAGCAAATTTGGAACTCCCTTTATTTATTCTATTGATTTCTTTTATGCTTTCTATTCAAGTTATGATTTCTGTTTCATTGATCATGTCTGAGTAGTTTACTTGTTAGGTTTAGGGTTTTTTTCAAAGGTGATTAATGAATTGTTAGGTCGAATTAAATTGTTAGGATAAAATCATTAGAGTTCTTCATCTGAATTTGTGTCTAATGCTTATTCTAGCTTCGCGACCTAGAATCTGATCTTAGGTTAATTAATAGATGTGAGAGTATTATTGATTGCCTGAACTAATGTTAGATGAGCAAAATACCTATTCGCAAAGAGATTTGGTTTAGGGTTTTGTGAACAATTGAACCTGAACTTTAATGCTTGTTTGAATCGATAGGATTTGCAAAGAGATTTGCAATTCTAGGGTTTAGACATAAAAAGTCTTCGCAGCGAGAGTTGGTTGATTTTACATTAGTGATTCGAGTTCGAGAACAGATCTTCATATTTCCTAACATCCTGTCTAGACCTACAATTTAGATCACCTGAGAATTTCCCTGAACCTAGCGTTTCGTCTCCTGAACTTACACCGTTTTTAATTGCTTTCTCTGTTTTAAATTCCATCTTTCTTCCGAACTTAATTCGAAATTAGAAAACTGATGTGTGACTATCCCTTCTCTGTGGATTCGATCCCTAAGTACTACAACTGATCTCTTAATTTGAGAGAATTGCTTAGGGTAAATTTGACCCATATCAAATTTTGGCGCCGTTGCCGGGGAAGGAGATTAGTTGCCTACAGATTTCTAGTATTATGATTTTGTCTAGGTTTTTATTTTTGTTTTTGTTACTGATTTAGTTTCTCATCTTTGGTTTCAGGTGCATGCCCAGTACCAAAAGCAACAAGGAAGAGGAACTAGTCCCATTGAACCAGGAGCTCGGTCATCTCGAACGCACAAACCGAGCATCTGCTCGAGCGTCGATCGACACAGAGAGCATCGATCGACACCATACCTTAGTGTCGACCGACACCGCTTGTATCGATCGACACCAGACGCAGATTGAGATGGCAGAACCACTGATCCTAATGCGCAACGAGGCTGGCGACTTTGTTGACCTACAGGGCAACAGAAGGAACGCCCAAGGACATAGACTTGATGAGGCTGGCGCCGTCATAGTCGAACCGGCGATACAAATCGCCGGTGCCGAAGCTGGACGTGGAAGAACACTTGGCGAGTACAACCGCCCAGACCAGTTCTATGCTAATAGAGCTGCGATCCGTCCTCCTGCATTTCAGAGGAATGACTTCGAGCTGAAGCCTGCTTACTACACTTTAGTGGCTCAGCATCCCTTCCATGGTCTTCCTAATGAGCACCCAATGGACCACGTTGAGAGATTCGAGGACTTAGCCTCAAGCATCAAGGCTAATGGAGTTACATATGATTATCTCTTCTGCAAGCTTTTCCCTTACTCGCTTGCTGGAGATGCATCATACTGGCTGAAGCAGTTGCCACCAGGATCCTTGACTACATGGGAAGATACAAAGAATGCATTCCTGTGCAATTTCTTTGATGACGCGAGATCCGAGGAGCTGAGGATGAAGATCACTACAATCTCTCAAGGACCCACTGAAGCATTCAAGGCTTCTTGGGTGAGGTTCAAATCTTACCAGAGGGACTTCCCACATTATGGTTTCAGCGAGCCGCAGCTTATCGGTATCTTTTACCGAGGGATTGATTGGAGGTACCAGATGGCTTTAGACGCAGCAAGCAATGGCAACTTCAACACCAGATACCCAGCTGGCGCGGTAGTGCTTATAGAGAATTTGGCCTCTAGTAACAGCACCAAGAACGCAGACTTCGAAAGAAGACAACACGCTGGAGTGAATGGAGGAAGCCAAATTGCAGAAGTCAACAAGAAGCTGGACATCTTGATGGGGAAAAAGCAAGTTCAGTTTACTGCAGAAGTGGAGACCTTTGAGCCAGAACAAGAAGAGGTTAACTTCATCAATGGTGCTGGATTTCAAGGGCAAAGATTCAACAATCAGTAAGGCTATGGTTCTTCTTACCAGAAGCCTTTTCAGAGCAACAACTTCAATAGAACTTATGGTTCTTCTTCTTACCAGAAGCCTCCTGCACAAGACAATAAAGTGGAGTCTATGCTAGAGCAACTTCTGGAGGGCCAACAAAAGATGACAGTGGACTTCAATGGGAAGATTGACACCTTGTACACGGATCTGAATGGAAAAATTGAGTCTCTAGGTACTCATGTCAGGCAATTGGATGTGCAAGTAGCTCAAACTGCTGGAGCTTTGAAGAGACAAGAAGGATTTCTTTCTGGGAAGACTGATACAAATCCCAGACACCATGTCAATGCCATCACGACAAGGAGAAGAAGCAAGCTGGAACCAGAGGAGAAGAAGAATCTAAGCGCTGAAGACCTTGTGGAGTTGGAGGAAATCGAAGAAGAAGCTTCAGACGCGCCTGCAGATCCAGTGTCGATCGACACAGCAGAGTGTCGATCGACACCTGAAGAACTTCGCGAAGTCCAAAGCTCGAGCCCGTGTGTCGATCGACACAATGCTGGTGTCGATCAACACCATGCCCAGACTTCACCAAATCGCGCTGAACCTTCAAAACTCGAAGAGGAAAGGGTGTATAAACCTAAGATACCCTACCCCCTGCCTCCCAGAAGATCTAAACAGGAGAGAGAAGAAGCCAGATGCAAGGAGATGATGAGTAAGCTGATGGTTGAGCTACCCCTAGTTGATGCAGTCCAACTTTCACCTGCATTAAGAAGATATGTCAAGAGAATGGTTGCAAACGGTGTGAGTCCTGAAGAAGGAGCATTACTTACCAGAGACATGAATGCAATTCTCTTGAACATAGTTCCAAGGAAGAAGAAGAAGATGTGGGTTTCTGAACAAGTCTGTGCTGTGATTCAGAGGAGGATTCCAGAGAAATTACCAGATCCAGGGAACTTTGTGCTAGATTGCTCAAACTCAACAGGAAGGTTTCCTCGTTCTCTCTGTGATCTAGGCTCAAGTATCAACTTGATGCCACACTCTGTAGCTGTTACACTTGGCATGACTGACTTCGAGCCAACCAGGATCTCCCTTGTGCTGATCGATCAAAGAGAATTCCAGAAGGTGTCTTAGAAGATGTTCCCTTAAAGATTGAAGGCTGCATAATTCCCACAGACTTTGTGGTCTTGAAGTATGATGAAGAGCCTGCCGACCCTCTTATTCTGGGAAGATCATTTTTGGCTTCAGCTGGTGCCATCATTGATGTGAGAAGAGGGAAAATGGAGCTTGATTTGGGTGAAGTTGTCATGAACTTTGACATGGACAAATTAAGAGGACCATCCACCATTGATGGTCAAGCTTTTTCAGTAGAGATGTCCATAGATGAAGGTCCAATCATGGAAAGTCCGGATGACATTACTGCTGGGTATGTCAAGGAGCTTGATACTGAAAATCAAGAGGACAAGCTGGTTATTCAAGCGGCATTGGCTGAGAATTCTAAGAAAAATGTGGAGCTTGAAGATTGGAGTGGAAACAATCATATCTTCAGGACTTTGGGCGCAAATGAGGGTCTAATCAATGCTAAGTTGATGGAAGAAGACGTTTTCATCATGGAGACCAAGATTACAGAGCTGAGTTGCAGAAAAGATGCAGAGATTCGGGCTGCAGAGTCGGCGTCGATCGACACCAATGGTATCGATCGACACCCTTCGCGGATGACACCAGAAACCGTTTCCAATGCTGCAACTCCACCACCAGTAATCAAACAGATGCTTCCACATCCTATAGCCCATAAACCTCGAAGGAAGCAAAGGTACGCATTCCCTGGAATGAATTCCAAACCTCCTGATCTTGTCAATAAAAACTTTAAAGGTTCAAAGAATGCTGCGCACTTATCCAAGCCACAAGATTCTCGTCGTGGGCTTGGAATTTCTTTTGATGATGCTGCAGGAAAACGAAGTGTCCCACCCGAACTCAAGTCCCACCCTGCTGCTGTTCCTCATTTCCTTGGTCGCTTTCATGCACCTAATGCTTATACACCACCATGGATGAGAAGACATTCGTCTGGGAAGCATTCAATGCCACCCTCTGATCCACCAGACGTCTGAACCCCGACACAGTCAAGCTAATGACTGAAAACGAGCGCTGAGTGGGAGGCAACCCACTGTTAGGTACGTTTTTCTTTATATTTTGTTTTGGTTTTACTTAAGTCCTAGTTTCAGTCAGTTGAAAAGGAGACATTGGACTCGACCTTGACCAGTGTCGATCGACACCAATAGTGTCGATCAACACCACGCGCAGACGAAGGTAAGTCTTCTATCTGATCTTTTCTGTTGTTTCTAATCTTTCTTTTAACCAACTTCGGGCTTGATAACACTGGGGACAGTGTTGTTTAAGTCTGGGGGAGGTGATTACTGACTTTGTGTTTTGTTTTGAGAGTCTTGAGTCAAAAGTTTTCAAAATTTGTTTTATTGAGTCAAAATCAGTTGGAATTTTCGGTTTTTCTAGAAACTAACCACAGGAAGTTGACACTTGAAGAACCATTGTTAAGAGAGTTGATTGCAGGACTTACTAAGTAGAAAGCTGCAAGTGGAATCAGTCTAACAGGGCGAGTTCAGATCCCCTTATAAGAACTAGGTATGCGCAGAACTTGATTCCTCTTTCAGTCTGAACAGATAGGCAATTGCAGTCTCTCCTTGATCTTCCCTTGAGAAAAGAAAAAAAAAGAGTCTAAGTCTGGGAATAGTGCAAAGAACCTCATGAGCATGTCTCCTCACAAGGAACAATATTAGTGATGCTCTTGAACACGTCTCCTCACAAGGAACACAAGTAGAGAGTAGCACTATTTCCAGAGATCCCAAAAGAATAAGAATAGTCAACGAAAAGATCTTAGAACACCCTGAAAATGGGCAGAAGTTGACTAAGGGAAGAGAAAATAGGGGAGCTGTATGAGAATGTCTTGTTCAGGCACTAAGGAAGGGAAAGAATCAGAAAAGTTCTATGGCATTACCAATGTTAGAGTTCGATTCTTTTACCAAGGAAAGGATCTGGATTTGAACTGGGAGATTGCTAAACTTGTGGTAAGTACACTGAACATTTCCTAAGGTTGGCTCTATAACATGTGGATTCAAGAAGTGTTAATCAATGTGGCGTTCTGAAGAGGTACTCGAAAGTTTCTGTTTTCAAACTTCTACTTCATTCTAAGTTTCTGTTTTGCTTGAGGGCAAGCAAAGGCTAAGTCTGGGGGAGTTGATATATCATGGTTTTTACCCATTTTTAGACCATGATATAAGTGTTTTTATAGAGTCTTTTGGCTATTTTCGAGTCTATATAGAGTCTTTACAGGTTCAGGTACAATTGAAGATAAATTGGAGATTTGGATGCATTTTGGAGCTTAATGGAATGAAGTCACGAAGTGATGAAGTCAAGACTGGAATTACACGCAAGGTGTCGATCGACACCATGTAGTGTCGATCGACACCAGGTTTTCCAATTTCCAGAATCGAGAAGTTTCCAGTTTTTGAAGAAAAGGAAATCTCCAAGACTTTTCCTAATCTTAAAAGGAATTGAAGACTCGTACCTAGGCCTATAAATATAGTTTTTCAGCCATTGTTTAGGCATAATCTCATACTTTAAGAATCATAGAAGTTTAGGTTTTTGGAGAGAAGAATTTGTCTCCTTTAGAGCAAATTTGGAACTCCCTTATTTTCTTCTATTGATTTCTTTTATGCTTTCTATTCAAATTATGATTTCTGTTTCATTAATCATGTCTGAGTAGTTTGCTTGTTAGGTTTAGGGTTTTTCAAAGGTGATTAATGAATTGTTAGGTCGAATTAAATTGTTAGGATAAAATCATTAGAGTTCTTCATCTGGATTTGTGTTTAATGCTTATTCTAGCTTCGCGACCTAGAATCTGATCTTAGGTTAATTAATAGATGCGAGAGTATTATTGATTGCCTGAACTAATGTTAGATGAGCAAAATACCTATTCGCAAAGAGATTTGGTTTAGGGTTTTGTGAACAATCGAACCTGAACTTTAATGCTTGTTTGAATTGTTAGAATTTGCAAAGAGATTTGGAATTCTAGGGTTTAGACATAGATAATCTTCGCAGCGAGAGTTGGTTGATTTTACATTAGTGATTCGAGTTCGAGAACAGATCTTCATATTTCCTAACATCCTGTCTAGACCTGCAATTTAGATCACTTGAGAATTTCCCTGAACCTAGCGTTTCGTCTCCTGAACTTACACCGTTTTTAATTGCTTTCTGTGTTTTAAATTCCATCTTTCTTCCTAGCTTAATTCGAAATTAGAAAACTGCTGTGTGACTATCCCTTCTCTGTGGATTCGATCCCTAAGTACTACAACTGATCTCTTAATTTGAGAGAGTTGCTTAGGGTAAATTTGACCCATATCACATTACTGAAGAGGCACATTGTGATTTGGGACAGCCTCCGAATTCATTCTAGTGTAGAAGAAATAACCAAAGCAGTGGAGCCTGTTGCTGTCATGGTGCCTTATCTGCTCCGGGAAGTGGCTTCCAGAGATGATAAAGATAAGTTCCCTTTTGAGGCTTTCACGCACACACAGGTAGAGGGATTGCCACAACAAGGTCCCGATGGTGATTGTGGAGTATATTGCCTGAAGTTAATTGAATTTCATGCACTTGAACTGCCATTTTCCTCGACATTGGGTCCTGAAAACATCAAAGTTATCAGAGAGAACCTTGCGACTGATATATTTCCTGAGATCGACTGCCGTGAACCTAATAATCGCGACTGGACAGATTTGGAATATTTAAGGTTCATGATGTTAGTTGTTGATAATTTGTACTTACTAATTATGGTATTTTGTAAAAAAATGATATGGTGGGTAAAGTTTTTGTTGTAACCCACCAATTAACGCTGTTATTCTTTTGTACATGTTGATGTGATAGAAAAGGTTTTTGTTGTAACCCGTCAGTTAACATTACAGGTTCGGTAATATAACAACGATTAACTAAAGTATTAAACAGACTTTTATGTCAGACTTCTTTTTTAGACTTCTTAAATAGACTTCTTAAATAGATAAAACACAACAAGATTACAGGCTCGATACCCATATAACAAGGCATAACTTAGGTATTATACATAGACTTCTTAAACAGACTTCTATTTCAGACTTCTATATCAGACTTCTTTTTCAGACTTCTTGTGTAGACTTCTTAAATTAATAAAACACAATAAGATTACAGGTTCGGTACCCATATAACAAGGCATAACTAAGGTATTCTAAATAGTCTTCTCCTTCAGATTTCTAATTCAGACTTCTATGTCAGACTTTTTTTTCAGACTTCTTGAATAGACTTCTGAAATAGATAAAACACAACAACATTACAGGCTCGGTACCCATATAACAAGGCATAACTTAGGTATTCTAATAGACTTCTTAAACAAACTTCTCCTTTAGACTTCTATGTTAGACTTCTCTTCAGACTTCTTAAGTAGACTTCCTAAACAGACAAAACACAACAAGATTACTGGCTCGGTACCCATATAACAAGGCATAATTTAGGTATTTTTGTTCAGACTTCTTAAACAGACCACTGGTTCAGACTTCTTGAGTAGACTTCTTCTTGTGCATCTTTCACTTACACAATGGGGTCGAGTAGGTCCATGTTGCTTGCACTTTGAACAACTGTATTTCTTGTGCATCTTTCTCGGTCTGGTGCCTCTCTTCCTTGACATTTCTAGCCAAGTTTTCCACCTCGACTTTTTCTTTCTTCCCGGAGCAATCTTCACGAACTGAACACCACATGGTTCCTTCTTGATGTCGTAGTCATCAGAAATTGGGGGGGTAAATGGGATGCGAATATGTCGCGTATAACGTTTCCAACGATTAAGTTGGACACACGAATGTCGACATTAACATATCAGCCTCTGTTGCCGTTGCAATGACATGTGAGCAAGGAATTTTTTCAACATCGAAACACCACACGAACACTTTCTTTGTTCCAAATTGACAATACAATCCCGTGGTTCACCCTTAACGAAGAAACGTCAACCATCTATGCGTTCTACCTTCATCTTTCCCACCTAATGTTCTCGAATTGTCAATAGATATTCTACTTCACGGGTATGCCTAGTTGTGAGACCAAGAACATCTTCACGCTTTTCATTATACCATCTCCCGAGCTTCTCTCTAATAAACTCAAACAAAAATGTGATGGGAAACCCTTTCGCTTGCTTAACCGCCGAGTTGATCGATTCTGCGATGTTGCTCGTCTTTATGCTGTATCTATTTCCCGGGAAATGAACTCGTCACCATAACCTCGGGTCCGCTTCCTCCAAGTATGTTGCAAGAGCGGGGTTTACATCTCAGAGTGCGTCGATTATAATCGAAAAGAGTATGCGTGTAGGCAGCGCCTTTCACCAAGTACATGAGTTGCTTCCCATGAAAGTGTGTCACTATGTTTTGCTGTAGATGATAGTAACATATGCCTCGTGTTGCCCAAGGTATCACATTGTTACATGCGTTAGCGATGGAGTCATGCCGTACAGAAACTATGACCATCGGATATTCGTCTGAAAAACATCTACTCAATTTGGTGAAAAACCAATTCCACGAAGCATGACACTCGTAATCTACAACTGCAAAAGCCAACAGAAATATCTGAAAGTTACCGTCCTGTCCGGCTGCCACTAGCAAAACACCTCCGTACTTCCCATTTAGATGAGTCCCATCCACAACAATCACTCGCCTCAAGTACTGAAAACCAGCTATGGAAGCTCCAAAAGCGATGAATAGATATTTAAATCGATCTCATCGCATACAAGGTCTGTGACACTTCCCGGGTTGGCTCTCTCAATTTGGCACAAATAAGAAGGCAGCTTCTCATATCCATCTTCTGCTGTTCCCCTCACCAATTGTTGGGCATACATCAAAGCTCTATAACAAGTGGTGTAATCGAGGTTTTGACCGAACACCACCTTCATAGAATCTTTGATATGCTTTGGCACAATTCCATCGATTATGCCAACACGTTCTATAAACAAAGCTCCAACATACTAAGGTGTACAACGCCTATGGTAAGCTGATCAGTCTGACACAGAACAAGTATGAACCTTCAAATATTTTCACCCAGAATGTGTTTGCTTCGTTCTTCACACCCGCTCTAAGCTTCCATGCGCATCCATTGACAGAACATTTTGTGACAAACAAAATCTTGGTAGACTTAGATACTTTAAACACAAATCTTCCCATTAACGCTGTCAATCGCAACTCTGATACTAGCTTCTCCTTGCTAGGAAAACTGTTATTGGCAAAGATATTAGAGGACCAACGTTAGACTTGACCACCACAACGCGCTTTCAAACTCTCACCAACAAAAGACATATCCGCTTCATCTTCATCCTCATCCTCATCCTCATCTTTAGTTTTCCCGTACTCACTGTAATCCACATCCGAGTCATCAGACTCAACTTTGGCTTTCACATTCGCATCATCATCGTTTTGATTATCATCCCCATAATCATCAGCGTCTTCATCCCAATCTTCTTCACCATCTTCACTCGCATCATCATAACAGTCATATGCCTGTCCACGCACATCATCATTATCATGGTCTATTATCCTAATTGAAACGCAAAGGCGTATACCATGCATCCTACTCAACTCAATCAAGCTCTGAACGTGTCTATCATACGTGACATAAATAGGAGGAGAATCAGGAGGCATTTGTTGAAGCATGACAGGTGGTAATTGATAGGATAAGTTCACAAACTCTGCTTCCTTTTCCAACATATAATCCTCTTGTACCATTTTAAGAAGCTCACCGTATGTGAACTATTTTCTGTAAGAAAACCAAATTCAAACCACATTAGAAATCAATGTCGAATAAGTAGACTTCTCCACGAAGTCTGCTACTAATAAGCCAAATGCCTAAAAACACAAGAAAATTAATTAAAGCTTAACTATAACAAACAAACATGTCAAACTCATACAGAAGCAAGACCAATAAATAACACAAACTCTAGAGTCAAATCATCATTTTTTTGTTACAAATTTCAGGTAAATGAATTTTATAAAAAATTGATGTCGCAGACAAACAAAGAAAACTACTTTAGTAGACTTCTTCACGAAATCTGCGACCAAAAAGTTGATTGCCTTAAAAAACAAAAAATTTGATTTCATCATACCTATAAAACATTATCATGTAAAACTGATACAGAAGCAAGTAAACTTACTAACACAAGTGCACGACCAAGAAAATCTTTAAAATTCGTTTTAAATTTGATTAAAATGCGTTTAAAAAAAATTTAGCAAAAGCAGACTTCACAGCGACGTCTACTATAGTAGTCTACAGAAGAAGTCTACTATAGTAGCCAACATATGAAGTCTACATTTTAGATTACTTTTGCAATTGACCAAGTTTGACTTTTCAAGTAGACTTCTCCGAGAAGTCTACCTTACGTGGAGAAGTCTACTATGAAAATTAGACTTCTTGGAGGTTAGTTTTGCAAATGAAAAATTGTTTTTACTTTCTGTACTTTTCGGAGTAGACTTCTCCATGAAGTCTACTTTTCATAGTAGACTTCTCCGTTTTGCAATTGACCAAGTTTGACTTTTCAAGTAGACTTCCCCACTCTAAACAAAGTCTACAATGAGTTAGTTTTGGGGTTGACCAAACATTGAATTAATTAATTAGTAGACTTCGTTTAGAAGTCTGCGAGGAGAGTAGACTTCTCTACGAAGTCTGCTAATTAAATAATATTTTTGTCACCCTAAAATTAGCCTCTGAAGTCTACTCAAGAAGTCTGCAGAAAAGTCAAACATTGGTCAATTGCAAAACTAACCTCTCTTTACTACAAACTTCTTGAGTAGATTTCGTTAAAAGAGTCTTTGGTTTGGTCAATTGCAAAACTAACATTTTCTCATGAAGTCTTCTTTATAAGTCTACACCAGTTTTTTTGTTCTCAAAGAAAGGCGCAGACTTCAACACGAAATCTACTATCAGAAATCGGAACACGCGGTCAATTGCAAAACTAACACGTGCGTTGACCACCAGACTTCTCCAAGAAGTCTGCTATCGCGGCACAGATCAAAAAATTCAAGAAAATCAACTGAAAATTACCTAGATATGGTCTTTAGTTTTTTCGACCGCCGAGAACTTCGATTCTAGCCACCACCAAAGAAGCACAATCACTATGCATAACCAAATCATCGTATATGACAATATCTTAGAACTTCAAGTTTGGAAAAGGTAAATTATAGAGTTTTTGGGATGAAAATGGAGAGAAAATTGAAGAATATAAGTTTATGAGAGGAGATAATGAGCTTAAGAGCTTAAAAATCGGTTGTAGAAGCTTTAAAAGCTTCAAATTGGTTGAAATGGTGGCTGGGTGAATTGATGATGATGACATTTTCGTGAATAAGTGAGGAGGATGAGGATTGTTTAGTCAACTGGATTTTCGAAAAAAAAAAAAAAAACAAAGGCGATGGCAATTTCGTGAATAAGTGGAACTGAGAGTGGTGGTTTTGAAAGAAAGTGGTTAATGTTGAAGAGGGTTGAAATGTGGGATCATTTTGTATTTGACCAACAATTTTGGGTCATTTTTGCAATAATCCCAATCTAAAAACATATTAAGTATTGATAGTTGAAATAAAAATTTAAAAATATATTAAATATTCACAAAATAAATTAAAATCTGCTCTAATTTTTATAATAAATTAATACTAGTGAACACCGAGAGTTTTTTGTTTCTTTCTAATTTTGCATTTGTTGAGTATCGCAAATTAATAATAGTGAATACTGTTATTAAGAGGAAAAATAGTAAAGCATTCTTTAAATTTACTAACAACAACACCTATCAAAAAGTAAAATTTACTAACAACCTTAAACGTTTTTTTGTATCTATAATGCATTATGCCATTGAGGGCGTCCACATAAGACGAAGAAACTTAATCTCATTGGTACAAATCAGCGTTTTCATTAAACACAAAAATGTTAAATATGATTATCAATTTAAATAAAATAAAAAGAAAAAAAAGAATAATTATCATAATATAATGGAAAATTATGATAAACAAAAAGTTTAACAAACAGAACAGAGAAAAGAAAGTTATGTCAAAAATCCAAATCTATAGAGTTTAATAAATTGGAAACTTAATATCACAAAATCTAAACTAACAAAAAACATATATGGAAATAAATAACGAAAAAATTAAATTAAAAAAGGTAAAAAAGCATCTAAAAAATTCTTATTATACAATAACTCTTTTAAAAATTTAATGTAAAAAAAAAATTAAGAGTTTTTAACTAATAAAAAGTGAAAGTTGATGTATTAAGTCATTAAAGGTGTCCAAATAAAGTTGATGTATTTCATTGGTACAAATTAGCATTTTTATTAAGCAAAAAGGTTAAATATGATTAACAACTTAATTAAATTAAAACACAAAAAGTAATGAAAATCAATTTTTAATGAGAATTTGTCCAAAATACCACTTCTGAGATTGCCATTTTCAAAACTACCACCAATTTTCGTTTAAGCAAATATACCATTATTTGCTTAGGAAGAATTGTCCATAATACCCTCAGTTCAGAAGCCGGCTTATTTGATAGATGTCGCGATTTCTATCTCACCGGAGACGAAACAAAGACGACGACGATTTATATCTCTACCGCAACTTCTCTCTCACCGGAGATAGCTTCGCCTCGCCGAAATAGTAGCCTCGTCTCGAAATTTCGCATCTATTCGGCGGAGATTTCACAATTACAGAGTAGATTCACCTTGGCGGAGATTTGACATCTCGATCGCAGCTTCGTTTCGCCGGAGTTTTTTTTACCTAATCTCATTCCGATTTCAACGGTTTGTTTTCTCTTCCGATATCGCTTGGTGTTGTCTATCGATTTTCTTAGATTTTAAGGTTATTCGATTTTTGTAAATCAGCGAAAGAGATGATTGAGTTCATAAATTCATAAAGCCTTATAAATTGTTTCTTCTTTTTCATCAGGCGATAATGATTGAGTTTTATTCTGTGTGTGGAGCTTGGAATTTATCAAATACATCACAATGGGAGTTCATAGTTGATTGTTACAGAGGAAGTTCTCTTAGTGTAATCACCGAAAACATAACTTTCAACGAATTGGTTAAGATTGTTTTAGAAGATTTTGGAATTGATGGCAATGCCTATGGTGTGAAGATTAGCTACGGGTCACCTTCATGCTTTCTTTCAGCTACAATAGATCTTCCTCCTGTGATCTTGAGGAATGATCGTCAACTGAAAGTATTTATGAACAAGCTGCAAGAGAGTGGAGGAGTTATCAAGTTATGTGTTACAGTGAAAGAATTAAAGAAGATGGAAAGTGCTATTGAAGTTTCTAGCCCTCATTATGGCCCCTTTCTAGCTGTGGACGAGGTAATCACTAACATCATTTGCTTAACTATGATTAGAAAACAAATTCATGAAGTTACATGTTTATGTTACAGAGAGAAACGAACTCATTTTCATTAATGGAAAGAAACAACATACAAATCAGTAATGATGTTCCATTTGACGAGAGTTTTACTGCTCCTGCTCCTACTTCTCATCCTCCACGTTCTTTTGGAAATGAGGTAATTTTGACTAACCATTCATATATATAATGTGATTCTGTTTCAATGGTAATTATCAAAGTTTGTATGATACGATTTTATTTTTCCAGTTTGAAGAGAGTTGTAATGTTCCCTTTCTTCCTCCGGCTACGGTATATACTATATTTTTCATGAAACTCTCTGTTTTTCTATCGATTTTTTAAGGGTTTATGTATTTTGTTCATAAACATTTACACTCATTTTCTGATTTTGTATTTGCAGAGAAGAATGAAATCAAGTACAATCTCAGGAATCTCGCAGTTGTCATCCTCTCTTGAATCAGGACGTGCGGCTCCATCAGGTTCTTCCCAATCTGTTGCTTTGGATAAAGATGGTGTGTATTGTGGAAAGCTTTTTAAAGACAAAAAGGAAATGGTCACAATGCTGCGAATGTTTTCGATGTTTAATAGCTTTGAGTTCCGCACTGAATTATCAGACAGGATACGGTATGTTATTCGCTGTGTTGACGAATCTTGTAGCTGGAGATTTCGTGCAACTAGAGTTAGGGGCTCTGAGAGTTTTATCGTTCGGCAGTATGTTCATGATCATACTTGTGATTCATCATTAAGGCATGTTAACCATCGGCAAGCCAGTTCAAAGGTATTGGGTACTATGGTAAGTAATCATTACGATGGAGGAAAACTTGGACTGAGACCTAAACAGATTATAGAAAAAGCTAGGAAGGATCATGGTGTTGTTATCACATATTCAAAAGCTTGGAGAGCTCAAGAGCATGCCAAATCCATTGCTAGGGGTACTCCTGATGATAGCTACAAAGTTTTGCCAAGTTTTTTCCACATGGTCAAGGAAAAGAATCCTGGTTCTGCCACTTACATTGAGGTAGATGCTGCAGGGAAGTTCAAGTATGCATTCTTGTCCTTTGGCGCATCAATTAGAGGTTTTAAGGCGCTGAGGAAAGTTGTTGCTATTGATGGTGCTTTTCTGAAGGCAAAATTCAGAGGGACTTTGCTTGGTGCTACAGCGCAAGATGGTAACTTTCAACTATATCCAATTGCTTTTGGGATAGTCGACTCTAAGAACGATGCCTCTTGGGACTGGTTTTTGAGGTGTCTAAGGACTATCATTCCTGACGAGAACGATCTAGTTTTTGTGTCGGATCGTGCACCATGTATTGCCAAAGGTCTGTTGACAAATTATCCACTTGCTCATCATGGTATCTGCAGTTTTCACTTTGAGAAGAACGTTGAAACGTATTTCAAGGACGCTTCTCTATTGGCATTGGTTCAGGAGGCTATTAAGGCTTACACTAAGTATGATTTTAATATACAGTTCAACGAGATCAAGAATGCTGATGCAAAGCTCGCAGATTATTTGGTTAAAGCTGATATTAGGAAATGGTCACGCGCTTATGCTCCTTCCAATCGCTATAACATCATGACATCAAATCTAGCTGAATCTCTTAACTCCTTGTTGAATATGCCTCATGAATATCCTATTGTGTATCTTTTCGATACAATTAGATCCATACTCACAAGGTTGTTCAACGAACGGCATGGGATAAGTTCCTGTCATCCTCACCCTGTCACATTAGAAGTCGGAAAGAAAATGAAAGAATCCTATGATGGTTCGTCACGTTGGCTTGAAGTTTGTCCAATCAACCAACTTGTGTTTGAGGTGAAGGGAGACAAGAGAAAGGAGGAGGTGAATTTGGCTGCAAGGCAGTGTACATGTTGTGTGTTTGATATTCAGCGATTTCTGTGTGCTCATGCGATTGTTGTTGCCAAAGCTGTGAAACATAATGAAAACAATTATGTCGATAGTTCTTTTTCCAAAGAAAGGTACTATTGTCTCTCCTGGCTAATATGCCATTAGATTTTTTATTACTTGAGTCTTGTTCTTTTTAGCTAATATTAATATCTTCTGATAGGTGGATATTAGCGTATTCAGAGAGTATTTATCCTGTTGGAGATAAGGCTTATTGGGACATCCCACCTAATATAGCTAGTTTCGTTTGTCTACCACCTTCTACTCACATCCCTAGTGGCAGGCGTAAGAAGAAGAGGATACCTTCTGGGTGGGAGCATGGGAAGTCTCGTACGAAATCAAAAAGTTACAAATGCGGTAGGTGTGGTCAGAGTGGACACAACAAATCTACATGTGTAGTCCCAATCTGAAGATTCTCTCTTATTTTCTTTAATTAAACAGTATACTGAACCACAAAAACAATAATTTTTATTAAATCATTTTGTTATTGGTTGGTATAATGATTGCTTTTTGCGAATAAAAGACTTGTGGTGTTTACTTTAACACTGGGTTATAGTTCTGCTGTGTCTCGTTATCTTTCGAGATCGTTAACTTGAGAATCCAACTCACAAAGTAAGTTTTTATAACGATTTAAAAACCATTTTAAAGTTTTAATAAGGATTTAAAAGCGTTTTAAAATCCTTTTTAAACGACCAATTCGTTTTCTATATAATAAATTAAATTCATATACCCTACAACTATTACAACACAGACTGGGTGGTTAAAAACCACTCTTGGAGATTCACGATTCCCTGGGTCGAGCGTCATTTGATGGGATATAACAACCCATTTTTCAATATCATTTTTAAAGTTTTCAATAAGAATCCAACTCACAAAGTAAGTTTTTATAACGACTTAAAAACCATTTTTAAATTTATAAGACTTTAAAAGAGTTTTAAAAGCATTTTTAAATGACCAATTCGTTTTTAAATCGTTTTTAAATCATTTTTAAATCATTTCAATATCATTTTTAAAGTTTTTAATAAGAATTTAAAAGAGTTTCAAAATCCTTTTTAAACGATCAATTCGTTTTCTATATAATCAATTAAATTCATATACCCTACAACTATTACAACACAGGCTTGGTGGTTAAAAACCACTCTTGGGAAATCATGAATCCCTTGTTCGAACGTCATTTGATGAGATATAACACCCCCTTTTTCAATATCATTTTTAAAGTTTTCAATAATGATTTAAAGGAGTTTTACAATCTTTTATAAACGACTAATTCAAACAACATATTAAGTTTTATAAGGATTTAAACTACCATCATTAGAACAACAACAAAAGAAAAGGAGTTCTTAACAAAGGAAAACAAAGAGTAGACAAAAGAGTTTCTTGTAATACAAAGATCAGGAAGCAAATTTTAACATTCTAGCCGTTTTGCTTCGCGTTACAGCACCCGCAGGTTCATCCTTGCCTTGGTTATCTTCAGAAGCTTCATCCTTGCCTTGGTTATCTTCAGAAGCTTCATCAAACACCTCACAAAATAAGTCAACCGCGAGTTTAATTCTCAGTTGTTCAATATTTTCATAACAGAGGTTGGACATGTCTTTCATCATATTTGCATGACACTCTATGAACTTCAGAGTGTACAATCCTGTGTCCCCTAATGTCTTTATCTGCAATATAACTTTACTAATTAGTTTTCTTTTCACACCTTAAACAACAAATAAAGTCTACAACCTCATCATTTGAAATAAACATACCTCGGGTATTGTTGGCGCCTGCTCGATAGTGAATTCTTTGGAATTTTTCACAGACCTTACAAACTTTTTTAAAAGCACGGGCAATATCTGTGCATACGGAATCGCTGAATTGTCATAACCTGCAAATATCTCCGGGTATGGATCGCTATCCCATATGCTTACCGTCCGTTTTTTCAAGTTGAAAATCACAGTAACCCATTGCTTGTTATACCAACACTTAGGTGCATAGAAATGAAGTCAATACTGAATGGTTTGTTAAACTTGAGACAACCAGGGAGTGCAATGACCAGAGAGGTTAGGGAATGAATCAAATTGACAAGTCTCTGTTATATTTGATTTATACTGGATGTCTCTGTGTAGGATTAATTAAAATAGAACAAAATAGACCTGCGTATGGTATATGTTCTCTTTTGTTTGACTGCAGCATATGGAATCGGCTATGCATTTGCTTCGAACGAGGAGAAGCAAATATCCCAAAATTTACACAAACAATAGAGTTGCGATCTATGGAGAAGATTTCCTTTTGGCTCTAAAAACATTCTGGTGTATTTTCTTCATCTGCCTTACAAGAAAACAAGAACCATGACTGTTATTAAGAAATCAATCTGTTTTATAAAAGATAACAAATTCAGATGAGACAAATTATCATTACCTTCAACAACATCTGCCGTATTTAAATTTGCATCACGATGACAATCTTCAGTGTCATCACCTTCGTTGCTAACATCTATAGGCGCACCATCTCCAGGATTATATGTCTATAAAAAAAGAAAGATACAATGTATTGTCAAAGCCCCAAAGATTAATGAATTTTATAAGGGATTTAAAAGTTGTTTTTGTACCTGTTCTCCTTTGCCATTCACATCATTATTTGAAACACCATCATGATCTCCATCATTGTCATCATTTGCCGTATTTAAATTTGCATCACGATGATAATCTTCAGTGTCATCACCTTCATTGCTAACATCTATAGGTGCACCATCTCCAGGAAGATTCGTCTATAAAAAAAAACATACAATGTATTGTCAAACCCCAAAGATTAATGAATTTTATACGGGTTTTAATAGTTGCATTTGTACCTGTTCTCCTCTGCCATTCACATCTTTGTATGTTTTAATCCCTAGAAAATCATGTATTATCTCCACTTTGCTTGTCAAGCTTTTAATCATCTTGATTATACTGTTGAGTTTCTCACTGTCACCCATATGAGGATTTTTGCGGGTGGGTATATGCTCTGCCTTTCCCTTATTATGTGTCCTTATTTCTTCAGGTGCAATAACAACATCTACCGTTCCGTTTACCCAATCGGTTCTGCTCAACCTATAGCCTTGCTTTACTAGTTTCACAACCTCTTCAAAGTTGATAACATGCATATTTTACCTGTTTTTACTATCATAAGTGAGTGCTTTAATAAGCATTTCACTAAGGTTTTGATGCATAAACACTAGATTTCGAGTATTTGGTTGTTCAAGACTCTTTTCAGGTAAACTTAGCAAAAGACGCATATTTTGGATCAAAATGGACAATTCCGGAAATAGTGCTCAAGGACAGAAGTTCAACATCAAATGAAGGCCTTCCCACCACGAGATCAAGCTCATATTTGGAGACAAGGTAGCCCTATCAGCTGTCTTTCACCTCGAAGTGGTTTGAGAACAATCCCACGGTTGGATCTCAAGTTATGGAAGAAGCAAGAAGGTCCGTCAAGCACCCGGAAGGACGAGCTGGCCGCGCCACGGCCGAGCCAGACGACCAGTGGCCGCGCCACGGCCACTCGCTCGTGCGGCCAGGCCACTCATGGATTCTCTAGCCCATTTGAAGCCCAACTTAAACCCGCAGCCGTCTTATGCAAGTCAAGACCTAATCCACGACCTAGGGCACTTGAAGACCTATATATACTCGATGTTTAGGGTTTTTTTTAGGGCATTACCACTTAGCTTCACGAAATTCTCTTGTTACAAACTTCTCTTGGCGGTCGCGAATCTCTGATTCGTGTTTTCCACTTTGTTCTTTGAGGGAGATCGATTTGTTCTTGAACCCTCTTTTCTTTTCTTCGATTTATACAAGTTATGCATTCATCAATCACGTTTTCTACTTCTTCTTTCATGTCTGAGTAGTTTACTTTCGTTGGGTGTTCTTTAAGGGGGTCTATGGGGAATTTCATTAACTGTTGTTGAACCGATTGTTTAGGCCGAAGATTAGGGTTTTCTGTCTCACCTTATTCGTTCTTATTGCATGAGTCTAGCGTCATGAACTATATTATGATTGCAGGATCTTGAGAGCGACGAATGTCCTGAATCTCAGATCTAAACCAAAATAGGGTACAGAGCATCCTTTAAAAGATGTCTGAATGTTTATTGTCCCGATCTTATTGCGTGTTCGTCTAGGACGCAGGATACGAGAGTATACCTGCGGAATAGAAGTTCGCAGATCGACCTTGCTTAATAAAGATAGGTTGTTAAAACCAGTGAATCAGTTTGGGGAAAATCGCCTAGTCTCGTTTGCTTAACTTTTGTGTGTTTGATTTCTAGTTAGAACCTCATAGATTTCCCGAGAAGATTCCCAACGTGTTCGCCCCATTTGCTTTTACATCGAGATTAACGCACGCCAATACTTACTTTTTCTGCATTGCTTACCTGATTTCCTTTTTACAAGTCTTTAAGTTTATTTTCCTTTTCTCGTTGGTTATAGAAAAGGCTGACAACCTTCTCTATATAAGGCGTGGTACTGCTCTCTTTATTTTCTGCAAAAACCGTGACACTTACCCCAAAACCCCAGTTCCCGGCGTCTTTGGTTACCCTGATTCTTCTATTTTGCAGTTGACCTCCTCCCTGTGGATCGATACCCTAAGCACTACAACGCACGATGTGCACTTGCAGCTTAGGGTCCTACAAACCCAAAGAAATTCTCCAATCTCGGACGACTATTTAGACCCCATCAAAAGTCTTCGTCGTTAGGATTTGGTTGCGGAACCAAGTGTTTGTAATCCTCTGGATTTCCAACAATAGTATGGACCAAAACCTGCAAAGGCAAACCAAATCAATTTAAAAGGCTTTATGTAACCGTAGCAAACAAATACATTTAAAAGGCTTTATGAAACCGTAGCAAACAAAATCCATTTAAAAGGTTTTATTTAACAGTAGCAAATAATACGAAATACACTCACATTCGTTTGCTTATCTACATGCAAAACTTCTGAAATCCTTGGAGCCCGAGTTGTTTTCCAATGCAAACAGAAAGGTCCAGCAGACGAGGTTGTTTCAAGCAGAGTTGCAAATGTAGTACCTAACAAAAGCACAGCCGATAAAGCCCACAGGATGATTGCCCATACGAACCCTTTTACTTCATACTGACCCTTTGCCCATGTATCTGCACTCATCCTGCATATACTAGTTGACAGGACCTCATATCCTATCTTCCCCCAAAGATGCGACGAGTAAGTATCAAAATTCTGAAATTTCCGCAACCTATCTCGCGGGACTTTGTGTGATGGATTATNCATGAACTATATTATGATTGCAGGATCTTGAGAGCGACGAATGTCCTGAATCTAAGATCTAGACCAAAATAGGGTAGAGAGCATCCTTTAAAAGATGTCTGAATGTTTATTGTCTCGATCTTATTGCGTGTTCGTCTAGGACGCAGGATACGAGAGTATACCTGAGGAATAGAAGTTCGCAGATCGACCTTGCTTGATAAAGTTAGGTGGTTAAAACCAGTGAATCAGTTTGGGTAAAATCGCCTAGTCTCGTTTGCTTAACTTTTGTGTGTTTGATTTCTAGTTAGAACCCCATAGATTTCCCGAGAAGATTCCCAACGTGTTCGCCCCATCTGCTTTTAAATCGAGATTTACGCACTTTAATACTTACTTTTTCTGCATTGCTTACCTGATTTCCTTTTTACAAGTCTTTAAGTTTATTTTCCTTTTCCCGTTGGTTATAGAAAAGGCTGACAACCTTCTCTATATAAGGCGTGGTACTGCTCTCTTTATTTTCTACAAAAACCGTGACACTTACCCCAAAACCCAGTTCCCTGCGTCTTTGGTTGCCCTGATTCTTCTGTTTTGCAGTTGACCTCCTCCCTGTGGATCGATACCCTAAGTACTACAACGCACGTTGTGCACTTGCAGCTTAGGGTCCTACAAATTCAAAGCTCGACGAGTCCCCAAAGAAATCCTCCAATCTCGGACGACTATTTAGACCCCATCAAGCTTTTGGCGCCGTTGTCGGGGAGGTTGCGTTTCGCTGTCCAAAGCAAAGGTCAGGATCACAACTCAAAGACATTCTTTTCTCTAACTTCTAGATTTCTTTCTATGAGTTTCAGGAACTACCATATCATAGAGCACGCAGGGAGCGATCCTTACATGCCCCCGAACTCATGCCCACCTGCAGAACTCCTACACCATTCCCGGAGACCGCCGCCTACACCGCTACCACACGAGCGCTTCACGCCTCGCCCACAAGGATGATTCCCGCCTCCTATTATCCATGGAAGCGAAAGTCTCCACCTCCAGACGCCGCCTCCTGCCCAGAACGATCAGAGAATCACACCTGCTCCCTTATATCAGCCAGTGGAGAACCTTATCGAGGCGATAACAGTGATGACTGATTATCAAGCTAAGTCTGAGAGATCTTTACACGCCCGGATGGACTCTATCCAGGGTGAAGTCTTCCACAAGCTCCAGGAAGTCGCCAACAACGTGAAGGTATTGGAGAACCGCACTTTTGGCAACATCAACAAACTATCCAGAACTTCCAAGGACTTGGCGGATCACAGAGGGGTCCTAAACCGCGGATTAGGCGATGTCCGCGCCCTTAGATACGAGTTTGAGGAAACTCGCGGGACTACCTACAACATCATGGGCTGAATGGAGAAGAACATCCAAGAGATAGAACACGCCCAGCACAAGGTTGAGTCACAAGTCGAGGACTTGAAAGACGAGGTTCAGAACATGGGGAAGGCTCAAAAGAAGAACGAAGCCATCTTGGCTAGACTGTCCAAGGAACAGAGGAGGATCGACGGGCTCATCAATAAGCTTATAGGAGAAAAGGGAGAACACGAAGCCCTAGCCGTTGGAGCCGAGAAAACACCTTGTTGCTTCATCCAGCCTCATATGATGCATGAACCTACCCTCCGGGAAGAGTCACCCGAACTCGCTAAGGACGGGCCTACCACAGGAATCGTTACCCACGTGGAGAGACCTCTTACGCTGCACATATCAAGAGGGAAAGATTGGTAGAATTCCACAAGAAAGTGGAGGGAATCCCGGTGAGCATAAGAATCGATGAAGCATGGGAAAGCTATGGCTTAAAAGAATACTTTGAAGACAGCCTAGAGAGCAGGAACGAGATCAATGTTCACTTTGGTCAAGCCAGACGTTCGATTACCTCTGCCAGAGCCGCCTACTTCTCCAGCGCTGAGAAATACGAGAGCTACACCAATAGGATCACTCGAGAGAACCTCGACGCGTTCAACAAGGTAATTCGAAGCCTTCCATTAGGTATCACGTTCATTGAAGCATGGACAGAACATCTTATTGGCCACTATTTCTGTGAAAGCAACGAAACCATGCTGGAGATACAAAGACCTCTTCACACGAGCAAGCTCAGGAAGGGTACTCTGCACCCTGCACAAGACAAGGAACCTCGGTCGATTTCTCGTCACGTGCGAAATCAAGGTAATCAAGGTCGAGGCGTTATGTGACCCCGACTCGACTATCAGCGTACTACCTACCTACGCGGTGCGAGAACTCGGGATCAGGCATTCCCACACGACGGAGGTGGTGATTGGATTGGCGGACCAATCTTTCGCTGCCCCGAAAGGAGTCATTTATGATCTCCCGGTCATCATTGGGGATTGTAGAATCCCTGTAGACTTCTACATAGTCAAAACACGCCAAGAAGAAGCGGCACCTCTCATCTTGGGATGGCCGTTCTTAGCCACTGTAGGAGCCATCATGGATTGGCCAAACAGGCGAGTCTCATTTGCCAATATCGACGGGAAGAAGTTTTATCCCGCTGTACCTTACACCATGGAGAAACATCTTCTTGAGAAGGATGAAGATGCTATCATGGAGAGACTCGAGGAGCCTTTAGCAGAAGAGGCCGCGCAGAAGGCAAAAAGACCTTGCCTAAGGTCGAACTCCACCTCCAACTAAGCTCCCAAACTATCAAAGTTTAGCTAAAAGACTCTAAACAAGAGCGACTCAATGGGAGACAACCCATTTTAGGTATTCTCTTTCTCATCTCCTTAACCATACTAATCTTTAGTTTTGGTTTCTTCTTAGTTTACAGCATTTTCATAAACCACAAAAGCAAAAAAAAAAAAAAAATCAGAAAAACCAGAAAAGACCAAAAATATGAAGAAGGAAACCCGAAGAACACTCACCGGGCGACGAACCGCCCGTGGGCCGGCCAGAAGGAGCCTGACCGCGCCATGAGCCACGTTGGCGCGGAGGCAAGGCGCTTGGCCGCAGCCGCGACAACCCGTTGCGCGGCCGACCTCCGTCTGAGACGCTTCCATCCCGAACCTCACCAAACCGGATCTCCTTCAACCTGTTTCAAGCCTTTGAAGCATCCTCCTTGATTCAATGGCCTGAACACGACCTAAAGACCGCAAAGATCACTTCCACAACCGCGGCACATTGCTGTTGCATCCAAGACGGCGAGACAAGACAAGACTCCATCCAAGTCAAGTCAAGTTAATAACCCATCTCTCTACTCACTTCTTCCAGCACGTTCAACGGACCTGTATCCATGAAGACGAAGAAGAACACCACGGTTCTAGAGGATGAAAACCGTTGTGCAAGCTCCAGAAGGAAGAAGATGCAACTTCCTTCACCAAACCTCGCAGAGGAAAGTTCCCGAAGACTAGCTTCTCTCTTCCGCGACCAAGACGTTTACCAAAGCCAAGTAAGGATTTCATATGGCATTGAAGTTCATACTAGCAACACCTGTCTTCCGGGATCCCGAACAGATCACTGGATAGGCCAGCATAGACCCAAAATTCAAGTCAAGTTTCTGAGGTGACGCAATCTTCAAGACGCAAGGACAGAAGATTTTCCATCTCTCATTCACGGTGTTCTACAAAGGTCGAGGAACAAAGATGAGTACTCAACAACCAGAGTACCTGTTCTTCTGAACATAGGCGTGCCCCAATCATCATCATCAGCCGCCAACATCGCCATCACACGCCAACCACCACCATCCGAAGCAAGGAAGCTCAACCGCGCAACACATTTCCTTTCGAGCTAAGTTTTCGATTTCTTTTGTTCAATCAAATCGATTCTAAGCAGGGACATAAGGAGAATGATCAAGTCCTCAGCTCAAACATACCACACGCCCATCCACCCATACCAAACCCAACGCCACTTTCAAGTAAGTCTTCACAAGCTTGTACTTGAATTTACCTAATTTTTTCACCTCAACTCGATTTAAACAAACTGGGGACAATTTGATTTAAGTCTGGGGGGGTTTCTTATATTACTAACTATGCTTTGATTTGATGAGTCTTAAGCATACATGCATCATTTATCGAGTCATTTTATAGAGTCAAAACTTTTTTT
>JAHZTW010000001.1:120122469-120157038 GCA_020283515.1 Alliaria petiolata
TTGTACTTGAATTTACCTATCTTTTTCACCTCAACTCGATTTAAACAAACTGGGGACAATTTGATTTAAGTCTGGGGGGGGGGGGTTTCTTATATTACTAACTATGCTTTGATTTGATGAGTCTTAAGCATACATGCATCATTTATCGAGTCGTTTTATAGAGTCAAAACTTTTTTTTTCTTTTAGTCGGAAACTATGAACTTTGCTAGGTGCAAGTCATTTCGAACAAGGAACCTTAATGACCATTATCATAGGTTTAGAAGCAAGGTTTACTAAGTTGAACACTGCGAGTAGATCGTTCAAACGGAGAAAGTTCTAATCTCTAGAGTACTCGAAGGATCTTGCGTTGACTCCATACCTAATGAATCAAATCTTCTCGTCAAGGGGCTTGAGGTACTTCAAACTTTGCTCCTCTTTTAGACTCTAGCATGACTAAGTAGATGCAATGCAACCTCTCCTTGATTTTCCCTTGTTATAGAAAAATATATATATATATATAGAAAGAAAAGTCTCAGTTTGAGGATGGCAACCTGAGTTCCTTAAAAGACCATGACGGTTCACAGACATCATGAAAACTTCGAAGAAGTGATCATTCTCAAGCTAAGAAGAAAAAAGAAAAAAAAATAGAATAAGAAAGTCGATAGAAAAAATAAAATGATACCCTAGAAAAGTAGGGAGAAATTGACTAAGGGAAGAGAAAATAGGAGAGTTGTGTCTTAAATGTCTTTGTCTAGATGTTTGGAAGAGAAAAGTATAATGTCTCGTCGACCAATACTCCCTCGATAGAGACCGCACGCCTAAATGAATAAAGGAGTCAACAAGGGAAAGCTCGAAATACTCAAAGGGACCATGAAGCGTATCCGGGAAGGGTGAAAAGCTCAAGGTAACTAGACCCAAACGCCTTGAAGCTAGATTCCGAGCTACGTGGCTCAAACAGGTCGATTCCTAGACTTGATGAGTTCCCAAGTATTGGTGAGTTTTCACGTTTTCAAACCTCTTTTCCTTACTTAGATTTATGTTTTGTTTGAAGACAAACAAAGTTTAAGTCTGGGGGAGTTGATAACATGCATATTTTACCTGTTTTTACTATCATAAGTGAGTGCCTTAATAAGCATTTCACTAAGGTTTTAATGCATAAACACTAGATTTCGAGTATTTGGTTGTTCAAGACTCTTTTCAGGTAAACTTAGCAACAGATGCATATTTTGGAGCAAAATGGACAATTCCGGAAATAGTGCTCAAGGACAGAAGTTGAACATCAAATGAAGACCTTCCCACCACGAGATCAAGCTCATATTTGGAGACAAGGTAGCCCTATCAGCTGTCTTTCACCTCGAAGTGGTTTGAGAACAATCCCACGGTTGGATCTCAAGTTATGGAAGAAGCAAGAAGGTCCGTCAAGCACCCGGAAGGACGAGCTGGCCGCGCCACGGCCAAACCAGACGACCAGTGGCCGCGCCACGGCCAGTCGCTCGCGCGGCCAGGCCACTCACGGATTCCCGAGCCCATTTGAAGCCCAACTTAAACCCGCAGCCGTCTTATGCAAGCCAAGACCTAATCCACGACCTAGGGCACTTGAAGACCTATATATACTCGACCTTTAGGGTTTTTTAGGGCATCACCACTTAGCATCACGAAATTCTCTTGTTACAAACTTCTCTTGGCGGCCGCGAATCTTTGATTCGTGGTTTCCACTTTGTTCTTTGAGGGAGATTGATTTGTTCTTGAACCCTCTTTTATTTTAATCGATTTATACAAGTTATGCATTCATCAATCACGTTTTCTACTTCTTCTTTTATGTCTGAGTAGTTTACTTTCGTTGGGTGTTCTTTAAGGGGATCTATGGGGAATTTCATTAACTGTTGTTGAACCGATTGTTTAGGCCGAAGATTAGGATTTTCTGTCTCACCTTATTCGTTCTTATTGCATGAGTCTGGCGTCATGAACTATATTCTGATCGCAGGGTCTTGAGAACGACGAATGTCCTGAATCTCAGATCTAGACCAAAATAGGGTAGAGAGCATCCTTTAAAAGATGTCTGAATGTTTATTGTCCCGATCCTATTGCGTGTTCGTCTAGGACGCAGGATATGAAAGTATACCTGTGGAATGGAAGTTCGCAGATCGACCTAGTTTGATAAAGTTAGGTTGTTAAAACCAGTGAATCAGTTTGGGGAAAATCGCCTAGTCTCGCTTGCTTAACTTTTGTGTGTTTGATTTCTAGTTAGAACCCCATAGATTTCCCGAGAAGATTCCCAACGTGTTCGCCCCATCTGCTTTTAAATCGAGATTTACGCACTTCCATACTTTACTTTTTCTGCACTGCTTACCTGATTTCCTTTTTACAAGTCTTTAAGTTTATTTTCCTTTTCCCGTTGGTTATAGAAAAGGCTGACAACCTTCTCTATATAAGGCGTGGTACTGCTCTCTTTATTTTCTGCAAAAACCGTGACACTTACCCCAAAACCCCAGTTCCCGGCGTCTTTGGTTACCCTGATTCTTCTATTTTGCAGTTGACCTCCTCCCTGTGGATCGATACCCTAAGCACTACAACGCACGATGTGCACTTGCAGCTTAGGGTCCTACAAACCCAAAGAAATTCTCCAATCTCGGACGACTATTTAGACCCCATCAAAAGTCTTCGTCGTTAGGATTTGGTTGCGGAACCAAGTGTTTGTAATCCTCTGGATTTCCAACAATAGTATGGACCAAAACCTGCAAAGGCAAACCAAATCAATTTAAAAGGCTTTATGTAACCGTAGCAAACAAATACATTTAAAAGGCTTTATGAAACCGTAGCAAACAAAATCCATTTAAAAGGTTTTATTTAACAGTAGCAAATAATACGAAATACACTCACATTCGTTTGCTTATCTACATGCAAAACTTCTGAAATCCTTGGAGCCCGAGTTGTTTTCCAATGCAAACAGAAAGGTCCAGCAGACGAGGTTGTTTCAAGCAGAGTTGCAAATGTAGTACCTAACAAAAGCACAGCCGACAAAGCCCAGAGGATGATTGCCCATACGAACCCTTTTACTTCATACTGAACCCTTTGCCCATGTATCTGCACTCATCCTGCATATACTAGTTGACAGGACCTCATATCCTATCTTCCCCCAAAGATGCGACGAGTAAGTATCAAAATTCTGAAATTTCCGCAACCTATCTCGCGGGACTTTGTGTGATGGATTATCAGCAATTATTATTTCCTCGGTCAAGATTGCAGCTCCAAGCGAAAGTCTTTCCTCAACTGCCATATATTTTCTCTTAGTTTCCAGCATCGTCATCAGTTCTTTCACAGTGTACTTATTCTTTTTCCCAAGCATCCAATTATATGGCTTTTTCACCCGCTTGTGTGTTGCTTCTCTTTCGGTGTTGACTTCTTCTGTCTCACAACGCAACCTTGTGGTTTGAAAAATCTCCCGCAGAGAGAATCTCATTGGCTGTTCCGCAAATGCAAACCACAAGTCTTCTCCTTGTGTCAAGATTCTTCTCTGCATCAGGAAATGGAATAGCTTCCCAGAAAACTGAATGTCATCCTTCCTTGCGAGCTTGACTATCGGGCTGAGGTATGAGTTTTCGATCACGGCAAACTCTTATTTCCCTAATACCTTTGCCACTCTATCCACATAGCTCAGGTTGGAATGCTGCCTGACAACAATTTTGTTATCTGGTTCTGTCCCGGACTGATAGATCCTCGGTGGCAGTTTCAGTGTTGTATCGATTTCATCCTGGTCCATCATCTACAAATGTTTTAGTAAAACAATATCAAGCAAAACCAAAACTATAAAGAAATCATATTATACTTGAACAAATCAATAACTTCAAAACGAATCTATACACTAAAATCTTAGTCATTAAAACAGATGAAAAAAACCAACATTTTCGGCGATTTTCTAGGTACCCAGAATTGGAAACACAGCAATAAACATGAAGTGGGTGGACTGATCTTAATAAAAGCTTAGAAATTCTCAAAAATCGGTATTTCACATTACACAAAATTTAAATCTCAACTAGAAAAATTTGTTACATAAAGTACGATATTGATAAAAGCGATGCAAAAAGCGAAAGATCTTTGAGAAGAGAGAAGGAAAAAGTGAAAGAGAAAGAGAGAGAGAGAGCAAAACCTTGGAGAAAATGAAGGAGTGATTAGGGAGTTTGTGAAGGAGGAGACAAAATCGTCGGCTGTAAGAAGAAAAAAGGGTAATCTGTAAAACGAATGGTTTTTGTGGTCCTTAAAGATATGATAAGGTTTTGTTGTGGTTTTTTATATTATATTCATGTATATGTTAGTGGATATATAATCAATTAAATTCATTCTACAACCAAATAAGACAACACAGTCTGGATGGTTGTACACCCCTCTTTGGAAATTCACGTGTCCCTGGTTCGAGCTTCCTCGGGGACAAATAATCCCTTTTTTCAAAATTATTTAAAAGTCCTTAATAAGGATTTAAAAGAGTTTATCACTTTTAAATGAACAAAGATTTAAAAAAGGTTTAAAATCATTCTATAAGAACAATTAAATTCATTCTACAACCAAGTAAGACAACACAACCTGGATGGTCGCACACCCCTCTTTGGAAATTCACGTGTCCCTGGTTCGAGCTTCATCGGGGACAAACTATCCCTTTTTCAAAATTATTTAAAAGTCCTTAATAAGGATTTAAAAGAGTTTTAAAACACATTTTAAATCTTTAAAATTTTGAGCTTTTAGGCTTGTTAAGTTAATGAAGATAACTAATTTAAAGTATTTCTGTTACATATTCTTAAAAACATACCAAAAAGGAATGACACAAGCATGTGTTCACCAAAAAACTGATTCCATTTTGAGTAGCCACACACATGTCTTCAGCAAAAAACAGCACATACACACATATCATCCTATTAAATCAACGAGGATGTAGCATGATCTTCTGCATAGAGAGTCGTTAATGTTAAGCTAAGAAGACCGACGAGGCCTGACATTCCTGGAGCTTCCCTCCTCTAGATGAGAAGTACCACGTTGTCTTCGGGTACCAGAAGCCTCACGGGAAGAGGCGCCGAAAGGTAAGCTATTACTCCCGGCTCTGACAACGACCACCTGAGAGAAGACAAAGAAAGGGTCATGATGGAAGCTCAAACAACGCTGCGGTTAGAAAAGAGTAAAGACTCGCCACTGACCACAGAATCAGAGGAGTCTGAATCACCATCAACATCAGAATAACTCTTGTAGTCCGAACTGGACACGAGTACCATAACCGGATTAAGGATGGAGTCATAAGCCCTCCGAGCAGCAAGCAAGCCTTCTATCTATTCTGAAGGGAGGGTCAATCACAAGTAGTTCCGAATAAGATTTTTTACACAATTGTATTAACAACATAATAAACACGAGAGTTTCTTACCAGAAGGGATAACCGGAGCATCCAGGGAGTCGTTAAGGGAAGACCGATCAACAACGCGAGGATGGAGAAGGAAACGCGAGTCCCTCAGCGTCTCATCCAGATCCAGGAGAACGGAGGGGAAGGACTCCTCCGAAACCATGTCTGTGGAAACGAATCCTGCAAGCACAACAAGAAACCTTTATAACCCCAGAATAGTCAACAACTACTCTATTCACAGAATCACACATTCGGATCAACAACACTAATTCCCAGTATTAACAAAATCGGATTAACAACACAATTTAGGAAGAAAATTCATAAACCCTAATAAATCCTTAAAAAACACTATTCACAGAATCACACATTCTGATCAACAACATAATTTATGAAGAAGAGTCATACCAGGAACTTTTATAACCTCTAATAATTCCTTATAAAACATTATTCTTAGTATCCCAGAATCACACATTCGGATCAACAACACTAATTCCCAGGATTACACAATCGGATCAACAACACAATTTAGGAAGAAAATTCATGAAAAAGTGGATTTTTGAGTTGCTTCTATATTGATGATCAACAACACAATTTAGGATTTATAAACCCTAATAAATCCTTAAATAACTCTATTCGCAGAATCACTCATTCTGATCAACAACACAATTTATGAAGAAGAGTCATACCAGTAACTTTTATAACCCCTAATAATTCCTTATAAAACATTATTCACAGAATCACAGAATCACAGGATCAACAACACTAATTCACAGGATAACACAAAACAATTTTTTACATGCATCAAAAGAATCATAAGTCGTATCGGGAGGAGACCAGTTGTGTCGAACTTGATTGCCACCTTGGTGTATGATGTAGAAGAATTCCGAATAGTCAATGTCAGAGTCAATCCATAGAGGAGGATTAACCGGGGATTGGCGTCCCTCGCGTTGAGAAAGTTCGAAGCGCCGAGGACCATCGGCCACTCCAGTCAAACGAAACGCATTCATAATCATTCGCCCAGTGATTGGGAAGCCGGAAAGGTCTGAAAGTACCCGTAGAGAATGAATTAACCCCCAAGTCCGAAGCGTCAACTGGATGGGTACAATCTCGGCCAAGTTTCAATATTCCGTCAGGAGCCAAGAGAGATTCCGACGAAAGCCAACCGCCAAACAAGACCAAGGCACATTTGCTGTGAGTATAGAAAAAGTTTCAGACGGAGAAGATCCACTGCCCGGGTTGAAGGCGACACCGTCTTGAACGGCGGAGGAGTCATAGTACTCCTGAAGGGTATCATCGTCGAAAATAATAGTCGGAGGAGCAGCCATCGGAGAAGAACAGAGAGCGAAAGAGAGAAGGAAATTCTCGAGTAAAAAAAAACAAAAAAGGAAAGCCGAAAGGTTCGAATTGATGAAGAAGCGCGTTACTGGTACTCTTTTGGGTAAGTTAAATAGCAGAGGAAGTTAAATCGATGAGGAAGTAAAACCGTCGCTGTAAGAGAAAACTACTTTTGGGGGAAGAAGGGTAATCTGTAAAGAAATGGTTGTGTGGCTCTTAAAGAAATGATAGGGTTTTTTGTGGATATATATTATTAATTATTTACAGAATTAATGAATAGTTGTGTTGCTTGTTGGTTTCATAACCCTATCAAGGGTCCAATGTCGGAGGTTCGATATACTGCGAGGTCACAACTTTTTTATAAGGATTTTAAAATCACTTTTAAATGACTAATTCGTCTTCTATATAAAAGAATTTAAATTGTTACATGAAACAACTATTACAACACAGCCTGAGTGGTTAAACACCACTATTTGAAAATCATGGGTTCCCTGGTTCGAGCTTCCCCTCGGGGACATAACACCCCTTTTTCAATATCGTTTTTATAAGGATTTAAAAGTCTTTTAAAATAACTTTTAAATGACTAATTCGTCTTCTATATAAAAGAATTTAAATTGGTACATGAAATAACTATTACAATACAGCTTGCGTGGTTAAACAACATTATTTGAAAATCACGGGTTTCCTGGTTCGAGCTTCCCCTGTGGGATATAACACCCCTTTTTCAATATCATTTTTAAAGTTTTCAATAAGAATTTAAAAGAGTTTTAAAATCCTTTTTAAACGACCAATTCGTTTTCTATATAATCAATTAAATTAATATACCCTACAACTATTACAACACAGACTGGGTGGTTAAAAACCATTCTTGGAGAATCACGATTCCCTGGTTCGAGCATCCTTTGATGGGATATGATATAACACCCCCTTTTTCAATATCATTTTTAAAGTTTTCAATAAGAATCCAACTCACAAAGTAAGTTTTTATAACGATTTAAAAACCATTTTAAAATTTATAAGACTTTAAAAGAGTTTTAAAAGAATTTTAAAAGCATTTTTAAATGACCAATAAAAGGTATATTAGCCAGGATTTAAAAAAGTTTTACAATCCTTTTTAAACGACTAATTCAAACAACATATTAGTCGAACACAATTCGCTATCATGAAACAACGTACCAAGGCTCTCTTTTAATCAAAAAACACAATAGAAAGAGTACCATGTAAAAAAGAAACAAACTAATGATTCGATGTAAGAACTGCCACTTCTCCACCCTTACTCTATGCCCCTATACAAGAGAAAATCAGTAAGTTAGATCTACAACATAAGAGACTTAGTGTATCAATGTTCGCCAAGTAAGTGAATCTTTTGAACTTATTTCTGTAATAAAAATCAAATACCTGCAAATTATCTTGTCAAATTATGCATCTACTATCTCTGAGAAGATGTCAGCAGCGAGCTTCATTCTTATATCACCGATGTTTTCTGAAGAAAGTTTGCTCAAGTCCTTGATGCGCATTGCGTGGCACTCTATCATTTTTAGCGTGTAAATGCCAGAGTCTGGTAGTTTAGTAACCTGAAAAAACAAAATAAATGAAAGAGGTAATCATGGTGTTATCGTTGAAGATTTTAAAATCACTTCTATTTTCTGAACCAAGCATTTTACCTGTGGTACATTTTTCGACTCTATCTGAACAGCTAATGGAGTGATAATCATTGCCTCATCCTTGAAGAATTGGCGGATGATGTAAGGAATCGTCCGTGCATATGGACCAATGCGGTGTTTTATCTCTGTTTCAGATATCTTTGATTCTGCACAGTGCAGTACTTTAATCTTCTTCTTCCCCAGGTTAATTGCAAGTGCAATCCAGCACTTATCCATTACCTTCAATGGTGCGTAGATAATGTCAATGCTTCTCTCTATATCATAACTGTCGAATTCACTCCCGAATTGATACCCATCTTTGTCTTCTACAAAAAAATTCATAAATTTCATCTATAGCCTTCAGGAACGATTCTCCAACTATCAAAGCACATTTGTTCAGAAACAGTTGCGGATATTGTTTCTTTCGCACCCTCAATAACTCCAAACTTGCTTCCATATGCTATAAGCAAAAACAGACAATCTTTATAAGACATTAAACATGCTTCTGTATCAAAACAAGGCAGGACGTAAGTTTACCGTTTTTGAAAACGCCTTCCCCAGTGTCTCTAATGTGGCAAACCAATTTGGATCTACCGTGAAGCTCTTAATTTCCCGTGGCCTACATTAAGAACAGATAGTTATGGATAATATGGCACCACTTATCATATGTTTATCTTTTGATAATCAAAAACTAACTTACTTATTAGAATTTTTCCATTCCTTTATTTTCTCCATTCGCTTCTTATCAACAGGTTCAAAAGGATGAATTACTGGATGTCTTCTCCTAGCTCCTGTGTAAGGTGGTTGCGTATGAATCGAAGGCACTTGTCCTCTCTCGCTTCTTCTTGTCGCAACTTCATCCCCGCGAAGTTTTTTTGATTTTTTATGCTTCTTTCTCTTAGTTACTGGTTCAACCTCCTAATATGCATCATATCAATTCAAAAGTATAACTTTTTGTAAAATATGTTTAACTGTTAACTTGTAAATACATCCATCATATTATATAAACCAAACAATTTACCTCGCTGTCCAATTCTGCAAATCGTTTCTTAGTTTTCATCAGACTTTGAAAATCTGATATACAGGGTTGTAAGTGTTCAGCATTTGACATATTTTCATCATTAGCCTGATCAAAAACAAAATCTTCAATGTTAAGCCTAAATTAAAAAATTACAGATAGCAAAACGTTTGTAAAAATAACTTCCCAGTGTTTGTCTCATCAGCTCTTTGTCCACTTGTATCACCTTCCTTGTCTTTAAATTGTACACTGTCTTGGGAAATAATATTGAAATTAGGAGTAGAGAAACGAGGAGTAGGTGATGAAACCTGTAGAAGCATATCAACACAAATTAGTTTGCAGTCAAACTCAAAACATATTGCATTAACTATCAAAACATATAGAGTTTACTTGTACCTGTGATTTTTCTGTTACACCACAACTTGCACCATTCAGAAGAGATATATCATCTTTTTCGTCAACGACATTCGTACTCACATTGTTGGCTAGGTTTTGTGTACTTTCAACAATAACTAATGTATCTTCAGTGTTTATATCTACAAAAACAAGAACCAACTAGTGTTATATGAAATCAATTTTTCGGATGCAAACAAACTGTTTTATAAAAGATAATAAATTTACATGAGTTAAATCATTACCTCCACCAACAGTTGTAGCTTCATCGTCGCCCAGATTTTGTGTATTTTCAACAAGAACTTCCGTAGTTTCATTGCATCCATGAGAACTAGCATCTTTACTTGGGTTACCACCTTGAACTTCCTCATCCGTTTGACTAAAACCATCGGTGCCATCATTATCAACACCACGTTTTTGTGTATTGTCATCATCTCCAGCATAATCTTCATCCATATTTTCTTCACGAACAGAATCTTCAGTGTCTGTATCATCGCTTATATATGTATGCCCTCCATCTCCAGTATCATTTGCCTGTTAAAAAGAATCATACAACATATGGTCAAGGCCGTAAAGGGAAAGGTTAATGAGTTTTAAAAGCGTTTTAATAGTTGCCCTTTTACCTCTTCTCCTCTGCCATTTACATCTTTGTTTGCATCAATTCCCAGAACATGCTCTATGTTCTCCACTTTGTTTTTCAAGCTCTTAATCATCTCGATTATCTTGTCAAGTTTCTGACTGTCAGTCATAGGAGGAGTCTCACGTTGTCTTCTATCCTCTGTCTCTCTTGCATGTTGTGTCCCTATTTCTTCTGTCCTTCTTGCATGTTGTGTCCCGATTTCCTCAGATGCAATAACAACATCTACCGTTCCGTTTACCCAGTCGGTTCTGCTCAACCTATAGCCTTGATTTACTAGTTTCACAACCTCTTCAAAGTCTTTGTCGTTAGGATTTGGTTGCGGAACCAAGTGTTTGTAATCCTCTGGATTTCCAACAATAGTATGGACCAAAACCTGCAAAGGCAAACCAAATCCATTTAAAAAGCTTTATGAAACCGTAGCAAACAAGTACATTTAAAAGGTTTTATTAAACAGTAGCAAATAATACGAAATACACTCACATTCGATTGCTTATCCACATGCAAAACTTCTGAAATCCTTGGAGCCCGAGTTGTTTTCCAATGCAAACAGAAAGGTCCAGCAGATGAGGTTGTTTCAAGCCGAGTTGCAAATGTAGTACCTAGCAAAGGCACAGCCGACAAAGCCCACAGGGTGATTGCCCACACGAACCCTTTTACTTCATACTGACCCTTTGCCCAAGTTTCTGCAGTCATCCTGCGTATACTAGCTGACAGCACCTCGTATCCTATTTTCCCCCAAATATGCGATGAATATGTATCGAAGTTCAGATATTTTCGCAACCTATCTCGCGGGACTTTGATTTTTGGATTATCCGCAATTATTATGCCCTCGGTTAAGATGGCAGCTCCAAGCGAAAGTCTTTGCTAAACTGCCATAGTTCCCCCTTTTGTTTCCAGCATCGTCATCAGTTCTTTCACAGTAAACATATCCTTTTTCCCAAACATCCAATTATAAGGCTTTTTCACCCGCTTGTGTGTTGCTTCTCTTTCGGTGTTGACTTCTTCTGGCTCACATCGCAACCCTGTGGTTAGAAAAAACTCCCGCAGAGAGAATCTCATTGGCTGTTCCGCAAACGCAAACCACAAATCTTCTCCTTGTGTCAATATTCTTCTCTGCATCAGGAAATGGAACAGCTTTCCAGAAAATTGAATGTCCTCCCTCCTTGCGAGCTTGACTATCGGGCTGAGGTATGAGTTTTCGATCACGGCAAACTCTGATTTCCCTAATACCTTTGCCACTCTATCCACATAGCTCAGGTTGGAATACTGCATGACAGCATTTATCTTGTCTGGTTCTGTCCCGGACTGATAGATCCTCGAAGGCAATTTCAGTGTTGTATCGATATCATCTTGGTCCATCATCTGCAAAAAAATTTAGTAAGTAGTTTAAAAAGTTACTTCACATGATCATCTAATCGGATACTAGTATTCAGCAACTACTCTATTAACAGAAACACACATTCGGATCAACAACACAATTTATGAAGAAGAAGTCATACGAGGAATTTATAACCCCTTCTAAATCCTTATAAATCTCTATTCACAGAATCACACAATCGGATGAACAACACTAATTCACATGATCACACACAAACAGTTATTGGTCTTTAGATGCACCAAAAGAATCAGGAAAGCCATTGCTAGCTCTGAACATCTATCAAATTTAATGACGAACATGGATCAAATTTATAACCCCTTCTAAATCCTTATAAATCTCTATTCACAAAATCACACAATCGGATCAACAACACTAATTCACACACAAACAATTATTGTTCTTTAGATGCACCAAAAGAATCAGGAAAGCCATTGCTAGCTCTGAACATCGATCAAATTTAATGACGGACATGGATCAAATTTTAAGCAGATCTGGAAGTTTTAAGCATAGGAAATTAGAGTAAATCTTACAATCGATTTGAATTTAAAAGGCGGCGGCTAGATTTGACAAAGACGACAAGGCTCGATAAGGAAGAAGGTCGATGATGTTTGGCGAGGATCGTCACAGACGGCGACGAGATTCGCGAGAATTGTGAGAGACAGGGGCGTGAATCGCGAGAGACGTCGACGGCGCCGAGAATCGCGCGGCGTGAATCGCGAGAGACGGCGGCGAGAATCGCGACAGAGGACGGCAGAAATCGTGACAGACGACAGAGAAAATATGAGACGGCGACCCGACGATCTTAGGTTTAGGGCCTAGTGTCACTTGTTTTGTTGTCAAGGTCAATTTAGTCTTTTCACAATTCATTAAATTGTAAAAATGAAAATGGCAAGCGCTTAGTGGTATTCTTAAAAATTGGTGTGTCACCAGTGGTAGTTTTGAAATTCTCCCTATTTTAATTAACATGGAAATAAATATAAAAATTTCAAATTAACAAAGTAAAATATAATCTAAAAGTAAATTAACTATATATTTAGCCTAGTTATTTAAAATAAATAAACAGAAATTATGTCTTAAAAATGACAATATAATAAATAAAAAAAATCAATAACGAAAAAAGTAAATTTACATTGAAAATATCATCAAAGATGAAATTAACTTAATATCTAAGCTAAGTATTGAAGAAATTAATATAAAAAGTCTAACTAACAAAAAAGAGAAAACAAATAAATATGGAAATCAATGACGAAAAATTAAATTAACAAATGAAAAAAATATCTAAAAAATTAACTTATTATATCCTAACAGAAAATGAGAAACACAGTTACATGTAGATATATGTTGGAATAACTCAAAAAATAGTTGTAAATCATCAGAAAGGCCAAGAAATTAATTGAAAATCTTGGCTCCTTGAAATTAAAGGTCTAAAACAAAAATTAACATTAAATCATCATTGAAATTAAATTAACTTATTAACTTATTATATGCTAACTTATCATATACTTAGACTAATTATTTAAGATAAAAGAAAACAGAAATTATGTTTTACAAAATGTTAATACAATAAAAAATGTAAATTAATAACGAAAAAATAATTTTACATAGAAAAAAATCATCAAACAAAAAATTAACTAGATATCTAGGCTCACTATTAAAGAAATCAATATAAAATTCTAACTAATAGAAAAAAAGAAAGAAAATTATGTCTTAAAAATGTCAATACTTCAAAAAAAAAAAAATATGTCAAAGTAAAATAGAAATCAATATTAAAAATGTTAACTTACCAAAGAAAAAGTCATCTAAAAGTTAATATTTAGCCTAATTTTTGGCTAAAAAGCATAATTAACAAATGATGTGGTGGGGTTTGTTACTTCAAGTTTTATCCCTAAGACAACTACAAGTGCACAGCAATCACAGTAGAATATTAAGTGATCGAATCCACAGAGATTGTTGTTTGCGAAAGTCCTAAAATTTCTAACTTCTTTAAACCAAAAGAGAACTTGGGGGTGTAGTGTGTCACGGTTTGCAGTAGTTATATCAAGCAACGGAAGAGAATTAAACGGTTGTAAATCAATGTATAAAAGGCGTTGGGTTCAGGGGTGTTCTCCGGGGTTCATGGATCAGATCTAACAAGCAATAGGATAGGTTCTAAATGATTCAATGGGTTAGGTTCTTAAGCTGAAACAGTCGACTATGACTACCCCGCCTTGGTGGATCTAGCCACCTACGTTTGTCTTGCACTGCGGATATGACTTCTCATCCCACGATGCAAGACAGACGCGCGTACATATCATTCACCTATTTGTAAACACTCACGGTGCGATCCGTCGATATGCCTAAGCATCCTACGGTGCGATCCGCTCGTTAACTTCTAGATCCAGACGATAGACCACACGTTCGTGTATCTAGTCGTCCTGGAATCAGTTGCTAATTGATCAGAGAAGCAAACATGCAATAAGAACAAGACATAAACGAAGATACCTAAAAGGAACTCTATCTCTATCAACCTAGCGAAATCAATCCATGATTAAACCCCTTCGAAAACCCCCTTAAAAACCCAACTAGAAGACTACTCGTTCATGGGAACGATAGACATCTTTGAGATATGAAAGGTACAAATTATATTGAATAAGAAACAAAGTGAGAAAACTTCTTCAAAGGAAATCGATTGAAGAGAGATCTTCTTAAAGTATTGAAAAACAAAGAATTAAGAACAAAAGATGAAAGGGAAAGGAAGAAGAAGTGGGCGGCTGAAGAAGAATTCTCTCTCGAGGTCTTCAACTCCGGGGCCGTCGAACTCTCTCTCTCTTTCTCTCTCTGCGGCGTGAAAGTGTTTCTGGAAAAGCTCTGTTTGATGTCACGCCTCTTCTGAAACCCTAAGGTCCCTTTATATAGGTTCTCCTGTATTCAGAAAGTGGGCTTCGCGTTTTAACCTCGGAAAATATCGGATAAGTACAAACGGGCTCGGGATGGGCCGGAATGGTCCGGCCGCGCGAGCGATCAGGCGTGGCGCTGGTCTTCTGAGGATCTGTGGCGCGGCCATCCTTCTTCTGGGGATGTGTCTGACGGACCTTCTTGCTTCCTTCTTACTTTGAGATCCAACCGTTAGATTGAACTCAAACCACCTCGGCATGAAAGACAGCTGAAAGGGCTATCTCGTCTCCAAATATGAGCTTGATCTTGTGGTGGAAAGGTCATCATCTGATGCTCAACTTATGGCTCCGAGCACATGCCCTTGAAGTTGCCGTTTTGCTCCAAAATGTGTTCTTTTTGTCCAATTTCCCTGAAATGAGTCTTAAGACTAGGAAACGTGGAAATCACTTTAAAACCGTTGAAATCCGGGTTAAAACACTTATAAACGATCTTGAAATAATAGGTTTTAGGAGTAAAATATGAGTGTTATCAACTCCCCCAGACTTAAACCTTTGTTTGTCCTCAAACAAAACGCAGATAAAGTCTCGGAAAGAGTTTTGAAAATATAGGAACTAGCAAAAACTCAGCGACCGTCTTTCTAAACCATAAGTCAACGAACAAGTCTATCCAAGCTCAGCCTATAAAATTCTCACTATAGTTCCTTCAACACTAGTCCTTTACGAAACTTTCACTATCTAAACTCCAAGTTTCGGTCAACTAGCTCTCTAAGTAGTATTAAGATTGGCATGATCATGTCAAGGGATATTAAGCTAGATTCAACGAGGTTAGGTGTATAAAGGCCTTTATTGGTGAGGTTTAGAGTGTTTTGGGTTACCGTATAAATCTCCGGAAGGTGCGAGATATTATGCAGAACAACAGGAGAAGGTGGAACTGTTGAGATCCACGATTTCCAATCACTCTTCGCACGTGCGCATCCGCGAGTTCTCCTTGATACCGCCATCCCCCAGACTAAGTTTCTTGTTTCTGGTTCGGATTGGATGGCGTCTAAAACTTCTCACCATATCGACCAGACTCTGCCTCTGTGGATGTTCCGATCCTCTTAAGGCTCTTAGGCATTTTCTTCCCGTTTCTTTTTCTCTTTTTTTTTTTTATGTAACTCTCTTTTTAAACGGTTAAGTACCGTCATCATTCCAAGGAGTTCGGGTCCTTTATCCGAGTTACTTTTCTTTTTTTTTTTTTTTTTTTTATGAAACGGGAAGTGCCTCGGTGTAAGAGTCTTAAGGATCACGGGAATATTACTATCCCTTCGAGTTTTCTGAGGCATGAGTCGTCCTTCTTTTGTAGCTAACACTTCCGTTCCTTAACCATTCGAACTTCGTCTCGAGTGACTAGAAATTGTGTCGTTCCTCCCTCTCCGGCGTTTTTGCACATATCTGCATATGGTGAAAACAAGAGAGTTGCATGAGGTATGAAAAGATGGTAAGAGTTTCGGGCATGGTACCAACTGTTGATATGTTGGCCGTTCGGGAACAACAAGAGAGTGTGTGAAAAAAAAAGGATAAAGATGTCCCGAACGTTCTGGCTTTTTCGTTGAATGCTTAAATCTGTTGACAAGGAAATTAAAAATCAGTTTAAAGTCCAATAAAAATAGAGCTAGTGTATTCCTTCCCCTGAAATCTCTATAGATCGGCATTCTCCAGGATTTCGCATTTTCGGCTTTCTAGCTACCGCCTAGTCTAGTACTAAAGTTTGAAAGATTTGTGACTAGAAATAGCGTAGAAGCACACTGGTCGAATATCATCCTTAGTTTTGCATCATAATCCCTAAAACCATATTATATATATCGAGATACACATACTTAGTTCTTAAAAAAAAAAAAAAGACTCAAATAAAATCAAAACAAAGCAAAGTCATTAGTACGAACTCCCCCCAGACTTAAATCACACTGTCCCCAGTGTCAAATAGTGGTGACAGGTCGGGAATGACAGAAAATAAATGAAAAATAAAGCATATATGAAAAATAAAGGATAGGGGTGGAATAGATGGAACCAGGCTCGTAAGCAGAAAGAGTGTTGGCCGAGACGCGAAGTCTTCCAGGCATCTGAACTCAGGGTCTAAAGGTTGCCATCTATGTGTCCTCTCTCTCGAAGCTGTCTCGCCATCTTCTCAAGCATCTCGTTCTGGGGTCCCAGCTGCTCCTGAAGTGCGGTGATCGCGGGATCAGTCGAGGTGGACGGTGCAGCGGATCGTGTGGTACTGCGCATGGAGGAGGATGAGGTGTGGTGGTGAGTCCTCTGACGGATCGCCTCTCTCCTAGCCTTAGCGGCTACATACTCCCCAATTGTAAGCGGTAGACGTGAGAACTCTGCGCGGAACTCATCATGGTTCAGGATCCACTGTGGTGAACCCTCTGAAAGGCGCGGGACTGTGGGAGACGGTAAATAGACCGTGCGGTTGTCTCCCTTCCCTAGTCTGTAACGGTATCCGAACCTGTCTGGATCCATGGCTGTGCCTGTCAAGTTCATGTCCGTCTGAAACTGGGACAAGTCAAACCAAGCCTCATCTAAGGGCGTCTCAATGCTGGTGTCTACTCCTGCGGCATCCATGATCGCTGTGATGATGCCTCCATAAGTCGTGAAGGCAGTCTTTCATCTAGGTGTGGTGACGTCGTGCTTGACTCGCACGAGTCTCTCTGCTAGGATGCATCCAAAGCATGCTGAAAGTGGCTCGTCTCTAAAGGCGGACTGAAGTAGGACAAGCTCTGAAATGAGAATGCATGATTGGTCGCTGCGAGAGTAAAGTCGGTGTGCTATGAGGCGGTGCACAAAACGCACGGCTGGGTGTGAAAGAAAGGCAGACGGATGCCTTCCCTTGTCGTAAATGCCTCGGCCCATGGGTCCCCAAAGGTCAACACTCCATTCTTCTTCAATGCTCGTCTCGCTCCTCAAGTCAAAACCAAATATCTCGCAGAGTCTAGGGATGCTTAGCTCATAATCCCGAGAGCCAATGGTGAAATAGAGAATACCATCTTTCGGATGTGATTTCCTTCCTCTCCGGTATGTTAGCTGAAATGAAGTTAAAAACTCTTGGGCGAGCTCCTTGTAAGTGGGTCGATCAATCTCCATAAAGGTCATGAGCCTTAGCTCGTCCAAGTACCATGTGACATCCTCGGTGATGCCCAAAGCGTCTAAAGCGGAGTAATCGATCTTCAAGGTTGTTCTTATCTCCATCTTCTTCATCTCCTTTAAATAATTAATCTTCGGGTCCATTGGTGCTCCAAAGTTTCGGACCTTGCGCTTAGGAGGAGAAGGGTTCAGCTCTCTCGTCGGCTCTTGGGGTGGAGGCGAATCATCGCGGCTTGTGCGTGCTATCATTGAACCGCGGAACCTTCTTCTTCGTTCCTCCACATAACTCCCTAGAGTAGTGTCTAGACTCGGGTATCCTAGCGCTGTCTCGTGTTCTTGCTGAAACGAAGAACTCCTCGAAGAGCTTAGTCTCTCTTTATTCTTCAAACGTATCTCAAAGTTTCGGTCGTAGCTCATTGTACCTTGCATTTTGGCAACGAATCAATGAAATCCGTTATCTTACATTAACGAAAATAATTTTCGGTGCGGGATTGTACCCAAACATTGGAAGTTCGGTTCGGGAGGAAAAACGTAAGTTTTTCCGCGTTGATCACTCGGACAACCGCTGGCCGCGCCAAGACCCGTCGCGTCCGCGGCCAGGCTTCTTCTCTCCGCGCGGTCGTGGTCCGTCGCGTGGCCACGGTCCGTCTCGCCGCGGCACGGGCCGTCGCTCGTGCGGCCAGCCTCCTTCCAAGGCTCCTCTTCATATTTTTGGGTTTTTCTTGGTTTTATATTTTTTTTTTATTTTATTCCTAAGTACAGAAAATTTGCAAAAACTAGCTGTTAGAAATGAAAGAAAGGAAAATTAAAAACACGTACCGGATGGGTTTCTTCCCACCAAGCGCTTTTGTTTAAGTCGTTTAGCTCGACTTTGTTTGAACCTCAGGCGGTTGAGGAAAGTGCTTCAGGAGTTGTGTCCCCTAAAGCTTCTCCTTGCTTCCGTATCAGCAGTGTGCCTCCGTTTCCGTTCCTTAGAATTTTAACTTCTAAGATCATCTGCTTTGTCTTCTCAACTGACTTTGACACTTCCTCTTCACCCAGCTCTTCTAGCTCGGGAGGAATCAAGATTTCGATTCTGCAGAAAGGCCTCGAGTGGAGCTGGCCTGCTCTTACTATCATACCCTTTTTCTCCTTTTTAGTCGTGTGGCTCTTTGTTTCCGGTGGTGAAGTATTCAGCTCCTTCGGGTAGTATGTTTTCTGGCTTATATGTAGGAAGACTACGAAGTTACTTACGTGGTCGATCTTTGCTCCTACCGTGGCCAAGAAGGGTCTTCCAAGTATCAATGGTTTGTCTCTGTCTTCCCCCATGTCGAGCACATGGAAGTCAGTAGGTACTATCTTATATCCGACAAGAAGTTGGACGTTGTAGACTACGCCATTCGATTTCTTCCTAGACGAATCTCCGAGTACTAGCTGTGTAGGTGAGGGGAAATAGGTTGTTATTACTAACCTTTCAGCGATTGTCGTGGACATGACAATGACATTAGCTCCTGTGTCGCATAGACAATCTTTGAAGTTGATTCCTGTGATCGAGCATGGGAAGGTAAATGCGCCTGGATCTTCTTCTTTCTTCAGCCTATCGAACCCGCGGTTCTCCGGAGTGTCAAAAGGTGGATTGGCCGTTCCTTTCTTTATCGTTGGAAAAAGTGGGACAAACCTGGACTTTTCTCCCATAGCTAGCTCTGGCTCCTTAGCTTCGTCGGCGATTGCTGAGATCGCGTTACAGAATCCTTTCGGGTTATCCTCTACCTTTCCGGGAAAAATCCCTGCTTGTCTCTTGATGGTTTCAGCAGTTTGAGAGACTTGCATGTCTAATTTCTTCACATGGGAAGATAGGGTTTCGAACTTGCATTCAGGTCGTTGTACATGCAATCTACCTTGATGTTGAGATCCTTGACTGATTTTTGTTGAGATAACAGCAGCTGTGGCATCAATCCTTCTAGTTTGTCCTCTCGCGATGGGTACGGTGCGTTTGATGCAGCTTGTGGCGCTCCCTGCTGGTTGCTATAGGGCGTGAGCTGGGAGTTGTAGGGTTGCTTCGGCTGGTAGCCTCCGTTGCTTCCGTAGTTCACGTTCTGGAACTTATTCTAAAAGGGTCTTCCTTGAGGTGGATACGCTTGATCTCGCGGGTTCTCCACGTTCGGATTTCGGTATGAGAGATTGTTGTTGTTCTTGAAGTTGTTGTTGAATCCATTGTTGAAGTTTCGGTTCGGATATGAATTATGTCCTCCTATGAAGTTAACTTCTTCTTCTCGCTGTGGAATTCATCTCCATCGTCTCCCGGGTTAGATTCTTCTCTTTCCCCTGCGGTTTCACACGCATTGATACTGCGCTGATGTCCTTTGAGCAGCTGGCTCATCATGTTCTTCAGCTCGGCTATCTGTTTAGAATCAGAGTCTCCGGTTCGCGGATTTCTATCATAATCCGGACAGTTGTTGTTGTTGCTTACAGCTAGGTTCTCGATGAGTTTGCTTCCTTGTCGCTCCGTCTTTTTTGTAAATTCTCCATTGCTGGCCGTGTCGAGTGAGAGTTGATATCTAGCCTGCAGTCCGCGGTAGAACGTGTTTAGCAAGCTGGCCCCGGAGAAACCATGGTGAGGACAGTCGCGTTCATAGTCCTTGAATCGCTCCCATGCTTCAAAGAATGACTCGACCGGTCCTTGTTGAAAACCTTGGATCTTGTTTCTCAGCAGGTTGGATCGAGATTTAGTGTAGAAGTGATTGAGGAAAGCAGATTTGCATTCTACCCAGTTAGTGATCGATCCTATTGGTAAAGTCTTCAGCCATCTTTGAGCTTTGTCGCTCAAAGAGAATGGGAATAGCTTGCACTTCAGATAGTCGGGAGGGATTCGGTTCGTCTTCGTGGTGCTGCAAATTTCTTCAAATAACTCGATGTGGTCCATCGGGTGCTCGTTTGCTAGCCCGTGAAACTGATTTTGCTTCACCAAAGAGATGATCTGCGGTTTGATCTCCAACTCGTCCTCATGGGGGACGTTAACTTGAATCGCGGCTCGATTCTGGAAGTGCTGATCAGGAATATCGAGAACGGCTATGGTGCGGTTCCTAAATCGCCTGGGTAGGTTGGCTGGTAGAACAGGTCGGGTGGCGTCTCGGTCATCCGGTTGGACGATAGGGTTTGCTTGGTTCGCGCCATTTCCGATGATCGGATTGTGTCCTCCTTGCTGCAAGGCAGGATCGCGTTCTTCTCCGTCCGAGTCAGCCTCGTGAATGTGGTTGATAGGGTTTCCATTGTTGTCGAGCTGTGGCTCCCCATCTTGTAGATCGTTAGGTGCCCGACCAGTGTTGCGAAGAACTTCTTCGCGGTTTCGTTGAACTCCAAGAGCGGCCTCGTTTTCAGCCATGCCGATCTGTCTTCTTAACCTTCGGATTTCTTTTTCGTGTCTGTCGATCTCGATATGGCGGGGCAAGACGTTGGAAGCATTCCTCCTAGTGGTCATGAGAAGTAAACACAAGAAAATCGTGAGCAATGAACGGAAAAGCTTGAAATTCAACGTGGTCTAAAAGAGAAATTAGAAACTGAAAATTCGCAAAAGCAAACAATCCCCGGCAACGGCGCCGAAAACTTGATGCGGTGGGGTTTGTTACTTCTAGTTTTACCCCTAAGACAGCTGCAAGTGCACAGCAATCACAGTAGTATATTAAGGGATCGAATCCACATATTTTGTTGTTTGCGAAAGTCCTAAGATTTCTAACTTCTTTAAACCAAAAGAGAACTTGGGGATGTAGTGTGTCACGGTTTGCAGTAGTTATATCAAGCAACGGAAGTGAATTAAATGGTTGTAAATCAATGAATAAAAGGCGTTGGGTTCAGGGGTGTTCTCCGGGGTTCATGGATCAGATCTAACAAGCAATAGGATAGGTTCTAAATGATTCAATGGGTTAGGTTCTTAAGCTGAAACGGTCGACTATGACTACCCCGCTTTCGCGGATCTAGCCACCTACGTTTGTCTTACACTGCGGATATGACTTCTCATCCCACGATGCAAGACAGACGCGCATACATATCATTCACCTATTTGTAAACACAGGCGGTCCGGTCCGTTGGTATGCCTAAGCATCCTACGGTGCGATCCGCTCGTTAACTTCTAGATCCAGACGATAGACCACACGTTCGTGTATCCAGTCGTCCTTGAATCAGTTGCTAATTGATCAGAGAAGCAAACATGCAATAAGAGCAAGACATAAACGAAGATATCTAAAAGAAACTCTATCTCTATCAACCTAGCGAAATCAGACCATGATTAAACCCCTTCGAAAACCCCCTTAAAAACCCAACTAGATGACTACTCGTTCATGGGAACGAGAGACATCCTTGAGATATGAAAGGTGCGAATTGTATTGAATAAGAAACAAAGTGAGAAAACTTCTTCAAAGGAAATCGATTGAAGAGATCTTTTTAAAGTATTGAAAAACAAAGAACTAAGAACAAAAGATGAAAAGGAAAGGAAGAAGGAGTGGGCGGCTGACGAAGAATTCTCTCTCGAGGTCTTCAACTATGGGGCCGTCGAACTCTCTCTCTCTCTCTCTCTCTCTCTGCGGCGTGAAAGTGTTTCTGAAAAGCTGTGTGTGAGGTCACGTCTTTTCTGAAACCCTAAGGTCCCTTTATATAGGCTCTCCTGTCTTCAGAAAGTGAGCTTCGCGTTTTAACCTCGAAAAATATCGGATAAGTGCAAACGGGCTCGGGATGGGCCGGAATGGTCTGGCCGCACGAGCGACCAGGCGTGGCGCGGCCACTGGTCTTCTGAGGATCTGTGGCGCGGCCATGCTTCTTCTGGGGATGTGTCTGACGGACCTTCTTGCTTCCTTCTTACTTTGAGATCCAACCGTGAGATTGAACTCAAACCACCTCGGCATGAAAGACAGCTGAAAGGGCTATCTCGTCTCCAAATATGAGCTTGATCTTGTGGTGGGAAGGTCGTCATCTGATGCTGAACTTATGGCTCCGAGCACTTGTCCTTGAAGTTCCCGTTTTGCTCCAAAATGTGTTCTTTTTGTCCAATTTCCCTGAAATGACTCTTAAGACTAGGAAACGTGGAAATCACTTTAAAACCGTTGAAAACCGGGTTAAAACACTTATAAACTTTCTTGAAATAATAGATTTTAAGAGTAAAATATGAGTGTTATCAACAAACAAAATGATGTTTTAGGCTAATTACTAAAGAAATCAATATAAAAAAGTTTCACCAACAAAAAGAGAACGGAAATTATTTCTTACATAATGTCAATAAAACAAAAAAGTTAAAATTATCTTGATATCTAGGCTAACTATTTACAAAATCAATATAAAAATTTCAAATAATAGAATTTTTTTAAAAAATACGTACCTAATATAAAAGAACTTAACTAACAAAAAAAAAGATGAAACTTTAAGCTAATTATGTTTTACAAAATTTCAATATAATTAAAATAGAAATCAGTATGAAAAAGTTAAATTAACAAAGAATATAACATCAAAAATGAAATTAACGTGATATATACATAAACTATTTAACAAAATTAATATAAAACTTCTAAATAACAGAAAAATAAAATAAAACTTAACTCATAAAAAACTTAACCAAAAACAAAAAAGATGAAGCTTTAAGCTAATTATTTAAAAAAAAAACAAATAACTAACAAAGAAAAATAAAGCAAAAATTATGTTTTACAAAATGTTAATACAATTACAATAGAAATTAATATCAAAAACTTAAATTTAAAAAAAAAATCATCTAATTTTTTTTGACTTCATTGCTAGGATAACTATTTAAGAAATCAATGTAAACAAAATTTGACTAACAAAAAAAAGAAAAATAAATTTATGTCTCAAATAATATCAATATTTTTAAAAAAATTAAAAGTGAAAATAAAATAGAAAGAAATATTAAAAGAGATAAATTAACAAAGGAAAAAATCGTATATAAGAAAACGAATTTGATATTTAGACTAACGTTTTGAAGAATCAAGATAAAAAACTTAACTAAAAAAACAAATAATGATATAAGCTTTTGAGAGAAGTCTATATAAGATTTAAAATAACCAGTTATATCATATCAAATCAGCATTATAATTAAAATAAAAAATTAATATCAAAAAGCTAATTTACACTGGAAGTATAATAATTAGTAAAGTCTGGTTTTTATACATAGCTACTACTTAATCTGAGCCAACATGAACAACACATGAGTAACACCTTCTAAAAATTCATTTAAATAATAAAATATGACCGAGTTATGAATCAAACTCAAATTTGTATATGTAGATAGGCTATTTAAATAAAAACATGAACAAAACACACAAAAGATAAAAACAGTGAAAATGATGCGAAGACTCCACACCATCCTACAGATTTAGAAACCAAAATTATGAAATAGTAGACTGCAAATAAACAGATCTTAATGATAAACTAAATAAAGATATAAGTTAAAACTCGTGAAAAACCTGGTGGAGAAACAAAAAGCGGCTTTGCACGATCTTTGCAGCTTCCCAACAAAAGTAAATGTGAATCAACATGAATCACAGGTTATATATGCATATATACAAAACATCAATGAGACATTCAACCAAAAAAACTAAAAATTCAAACACATAAACTTTAAAGAAAGAAGAACTATAGAAATCCCAAAAAAAACAAAACAAAACACCAAGACCTTAGCAAAGAAACCTTTCTCTAAATCAAACGTGTGTGCACGTCATAGTTGGATAATTCAATAGGTATTATTACTATTATTTTATTTAATAAGATTTATAATTATACAAACAAAAGATAGGAGAAAACTACACATTATATTTAAAACTTTTTTATATAAAAGAAAATTTCTATAAATATATTATAGTTTTGATAATTTAAAAGATATTAGCAAAACAAAAATTAAACCAAACTATTAATAAAGATTCGCGTGTAGCGCCGATTAAAAACCTAGTATAGATAAAAGAAACATGACCAACAACAATATATTAGTTAAGTTTGGTTTTAATCATTTGTCATCTCACAAGAAGAACCGAATAGAAACCGAACCAAATTACAACCAAACTGAATCAAACTTAACCAAACTAAACCAAACTAAACCAAACTAAACAAAACACAAACCAAACCCAAACTAATTTCGGTCGAGTTCGGATAGAGTTTTACGAAACCCGTACAAACAGAATCCAAACCGAATTCGAATTAAACTGAAATGCCCTACAAAAACTGAAAACGCTGCTGACATATTAGGGAACAAAATATTGATCGGTCACTTTGGAAAACTATTTTGTGTGGACAACGCTCCTCACATTTAAAGCAAATAGGTTGAGACACGGGAGGATTGTTGGGCGGAACATCTATCAGTGTAGCGTCGCGGAGAACAGATGAATCGGGCTTTATGTATAAATCCCTTCTAATCAACATTCAACGTGTAAGATGACACAAAAATACTCCTCACACATAAAACCCTATTTTGATTCTTTTGGGCGGACCTACTGTTCACAGGATGGGGGCAGGTGCCTCCAGTGTTTTTTCAAATTTTAAACTAATTTTTAACTAATTTTTTTATGCCCCTACCAAAAATTATAATTATTCCCCCATTGTGAGTAGACTAAGCTCTTAAAAAAAAAACTTAAGCTCAAAACATCAAAACTCAAAATAAATCAATAAACATAACAATAATAAATAAAATTTTATAACCCACAAGTCTATATATTCTTTTTCTTATTTGATCCAGAAAAATCAATATGGAATATTTTCCTTATTTCTTTTTCTAATTTATTTATTTGTTTTTAAAAAAAAAATATAAATTCTTCTTTGTATGTCCATATACATTTTTGATTTAGAATACAATTTATATGTATAAAAGTATATTAAGTATCCGATGTTAGTTATTTTGTGAATTTATAATTATGTTACATAGATAGAAGAAGGTTAGTTGAATTTTTAGTAATAAACAAATAATTGAAAATTTATTTAATTTCTTTTAACTGTAATTTTAAAAAAATTGTTGCTAATAAAATAATTATAACGATTTTTTGTAAAAATAATAAATAAACATATGATATATGGTGTTATTTTGATTTTAATATAACGTTATTTTTAATATAAAATTTTTTTCCCAATGCAAATAATTTCTAAATCTGCCATAGCCAATACGTCATACTTGACTCCTCCCCATAAGAAAGAGTAAGGATATGTTTATCATGCTTATACATTATCTTTTGAGGAATAGCAGCGTACTTGAAACACAGCGCAAAGTCATTGCACTCAATGCAAATAAATGTTTCATTTGTGGAGTAAATTTTGTTTGTTGTTCGGCAAACACTACAAATTCTTCCTCTCCAGGTTTGGATATTAGGAACAAAGGATACTGCTTATGACTTTCATGGACTAATGGCTCAGAAATTGTGGCACATTGCACATGTAGCCGGATAACACATTCTTCTTCAGTGCACTGATAAGTAGAGTTTTTCTCTCTTTTCAATACTCAACACTACTCATAACATTGTAGTATTTGAGATTATCAATCCAACTTGAAAAGGAAAGGACAAAAGGAATGCAAGAACAAGATTAATCTAAGACATATTCGAATTTAGATGGTTTTTCTTGAATTATAAAAACTACTTATGCAAAATAAACAAATCTAAAAACACAACTAGGCTAAAGAACAATACTTGAGGCAATTTCTAAAATTATAGAGTAACAAAATATCAAAGCTTGAAGATTTAAAACTACAAATGCAAATATGAAAGATTTCTAACAACTTAAGCAACAAAAGATTGATTCTTGATTGACAAATATGAAAGATAGATTCAAGGCCGAGGGTTTATGTAAGGGGATTCAAGGTTAGATCTTGGGTCCTAGAAAGATAGATCTACTCATTACAAGAGCTAACTCTAAACCTAAGAAACAAATATAAATCATCCCACGGTTAGTGGCTTCGATTCTTCATCAAACCAATCCTTCCAAACTCATGGTTAGTGGAGGAGAGGATCGGTTGATGAACAAGAAAGCTCCTTTCTTAACTTGGCTTAACTAAATCTTAATCTCCACCATCGTGGCTTAAAAGGAGCTAATCTCTTGGATGGGTTTATGAGATTCCTAGGTCCTCATGAGATAAGGAAATCTATATGGGATCAAAGATCTCCATCGAGACTCTTTGACATTAATCCCTTCAAACCAAGAAGAGCTAAGAATCAAATCTGGATCGATCTTCAGTCTCGATCTTCACTCGGTTCTTCCTGATGGCCTCTTTGGGTCCGTACAGTCGATCGACCGTCTTGGTCGATCTAAGTTTCGTTCCTCTTCCTTGAAACGGTCTGGGCTCCTCGATCTTATGGTCGATCTCGTCTAGATCGACCTGTCTTGCTCGATCTTCTCCTCGATCTCAGTGTGTGTCTTCTTTTCCAAACTTCTCCAAGTGTCCACAAGCCTTCCTTCGAACCTCAGCATGTCCACGCATCCACCACAGCTCCATTGTACTCAAAACAACCTGATAATGATGCTAATATGCAAGAAACTATGCAAATGATAATGCAAAGTGTTCTAAGACCTAAAATGAGATAAATGATACAAACTAGACTATTATGAATGTATTATGCATGAAACCCTACTCTAAATGCATGTTAAATATGCGAAATATATGAGTATATCATGCACTCATGGAAGAAACCAGCTGCCACGAACCTTACACAAGCTGAACACTTTTCCTTATAGACCACAACATCGTTGTTTCCTCCCACTAAAGCTAGAGCGAGCAGATGGAGGTATCAGGTGATATATTTTGCGAGAAAGCTTCGCACGTGTTTCATGTAGAACAAACTCACATTGCACACAAGAGTACAAGTTACCAAATATATTTGCATGATGCATGTTTGACATTGTTTATTCTCGTCGTAATCTCTGCATGTGTTCTCATCAAGTCTCAAATGATGATGGTCATGGCTGAAATGTTGTATGGTTCCATCGCTTATCCTCACAAACGGCTCGACTTCTTCTTTGATTTCTTCTAGCTCTCCCTCGAACTCTATGCCATCCCACACATTGTTCTATGTGGCACATCTTGAATGAGCCGCATACGAACAACCGTTCTTGATGCAAGAATAACCTTCGTAATCATTGTCTATCTTCTTGCGACAAATACTACAAGACCAACCACATTGTTCAAAAGATGGGGTAAATGAGATACGATGAGGATGGTGACATATCCTTATGACACGTGGTAAGCCGATACACTTTTGATAGACAACAAAGTCACAAGGGGGGCATATGTAGAAAGGACATGTTGAATGTTTTAGGGCACATACATTGCAAGGTAGGAAACTCTGGCTTGGAAAGAGAGCAAGTGTATGATCATGCCACTTCAGATAGTATTCAGATAAGTTTCGTGGTTTCTTCACACAAGCTATGTTCATAGCATAATCGCAGGCCCAACAACTCCCCCAGACTTGCCTTTTTCTTGTACGCATGCAAACAACCACGAAGCAAACCGAGAGAGAGAGGGGGAGAGTTTCTTGTTTTTTTAGAGGCGGGAGCTCAATTCTGAAAAAACACCAACAAAATAATTCATTTCAATGCCCTAGTTCTTAGTTCTAGGATGCACTTGAATTCATTCTAATCCAAAAGATTTAGCCATACTCATCACATCATGAAATGAACTAAAATCCTAGCCTACACAAGCATTCATAGAATCCAATCCTTTAACATTCATTAAGTGGTAAACATGAATCATGTTTATGCAACGCAAGTGAACTCATTTGGCTAATGATCAAGATTATGAGATAAAACAGATCTCATTCATGTGGGTTTTCCAATGCAAGGGATCTCTCAAGAAAGAATGAAGTTTGGCAAAATTGATATATCATGGTTTTTACCCATTTTTAGACCATGATATAAGTATTTTTATAGAGTGTTTTGGCTATTTTCGAGTCCATATAGAGTCTTTACAGGTTCAGGTACAATTGGAGAATAATTGGAGATTTGGATACATTTTGGAGCTTAGTGGAATGAAGCCGGATTGAAGTCGATCGACACCAGGATTTCCAATTTCCAGAAGCGAGAAATTTCCAGTTTTTGAAGAAAAGGAAATCTCCAAGACTTTTCCTAATCTTTCAAGAAATTGAAGACTCGTACCTAGGCCTATAAATATAGTTGTCAAAACCATTGTTTAGGCACAATCTCATACTTTAAGAATCATAGAAGTTTAGGTTTTTGGAGAGAAGAATTTGACTCCTTTATAGCAGATTTGGAACTCCTTTATTTTCTTCTATTGATTTCTTTTATGCTTTCTATTCAAATAATGATTTATGTTTCATTGATCATGTCTGAGTAGTTTGCTTGTTAGTTTTAGGGTTTTTCAAAGGTGATTGATGAATTGTTAGGTCGAATTAAAATTGTTAGGATAAAATCATTAGAGTTCTTCATCTGGATTTGTGTTTAATGCTTATTCTAGCTTCGCGGCCTAGAATCTGATCTTAGGCTAATTAATAGATGCGAGAGTATTATTGATTGCCTGAACTAATGTTTGATGAGAAAAATACCTATTCGCAAAGAGATTTGGTTTAGGGTTTTGTGAACAATCGAACCTGAACTTTAATGCTTGTCTGAGTTGATAGGATTTGTGATGCAAAGGTTTTTAGCCTTCTGGTCAATCCTCAAACACACATGTCATTTTAGTATTTTAGGTGTCAATCCACTTGGGAAGCTAATGACACTTAAGATATAGAGAACTTGCTAAGCTAAGCTAATAGAGAAGGGAAATTTTCTAACAACCTAGAGACAAACAGAAAATAAGAGAAAGCAAATAAAGAGCAAAATCTAACACAAGCTAAACAAAGACTAAGAAAAGGAAGAAAGCTAGACAAGGAAAAACTAGACACAAGCTTGGACTTAAAATAAACTAATGACAAAAGTGGTTCTTAGGATGAGATATTTGATATGTTTGATGCACATGGGCGATCAATGATGGCTTAAGACAACATCTAGACCTTGGGTCTTAGATGGTAATCCTTAGGCATAGGGTTTCTAATAAAGACTAATCCACTGTCGTGATAGAAGTCACTTTGCTATCTCACAACCTAACCTCGCTCCCGCGTAGTGATCCATGAGAATAGCAAGCATAGATCCCCAACCCTATAAAGCCGAAATCCCCCTAGACAGATGGCGTTTCGTAATCTAGGGAAGGTAGATCTCTTGTTTATGGGTTTGGCTAAGCAAGCATGTGGTGTTCATGTCAAGCCGCCTATAATCTTTAGACTAGTTGATCAAGCTAGACTAAGCATTGAGAACAATAAACAAGAAAGGATTAAGATCATTAAATGCGTAAGCATCAAGATCTATCACCATAAATCTTTCACACCCTAAGGACCACGAAATCTACTCTCTTTTCATGTGTTTAACCTCTAGATCCATAAGGAAATAAAATCTAAACAATGTTAGAGAGGAGATCAATGACATAAAAGTAAAATAAAGGCAAAGGCTTTACCAAAAAATGCTAAAAGAACAAGTCTTGGTTAAGCATAAGCACAAAATAAAAGTTCTTGAACTCAAGAACAAAATAAAAGCATAAACTTAAATCATAATAATGCCTAACCACGAAATCTTATGAAGAATATGTGGCTAAACAATATTAGAAGGCAAGAACAAGAAGAAATAAATAAGACAAGTGCAAAAACTAAATTAAAATAAAAAGTATTTACAAAGTTTCTTGAAAACAAAGAGAGAACTAAGGAAAAACTAAAAATGTCTAAAAGGAAAAGAGGGAAGAGAGAGATTTCGTTTTGGGGTTGCTAGGGTATTTATAGGTGAGCCACAAAAACCCTAGTGACCCTTATCCACAGAAATGGGATCCAATGCTAAAAGCAAACTTCTTTGGACTCTTGTACTCTTTTGGAATTATGCTGCAACAGCTTCATGTCGATATGGCACCCTGATATTGGCTCCAAGCTCTTATCTTCCCAGCATAAACTTCATCGGACACAAGTCGTTATGCTTGCCCGTTATAGCTAGCTTGCCGATCTGGCCAGACCGATGCTCACTGTTTCCGCAATAACTTCTGAACCCCCGATCGTAATGACTTGATACTTCCACCAGACGAAAGCTAACTCGATCCTCTACAAATCGTATGAAGACATCAGAAGCTGAATCGAGCCAGCAGACCTTCGTCCGAGCTGATCTTTCCACAACGGCTTGTCTATTTCGGTTTAGTTGATTGATCTTCAAGCAACGGTCTTGCTTCATATCAGGATGAGGTCGTTGTGGCTGACCGTGGTGGCTGTAGAAGTCTTCTCTTTTGCTCCTTCTTGCCTTGGCTGCTCATTAGTTCTTCTCCCAAACTCCATAGAACCTCCACAGGCTCCAAAAGTACCTGCCAAGTACTCCAAACATGCAAAATATGCAATGCCTATCCTAAAACTAATATGAATGGAAATGGGACAAAAACTAATTAATAAATGCATAATAGAGACTAAAACCTATTCTAAATGCATGCTGAAAAGTTGTAAAATATGGAGTTATCAATTTGCAAAGAGATTTGGAATTCTAGGGTTTAGACATAGATAATCTTCGCAGCGAGAGTTGGTCGATTTTACATTAGTGTTTCAAATTCGTGAACGAATCTTCGTAATTTCTAACATTCTGTCTAGATCTGCAATTTAGATCACCTGAGAATTTTCCTGAACCTAGCTTCTTTGTATCCTGATTTTAAGAACCCTAATTCGTGATTGCTCATTTATTTCTTGCTTTGTTTTACTTTATTTCAATTCTGATCTAGCATAATCTGAACTTATAAACCTTAGTGTAGCATCTACTTCCCTTGGGATTTCGATACCTCTTATACTACGATTGCATTTGTTGTGCACTTGCAGTAGTTTTATTAGGGTAAACCTGAGCCCTATCAAGTTTTTGGCGCCGTTGACGGGGAAGTAATAGCTGCCTACGGAATCTAGTACTAGGATTTTGACTAGGTTTTTGTTTTATTTTTGTTACTAATTTAGTTTCTGAACTTTGGTTTCAGGTGCATGCCCAGTACCAGAAGCAACAAGGAAGAGGAACTGATCGCACTAAACCAGAAACTAGGCCGAGCGTCGATCGACACCACTAGCATCGATCGACACCCAACCTTAGTGTCGAACGACACCACTAGTATTGATCGACACCCTGCGCAGACTGAGTTGGCAGAACATGTGATCATGATACGCAATGAGGCAGGCGACTTTGTTGACCTACAAGGCAATAGAAGGAACGCCCAAGGCCAGAGATTTGATGAGGCTGGCGCCGTCATCATAGAACCAGCGATGCAAATCGCCCCTGCAGAAGCTGGACGTGGGAGAACGTTAGGCGAGTACAACCGCCCATACCAGTTCTATGCTAATAGAGCTGCGATCCGTCCTCCTGCATTCCAAAGGAACGACTTCGAGCTGAAGCCTGCCTACTACACATTGGTGGCTCAGCATCCTTTCCATGGTCTTCCTAATGAGCATCCGATGGATCACATTGAGAGATTTGAGGACCTCGCATCAAGCATCAAGGCTAATGGAGTGACCTATGATTATCTCTTCTGCAAGTTGTTTCCTTACTCGCTTGCTGGAGACGCATCCTACTGGCTGAAGCAGTTGGATCTAGGATCCCTGACTACTTGGGAAGACACAAAGAATGCATTCTTATGCAATTTCTTTGATGACGCGAGATCAGAAGAGCGGAGGACGAAGATCACTACATTCTCCCAAGGACCCACTGAAGCATTCAAGGCTTCTTGGGTGCGATTCAAAGCTTACCAGAGGGACTGCCCACACCACGGTTTCAGCGAACCGCAGCTTATCGGTATCTTCTACCGAGGGATTGATTGGAGGTAACAGATGGCTCTAGACGCTGCGAGCAATGGCAACTTCAACACCAGATACCCGCAGGACGCAGTGGTGCTTATAGAGAATTTGGCCTCTTGTAACAGCTCCAAAAATGCAGATTTTGAGAGAAGACAAAACGCAGAAGTAACTGGAGGAAGCCAAATTGCTGAAGTCAACATGAAGCTGGATCTCTTGGTGGGAAAGAAGCAAGTCCATTTTGCTAATGAAGTGGAAACTTTTGAGTCTGAGGAAGAAGAAGTTAACTACATTAATGGAGCTGGTTTTCAAGGTCAAAGATTTGGCAATCAGCAAGGCTATGGTTCTTCCTACCACAAGCCTTTTCAGAACAACAGCTTCAACAGAACTTATGGTTCTTCTTCCTACCAGAAGCCTCCTGCACAAGACAACAAGGTGGAGTCTATGTTGGAGCAAATCTTGGAAGGACAGCAGAAGTTGACAGTGGATTTCAATGGCAAGATTGATTCATTGTATCAAGATCTGAATGGAAAGATTGAGATCATAAATTCTCACATGAAGAAGCTTGACGTTCAAGTTTCTCAAACCGCAGAAGCTATTCATAGGCAAGTAGGTTTCCTTCCAGGGAAAACTGATACCAATCTGAGATGCCATGTGAATGCCATCACGATTCAGAATGGAAGAAGCCTTCAACCATTGCTGAAAAAGGGCCTGAATGCTGAAAAAATCGTGGAGTTTCATGCTGATGATGAAGATGTTAAAGTTGCAGAGCAGGTGTCGATCGATACCACTGAGTGTCGATCGACACCAGTAGAGGAACTCAGGGAATCTGGCTCGATCGAAAAAGCATCCTCGACACAAGAAGCCAGTGTCGATCGACACCTTCATAGTGTCGATCGACACCCTACCATGACCTCGCTGGAACAACCTGAACCTTCCAAACTCGAAGAGGAAAAGGTGTATAAACCAAAAATACCCTATCCCCTGCCTCCCAGAAGATCTAAACAGGAGAGAGAGGAAGCTAGATGCAAGGAGATGATGAGTAAGCTGATGGTTGAGCTACCCCTAGTTGATGCAGTCAGACTTTTACCTGCATTAAGAAGGTATGTCAAGAGAATGGTAGTCAATGGTATAAGCCCTGAGGAAGGAGCATTGCTTACCAGAGACATGAATGCAATTCTCTTGAACATAGTTCCAAGAAAGAAGAAGAAGGTGTGGGTTTCTGAACAAGTCAGTGTTGTGATTCAGAGGAGGATTCCAGAGAAGTTACCCGATCCAGGGAACTTTGTGCTAGATTGCTCAATCTCAACAGGAAGGTTTCCTCATTCTCTCTGCGATCTAGGTTCAAGTATTAACTTGATACCATACTCAGTTGTTGTTCGACTTGGAATGATTGATTTCAAGCCAACCAGAATCTCCCTTGTCCTAGCTGATCGATCAAAGAGAATCCCAGAGGGTGTCTTAGAAGATGTTCCTTTGAAGATTGAAGGCTGCATTATTCCCACAGACTTTGTGGTTTTGAAGTATGATGAAGAACCTGCAGACCCTCTTATTCTGGGAAGATCATTCTTGGCTTCAGCTGGTGCCATCATTTATATGAGAAAAGGGAAAATGGAGCTTGATTTGGGTGATGTTGTCATGAATTTTGACATGGACAAGTTAAGGGGACCTTCCACCATCAATGGTCAATCTTTTTCAGTAGAGATTTCCATGGATCAAGACCCAATCAGGGAGCATTCAGACGACATTACTGCCTGGTATCAAAAGGAGCTGGATTCTAAAGAGCAAATGAAAACACTGGCTATTCAAGAGGCATTGGCTGAGAATTCTGAGAAAGATGTGGAGATTGAAGACTGGAGTGGAAATGATCATCCCTTCAAGACTATGAGCAGAGAAGATGTTCTAATCAATGCTAAGTTGATGGAGGACGACGTTTTTGTCATGGAAGCAAGGATTGCAGAGCTGAATTGGAGAAAAAGTGCAGAGATGCGAGCTGCAGGGTTGGTGTCGATCGACAC
>JAHZTW010000001.1:120159504-120176812 GCA_020283515.1 Alliaria petiolata
ACCTATTCGCAAAGAGATTTGGTTTAGGGTTTTGTGAACAATCGAACCTGAACTTTAATGCTTGTCTGAATTGATAGGATTTGCAAAGAGATTTGGAATTCTAGGGTTTAGACATAGATAATCTTCGCAGCGAGAGTTGGTCGATTTTACATTAGTGTTTCGAGTTCGTGAACGAATCTTCGTAATTCCTAACAATCTCTCTAGACCTGCAATTTAGATCACCTGAGAATTTCCCTGAACCTAGCGCCTTAGTATCCTGATTTTAAGAACCTATTTCGTGATACTCATTTATTTCTTTGCCTTGTTTTACTTTTATCTGATTTGATCTAGCATAATTTGAACCTAGAAACCATAGTGTAGCATCTACTTCCCTTGGGATTTCGATACCCCTTATACTACGATTGCATTTGCTGTGCACTTGCAGTAGTTTTATTAGGGTAAAACCTGAACCCTATCAAAAATGCTAAGGGTAAAGAACAACCTATGCGTACAAGGAAAAACTTCCATCTACCCAAATATCATTTGTGATTTTAACCCTTACCTCTAAACCCAAAAAAATCCCTCCAATTCTACCCTTTTCTTAAGGCATTTTGCCTTCTTGACCCACACAACTTCAACCATCTTTCTTTTCTTTTTAACTCTTAGGGAAGCATCTTCTTCTTTTGATCTTCATATAGTTTGGTTTTCTTCACTTCTTATCTTTAGCTCTTCTTTTAAACTTTCTTTTCTAGTCTCCATTCTTCTCATCCTTTGGATGACTTAGCCATTTTGACTTCTTTTCTTCTTTTTGTTGCTAGATTCTTTTCCTATTTTTGAACTTTCCTTGCCAACCATTTCAAGTCTTTGCTATCCCTTGACTTCTTCTCCCTTTCTTTCCTTCTTTTCCACTTTTTCTTTCTTTTGAACAACAACCCAAGCCCCCACTTAAGCCAAGCAACCTAGCCTATGTCTAGCCCAATAATGTGTAAGCTAGCTCTATATGGAAGACTATCCTTGTTGTGTTAAACCCAACACTTTTTGCTAAGCTCATTCGAAAATTAAGCCTCACAACACACACACGAGATTTTTGGCTTGAAAGAAGGTTAGGTTTAAGGTGGGGATAAGGCTACTTGGACTAACAAGAGTGGCAAAAGGAGAAAGATAATCCAAGTATGTATATGTATATGGTATCCATGAGTTCTTCACCAATGTATAAACATGATAATTGCAAGTCAAGATTAATGGTTCTTATAAATAGGATTGGATTCAATGCACAACTTCCTTCAACCAAGACAAAAAAAAATCAAGAATCTCGATCCAAACATGATGCTTCTTTACTTTCAAACTTGTTCAAATTCATCAAACAACTACTAACTAAGGCATTCAATCAAGCTCTATTGTTGACATTTTTCAAAGAATTATGATCATAGGTCCCTATGCAAATGTATACAATCCTATATGCTCATAGACTCAATCCTAAAGATATGCAAATGTGTATGCAACTAAAAAATTTCAAAATTTTGGCATTTTCAATGCAAAAACACATGTACAAAATGATGCATGTAACGACTCAAGAAAAAAGAAAACAAAACAATTAAACATGAAGTTAGCAACGGTTCCATCCCCCAGACTTATTTCTCACCGTCTCGGTGTGAAACAAACCCGTGAAAGGAAACAATAACACAAAACACAAGAGACTCAAAAGAAACAAAACAAAAAAAATTATATGTACAAGGGAAAAACGAAATGGTACCTCGGGGCTTTGGAGTGAGGAGCTTGGCCCGCCTATATTATTCATGCTTGTTTTGTTTCTCTAGCTTGACAAAGGATAGGCTTGTTTAACGTCACTAGGTTGACTATTGTGTCATCTTGTTCATTTCTTTCTTGAATATCTCATTTACTCCTAGTTGTACACCTAAGAGATCAAGATCACAAGAAAGACGAAAAGATTAGCAACAAAAGAAAATAAAAAGGCTCTAGTCTCAATTTGAATCCTAACTCTAATGGCAATCGTTTAGTCCCCGGCAACGGTGCCAAATTGATAGTTAGATTTTTATGCTAATATATCAATTACCCCAACTACTCATATCATTATAGTATTTGATGATTGAATCCACATGAACTAAACATTACAACACTAGAGATACATGATACAAAACTAATTTAGAACAATTTGTTTTTAGGTTTTTGCTTAATTTAAAAATGTAAGAAGTGCAAGAAAGAAAATAAAGGAAAAGCATTGGATCATGGGTTCAACTATCATGAGAATTAGATAACAATCAAACAATGATTTCAAAGATTGATTTAAGAACCATCCTAGAACATGAAATTCATAACTATGATTAATCCACTCTCGTGGCACTAATCACTTTACTAATTACCTAATTAACATCAACTCTCGTTGGTAATTGAAATAATCAATGAGCATTAAGAAACAACTTCAATTAGTTCACTAAACACCCTAGACATCAACTCTCATTGGCTAGGCATGTCAAACTCAAAAAAGATTTGGTTCAGGCATTTCATCGAACACCTTCCGGACATGAAATTATCTAGGATCTAAATCAAACTAATCAAAGAAAATATAGCATTAAGAGCAACCTAAATGAATGATCTAACAAGATGCAACCTAAATCATCATCATCTAACTATCAGTTCATTCTAATCTAGCATAACCCATTGATATACTCATATATTTCGCATATTTAGCACTCATTTAGGATAGGTTTTCATGCACTTTTGCACTCATACTTAGAGTTATTGTAGTTTTTGTCCCATTTTAGGTTTTAGGACATGTTGCATTAGCATTTGCATATTTCTCGTATATTTGCATCATATTCAGGTTGTTTTGAGTGTGTTGGAGCTGTGGTGGATGCGTGGACATGCTGAGGTTCAAAGGGAAGCTTGTGGACACTTGGAGAAGTTCAGACAAGCATACATGCTCTGAGATCGAGGCACTTAGACCGTTTCAAGGAAGAAGAACGGGACTTAGATCGACCAAGATGGTTGTGCGACTGTACGGACCCAAAGAGGCTATCAGGAAGAACAGAGTGAAGATCGAGACTAAAGATCGATCCAGCTTGAAACGACCCGACGATCGAGCAACAGGGTCGATTGCTGAGTTGAAACGACCCGACGATCGAGCAAGAGGGTCGATTGCTGAGTTGAAACGACCCGAAAATTGAGCAAGAGAACCCATTCTTAGTCCAAGATCGGGCAAGAGATCGACGATTCAGCTCGATCTCTTCTCTCCAGACGCGCTTCCTTATCCGCGAGCTCACGTTTTGTCCTCTTGTAAGGGGACCATTCCTCCTTTGCTATAAATAGCTAAATCCCTTATTTTTAGGGATATCTTATCTTTTATGCTTTTTGCCTTCTTCCTTTTTTGCCTTTGCCACCATTGTTAAGGTTTTTAAGCTTTTGTAATCGCACTCTTTGATTTGTTAAGCAAGAACTTCTCTTTTTAATCTTAATCTTCTTTTTGTTTAACGTTAATCATGTTTAGCATTTCGAATCTTGTGATCAAGGAGTGCTTAGCTATGATTAGCGAGTAGTAGTCTTAAGGTTTGAGGCCGAGGGGTTTAGGGAGGTTTAAAGGTTTAGATCTAGAAGTTTAGCTTGTTTATAACTCTTAGCTCTTCTTGGTTTGGAAGGATTAATGCCAAAGATTCTCGATGGAGATCTTTGTGTTCATAGAGATTTCCTTATCTCATGAGGACTTAGGAATCTCTTAAGCCCAAACCAAGCGACTATCTCTTTTTAAGCCACGACGGTGGAGATTAGGGTTTAGTTAAGCCAAGCTAAGAAAGGAGCTTTCTTGCTCATCAACCGATCCTTTCCACCACACACCATGGGTTTGGAGGGAAAGGTTTGATGAAGGTTCGGAACCACTAACCGTGGAATGTTCTAGATTTGTTTCTTAGGCTTAGAGTTAGCTCAATATTTGTGTAGATTCACTTTTGTATAAATCCAAGATCCAACCTTGAATCTCCCATTATCCAAACCCTCGGCCTTGAATCTCTCTTTCATATTTGATAAATCAAGAATCAATCTTTTGTTACTTAAGTTGCTAGAGATCTTTTAATATTTGCACTTGTAGTTTTAAAATCTTTAACCTTTGATATTTTGTTGCTCTATAATTTTAGAAATTACTTTAAGTATTGTTCTTTAGCCTAGTTGTCTTTTAGGATTTATTTACTTTGCGTAAGTAGTTTTTATAATTCAATTTTATCCATCAAAATTTGCATATGGCTTAGATTAATCTTGTTCTTGCATTCCTAGTGTACTTTCCATCCAAGTTGGATTGATAACCTCACATACTACAATGACATGAGTAATGTTGAGTATTGAAAAGAGAGAAAAACTCTACTTATCACCCATGATCTAACTAAAAATCTAAGGAAGAAAAGCAAAAGAGAAGACATAAGCATAAAGTTGAAAGATAAGGGTGAAGAGTCCTTCACTAGAGTGGCATGATAGATCAATCCAAAATATCAAAAAGAAAGTTTGGATCTAAACCCAACTCTAGAGAGAAGATTAATGTTGATAAAAAATGTATTTATAGTGAGAGGAGTCGAACCGGATCAACCCGGAACAAATCGGGTTTTAACCCAATTTTGGTCTTGGATTCGCGGCTGATATCGGGTTGTGACGTCGCTACAACATCCCGATACACCATCCCGATATGGAGCCAGACGTTTCCTCTTGAAGCATATCGGGTTGCACCCGATACATCACCCCAGAATATTTCCTGCCTGGTCCATATCAGGTGTCAAATCCCGATGCACCATCACGATATGGAGCCTGACGTTTTTTATTTTAAATCGACTTGCTAAAATCGCTGTATATCTTGAACCGCTGCACCGAATGACTTGAAACCACCACCAAACGAAAGCTAACTCAATTATCTATGACTTTTATGAAGACCCCAGAAGCTAAATCGAAACGGAAACCCTTCATATATCACGATCTAAACTCCTATGCAGTGGTTTTGTTCTTCAAGTCCATTTTGCTCAACTTCCTTTGGTACACTTCAGTTCCATAAGATCAAATGTCATCCTCCATGCTCCGCTAAACCCCTATAGTCTCCATAGTCATCCAATGTAACTAAAAACACTCCAAAATGCAACAAAATGTGTTAGGACTATCCTAAGACTCACTGTACTCTAAAGTGAATGCAAAACTAAAAAAACTATGGAAATACAAGTGAATGACACTAAAAACTACCTAAAATAAATGCAATAAACAGCTAAATAATGCATCTATCAAATAATAAAACACCTCTTTAAGATCTTCATCACAACAATAGCATTCTCTAGTTTCGCCGCCCCCAATTCAACACAAGCTGAAGAGAATGTTTCGTCTGAAGATGGTGTTTGATCTCTAGTGGAGCCTTTTCATATTCTTTATGGTACTCCCCATTGCAAAATATGCAGCGGAAATGGGTAGCATCTTCTTCATATCTCCATTTTTCAAAGAAACAGCACCAGTTGCCACTTCTCGACCATGAGACTTCATGAACCACCCAAAATTTTCCTCCATTGAAACCTCCTTCTACTTGAGGGCTTAAGGAAATAAGTTTCTTCGAATTTGAATTCTGAGAGATGACGACGGAGACTATTTGACGGATGAGTGATATGAGCTCATGATCTGGCCTGAGCATGAGTGTTTGCTTAACGAGTGGCTTGAAGGGTAACGAGTGACATGAGCTTCAACTCCAGCTTCGGCTGCGAATCCAAATCCATAGATCTGACGAGAGAGGTTATTTGAATAATCAGTGATATGATCTTCGACTCCCACTCCGGATCCTTAATGTGGTGGAGAGGCAGTAATTGAGAAATGAGTGAAATGAGCTTCAATCTGAATCCATAGGATCTGCCAAGAGAGAGAGAGAGAGATTATTTTGAGAGAACAGTGATGGGAATGAGATATTTTGAGTATGAATTCTCTCTATGTCGGTAAGCGATAAAAAGTGGTTTTAAATGGAGAATCGAGTGGTTGCAATTGCTTTCTTCATGATCATAATCTTGAAATTAAAATGCTCGTGTCAACACTTTGATTCAGAACAGTACAGATTTAAACCAGAAACAGTTTTGAGCATTTGAGAAACTATGGTTTTTTTGTTTTTTTTTTTTGTGGTAAAATGCAGGGAACAGAGTACAAGAAAGCACTCAATGAAAAGAACAAAGAGAAAGTGGAACTGATCACCGAGCTACAAGAGGTTAGTTCTGACTAAGCTAAGCTTAAAATTTGATAAGATTCTCATTGTCAAGGGTTAAAATTGAATTAGTCAAACTTAGTGTTCAGTAACCCTAGATCATTAAAAATATATCATCAATAACATAATATTCAATATTCACTACAAGAAAAAACATGTATTCCAACAGCCATATTTGTAGATAATTCGTTGGAAAATATCTCATAAATCATATTTCGTCGGAATATAAGCGTTGAAATCGGGTATTTGTGTAGAAGTCGTTGAACATATACCTACAAATTATATTTGTTGAAAATTCATCGGAAGTTATTGACATAGTATTTGTCGGAAAATCATTGGTAAATTCCATCGAAATTCTAACTACATCGTTCCAATGAACCATTTGTAGGAACCTCGTTGGTATGTGCTATCGAATTTTCCACAGTTATTTCCGACAAAATATTTGTAGGAGTTTTGTTGGTATATTCCGTCGAATTCCCAACAATACTTTTTGAGAAATTTTTTATAGGAGTTTCGTTGGTACTATCCATCGAATATCTTACAAAGCTCTCCGACAAAATTCTCACAAAAGTCTCATTCGTCAGTATTTTCGATGAAAGTCTCACAAAATTCTCATTTAAGATATATTGGTAGATACCACGGATTTTAGACAAGTTTTAAATTATTTTTAAAGAAATATATAAATAATAACAGGAATTATCATAATTAGAGCTATTTTAAATATTCAAAACATTACTAAATCCAATAAATCCAACGCACTTAAACAAATAAATGTAACATCCAAAATCCTTAAGAGAAGAAAGACGATCATCATGTTTTCATAAAAAAAAAAAAAAAAAAAACAGAATTAACAAAGCTTAGAGGTTTGTGAGAACTTTTTGTTGGAATTTCTAATGTTTTTTTATAGTGATTGAACAAATCAATATTTCAATATATAACATTTCTTACAACAAGAGCAATGACCATCAAGCTATTGCATTAGCCACTCTCTACAGAAAACACATATATTTTCTATAAAAGAAATGGTGCAAACATATTAGGCAACAAAATTTTGAACCAGAACATAGGAAAACTACTTTGTATTTACAATGCCTCTTACAATTGGAGCAAATAGGTCGAGCCATGCGATGATTATTGGACAGAACACCTAGTTTTCTACCGGAGTGGAACAACGATGAACCAGGCTTCATGTATAAGTCTATCCCAATCAAACATTCGATGTGTAGGGTGACACAACAATACTCATCACACATATAAAATCCTCCTTCCGGATATATTTTTCTTTCACAAGCTTCACACCAATACGTCATAGTACTTGTCTCCCCTTCATAAGAAAGAGTAAGGATATGCTCATCATGCTTATACCTCACCGTTTGAGGTAAAGTAGCACACTTGAAACACAGCGCAAAGTCATCACACTCAATGCAATTAAATGTATCCTTTGGATCCATAAGGCCTCCTGCTTCGCAAACACTGCAGACTCTCCTCTGCTCTCCGGGTTTGGATGTTTGGAATAAAGGATGCTCCTTATAACTTTCATGGACTAATGGCTCAGAAATTGTAGCACACTGCACATGTAGCTGGAAATTACACTCTTCTTTACCGCACTCATAGAATAAACCAGCTGTAAACAACCCAAAACAAGCTGAACATATATCCTCTAAGTCCACAGCATCGTAATTTCCTCCCACTATAGCTAGAGTGACAAGATGTGGATGCATCGAATGATATATTTTGCGAGAAAGAATCGCACATGTTTCATGTAGAACAAACTCACATTGCACACAAGAATAGAAATTGCTGAAATAGATTGGCGAGATGCATGTTTGGCATTGCTTACTGTCGTCGTAATCTCTGCCTGTGTACTCATCAAATCTCAAATGATGATGTTCATGGCTGAAAAGTCGTATGATTCCATCGTTTATCCTCACAAAAAGGCTCAACTTCCCTTTCTTCAGTTTCTTCCGGTTCTCCCTCAAGATCTATTCCATTCCACACATTGCTCTGTGTGGCACATTTTGAATGAGCCGCATACGAGCAACCGTATCTGATGCAAGAATAACCCCCGTAATCACTATCTATCTTTCTGCGACAAACGCTACAAAACCAATTTCCTTCATCAGAAGATGAGATATAACAGATATGATGGGAATGGCAAAATATTTTGATGACACGTGGTAAGTTGATACATCTTAGATGAACAACAAAATCACAAGGAGGACACATATATATAGGGGAGCTTGAATCGTTCAAGGCGCAGACATTGCAAGTTAAGGATGCCCGTCTTGGAAGAAGAGCAAGCGGATTCTCATGCCACTTCTGACTCTCTATATATGAGACTCGTGGTTTCTCCACACAAACTATGTTCATAGAAAAATCGCAGGCCCAGCAATAATAAAATACCTCAATGAGATCTTCATCACAGCAATAGCATTCTCTGGTTTCACTGCTAGAATGTTTCACACTGCTCATATTCAACGCAAGCTGAAGAGAATGTTTTAGATGAAGAGGGTGTTTGATCTCGGACATAGCCTTTTTGTATTCTCTATGGTACTCGCCATGGAAACTTATGCAGCAGAAATGGGTAGCATATTTTCCTCTTGACGTGATTATTTTCCAGTTTCCAAGGAAACAGTTTCACTTCTCTTCCCTCCCCCAACCGACTCCAGTCACACGGAATTTCCCATTTTTGAAATATACTTCAACTTGAGGGCATAAGGAAACAAGTTTCTTCAACTTTGAATTCTTAGAGACGACGATGACAGAGACGACGATGACGGAGACTATTTGACAGATAAGTGATATGAGCTCATGATCTGGCTTGATTTCCAGTGCTTGGATAACGAGTAACTTGAAGTTCAAATCAGTCTCCGACTTCTGGTCTGAATCCATAAGTGATATGAGCTGCGACAAGGGTTTCGGCATGGAATCAAAATCCGTAGAGTTAATGAGAGAGACTGTTTGAGTAACGAGTGACATGAGCTTCGACTCCGGCTTCGGCTGCCAGTCCAAATCCATAGATTTGACGAAAGAGATTATTTGAATAATCAGTGTTATTATCTGACGAGAGAGGTTATTTGAATTCAACTCTCTCTCAGAATCCGACTCTATCTCCGAATCCGAATACTCCCACCTCGAATCACTCACGAGAGGTATTATTTGAGAAATGAGTGAAATGATCTTCGATTCCCACTCCGACTCCGAATATTAATTGTAGGCCATATAAGAAGTGGTTGAAGAAACTTAAACTTAAGTGGTTGCAACTTGCAAATGCTCGCGACTATTGTCGAGTCAACACTTTGGTTTAGATGAATAGTTCCGGTTTAGACTAGAGATGAGAAATTTACCATTGGGGTATTACGTTAGAGAAAAATAGGTTTGGGTTTTTCTATTGAGAGAACACACTAAAATACTCTTTTTGTTATTTTTGTTAAGTGCAGAAAACAGAGGAGAAACAGAGGTGAAAGTGGATTGAATGTGTTGCAGGATTCTTAGGATGCTAAGCTGATTTTTTTTTTTGGTTAATTGCAGGAAACAGAGGAGAAAGTGGAACTGATCTCTCTCTCCTCTCTCAGGTCTATGTTTGAATGAACGTTATAGCTTTGTATTTTAAAACCGCAGAAGAATTTTGTCATGAGTGATCGCTTGCCTAAAGATTTTAACACAACAATAATTGCCCTTCTCGCTGATTCCATGAGGAAGGAAGTTACTTTGGTGCCGAGGAAGATTGATTTTCTCGGTAAAGAACTAAAAGCCATTAGATTTTTCTATGGAGTCGTGATCTTGTAACTTTTGGAATCCAATCTCAAAGTTTTCCATTTCAAGACTTGAATTCTTCATTCTATACCAGGCCTTACTATATACAGAATAGTGAAGGTTTTGCAGCATTTGAGGAACACAAAAAGAAAAACAGTTTCAGATTGAAAGTTATGGCTTGAGACTAGAGATCATTTGTGGTTTTCTTACACAGGCAGAAATAAATAGAACAAGAATCACCACTGATGCGAAGCAAATTACTTCTTTGAGTAAAATTTCATTGATAATATCTCAATAACACAATATTTAATATTGGACAGATCAATTTCAATAATATTTCTTACAACCAGAGTAATGACCATTAAGCTATTGCATAGGCCACTCTAGCACGCCTAGTACGATCTATCAGGAAATCGTGCTGACATATCAGGGAACAAAATATTAACCGATCACTTTGGAAAACTATTTTGTGTGGTCAACGTTTCTGACATTCGGAGCAAATAGGTCGAGACATGTGATGATTGTTGGGCAGAACAATTACCTGAGTATGATTGTTGGGCAGATCACCTACATATTTATCAGGGATGAGAAAAGATGAACCAGGCTTCATGTATAAGTCTGTTCCAATCAAACATTCGATGTGTAAGGTGACACAGCAATATTCATCACACATATAAAACCCATTTTCCAGTTCTATTTTTCTTTCACAAGCCTCACACCAATACGTCATGGTACTTGTCTCCTCCCCATAAGAAAGAGTGAGGATATGCTTATCATGCTTATACCTCACCTTTTGAGGTATACAAGCACAATTGAAACACAAAGCAAAACGATCGCTGTCAATGCCGTTGAATGTTTCGAGATTGTTTGCTTTTTTGCAAACATAACATCGTCTCCATTCTCGTGGTTTGGAAGTTAGGAATAAAGGATGCACATGACTTTTATGGGATAGCGGCTCAGAAATTGTGGCACACTGCACATGTAGCTGCAAATCACATTCTTCTTTACTGCACGCATATAAGAAACCATTTGTTATCAACCTAGAGCAAGCTGAAGATCTATCCTCGTGGTCCATAACATCTCCCACTAGAGCTAGAGTGAGTATATGTGGATGTATCGGGTGAAATATCTTGCGAGAAAGATTCGCACATGTTTTATGTAGAACAAACTCACATTGCACACAAGAACACAAGTTACCGAAATAGATTGACGTAATGCATGCTTGACACTGCCTATTATCGTGTAATCTCCGCATGCGTTCTCTTCAAGTTTCAAATGATGATGTTCATGGCTAAAATGTCATATGATTCCATCTCTTATCCTCACAAATGGCTCAACAATTTCTTCTTCAATTTCTTCTGGCTCTCCCTCAAGATTGATGCCATCCCACACATTGCTTTGTGTGGCACATCTTGAATGAGCCCCGTACAAACAAGCGTTCTTGATGCATGAATAACCCCCGTAATCATTGTTGATCTCTTTCTGGCAAACTCTTCAAGACCAATCTCCTTGGTCAAAAGAAGGCGTAAAAGAGATAGGATGGGGATGGCGAGATATCCTTATGACACGAGGTAAGTTGATACATCTTAGATGGACCACAAAGTCACAAGGGGGACACATATAGATAGGAGAGCTTGAATCAGCCAAGGCACAGATGTTGCAAGTTAAGGAAGCCCGTCTTGGAAAGAGAGCAAGCGTATGCTCATGCCACTTCGGAGGGGGTTTATATAAGACTGGTGCTTTCTCTGCACAGGCTATGTTCATAGCATAATCGCAGGCCGGGCAATAGTAAAATACCTCTTTGAGATCTTCATCACAGCAATAGCATTCTCTAGCAGACCACTTCGGAGGGGGTATATATAAGACTGGTGCTTTCTCTGCACAAGCTATGTTCATAGCATAATCGCAGGCCGGGCAATAGTAAAATACCTCTTTGAGATCTTCATCACAACAATAGCATTCTCTAGTAGATATTTTGAAATTCCACACAAGGCGAAGAGAATGCCTTTGATGAAGAGTGTGTTTGATCTCGTGTGGAGCCATTTCACATTCTTTGTGGTATTTTCCATTGCAATAACTGCAGCGGAAACGGGTAGCGTCTACTCTTCCCAATTTTTCCCTTCTTCCAATGAAACAGCTCCACTTGCAACCTCCATGCAGCTCGGTACCAGATCCCAAAATAAAATTTCCTCTCCCGAGTTATACTTGCGCATTAGGGGATAAACAAATAAGTTTCTTAGGCAGGGAATCCAAATCCATGGAGTTCAGAGAGACGACGACGGAGACTATTTGACGGATGAGTGATACGAGCTCTGGATCTTGCGTGAGGTCCAATGTTTGGTCAACGAGTGACTTCAACTTCAAATCAGATCCCGGCTTCTGATCCGAATCTGTAGAGCTTTTTGGAGAAATTAGTAGTAATATGATCTTCCACAGTGGCTTAGGCAGGGAATCCAAATCCATGGAGTTGAAGAGAGAGATTGTTTGAGTAATGAGTGACATGAGCCTCGACTCAGGCTTCGGCTGCGAATCCAAATCCATAGATCTCACGAGCGAGATTATTTGAATAATCAGTGGTATGATCTTCAACTCCCACTTCGGATCCCTACGATCGTGAAGAGGCAGTAGTTGAGAAATGAGTGAGATGAGCTTCGACTCCGACTCCAAATCCATAGAGTGTGTCAGGATGGAGAGATTCTTTGAGTGAAGAGTTAAGAAAGCCCGTCTTGGAAGTATAGATAAGTTTGGTGGTTTCTCCACTCAAGCTATGTTCATAGCAAAATCGCAAGTCGTGCAATAATAAAATACCTTTATGAGATCTTCATCACATCAATAGCATTCTCTGGTTCTAGATCTGTAATTCAACACAAGCTGAAGATAATGTTTCTAATGAAGATGGTGTTTTCTCTTGAGTGGAGCCTTTTCATATTCTTTATGGTACTCACCATTGCAAGCTCTGCAGAAAAAATGGGTAGCGTCGTTTCTTTCCATTAGCATGTCAAAGCTCATCAACTCGACTTCTCCAATCAAGTCGTCTCCTTCTGTTAGCCTGAATTTTTCCCATTTTCCAATGAAGCAGCTCCACATGCCAGAGCTCATCAACTCGACTTCTCCAATCACATCAATTTTTCCTTTGCGGAAGCGTCCTTGTGCTTGAGGGCATAAGGAAACAAGTTTCTTACACTTTGAATTCATAGAGACGACGACGAGGGAGACTATTTGACGGATGGGTGATATGAGCTCATGATCTGGCTTCATTCTCAATGTTTCCTCAACGAGTGACCTAAAGCTAAAATCAGACTCCGGCTTCTGATCGCGATCTAAAGAGGTTTTTTGAGAAATAAGTGATACGAGCTTCGACATGGGCTTTGGCAGGGAATCAAAATCAATGTAGTTGAAGAGAGAGACTGTTTGAGTAACGAGTGACATGAGCTTCGACTCTGGCTTCTGCTGCGAATCCCCCAAATCCATAGATCTCACGAGAGAGATTATTTGAATAATCAGTGGTACCATCTGCGACTCCCATTCCATATCTGAGTCACAATCCAAATCTGAATCAAACTCCAAATCCATACAGTCGAGGAGAGGCGGTTGAGAAATGAGTGAGATGAGTGAAATGAGCTTCGATTCTGAATCTGAATCCATAGAGTTTGCCAAGAGAGAGAGATTATTTTAGTTAAGAGTGATGATATTTTTTTTGGATAATCTTCAACATTACTCGAATTTAAGATATCTAGACCAAGTTTGTGGTTAAGGATAAGATAAACTTAAAAGAAAATCTTCTATTAGGAAATAGAAAAGAGTATTTTTCTATTTCTAATGGAAAAAGAAAATCTTCTATTGTCATTAGGAAATAGGAAATATGAAAAAGTAATTTTCTATTTCTAATAGAAAAAAAAATTTAGCAAAGCTGTGCTAATGCCTATATATATGGTTGTCTCAGTTGTAGACAAAACAAACTGAGAGCCTTTGTGTTTAGTTTTTGAGTTATATTTCTAAACATAAATAAGAGAGTTATTATTCTTATAAAGTTGAGTTCTTGCTATCAATCACTTTAATTTTGAGGATATGAATGCGCTCTCTATATCGGTATGTTTCTGAATGATTAGCTATTATTAATTATAAGAAACTTAAATTTGAGTAGTTGCAAATGCTCGACCAGGTACTGTATGCTTTTTCTTTGAGAAAACAGACATTTAAATCATGAACTTACTCGTTTTTACCAAAATAAATACAAACACATCACTACTCCAAAAAACATAAAAACTTATGTTGACCGAGATACATTAGGTATAATTTTAGTCAACATTAATTAGACTTAAAACTCCGTTAATCTCTGTTTACTATAGTCGTTAAGCAGAACGACGTCGTTTCTTTTTAACGAGAAACACAACCAAATCCAAATCCTCTCGATTTTATCTCTTCGTGGGTATCTCTTCTTCGATATTTATTGAAGAACTCTAAAATCAGCTACAGACGTGGCTGTCTCTTCTTCGATATGTGCTTGTCTTTGCTTGATGTTTGTCGTCTATGTCAAAAATGTAAGAATTATGTATGACTTTTCAATCGATTTGTAAGAATTAAATCTCTGTTTTCTATGTCTTATGTAAGAGTTATGTATTACTTTTGTTCCTTTTTGTCTTATTGATTCCAAGAGCAAACAGCTAGTTGCAGGCCTGCTTTCTTTGTCTCTTCTTGGTGCATCAAATGCAGTGTACGGTTCTGTTGATTTTGCAGAGAAAGAGAAATCATAACTGTTTGTATGCATGGATCACTCACTTCATAACGAAGCTTCAGACCCATCTCATTAACAGTTTCTTCCACTGTAACAAGTCTGAGAAAAACAGAGCTTAGGATTCAAACTAGAACAAAATTTAAGCCGATATCATAGTTTGATAGGAAATATGACAAAGTTTGATAGTTTAAGCCAATCATATAGAACATAAAATTCAAGAAATGGAAGCAAGTTATAGCTGATTACATAGAACAACGAAACTAAACAATGTTTGCTAGACTTAAAGTTCAATAAGATATAAAAACGAACAAAGCATCATCTCGGGATTTTGTCATCCCCTTTGTGATCAAACTTGTGATCCTCCTCCTTGTGATTCTCCTTCCTACATACCAAGAAAATTATCATATTTACACAGCCATGCAAAGAAACTCTAAAACTGTAAAATGAAACATAATGTTTAAACTAACACTCTAACCTGATCTTTTCTTGGTCGACCCCTTCGTCTCTTAGCTTCAAGTTCAACAGGCGGTCTAGAACATGTTAACTTATTGTGCCCTTCTTCCCTACAGTTCGAGCATGTCATGATACGCTTTTCACGACTTAACTTGGTCTTCTTAGAGGATGATGCAGATTCATTAAGGCTTTTACGCCTAGCATAGTTACTTTGCCTACCAGGTTTGCCTAATCTATTTGGTGGTGGAAAGACGGGTAATCTATCCATCCTCGGCCACAACTTCATACCTTCCACAGGCTTAATACTATGCTCATATGTTTTCCTCCACATTAGAGTTGTGTAATATTCAGAAACATAATCATCGACCTTCTCCTTCTTTGCTAGGATAACACACGCAGCATGGATACAAGGAATACCATTCAACTGCCACATCCCGCAGCCACACGTTTTGGGACCCATTTTGACACTATAAGCACAGCCGTGATAGTTTATTTCATGCTCATTATCACAGGACATGTATCTGATGCAATCCCGAGACTTTTCAATAGCTGATTCAATTGCAACATGTGCCCTCTTTGTGAATCTAGTCTTCAACCTATTTGCAATGATAGACCTCTTTGCAGTACGCACCATACATTGTCTCCTAATATCCTCTAACAAGTCAAGTAACGGTTTTCTCCTAGCCTCACGAATGGTTTTATTGAAAGATTCATTCTGATTATTCAAGTTGTCATTGCAGCATGAACCAACTTTAAAGAAAGCTTGGGACCATGTAGGAGGATTGGTGACTTGTAGAGAATCATGTGCACATCGATTGTAACGCTTCAACTCTTCCATATTTTCTGTATAATCTCCTTTGGTGTAACTTCGGGCTATTCTCCAAAACAGCCGCTCTAGCTCCGGATCGCGGCTGTCTCTTTTCCAGTTTCCTAGAATGTGTCGAGCACACATGCGATGTTCAGCTTGTGGAAGATCATTGTGAACAGCCTTTACCAAGCCCTTCAAAAGAAACCAAAAACTATTAGTTCTTGGCTGAAACGTACATGATCATATATCAAATTCTCAATTTTTTCCAAGATGAAGATGATTCACAAATTCGAACAACACACTTGCACACAGTGTCTAGATACAATAAATCAACATAAAGTATCATCACTGAAACTCAACAGAATAAAACATATAAGATGATTAAAGGAAACAAGATACTCAAGACGAATGTACAAAAATCCAATTCTCAGGTTTCTTGAAGAAGAAGATGATCACAAATTAGAACAAGACTCTAGCAGCACACAACGTTTAGATACAAAAATTGTAGGTCCTCTTGATCTCATCAGCAATCTCCTTCGCTGTAAGCTTAGGATTCACCCTCAACCTTTCCGCAAACAACTGAGCAATTGATGAACTCTTCAACATTTTTGAGTAACCCGACCTGACACGTATGTGCTCATTCACGTACACTTTTATTTGCAGCTTGTGTTTGCGCCTCTCATATGAGCAATAAACCCTCCACGGACAATCATATTCCGTGTCAGAGCAAATAGCACCAAGCTTTCTTTGTGTGGACATGTATAGCTTAATGTTGTATCTACTTTTCAGAGAGTACCTAAGAAGCGATTGCTTGAACTCTGAAGCAGAAGTAAATGTCTTACCTAATACTAGAATTTCATCGGCTGATGATGCATCCTCACGAGATTCCCTTCGCGCTTGTTCTTCCTCATCGTCGGATGACAGAGGGTCTGGTATAGTATCCTCATTCCATAAATCGTCATCTCCACTGTCATCGCTTTCTACTATATCATGGCTCGCAATATCTCCAAAGTGAGTTGTCAAAACTTCGGCCACAACTTCTTCTTCAACAGCTACTTCGCAGCCTTCTTCTTCGACATCATTCCGCTCATTCTCATCTACTAACTCATCAGCAGGATCATCAACAATAACCTCACAATCATCTTCATGTATAACCTCACGCTCATCTTCCGATTCAATTCCATTATTCTCAACAATAGTTATTTTGCGTCGACGTGATTCAAGCTTCTTTCTTCTTGTCATAACGGGATTCTGGGTAACGGAAAAGACGAGAGAAGAAATCAGAGACTGAAGCGACGAAGAAGAAGAGAGAAGAAATCGTGAAGAATTAGGGGTTTGGGAATGAAATTTGGAGAAATTG
>JAHZTW010000001.1:120179527-120237376 GCA_020283515.1 Alliaria petiolata
TTCTCTTCCCATGTTCTAAGGTTCTTTTTAACCAAAGTTCTAAGCAAGGCAGAGAGCGTCCTATTAACTACTTCCGTTTGACCATCGGTCTGAGGATGACAAGTAGTAGAGAACAACAGTTTAGTGCCTAGCTTAGTCCACAAAGTTTTCCAAAAGTAACTTAAGAACTTAGCATCACGATCAGAAACTATAGTCTTAGGCATGCCATGAAGTCTAACGATTTCTTTAAAGAACAGTTCAGCTATGTGAGATGCATCATTGGTTTTCAAACATGGAATGAAATGAGCCATCTTAGAAAACCTATCTACAACCACAAAGATGGAATCTCTTCCTGTCCTAGACTTAGGCAATCCCAAAACAAAGTCCATAGAAAGATCAGTCCACAGTGAAAAGAAATCGGTAATGGAGAATACAAACCTTGGGACGTGTTCTTGGACTTAGCCTCCTTGCATGTCACGCATCTACTACTGATCCTTTCAACATCCTTCTTCAGGTCTGGCCAATAAAAGTGTTCCTCGAGCACTTTAAAAGTTTTTGCTACTCCAAAGTGACCCATTAATCCTCCTCCATGAACTTCCATGGTGAACAACTCTCTCAAAGAACAGTGAGGCACACACAATCGATTATCAAAGAATAAGAAACCTTATGAGATAAATTACTTGCCATGTGCGTGTCTGGAACATACCAAATAAGGTTCCTTAAAATCTGAATCAGCCTCATACAAGTCTTTTATAAATTCGAACCCCAAAAGCTTGGTTCCAAGAGAAGAAAGAAGTACATACCTTCGAGAGAGAGCATCAGCAACTATGTTCTCTTTACCTTGTTTGTACTTATTGACGTATGGGAAGGTTTCAATGAACTCAACCCACCTGCCGTGTCTCTTGTTAAGCTTTTGTTGTCCCTTGAGATGCCTTAGGGATTGGTGATCCGTATGTATGACAAACTCTTTGGTCCACAAGTAATGTTGCCACGTTTGAAGAGCCCTCACCAAAGCGTACAATTCCTTGTCATAGGTGGTGTAGTTAACAGTTGCACCACCTAGCTTCTCACTGAAATACGCAATGGGTTTTCCTTTCTTTATCAATACAGCACCAATACCCACGCCTGAGGCATCACATTCAATTTCAAAAGTTCTCGTAAAATCTGGGAGAACAAGTAATGGAGCTTGAGTTAACTTCCCTTTCAAGGCTTGGAAAGCATCTTCTTGGGCTTGCTCCCACTTAAACCCCACATTTTTCTTGATCACTTCCGTGAGAGGGGCTGCAATGGTACTGAAGTTTTGGACAAAGCGCCGGTAGAAGCCAGCTAATCCATGGAAGCTTCTGACTTCACTTACGGTTTTAGGACTAGGCCACTCCTTGATTGCCTTAACCTTTTCCTCTTCCACACGGATGCCATCAGCACCTACAACAAAACCCAAGAAAACGAGGTGATCCGCTCCAAAGATGCATTTATTTTCATTAGCATATAAGCATTCTTTCCTAAGCACTTCTAAGACATTTCCCAAATGCCCAATATGCTCGTTCATGCTCTTGCTATAGATTAAAATGTCATCAAAGTATACGACAACAAATTCTCTTATGTAAGCCCTAAGGACATGATTCATCAAACGCATAAAGGTACTAGGAGCATTAGTCAAACCAAATGGCATCACAAGCCATTCATAAAGACCTTGCTTTGTTTTGAAAGCCGTTTTCCATTCATCCCCTTCCTTCATCCTTATCTGATGATATTCACTCCTAAGATCTATCATAGAAAAGACCTTAGAACCATGCAATTCATCCAACATAACATCTAAACGAGGGATGGGATGGCGATACTTAACCGTGATGTTGTTGATGGCTCGGCAGTCCACGCACATCCGCCAAGATCTGTCCTTCTTAGGCACGAGCAGTACGGGAACGGCACAAGGACTAACGCTTTCTCTGATGTAGCCTTTTCCCATCAACTCATCCACTTGTCTTTGCAACTCCTTTGTCTCAACAGGATTGGTACGGTTTGGAAGGGACGCTCCGGGTACTAGATCGATTTGGTGTTCTATCCCACGGATAGGTGGCAAACCACTTGGAGTTTCTTCCGGAAACACATCCTGAAATCTGCTCATCAACGGCTTAAGTTCACTTGGCAGCTCCGGTGTAAAGTTAGTGGCCATTAGTGATTCTTTAAACACAAGTAAAATGAGAGAAGGTTTGGAAAACAAAGTTTTCTTTACCTGACTTGGTTTAATGTAGAAGTTGGACCTTTTGTCCGGTGCATTAGCTGCTTCCTGTTGTTTCTCAAGTTCACGGTTCTTTCTAAGCTGCAGCTGATCCTGGTGAACTTCGGATGGAGACAAAGGAATGAGAGTGATCTTCTTGCCTTGATGATCGAACATATGCCGATTGGTGTAACCATCGTTCACATCCTTTTTGTCGAACTGCCAAGGCCGTCCTAAGAGTATATGGCTGGCATCCATAGGCAAAACATTGCATATGATCTCATCTTGGTATCGGTCAATGGTGATTGGTACCGTGACTTGTTCCTTGACGTGCTGAACACCTTCTTCATTCAGCCATTCAAGCTTTAATGGTCTCGGATGCGGTCTGGTTTCTATTCTGAGTTTCCTGACAAGCACATCACTAGCAACATTAGTGCAGCTCCCACCATCAATGATCAATGAATAGACTTTATTATTTATGAAACAGCGAGAATGGAAAAGGTTCTCCCTTTGTTCGGTATCATTTGTCTTGGGCTGCACGCTTAGTGATCTCATGGTCACTAGAAGATTTCCTTGAGCCGGATAATCATAAGGCTCTTCTTTATCATAGATGGGTCCAGTATCCTCCTTTTCATCGTTTTCAGCTTCGAACTCTATCTCTCCATTCTCAAGTAGAATCATCACCTTTTGGTTAGGGCATTTGTTCGCATAATGTCATAATCCCTGACACTTGAAGCACCTGATATCTCTGGTTCTACTCGTGGATTCCACGGTTTTGCCTTTGTCAAAACGAGAAGGTTGGTTAGTCTTAAACTCAGAAGTAAAAGACTTACTTTTATCTTGAAAACTCGGCTTAGGTGGATAAGTTGGTTTTGGAGCATAAGCTGGTTTTGAAATACCCCTCCTCTTGACTTGTTGTTCTATCAAGATGGCTTTGTGGAGCATAAGCTGGTTTTGAAATACCCCTCCTCTTGACTTGTTGTTCTATCAAGATGGCTTTGTGGAGCATGTCCTCAACACTTTCAAATTCTTGAAGCTCCAGCCGGTCCTGAATTTCCCGGTTCAAACCTGCAAAAAAACGAGCCAAGGTTGCATCCATGTCTTCCTCTACGTCCGCCTTAAGCATAAGAGTTTCCATCTCTTGGAAATAGTCCTCCACGTTCTTTGTGCCCTGAGTCAAACGTCTCAACCTTTGATGAAGATCCCTGTTGTAATAGCTTGGAACAAAACGCTTTCTCATTAGTTCGGTTAGTTCTTGCCAAGTAGTTATTGGTCTTTCACCTCTTCTGCTCCTAAGAGAAATAACTTGATCATACCAACTAATGGCGTAGCCATTAAATTCAGAAGCAGCAAGTCTAACTTTCTTAAGTTCCGAGAGATTTTGACAATCAAAAACTAAGTCAGTTTTTCTTTTCCATTCCAAATATGCATCTGGTTCGTTCTTACTAGAAAAGGATGGAATTTTGAGTTTGAGACCACCAAGTCCATCATCTGATCTTCTAGAGAACGGGTTCTCTTCATCTCGGTTTCTATGACCTCTCCTTGCCCTGAGGTTAGAACGGTTGTCATCGAATTGTTCTTCTTCTTCATGACCGTCAAAGGAGCGGCTATGTCTCCTTTCCCGGTTCTTCCTTTGGGTTGGCCGCGCTTGGCCTTGTTGATCCTCCTGAATTCTATCAAGCCGAACATTAATCTCTTCAAGACCTGTGTTCAGAAATCTCATCAAATGTTCGGTTAGTGCTTTCATTTGTAAACCAGACAATCCAGATCCAAGATTGTTATTTCCTTCTTCTCCACTATCACTCATTGTTTTTCTGAAAATTACTCAACAAACGATTAGCAAAAACTCTCTTTCTCTCAAGTGTTTATTGCCTCACCCACACTCGTGTTTTGCTCACTGGTTTTATGGTGATCACACTGATTCTCGATGTTCTTATCAAACCATTCAAGCCAAATCCAGCAAGTACTCCCACGCAACAAAAGAGAAAGAAAAATACAGAAATTTAGAAGGGAATTCCGTTTAGCCACCTCTTGACTGGATTTCTTTTCAGCCAGCAGGATTTCTCTTCCACCACCCTCACAAACTGGATTCCTCCTCAGTTTGTTTTAAACCTTTTCGGTTTTTTATACTTTTTTTTTTGAATGAGGGTAGAGGATGGCCCGGATTTACAATGGAAAGAGGGAGAAGTGAACAGATTATATCGAATATATTTTTTTTATTATTGAGAAGAAAAGAAGATGAACAGCTTTACCAACAACGAGTGGCTCTGATACCACGTAATGGAACCCTTGGATGGATTATGCTCTTTGTTGGCGCGTTGGATAGATCGGATAGATTGGATAGATGGTGGATCGATGAGACCGTCAAGAGATGCGGAAGTCTCTTGGTATTCTCCACTCCACGGAACCGAGGAAGTAACCCTTGACCACGGATCTTAGGAGGTTTGCTGCGTTTGGAAGTAACCCTAGCCAAACTCAACGAAATGTTCAAGATGAACAAAGAGATTTCTCTCAAAAGAAGATGATAAAAACTTGGATATTTTATTAGAATGAATCTTACAAATACTTATAGAATTCGTAACACGGAAAAAGAAAAGAGAAATAAAGTTTTGTGGATTTCCTAAACTTAGAAAATGAAAATAGAAGACTAGAATTAAAACTAAGTAGAATAACCCTTGAACTCCAAAGTGACTCCTCATATGTGACTCTTGAAGTCATTTTCGTCACCCTCCTTTGACCACAAAATAAAGTAATTATTTTGGGCTGTCTTGGGCTTGAATTAAGTTCAAAAGAGGCTGGTCTTGGTAGCTAACATCCCCAAACGAATTATGCATCTTTTCCTGTCCAGAGTTGCTTGAATTAAGCCCGCTAAATGCATCTCCAAATTGCTCGGCTTGGATAATCTGATTTCTAGAGTGGACACGAGTTGGTCTAGAGACTCGGTCATCAGGACGGAGTTCCCTTCGTAGATTATTTCCGGATAGTGTTGGATCAAAGCGGAACACGGCTGTGTCGGACTGAACACGTTCGCGGCCAATGCTGGTCTCTCCTCGATGAACCTCACTTGTACCGTTCATGACCTGCTCTGGTACATGCTGCTCGTCATCATCCGAACCATCCGAAGATGTTTGGCTCGGTGCTCTGCCACGGAATCTATCACGGGTCGAAACAGCGGGTCAACAAAACTTAAAATCCGCTGCGGGCGGATCCGACCTGCAACCCAGACCTATTTGTTCATGAACATTTTTGTACAGAACAAAATTGATTAAACCGGATTGAGTTATGCTGAACAACTGGTTCAATTTGGTTTAGATGAGTAGTTCTGGTTTAGACTATCCATGATATAAATAATACACCAGCTCTCTCCGTCTCCCACTCATCATATTTAGGGTGGGAGTTCGGATTATCTGATCGGTTCGGATCGGATATTTCAAGTTTTGGATATTTTGGGACTATAATTTTTGATACTGATTGAGTATTATTAAATTTCGAATTGGATTTGGTTCGATTCTTTCCAAGTTCAGATTGGTTCGGATTTAAATTTTTGGATCCAACTTTTTCTCGCGTTCGGTTTGGGTTCGTGTATTTTTATCCGAAAAGTAACCAAAAATATTTGAAATTAACCAAAAATCTAAACATGAAAATTCAAAAATAACCAAAGTAATATTGATTCTAAAGCAAACCAAACATTCAAAATTTAAAATCAAAATAAACATTCAAGTTCCAACTCCAAATTGTCACCAACGTACATAAGTACAAAGAACATAAAAACAAAAAATATTCAATTACATAAAATCAGATAATTCGGATACTTTTTTGGATATCAGATCGGATCAGGTATTTTGATGGATCCGAACCCGGCTCGAATCGGATATTTTTGGGGCAATACCAGATCGAGTTTTCGGCGCTAAAATGCTCAGGCCTAATCATACTCATCCCCTTTTTACTTCCATTATTATTATTATTATTATTCGTCCAAAACAAATTCTTAAAATAAATCAAAATTGTGTTAAAAATAGAAAATTTGGTGAATAAGCAAAAAAAATATATAATCTATAACATAATCAATTTCTCTATTTGTTTCTTTCTAAAATATAATTTTTTTTTGGTTATTCAACAAAACAACCTTAAAAAAGGAAAAAAAAAAGCAGCAGATCAGGAGATGAAGTCTTAGAGATTTTAATGCGAAATATCGTTTTACATTTTAAAAAAAAAATTAAAATAAAACTCTATTCAATTTGGGAAGAAGCTGGAGCCTGGAGGTAGTAAAAAAAGTTTATTTAAACGTGTTACGCAAGGAAATTTGAGGAGAGAGGAAGCGCGTTCTAGTTGGTTTATCCTTTTTTTTTTTTTTTTTTGAATTTTAGGTTTATCCGTTTTTGCGTCGAGAAGAGGAGAAAACGGAGAAGATTATCGCTGCAGAGAGAAGAAATTCGTTTCTATTGATGAAGTTGAAGGTGAGAATCAGACAAGCACGGATATATTTAATTAAATGTTGAATAAAATCTTGAGGTTGAAGATTATACTTATGAAAACCTCGGATTCCAATTTAGTTTAGGGTGATTTTAATTTATGGACCCAGATAATATAGAAACAAAGAAAACGAAACAAATAAATCAAAATTAGTTTGATACACATTACACACGAAAGTTATGATTGTTTTACCCCTACAATTATTTTATACGATTTTGGGGGATAACAAATCGATTACCGCACTAACTAATATGTTATCACAATAGATCGAACATACTATTCATCGACCATCCTCGAACACTGTTTATTTGAGGTTAGACCATCATACAACACTGTTATCATACGGTTACATGTTAAACTAATTAGCATATAGGGGCAAAATATCGTGGTAAGTATGTTATCAAATCATAAAATTATCATGTTAACTTTGTTATCGTGATACCTTTGGTGCTAACTTTATTATCATATCATAAAAGTATCATGTTCACTTTATTATCGTGATACCTCCAACACTGTTATCATGAAGTTAACATGATAACACAATTAACATATCANGTTAACTTTGTTATCGTGATACCTTTGGTGCTAACTTTGTTATCATATCATAAAAGTATCATGTTCACTTTATTATCGTGATACCTCCAACACTGTTATCATGAAGTTAACATGATAACACAATTAACATATCATAGAAAATATTATGTTAAGTTTGTTATCGTATAATAACTATCATGTTAACTTTGTTATCGTGTTACCCGTCATGCTAACATTCTTATAATTTCATAAAACTATGAATTATTGATTAACTAACTTTGTCAACTTTACAAATTATATAAAATTATTTCAATAACTACTTAACTAACCGTCATCCGCATTTTCGCTAACGTTTTTGTTGTCGCCGCCATCCACCAGTGTTACCGTCGCCGACGTCCACCAGCGTTACCGTTGCTGCCGTGTACCAATGTTACTGACGCCGCCGTCGCTATCATCATTGCCGTCGCCATACGTTGCAATCACCACCTTCATCAGCATCATTTTTGTTTTCTTCCCCTTTCGCCTCCTCCTTCTTCTTCTTCTTCTTTCCTTCTTCTTCTTTCTTTTGCTTCTTTTCCTAAAAGCTGAAAATAAAAGAAACATTAAAGAAGGGCGAAACCGTCATTTTGGCATGAATAGGGTGTGTCAGATTTTCAACTTTTTGGTCTGTTAATTGTCAGCTTATTTGGGTCCTTTTTTTGCAATTTCTCTTTAGTTTATGTTTAACATGCATAATTTAACCAAAGAGGTGGTGGTCTAGTGGTAGTACAAGAGGGTTGGTTTTCTTGTACCCCGGGTTCAAACCCTCTTTGGAACGGAGGTATATTCTTTAAATCGGAATATAGAAAGTGCTAACTCCGGGTACCGAGGGAAATTACGGGCCAAAGATCCAGAACTTCCACAGTTAATTAAAAATTAAAAAAAAAAAAACATGCATAGTTTATTATCTCTGTTTACTTTTTAGTACATTGATCAAATCACATGTCGATGCAACTTTAGATCTCAGCTCTCAATCTTTATGTTACGATATTAACTGTTAATATCGTTTTTTCTTTGAAGAATTTGTTGGATATTTTACTTTTTCCTTGTTTAGCTTTTGGTTAAATCCTTGCTTACTTTACTTGATTCCACCATTTCAATCTCTTAAAATCCTTTTTCTTTGAAGTATGAAGACGCTCTTGTGACTTAGTTTGCTAGCCGTCATTGAAAAGCTCTCTATTTTTTCTTTATCTTCTATCTATTTCAAAAACAATGATGCACTTGTTGTAACAAACAGATTTTTTTTGGTGTGAATATAATTTAACATTTCTTCAAACAAAAAAAAATTAATAATTCTTAACATATTTTGCTTTATTTCCTAGGCACTCACTATTGTTTGTCATTTGGTCATGTCAGTTTGCTTAAATAGAGGCTCTTTTCGAATGTATAATCACAACATACAAACACCTAAAAAAACAAAATCACAGGATGATGTTAATTTCTATTGTTATCAGCTTATATTTCGTTGAGCTGCCTAACCAATTAATCTAGATCTTTGTTTGACAAATTATATATTTCATGTTGGATTCTTTTGCTCAGTTAGTTTATGTACAGTTAAAAGACTTGCCCCAATACCAAGCTTTTGCATCTAATATGCCTGGCTCAACTCTGAAAGACTCGTTCGAAAATATCACCTCGACTCTGAAAGACTTGTTCGAAGATATCACCTAAGAATTAGAGAGACAAGTATGGCCTAGATATAGTATACTTCTCGATAAGTAGACTATTCTATCTTTGTGTGAGTCAGATAGTTACGATAACTAAACCTGGTTTCTTTTCGTATTTGATTGACAGTATCATGAGGATAAGAGTCGGTCCTCAATCGTGAAAGATGATCAGCTACTCCATTGAATGCACTTTACTTGTCTCTTACTTTGATATCAAATTCTTGCAGCAAGAGAATCCATTTTTTAAGACGTGGCTTTGCGTCCTTCTTAGACATAAGATACCTAATGACTGCATATGTTGTACGAACAATCACCTTAGAATAACCAATATATAACCATCTACCTCTATTAGCTTGCGGTGAAGCGTGTTATTTGAGGATTTTACTAAGCAAAATCGAAGGTCTGACATTTTATACACATATGAACAGTAAATGGTCATTCTTCATAATGCATGCTACACCTTAGACTTGCTCAATAATGGTAAGGAACACATAAAAGATATTAAGGAAGCAAGCACAATCAACTAAAATTGTTTTCTATAGTGTTGCATTTGAAAATATATCTAGACTTGAAATTGTTTGGATTGGTACTTGGTAAATATTTTAGAAAGTATATGACACTCTTCATAGTCATATTTTAGCAATGCCACTTCCAAGTTATATCCTCCAAAAAAAATTTAAAAAAGATTTGTATAAAAGAGGGCGGAAAAGCAAAAACAGAATAAAGCCACAAGGAAAAAAATGAAATCTGAGGATTTTTAATGCCACTTACCGTTCTACTTTTGTTTTAAAATATTTCTAACAAATTGGACTGAGTTATGTATACAAAATGGTGAACTTCTTGGAGCATTTGAAGAACACACCAAAAAGGTTTCATATCGAAAATTATGGCTTGAGACTCGAGATCCTGTGTGGTTTTCTTACACACACAAAATCAAATAAAACTCGTTCACCAATGCAAATCAAAATACTTCTTTGTGTAAGATATACTTGAAAATATCCCAATGACCACTATATTCAGTATCGAACAGGTCAATATTTCAATAATATTTCTTACAACAAGAGCAATGACCATCAAGCTATTGCATTAGCGACTCTCTAGGATGATCGTTGCGCAGAGCACTTACCTGTATACGGTAGTAGAATATAACAATTATATACGGAATTAGTGTTGATCGTTAATAACTCTCGGTTGTGCACACTTTCGATGACCTAGAAATTTGTTTGGGAAAATTAGTTTGAATTAGGAACCTAAAATGTTAGAGGTTAAATTGGAAAAAAATTTGATACTTAAAAAGTTTTTAATGATAATTTCCCTTTTTTCTTCAACCATCTTATAGGAATACATGGATTATGAAACTCCAGAAAATGGTCTATTGTAACATTGCAGATAGATGAATCTTCTGAAACAAAAAATAAAGCTGCAAAATCTAGCAAGCATCTGTACTCGTGAGTGTAAATGATGAAAGGTATGTGATCATTTGAGTGTATTGTTATTATCCAATGACCTCTTTCTTTTTTGCTGAAATTTTGAGCTTTCCAATTTCAGAGAATCGGCCGAAATTAACGAATCACAACGGGAAGCTTATGCTCAGGCTGAAAAGCTGAAAAACGTTTTAGATGAAACACTTTCTTGAATTGAGAGTGAAAGCGGCTAATGAGACTGAAACTGCTTGCCAAGAATGGCTTGCTACCACAAAGGCTGAAATTGCTAAATTGAGGACTCAATTAGATCTCTCTGAGAGTTATATATTCTCTCTCATGTTACCACATATCTAAGTCTAGAACTCGAAAGAAAGAATTGCACACACGATCTCAATAAGAACTTTCTTATTACTTTAAGAAAAATAACTCAAAAACCTAAAGCTCTCTCAATTTCTCTGAGGGATGTCACGACTTGACAACTCCTTATATAAGGAACTTCTAAACACAATTTCCTTTTTCTCTAAAAAGGATATTTTCCTTATCTCAAATACTAATCATAATCTCTTTAGGTTTGCTTGTGCTTCAAGCTTATTCCAACATTCTCCTCCTTAAGCTTGAAGCTTTTCTTCTCTAAGTCTTGAACTCCCATGAGCTCCCTTATCTCTTTGAATCTCATCTTCCCCAACGCCTTAATGAGGATATCCGCCTTTTGCTCAACTCCAGGAACATGCTCAACTTCAATTTCTTCATTTTCAACGCACTCTCTAATGAAATGGAACCGTCTCTGTATATGCTTACTTCTGCCATGGAAAAACAGGATTTTTTTGTGAGGGCTATCGCAGATTTATTATCAATACGAATGATAGCCTTCTTGGTTTCAGCTCCTGTGATCTCACTATGTAAATCCCGTAACCAAATAGCTTGTTTAGCTGCTTCGGTTCCAGCCATAAATTCTGTTTCACACGAGGATAAGGCCACTACATCCTGTTTCTGTGAGCACCAAGAAATAGGACTGTTTCCTAAGTAGAAAATGTGACATGTTGTGCCTCTACCATCGTCTGGATCGATGCTAAGATTGTTGTCACTATACCCAACTAGCCTTGATATCTTTGAACTCCTCTCAAAGATTAAGCCAAGAGATGTTGTTCCCTTTAGATACCTCAAGCATTGTCTCATTGCAGCTCCATGTGACTCTCTAGGACTGTGCATATACCTGCTCAGAACTCCTACACAATACGACAAGTCAGGTCTTGTGCGAATTAGGTATCGAAAGCAACCAACCTTCTTCCTAAAGTCCGTAGCATCGATCTCTTCTTCATTCTCTGCACTTGACAGTTGTAGTCCAACCTCCATTGGTGTATGCACGGAATTGCAGTACATCATTCTTGTTTCTTCCAATATTTTCTGAGCATATCTCCTTTGACTTAACACAATTCCACCTTCATGTTGATTTACTTCTATCCCGAGGTAGTAAGTTAACTTGCCAAGGTCACTCATTTCAAATTTAGCAGCCATCTCTTCCTTAAATTTGTAAATGATTGACTTGTTTGTTCCTGTGACAAATAAGTCATCAACATAAACTGCAATAACAAGAGTGTGTTCTCTTTCTATCTTTTGATAAACAGTTATCTCTTTTGAACACTTTTTGAACTTCAGTTCCTCGAGAATCTGGTTTAGCTTATTGTTCCAAGCCCTTGGAGCTTGTCTCAATCCGTACAGCGCCTTATTCAACCTATAGACTTTTCCTTCACTTCCTCTCTTCTCAAATCCTTCAGGTTGTGTGACATAGAGAGTCTCTTTGAGTTCTCCGTGGAGGAACGCTGTTTTGACGTCCAAGTGATGAATCTCCCACCCGTTTGATGTTGCACTGTTTATGAGAAGTCTTATGGTCTCAATTCGTGCCACAGGAGTAAAGATTTCCTCAAAGTCAATTCTGTACTGTTGCACATAGCCCTTAGCAACAAGTCGAGCTTTTTATTTGTTGATGCTTCCGTCAGAGTTTCGTTTCAGCTTAAAGACCCATTTAAGTCCAATGGGCGTTGTTCCAATAGGCAAATCAACTAGATCCCAAGTGTTAAGTTTTTCGATTGACTTAATCTCTTCTTTACATGCGTTGAGCCATTCACTCGATCCTTTTGCTTCATTGAAATTCCTTGGCTCGTTGTTTAGGCACAGAAGAAGTGTCTCTCCTTCTTCTTCAGCAAGTAGAACAGTCCTCAAGATACTTTGGTGCAGTGCTCTGTCTCTGACATCTTCTGAGAACCGGCGGATTATTCCCCAAGACTACCACTTCTTCTTCTTGTTCAGCAATTTCTGGTATATTACCGTCGTTCCCTGTTTCCTCTTGATTATCTTCGCTATCATGATTGATATTTTCTCTATCCTCTTGATTATTACTATCCACTTCTCCCTTAATCATGATACCGTGGTTCCTAAACTCTCCAAGAGTGACATTAAAGCTTCTATCACCATCTAGCTCTGACTGAGTTTTTCTCCAGTTCCAGCCTTTAGTTTCATCAAAGACCACATCCCGGCTTACACTAACTCTTCTGGTTTGTGGATCAAGCAATCTATATGCCAGAGAACCCGGTTCTGTCCCCAATTACGCTAACATCCTCGACCGATCATCTAATTTTTTGAGAAGGTGTTGGTCGATTTTTGCATAACTGATGCAACCAAAGATTCGTAGGTGATCAATACGTGGTTTCTGCTTTCTAAAAACTTTGTATGGAGTCTTGTCCGTTAGAGCTCTTGTAGCTATTCTGTTTAGCAAGTATGTCGAATGCCTTACTGCTTCCCCGCACCCAAAGATAATTTGGCACTCTCATGTGTTTTAAGATACTCCTTGTCATCTCCATCATCGTTCGGTTTCTTCGTTCTACTACTCCATTCTGTTGTGGCGTGTATGGAGCAGTAAGATGTCTCTGGATTCCGGCATTCTCACAGTATTCATTGAACTCTTGCGAGACAAACTCACCACCTCTATCTGTTCTAAAAGTCTTAAGTTGTGCCCCTGATTCCTTCTCAACATGGTTCTTGAAGATCTTGAACCTTTCGAATGCAGCACTCTTCTCTTTTAACAAAATTGTCCACATATAACGAGAATGATCGTCAATGAGGACAAAGATGAATCGATTACCAGCAGCTGTACTCGGTGTTATGGGGCCACAAAGATCTCCATGTACTAATTCAAGGATTGTAGATGCTCTATATGAAGTGGCTTGTGGGAATGTTTGTCTCGTATGTTTCCCAAGAAGACAGGAACCGCAGATTTCTTTTTCAAACGCAACATGTGGAAGTCCTTGGACAAGTTCTCTCTGTTTCATGGACTTGATGGTTTCTGAATTTATATGTCCAAAGCGTGCATGCCAACGACTTGATTCACTGATAGATGACAAGTTTAAATAGGCATTGTCGTGAAAGCCCATACAAACCTTGTATAATCTATTTTTTGACCTTGGAGCTTTCGCAAGTAATTTCCCCTGAGCATCTCGCATGGTGAGGTATCCTCCCCTTAACCTGATGTCGCAGCCTGCTTATGTTGCTTGACCCAAACTGATGATGTTGCTCCTTAAATCCGGAATATAGTAAACATTTGTCATGACTCGAGGTTTGCCATTCATGTCAATAAGGGAAATTGACCCTTTTCCTTTTATGTCAACGCGAGAGTCGTCTCCAAATCTCACTTTCCCCGTGACAGATTCATCAATCTTCTCAAAATATCTTCTATCTCATGTCATATGGTTACTGGCACCGTTGTCAAGATACCATATGTTCTCCTCTCCCGTTTTTGTTTCAAATTTACTTGGTATGCATCGTTTTTCATTGAGAAAAACGACCTCATGCATCATAAGCTCTTCAGCGTCTTGTGTGTCATTATCAGCTGATTCTGGAGCTTCTTATAGCTTTAGTAAGCGATCAGGACAATCATAGGCGAAGTGACCTAGCTGGTCACACCTGAAACAAGTAATCCGGGAAGCGTCTCTTACTCCATTATGTCGTCCTCTTCCTCTCCCTCTATTGGAACAACCTCCTCGACCTCTGTTTCGATAGTCATTTGTATACTCACGGTTGTTTTGTGTCTCCGTATTAGCATACATGAGTTTAGATTGATCTTCATGTACTTCTTCTGCATCAATGATTCTCTCTTTGTATGCTTTAAGTCGTCCTATAATGTCTTCGAAAGTTGTGGTATTAAGGTCTAATACCTGTTCTAAAGAAGCCACTATGTGGATGACCTTTTTCGGAGGAAGACAGTTAAGAAATTTCTTAACTAACTTGGATTCCTCGATAATTACTCCAAGAGAAGCGGATTTTGATGCTATCTCTGACATCTTTCCTGAAAACTCATCAATCCTCTCTGTATTTTTCATCTTAAGTCGCTCAAAATCGGCCATAATGTTTGTAAGCGTGCTTCTTTAACTCGTTCTGCTCCCACATGTCTCGATTTTATGGCGTCCCATACCTTCTTAGCCGTATTTAGATCACCAATCTGCAGAACAAGAGCCTCCGGTATTGACTGAAACAATAGGGCTATAGCCAGATTATCTTTTTCTTCTTCTACTGTCGCAGTTGTAGGCTCGATTGCTTCCCAAACCTTATGAAATTTTAATGCAACCTTCATCCTTAACGCCCATACAGTATAGTTAGTAGAGTTTAATATAGGGCAGATGATGGAAGAAGATCCTCCTCCCTCTTTCGGTTTAGCTGGAACGATTGCAGTCTCAGCCATCGCTCCCTAGGATATCGTAACGTTCTGATACCAAATCTAGAACTCGAAAGAAAGAATTGCACACACGATCTCAATAAGAACTCTCTTATTACTTTAGGAAAAATAACTCAAAACCTAAAGCTCTCTCAATTTCTCTAAGGGATGTCACAACTTGACAACTCCTTATATAAGGAACTTCTAAACACAATTTCCTTTTTCTCTAAAAAGAATATTTTCCTTATCTCAAATACTAATCATAATCTCTTTAGGTTTGCTTGTGCTTCAAGCTTATTCCAACACTAAGGTCATGCAATTTATCCTTTTCACCGTTTTAGGGGCTATTAATCAAGTAGTATATTGTTTTCTTATTTGCAGGGAGGTTTTGGACTTAAGGAAGGTAAAGTTAAAATTGATTGCTGAAATGTAGATGTATTGCGCAATCATCTTTCTGCGGAAGAGCAAAAACTGGAAAATTTCGCAAGAGATGAGATGAAAGTCTTGAGAGTTTTTAATACGAATTACTATTTTACTTCTGTTTTAAAATATTTTTTACTAACCAGAATGGTTAAGACTTAGGAGCATTCCAGGAACACACAAAAATTTGATGTCAACTAACTGTGGCTTCAGACTTGAGATCATTTGTGGTTTTCTTACACACGCACAAAAGCAACTAATGCAAAGCAAAATACTTATTTGAGTAAAATTTCTGGGAAAATATCTCAATATATAACATATTCAATATTGGACAGATCAATATTTCAATAATACTTCTTACAACAAGAGCAGTGACCATCAAAGTATTGCATTGGCCCTCTCTCTAGGAAATATACGCATATCTTCTATAAAAGAAATAGTGAAAACATATTATGGAACAAAATAGTGATCCAGAACATTGGGAAACTATTTTGTGTGGACAATGATCCTGACAATTGAAGCAAATAAGTCGAGACATGTGATAATTGTTGGGCAGAGCACATACCTGTCTACGGTAGTAGAAAAAAGAGGAACCAGGCTTCATGTATAAATCCCTTCCAATCAAACATTTGATGTGTATGGTGATACAACAATACTCATCACACATATAAACGTCCATATTGGATCTATTTTTTCTTCGCAAGCCTCACACCAATACGTTATGGTACTTATCCTCTCCCCATCAGAGAGACTAAGGAATGAGGATATGTTTATCATGTTTATACCTCACCTTTTGAGGTAAAGAAGCACATGAGAAACACAAAAGAAAGTCATCGCACTCAATGCAATTGAATGTTTCATTTGAAATACTCATTTCTTTGGAAACACAACATCTTATCTTGCTCTCTTCTGGTTTAGCTGTTAGGAATAAATGATGCACATGACTTTCGTGAACTAAAGTGAATCGTTGTAACCGTTGACGAACAGTTCCAACCGCTTAAATGAACATTTGCAACCGTTTAAATGAATCATTGCAACCTTTGGGTTTATGGTTATATATTTTGAGTTTATGGTTACAACCGTTGGTAATTATACCATTGTAACCTTTGGTGATCTATAAAAGGAGATGTTGGCATTGCCAAAATTACAACAACAATTAGATTAATCGTTCCAATTATATAAAAGGAGATGTTGGCATTAACAAAATTACAAGAAACAGAGAAATAAGAAAAAGAGAAAGAGAGATATTCACTGTTCCAAAAGATTATTAAAGATCTTTGGAAAAACACATATCAACACTATAACTCTAGTGTGTCTCTTGTATCTTTGCTTAGAACAAGAGAGAACTTTGGTTGTCTTATCGTACAAGTGATTTCGTGTAACCCAAGACTTTATAAGGGTCGAAATACTCTTTAAGAAAAGTGTTCTCGTACGCGATTCAATCATTATCCAAGTTCATAATTCATCAGTCCGGGTTATAATAACCAACAATTTTAAAGAGTATTTTTTTGTGAACTATGGTTAGTACATCTGTGCGAGAGATAACATCGAAGTTTGGAAAATTGGATAAGTTTGAGGAAAAGAGATTTTGATTCCTTGTCCATCAAAGGGACCGTAAGAAGCAAAGCTCAAAAGGAGAAAAAACCAATTGGTTAATTGATTCCAAAACAATCCAAATCAAAAGCATGGATCAAGGTTAGTGTTTCTTTCTTCTTCTCTAAGAAACTGTTTATGGTTGAACTAAATCAAATCTAGATTCATTATAAGAATAGATTTTATTATAGAAATCATTATAGTACTTTACATATGGATCAAGAGCCATTCTAGATTTGTTTAATTCACCAATTAGATTAATCGTTCATGAGCAAGTACTTGTCGGCATAATTCTGGAATTGTTATGCATGCATGAATGAGTGTGTGTTCATGAACGTAGAATCTGTTCTATCTTGTTGACGGTTACTACCTATTTTGTATGGAAAGTCTGAATCAGTAGTGCTGTTATAAGACGATTTGCTTAGAAAGGAAATAGCGACGCTACGGTTTGAATTGTGATATTGTTCTAAGTTATGTAACGATCATAGTATTGTTAAAGGGTTAATGTTGCTTTTGATTTGTGGATAGAGCAGTTAGAATATCTTCAAGATATACGAAGATATATACTTACCAAATACTCTTGTAAATACCTTAATCATAGGAGCTACCTCTTGTATAAATGTATCCTACTTCTGTATCAATGAATATACAATCAATCATATTCATATGGTATCAGAGCTCTCTGATCTAAATATCTAAAAAAATTTCTTCTCCTTTCAAAGTTTTCGACGATCTACACATGACATCCCAAACACCATCTTTCTCCTCAGCCACGTCTGGCTCATCTGCAGTGATCGTTAATCCAAACGATCCACAGCATCCTATTCTCTCGGTGAACATGAGTACTGTGACACGCCCCACAGCCTCAAATTACATCACCTGGAATCTCCAAGTCACTCTGTTTCTTGATGGACACAATCTGAAACAACACATCACTGACGATGCTGAGATTCCGAATCCCACTGTGCAACACAACAATCTGACAATGCCGAATCCATCATTCACAGCGTGGCAGAAACAAGACAAGTTGATCTTTGCAGCACTTTTGGGATCTATCTCCACGCTCTCCAACCGCTTGTCTCCATGGCTACAACAACGTTGGAGTCTTGGAACATCATGTGATCCACCTTTAGCCATCCCTCCTGCGGTCATATGAAGCAGATCCGTGAACAATTGAAGAAAAGCAGCAAAGAACAGCGCTCAATTGATGAATATATGCAATCAGTGAAGAAAAAAGCGGATCAATTGGCTTTGCTAGGCAAACCACTTGATCAGGAAGATGTTATTGAATATATTCTGGATGGCTTGGATGATGACCATCATGGTGTGGTAGAGCGGATCAATGGCCGTGACACTCCACCATCGTTTGAAGAATTGCGTGACAAGCGTGTAAATAAAGAAGCCGATATCCTCTGTTTACAACCAGCATTTGCATTTCCAGTCACAGCCAATTCAGTTCAGCACAAACCGAAGTCAAACTTTCGCTCCTCACCACAACATTTTGACACGCGTCAGCAGCCTTAGTTCTCTGGCCAGCGACCACAATTTTTCTCCTCCACGCCAAGACCCTCTCGCCCATACCTAGGCAAATGTCAAGCGGGTGGAGTACAGAGACACATTGCGCAGAGATGCACTCAATTTCGCATTATTGCTGCGGATGGATCTTCACCTATGCAGTATCAATCACAGACCATGCCATGGCAGCCTCGTGCACACGCCTCATCAATTTCTCCTCATTACGACACACCTTCATGGCTGCTTGACACTGGTGCTTCTCATCACATCACGTCAGACTTGAGCAATTTGGCGCTTCACTCTCCTTACCAAGGCAATGATACAGTCACTCTCGGTGATGGCTCGGGTCATGCGATTACCACACTGTATCTACATCGCTTTCCCTACGATCTCGTTCTATTTTGCTAAACAATATTCTTTATGCTCCGAATATTGAGAAGAATCTAATGTCGGTTCGACAAACATGTGCTAACAATGTTGTCTCTATTATTTTTGATCCTTGGTCTTATCAGGTGAGGGATCAAACCACGGGGGCGTTTCTCAAAACAGGACGCACTAAGGATGGGATGTATGAGTGGCTGGATTCTGTTCCTTCTTCAACAAAAATTCAAGTTCTTTCTGCAATAAAAATTTCGATGACTCAATGGCATTCACGCCTTGGTCATCCGTCTTTTGAGCTTTTAAATCGTGTTCTTTCTCAATGTTCTTTACCTTTTTCAAACAAAATTTCAGCTCATATGATATGCAATTCATGTTCAATTAATAATAGTCACAAACACGCTTTTGGTGAAAACACAATTTCCTCCTCTAAACCACTCGAAATTATATACTCTGATGTTTGGACATCTCAATTTTTCTCTTATTATGGGTTCAAATATTATCTAGTTTTGGTTGATCATTTTATGCGGTACACTTGGTTTTATCCACTCAAACGCAAGTCACGGGTTTTTGAAATCTTTACATGTTTTAAAAAACTTGTTAAAAATCGGTTTCAATCTCGTATTGTTATCTTTTATTCGGACAATGGAGATGAATTTCAAGCTTTGACACCGTTTTTATCAAAACATGACATCTCTCATCGCACTTCACCTCCACATACTCCTGAGCATAATGGCATCTCTGAGCGTAAAATATAGACACATTGTTGAAACGGGTTTAGCCTTGCTTTCCCAAGCTCATATGCCAGCTGAGTATTGGTTTTTTTCGCTACCGCTGTATACTTGATAAACCGCCTTCCTAGCTCACCTCTGCAATTTAAGATCCCATTTGAGCTTCTCTTACAGGAAAAACCAAACTATTTAAAGCTAAGGGTTTTTGGGTGTTCATGTTACCCTTAGTTGCGCCCATATTCTGCGCATAAACTTAATTCACGCTCCACTCCGTATGTTTTTGTAAACAGTTCACTATCTCAAAGTGCTTACCTCTGTTTTGACAAAGCTTCTTCTCGACTCTATACTTCACGTCATGTTGAATTTTTTGAATCGTCTTTTCCCTACAAAGAGCCCATTTCATCTTCTGTGCTTGAATCAGATCTCTCTCTCCCCGTTTCAGTTTTTCCTCAGCCACTCGATCTTCTTATCAGTGCACAGCCCAGTGGTTTAATCCCCTCACCTGCAGCTATTGTCCCTGTCGCTACAGATCAAGTGCTTGACGCTATCTCACCTGCTGCGTCTTTTGCTTCTGATGCTTCCGAGACAGAGAACGAGCTCACTACACCTTCACCTACTATGTCCTCTATGTCAAGTTCCTCTGCTTCCACAGACACCTCGGCATCTGATTCTCCTGCAGATATTGCAGTTGCTCCAGCTTCAACTGTTACTCCGTCCAATGACCATCAGATGGTGACAAGGGCCAAGAATCACATTGTCAAACCAAATCCTCGGTATGCGCTTCACATTGTTGCTGCTTTAGAAAATGATATTGAGCCAAAGACATATTTACAAGCTCTCAAGGATGGTAGATGGCGAAATTCAATGGGTGATGAGATCAATTTGCAGTTGAAACTTTTTTCTTGGAATATGGTTCTCCTGATCCAAGTTACAATCTTGTTGGCTGTCGTTGGGTGTTTCGTATCAAACGCAGGGCTGATGGCTCAGTGGATCATTTCAAGTCTAGGCTCGTTGCAAAAGGGTTTAATCAGCGACCATGTATTGATTATTTTGAGACTTTCAGTCCAGTTGTGAAACAGCCAACAATTCGCTTAGTTCTTGGTTAAGCGGTATCGCGAGGATAGGTTCTACGACAGCTCGATGTAAATAATGCCTTCTTGCAAGGTGAACTGTCTGAAGATGTGTATATGGCTCAACCACCGGGTTTTGTTGATGAAGACAGGCCTGATTTTGTTTTCAAACTCAACAGAGCATTTTATGGGCTGAAGTAAGCACCACGTGCCTGGTATAATGCGCTTCGGAGCTTTCTTGTTGAGCTTGGCTTTTACAATTCTGTGGCAGATACGTCTCTTTTTCTTCTTCACAAAGAAGGGATTTATCTGTTCCTCCTTGTTTACGTCGATGACATTGTCGTCACCTGCAATTCTCCTTCTCATGCTCATGTGTTTATTGATTTGCTTGCTGCTCATTTCTCGATCAAAGACATGGGGGAGCTTAGCTACTTTCTGGGTATTAAGATTACACGCACAGACGCTGGTCTCACTCTTACCCAAACAAAGTATATCAATGATCTTCTGCATCGCACTGATATGTTAGCAACGAAACCTGTAGCAACTCCCACAGCAGAACATCCTCGACTCTCTGCTTTGTCAGGTGCTCTTCTTGATGATCCCTCTGAGTATCGTTCTGTCATTGGTAGTCTTCAGTACATGCAGTTTACACGTCCAGACAATGCTTATGTCGTTAATAAGCTCTCTCAGTATATGTATCAGCCATGCATGGAACATTGGCTTGCTGCAAAAGGGTACTGCGTTATCACAGTGGAACAAAGAAAATGGGTCTCTTCTTTTCTGCTTCAAATCCTATGTTTGTTCACGCCTTCTCTGATGTGGACTGGGCTGGCGACAAGGATGATTACACGTCTACAGGTGTGTATCTGGTCTATATCGGCATACATTTGGTGTCTTGGTCATCTAAAAAACAGAAGACAGTGGCTCGCTCATCAACAGAGTCAAAGTACAAGTCTGTCTCGGATACAGCCTCGGAGGTTCAATGGGTCGTCACTTTACTTGGTGAACTTGGCTTCCCTCTCTCGGAAAAACCAGTCATCTATTGTGACAACATAGGGGCTACATATCTATGTGCTAACCCCGTGTTTCACTCTCGTATGAAGCATGTTGTCGTGGACTTCCATTTTATTCGAGATTATGTCCTGGTGTTCTACGGGTTTCTCATGTGGCTTCAGCTGACCAGCTTGCTGATGCCTTAACTAAGCCATTGTCTCATGCGAAGTTTACTCCTCTCTCGGTCAAGATTGGTCTCTCGTCTCTCGGTCCATCTTGAAGGGGCGTATAGAGCAGTTAGAATATCTTCAAGATATACGAAGATATATACTTACCAAATACTCTTGTAAATCCCTTAATCATAGGAGTTACATCTTGTATAAATATATCATACTTCTGTATCAATGAATATACAATCAATCATATTCATAAAATTCACAAAGAAAAAGCCATTATCATGAAAGGACAAGAACGTACATGTGGTTACTTAGAAGAATAAACATCAAAAATAGAGAGAAGTGATTCTCGAGAAACCGTAATGTCAAAAGAAAACCTTTTAATAACTTAAGCTTTTAAGCATTGGATTCGTCGTTATTGGAATACGATGAATGTCTTAACCGCTGGTTAAGTCTTTTGGAGTTTTAAAGTCAGTTAAAATATCATGTTATATTAATGTGTATTGGGATATCAATTTAAGTACCACATCGGAAGATTAGACAGTAATGGTCTAATATATAAGTAATGTCCAACTCTGATTAGTATGAGGCCTTTTGAGAAGGAGCTCAAAGACAAATCTATGCGGGTTTTGCAACATGGGCGCAAAGCGGACAATATCATACTAATGAGAGAGTTAGACATGGGATTGAAAAGCTCAACAATTGGTATCAGAGGCAAGGTTCTAAAAGGTAGACCTGGAAAAGTGGGTTGGGCCGTATGTTCATTGTGGGAGGAGAGCCCTCAAGGTGACCTTGCAATTAAGGGTGCCGGTACAAGAGTTCTGTTAATGAGTACGGCGGTACAAGATGGGTGCCAAGTTTCGCAGGAGGTTGGAGGCCAAGGGTTCGTGTGGTCCTTGGCATGAAGGGGGGATTATTGGATATCAATTTAAGTCTAACATCGGAAGATTAGACATTAATGGTCTGATATATAAGTAATGTCCAACTCTAATTAGTATGAGGCCTTTTGGGAAGGAGCACAGAGACAAATCCGTGCGGGCTTTGCAACATGAGGTCAAAGCGGACAATATCATACTAATGAGAGAGTTGGACATGGGCTTGAAAAGCTCAACAATGTGTAGTGTCATGATAGAATAACTTCCGCTGTTTTAAGAATGGAATACTTATGTTACGAAATATTAACATTATTAAGAATAGCTAGTTTTACCCATTAATATTTTAATAAGGTGGATCATTGAATATATTTAGTAATGCGAAAAGAATTATTGGGTCTTATCGGATCTCCTATACGGTTGCATGCTTTTGGGCTGCAAGTAGAGCTTCAATAGAAGATGAAATTCGATGGAACAATTGACAAGGTTAAGGTTCAGTTGGTTATTCAAGTTTTGCCTTGAAAGACATGGGGAAGGCAGATGTGCTTTTTGAAATCCGAATAAAACGTGAAGGCAACAGAATATCTTTAACACAATCTCATTACATTGAGAAAGTGCTTAAGAAGTTCAATTGTGAGAATTGTTCTCCAATGAGCACTCTCATGGATGCGAGTGTGAAGCTTATGCCTAACATGGGAAAAGCAGTATCACAACTCGAGTATTCACAAGTAACGCACCAGGCAAGATATAGCTTATGATGTAGGAAGGTTGAGTAGATACACTAATTATCCTAGTACTCAACATTGGCAAGCCTTAAGACGGGTGCTGAAGTACTTGAAAGGAACCATAAATTATGGTTTGTCTTATGATGGATTTCCTTCGAACCTAGAGGGGTATTCAGATGCAAGTTAGATCACCAACGTGGAAGATCATACTTCTACAAGTGGTTGGGTGTTTTTGCTAGGGGGAGGTGCCATTTCATGGGCTTCTAAAAAGCAAACTTACATTACAAGTTCAACTATGGAATCTGAATTTGTAGCATTAGCGGCTGCCGGTAAAGAGGTAGAATGGCTAAGAAATTTAGTTTACGAGATTCTATTGTGGCCGAGACCAGTATCACCGATATCTATCCATTGTGATAGTCAAGCTACATTGGCTAAGGCTTATAGTCAAGTGTATAATGGTAAGTCGCGACACCTGGGCGTTAGATATATCGTAGTACGTGAGTTGATCACTCATGGGGTGATTACCATAGAATTTGTTCTGTCTCAGCAGAATCTAGCGGATCACTTGACAAAAGGATTAGCTAGGGACTTGGTAACTAATTCGGCTAAAGCGATGGGGCTAAAGTCCATTTGAAATCTTTGGTGATGGGATACCCAATTCCCCTCTAATATGACGTTAGAGGCTGAATTCAATGTGGAAATCCCACACTTAAAGATTGAAGCACATGTTTTCATATCATCTTAAGGAATGTTCTTGGAACTGCAAGAAAGGGATAGGTTAAAAAAAATTTCTTAATAGATATTTTGAAAAAGTGTATTTTGCAGGTGCACGATTAAAATATCTACATATATGAGTGTGAAGTGCAGCTGCTTCAAGAAGTTAGGACTTGGCTTTGTATGCACTCATGAATGGATAGGGACACATGGCTTATATTAGTGTCAAGTATAAACACTTAGAGTAGTTTGAAAATTTATGTGTATTATCTTCATGTGCCCAAATGAGTTGAGAGGATCCAATCCATAGGATATCCTGATTCTCGGGCATTTGGAATGTGTAATATCACTAAGATGAAAATTTAATCGTTACAACATTTTCATTTATGGATGAGTTTGATTTATGTGTTGTTTATTTAATTTAGTGAATCTATGATTACACTTAAATGGGGGAGGAATGTTAGAAATTTAAGTGAATCGTTGTAACCGTTGACGAACTATTGCAACCGCTTAAATGAAAACTCAATCGTTACGACATTTTCATTTATGGATGAGTTTTATTTAAGTGTTTTTTATTTAATTTAGTGAATCTATGATTACACTTAAATGGGGGAGGAATGTTAGAAATTTAAGTGAATCGTTGTAACCGTTGACGAACTGTTGCAACCGCTTAAATGAACATTTGCAACCGTTTAAATGAATCATTGCAACCTTTGGGTTTATGGTTATATTTTTTGAGTTTATAGTTACAACCATTGGTAATTAACCATTGTAACCTTAAGTGATCTATCAAAGGAGTTGTTGGCATTGCCAAAATTACAACAATAAACAGGTACAAGAAACAAAGAAATAAGAAAGAGAGAAAGAGAGAGATTCACTGTTCCAAAAGATCATTAAAGATCTTTGGAAAAACACATATCAACACTAGAACTCTAGTGTGTCTCTTGTATCTTTGCCCAGAACAAGAACTTTGGTTGTCTTATCTTACAAGGGATTTCGTGTAACGCAAGACTTAATAAAGATCGAAATACTCTTTAAGAAAAGTGTCCTCGTACGGGATTCAATCATTATCCAAGTTTCTATTTCATCAGTCTGGTTTACAATAACCAACACTAATGGCTCATAAATCGTGGCACGCTGCACATGTAGTTGGAAATCACATTATTCTTTACCGCACTTAGAGAAGAAACCAGCTGTCAAAAACCTATAACACGCTGAACAATGATCCATAACATTGTTATTTCCTCCCACTGGAGCTAGAGTGAGCAGATGTGGATGAATCGGATAATATATCTTACGAGAAAAAGATTTGCACATGTTTCATGTAGAACAAACTCACATTGGACAGGGGTGGTAAAGGAATATCGATCAGTTCAGCTCTATCGTTTTTGGATAGTTCGGATAGGAAGGTTTTGGATCCATATAAAAACAAAAGTTTTTTTGGTTTGGATGAGTTGAGGTACATTTTGGTACATTTGATGATGAGGACATCAAGTCATCATCAGCCAAAGAGCACGGAACCAGGAGTCATAAGGAGGAGAGCATGAAGCTGAGGAGGGCTAAGGAGACATGCGAGCGGAGTTTAGCTCAAATGGAAGCCAAGGCTTACAAATGGGCTGTGACCATTTGTACTTTTTTTCCTTATCCTTGGTTTTATCCCAATGGGTTTTCCAGGAAAGGTTTTAACGAGGCAAATTGGTTCACATGTTTTAAACCCATTCAAAGCCCCAATGGACCAGATGTAGACCTACAATCGCTTATTGAGTCATTCCGGCCAAATCAAGATGAACCAAGCAACAAATCCAATGGTTTTGGATTCTCAACTCATCATAGGTCTACGGAGAGTTGGAATCAAGACCAAATTCATTTTGGTTTACGAGTTATTATTTTTATAAGTTGGGTGAACCGGAGCTTTCCCGATTTGGACATACGTGCACTAATTGGAGGATTCCAACCGAACCAGAAGGAATTAAGCTACAAACCGACTTGGCGTGGAATTTTGACTCAACCGGGGAGCTCGTCGAATTGGTTTCATGCCGAAATTCATCATGGTTTAAAAGTTATTCAACTTATAAACCGGAGGAGCCTAAAACAGCTTTTACACGAGTTTCCTCATTTAGATGCTTACACACATGGAGAGATCAAAGAACAAAGGTCTTATTACATTTATTTGGGACGTCAAGAAGCATCTAGAAGACTATCCAGCCACGGAATCATCCAGACATTATCAAGATACAAGGCTCCATCAAGTTCCCAAATTTGGAGAAACCAAATCACCTCCAACGGCTACAATATTCAAGACCAATCCTTTTGATTTTTATTGTCAATTATTTCGACCATTTATTTTCCATTTCTAGCATTTAGGACGAGCTTATAAAAGCTCATTTCATTATTCATTTGTATTCACCTTTCAATCTATTAAGTAAATCAAAAATCATTTTCTTTTCAAAGAGTGTTCTTTGAGTTTGTTCTTGTCTTTAGATTCTAAGTGTGAGATACATTTCTAATCTATTTATTCCTGGATTTTAAGGATTATTTGTGTGATTCAAACAACTCTTTGTCCACCACAGATTGAGAGAGTCAATCAAACCCACAGATTGAGAGAGTCAATCATTCATTCATCACGCCATCTCTACCATCATTCATCAATTTCGCCCCAGGCTTGCCACTTTGATAACTGTTTGTTCATAAGATTTAAGGAGTGATTCTCAATCTTATATCATTTGATAATCAAAATAAAACCAAAATTTATTCAAATTCGGCTTGGATTAAAAATATTTTTACCGAACTAACCGAAATATCTAAAATACATGAAAAAACTTTAAAAAATTAGTTTAATTTTCATGAAATTTTGCAAAAAAAAAAAATTATTTAACTTTAACAAATATAACTAATGATATTTAGATATTTTGTTTATTTCAGTTATTTTAAATCTAAATATTACTTAATTTTTATTATTATTCCAAATATAAATATATAACTAATATATTTGGATAATTTGCCCATACCACTTTTAAACGAAATTATCAATCGAGCCCACTAATAAGTTCCTCTCTTTCTTTTAAACTTTGCAAAAATACTGTATGAATTATAATTTGAATATCCTTAAAAAGAAAAAACAAAAAAACTTACAGATGAGACTGAGTGAGAGTATACAGAGATGAGTGGCGGACGATTAGCTTCATAAGGCGCTTTAGTCAAATAGACCGAGAGAATGTTGGTTCTTCGCACTCCCACCGGACCCGTCTCCGCCGTCAGATTCATCACCAAACCCAACCCTCGTTTTCCTCCGTCCGATCCATGGCTCGGCCTCGTTCCCGCCGCGAACATTCGCCGTCGCCGTCGACGCCTCGTCCTCACTCTCACTAACTCCGACTCAAACGGAAGCCTCAAATCGTCGACGCCTTCTACCTCAGCTCCTCAAATCCCATCTACAGGAGACGACACAGTCCTCGTGGGTCAAGAGAACGTTCCTCTCGAAGGCGTTATTCAATTCGACAAACCCAATTCAAATGCTTCAATCAAGAAATGGGGGTGAGCGATTTGCGTTTCGTTTGTCTGTTTTTTGTTGATTTCAAGTGTTGATTTTTATTTCGATAAACCAAATTCAAATGCTGCTTCAATCAATAAATGGGGGTGAGGGATTTGCGTTTTGTTTGATTGTGTTGTTTTGTTAATTTCCAAGTTTTGATTTTTCTCTTGTGTGATTTCTTCAGCCGTGTGGCGTTGCTTGCTGGTGGGGATGTTTTGGCTTTGCTTCTCTTCTCTGCAATTGGGAGATTCAGCCATGGATTCCCCTTGTTTAGCTTCGATACTCTGCACACAGCTGATCCTTTCATTGCTGGTATTGTTCCTTTCTCTCAGTTATGAATCTTGTGTGAGATTTGTTTTCAAAAGCTTTGTTTGAACATGGAATGTGGGGAAATTTTGTTGGCAGGATGGTTTCTGAGTGCTTATTTCTTGGGAGGTTATGCGGAGGAAGGGAGAGGAATGAAGGGTCAGTCGAAAGCCGTGGTTGCAGCCGCAAAATCTTGGGGTCTCGGAGTTCCGGTAAAGCTGCATTTACCAAAGTGAATACTAGCAATCTAGTGATCTTTTTTGGCTATGATTTGACTATGTTTGGCTGAAAAATGAAGCTTATGTTCTCTTTGATCAGCTTGTTTTAGTACTTCTCTACATCAGCCACCTTTGCTCCTGGTCCATTGTTGTGTATAATTCTTCTGAAGTAGATTTGTTCTATGCCGATTGATGTAGCTTTAGGATGTTATCTGTTTAACTATATGTTCATATATCTACTAAACTTATCTTTTTGGCTATATGTGTCTACGTTTGGTTGAAAACGAAGCTTAAGTTCTCTTTAATCAGCTTGTTTTTAGGATGTTATCTGTTTAACTATATCTTCATGTGTCTACTAAACTGTTTAAGCTAATCTTCTTTGCTATGTGTGTCTATGTTTGATACATGATTAATCTATCTCTGGATCAAATGCATATACAATGAATTTTATGTTCTCCTTAATCAGCTTTGTATTGGGATGTTGGCGTCTTTGTTAACTATCTTTTCATCTGTTCTACTCATCTGTTTAAGCTTCCTCTTCCTTTCCTTGCAGCTTGGAATGATCATTAGGTCAACCTCATCCGGTCACATCCCGTCTTACAGCTTTATCTTGGTGACAATGGGAAGTACTGCAGTTTTACTTATTGGGTGGAGAGCACTATTATTCAGTGTGCTTCCTTCGGAGTCCAAGAAGAAAGATGATACGTATCGAAAGGGCAGCGCGTTCGAACTATTTGAGGTATGGAGAAATGCATTCTCTAATTCTGAAAAAAGAAACTAACATCATCCTGTAGTTTTGGTCTTAGCCTCTTGGGTGTTTGTATGTTGTGATTATACATAGTAAGACCGAAACCAGATGTTGTAGTTTTGCCTTTTACTCTGCATCCTCTTTGTACAAATTGCATTATAAAGGTGATATACTAATGTGATAGCTCGTATATGTTGTTTGCAGTTGCTTACTTCATTAATAAGACGGTGGTGAAGAAGCTTCGCATCCATGAACGTGCTTGTGGATGGAGACTGAGATTCAATATGCACATATCATATCATCATATGTTTTTTTCGGATTACTCTAAGATTCAATATGTTTTTTGGTTAAATGTTCTAACAAGATGTATGAAAAATATTCGAAAAGAGTTTTAAGAGAACTGACATGACCAAAAGGTCCAAAATGACAAACAATAAGAGTGCCTAAGAAAGAATACAAAAAATGTTAAAGAAATTGAAATGGTGGAATCATTAAGGATGTTGACAAGTTTACTAGAGATATAAAGAATTGTCAAGAAAGGATTTAACCAAAAAATATTAAAAAATATACAACGAATTCTTGAAAAGAGAACTAATATCAACAACAGTTAATTGTTGCAACATACAGATTGAAACCTGAGGGTACATGGATACATGTAATCTGATCTACATACTAAAGTAAACAGAGATGATAATAAACTCAGGCAATGTTATTGAACAGAAACTAAATTGGAACCAGAAGGTTTCATAGGCATAATCTTCAACTTCAAGAATTTATTCAGAGTTGTCTTAAACTGTGGAGGCTTTGATGGAAAAAATCTCAATTTCTTCTTCTCTGAAACAACAACATCCCTCGATTTCTTAGAAGCTCGTCTGATTCTCAGCTTTAACTTCAACAGAAACGAGTTTTTTCTCTCTTCAGCGATAATCTCCTCCGTTTTCTTCTCTTCTTCTTCTTCACGAAGCAGAAACCGATGAAACAACAACTCATACGCGCTTCTTCTCTCCTCAGGTTTCCTTGAGAAACACGTTTCAATAAACTCCCTGGCATCGCAAGGCACACTCTCTGGAATATCAGGAGCTTTACCATCGAGGAGACGAGCCTCGAGATCACTGAGTTTAACCCCTTCCCACGGAATCACGCCTGTGTACATCTCCAACACCAAGCATCCCACCGACCACAGATCTAGGGTTTTCTTGGCGACGCCGTCACGGAGAGACTCCGGCGGCATGTAAATCGGAGTCCCGACGAATGGAAAATCGATTGCCCAGAAATCAGGAACTTCTCCGATTTCCAACGAGTTTCCGAAATCAGTAATCTTCAGCTCGTACGATGAATTTGAACTCGACGGGAACACAAGGAGGTTGTCCGATTTGAGATCGCAGTGAACGTAGCCGTGGCCGTGAATCGAGACCAGACCTTCGAGAATCATCCGCGTGAAGTCTCTGATCATCGATTCGGGAAGCTTCCTGTCGGCGAAATTCTCCATGAAAGCGTTTAAACTGCCTTCGGGTGCGTACTCGAGAAGCAATTTGTGGACTCTGTTCCCGTAAGAGCTGAAACCTTGTTCGAGTTTGTCTCCGAAGCATTCGACGATTCGGGGATATCCTCTGAGTTCGAGAAGAATATGTAACTCTCTTTGAAGATTGTCGCCGTCGCCGTTGTCGGAGTAGGAGTTTTTCACGGCGGCGTGAAACGAGGAGCCGTCGGGGTTAGTGTATTTGACGAGATGAACAAAACCGTAAGAACCTTCGCCGAGAAACCTCACGAATTCTTCATTCGATTGCATCTTTTTGGACTTTCTTTTTAGGGTTTCTTCGAATTGGAAATTGAATCACTCTGGACAACAAAAATCGCAGCGAGAGAAAGTGTAAAAAACAAATAGTGGTAGCGAGTGAGAAAAAGGGAATTGTACCTATGAGAGGGTTTTATAGTTATAGAGAGTTAGGGTTTAACTGAAAAAAGGAAATTTGCAGCGAGAGATGCGAAAAAAGGAAATTTGCAAAGTTGGGTTAGGTCGGCTACGTTTTTCTCTAACGTTCATTTATTTTTATTTTTTTGGTCAACTTAACGTTCATTTATTTAGTAGATTTTTTTTGTCTGCGAGTCAAAATTATCTTCTTATTTTTCTTCTCACAGAAAGCTAAAAAAGCTTAAATGGGTTAAAATAAGATAATGAAACTTACTGTTTCAAATTAACAACGCTACTAGGACTAGTAGTACTAGGTTTTTATGGTTTTAGACTTTCTAGTGTGTTTTTTTGTTTTGTTAAATTAGTGTATTTCCATTCAAAAATAAAAAATTATAGTGTTTTTTTTTTTGTTGTTGTCAGAACTCTATCATAGCTTTGGTTTTAAAAAGCGCGCTCTTTCTGCGTCTGAGGCGTAAGGCGCAGAATCGATGACCCTTAGCGTCTCTATTACGCAGGGCGAGGGTTGATCAACAAAGTGCGCGCCTTAGTGCGCCTTGATGCATTTTTCTAGAAGCGAGAGGCGAGCAAAACGCAACGCTTTAAAAGAGGTAATCTTTAGATTTTGAAAATATTTGTTTTTTCACTTCTTTGATTCATATTCTTAACAAAGCAAGTAGAATAAAGGAAAATTTTCAACTTTAATTAAATTCTCATGAGAGAATATGCGATCACGCTTTTCCTTTAATCAATAAACCTCCTCGTCTTCTATTATCTCTTTTTTATCTACTAGCCGACCTTGTCTTTGCTATTACTTCTTTGCTTTCTACTTCTCTTCTTCTCCATTATTTCTTTCCTATCTGCATCTCTTCTTCTCTATTCTACTGTGCTAGTTCTGCTTTCAAATCCAACACCATGTCTGGAACATCAGAGAAGAAGGAAGATCCATGAAGAAAGTATGGAATTCAAGATCCATTTAATAAACGCTACGTGAAATGCATCTACTGTCACGTTGTGACTAAAGGAGGCATTTTTCGTATGAAGCAGCACCTTGCTGGTGGTTATAGAAATACCACCGCATGCAAGATCTGTCCAGACCATGTTAGACATGAAACAAGGATGTTCATGGCTGAAAAAGAAAAAGCTAAAAACAATATTCAGATGATGCATCCTATAGATGTTGAAGCTGATGAATTTGATGGAGAGGACGAGATCTGCAATGAGCGAAGGACCAGTCAAAGAGGTGTGTCTACTCAACGACAACACAAAGGTCCATTGGACATGTATGTTGTGAAAGGAAAGAATGAAAAAAAGGAATTATGGGGGTTTATGATAAAGAGGCCAGAGAGAAATCTTGTAGGGCGATAGCTAGATGGTTATATGATGATGGTATTTCGTTCAACGCTGTTACTTATGGAAGTTTCAGTGAGATGATTGAATCAATTGGTCAATACGGTCCGTCATTGAAGCCTCCAAGTATGTATGAGCTTCGGGTTCCTCTTCTTAGAAAAGAAGTTGATGATACTCATAAGCAATTGGCTGAGCATAAAAAAGAATGGGCCTCTAAAGGTTGCTTCATCATGTCCGATGGGTGGCGTGATTCTGTAGTGCAGAAGGATATCATCAACTTCCTGGTGAACTCTCCGAAGGGCTCTGTTTTCTTGAAATCAAATGATGTTTCAGAAGTTGTGAAATATTCAACACTGTTACTTCGGATGCTGAATGAAATGGTTGATGAAGTGGGAGAATAAAACGTGGTGCAAGTGATCACAGACAATGCGTCCAACTATGTGAGAGCTGGAAATTTTCTAATGGACGAAAAACCACATCTCTGTTGGACTCCATGTGCAGCTCACTGCATCGATTTGATGTTGGAAGATATTGGGAAGCTGAAACTTGTGAATGGTGCACTGAAGAAGTGTATATTCATGAATGGCTATATTTACAGCCACATTCCTCTTGTGAACATGATGAGGAGTTTCACATGGCAAAGAAATTTGCATAGGCCGTCTGTTACAAGATTTGCCACATCTTTCATCACACTTTCTCAGTTTCAGAAACAGAAGAATAATTTGAGGAAGATGGTGGTTTCTGAGAAATGGAACGACTCAAAGTGGTCAAAGGAAGAAGAAGGAAAAAGGATAAAAACGTACATTATGCAGGAAAGCTTTTGGCAGCAAGTGTTGTATGCTCTTAAGCTTACATGACCTCTAGTGAAGGTACTTAGGATCGTTGATAATGAGAGAAAACCAGCTATGGGTTACATTTATGCAGCCATGGATAGGGCCAATGATGCCATTCAACGGAGCTTCTCCTACCGAGATAAGAACTACAAAAAGGTCTTCAAGTTTATTGATGAAAGGTGGAATTGTCAACTTCATCATCCTTTACACGCTGCTGGGTATTTCTTGAATCCGGAAACACATTACGATCATCCCGAAGATGTTCTTAGCCAGGAAGTTGTGAGTGGATTGTATCATTGCATTCAAAGGTTAGTGCCAAATATTGATTACCAAGATGCAATCATGGGAGACTTGGAAGCATTTAAGAGTGCTTCAGGTCTCTTTGGTAATAGTATGGCAATTCGGCAAAGAAAGAAAAAGTCACCAGCGGATTGGTGGTCTTCTTATGGAGCTGGAACTCCAAAGCTCATGAACTTTGCCATCACGATTCTTAGCCTCACTTGTAGTGCTACAGGGTGTGAGAGAAATTGGGGTGTTTTTCAACATGTAAGCTACCTCAAATTCTATTAGTTTATGCGTATTATCTGTGTAGATTATGTTACTAATGTAAGTTAAATTTTTTCTTACCAGATTCACACCAAGAAAAGGAACAGATTACTCCAAAGTAGACTGAACGACTTGGTGTTTGTCAAGTACAATCGTGCTTTGCGACGAAGGTACTACAGAAAAGATACAACTGATCCTATTCTATTGGATGAAATCGATGATACCAATGAGTGGCTGCTTGGGAGAATGGATGGAGACTCTGACGACAATGACGAGCTTGTGTTTGAAAGAGACAACTTGACCTAGAAAGTAGTCAACGAAGCTATGGCAGCCGAGGATCCTATACATTCTACTAGGGCAGCAACAGCAAATACTAGAAAGGAAAAAGGAAAGGGAATTGCAACAGCAACAGCAACGACATCTCGTAAGCATGATAATGTGATGTCATTGGTTGATGATGATAATGCAGAGGAGATGATAGTGTCGAAGATGAAGAATATGGAGGAGACAATGAGTTTGGGGAGCAAGAAGAGTACTTGGATGAAGAATCAGATTTTGGGGAAGAATATGATAATTAAGCATTTAAGCTACGTCTCTGACAATCGCTTATCTCTAAATCCCTTTAATTTTGTTTTTATTTTGGATTTGATTATGCTATGTGTTTTGGAGTGTTTTGCTATTGTTTTTCGAACCATGTGTTTTAGTGTGTTTTGCTATTATTTTTGGAACCATGTGTTTTAGTGTGTTTTGCTATTGAATTGTTTCTTTCAAACTAGTTTGATGAATTTCTTATGAATTATGTCTGATGGTTTTATCATATGTACCTTTGGTTCTATGTTTCTCCACAGGTAAGATAAAGTGCGCGCTCCACTGCGCCTTAGGCGCAAGGCGCATAGATGAAGAGTTGCGCTCCACTGCGCCTAGCATCCTTTAAAACCAAGATCATAGCCAAAGTTATCTACACAATTTTAAATTATAGTGTATTATTTTATGTTTTTTTTTTGTTAGTAGAGGCATATATCTTCAAAGATTTTATTTTTTTAAACGAGAACCTTTTACGTATTTATTAAAAAAAAATTGTTTTGAAATGTTAATTTTATTTCTCAACAAAAAGGTAATATACAAGAGTGGCGCAACATAGGGTTTAAAAATCTTAAAAAATGTAGAGTTTAAAACGATTGAGTGGCATTCGTTTGAACTCAAAAAAAAATCTACAACTGTGACAATCTAAACAAGAATTTTTTTTGGAATATACCATGTTCCCACCTGTAAGAGCATCTCCAATGCAAAAATCTATGAGGAGTTCTTACTTAATATTTAACTATAAAAAAATTATCTTAAGAACTCTTGTTATAATAATTTTGTTTCATATACTCCAATGGTAGAATCCATTAGGAGGCTCATCATATAAAACTCTGGCTCTGTGTTTTCAATTCAGAACATTATTGCATACAAAATCAGAATCACATAACTTTCTTTATTTCAGAAATCCTCTGGCTCCTTGCTTGAATCAGCTTGTAAGTTAAGCTTAGCGGAGATGGTATATTCACTAGTAGCTGCTTCAACGTTCACATGAATCTGCAATATCAATAAAACATTTGTTTATGTCACATTTATTGATATGAAAACTGTAAACTAGGGAAGCTTGTTTATGACCTGAAAGTATCGCATATCTTTATGCCGGTCAAGGATGAGCATGTTTCCTCCATAGATGTAACCCAGTGCCAAAAGCTGCAATTTTTTTGAAACAAACCAATGTGAACAGAGAAACTAATAGGTAACAACGAGAAATGCATTATAAACCATCAAGCTTTGAAATGTATGCTTTTCTTAAACCCTGTTATCTAATTTCAATCTGCAGTGATTAATAGCAGAGTATTCGACTGTTTACTGCATGACCAAACATTGATCACCTGCCAATAACAAATCTAACGGGACGTAGGTCACAATATCTCGGTCATAAAGCCAAACCGATTATAAGCTTTGTTAACGTTCCCAGTAAACACAGCGATTCTCTGCTCAAGAAAGTGGACAAAACAGGAATGGCGTTGTGTATTCGGATAAAGGCCACACAACTGAGTGTCTACGTCACCAAATTTCATGGTATCTAAAAAGCCAAACACAGAAGAGAAACAGGACAACAATCGAGAATGCATGAGTCTTTGTCAAAGTTTTCACATTTTCAGCAATCCATCTCTACCATTTACGTGAACTAAGATATTCAATCGCAGGCTCAAAGGTCTGGTCCACAGCTTTGTTTCACGGATCAATGTCTCATATGCCCCTCTCGGCATCAGAATGATCCCATATACCCCTCTTATGCTTGCTATTTACTTAAACATTTTTTTAAATAAGAAAAAGTGGTGTATATCGATTTTGCTCTTACTAACTTAATTATATTACTGATCCAACCGCTTCAAACCCGACCCAAACTCATATGTCTCGGATCCTCGCGTATTTTTTTGTAAAAAACGCCCAAATTCACACATTTCCTTTTCTATCCGATCTGAAGTAAAATTTAGGGCAAAAAATTTGAAAGAAAAAAAGCGGACGAAACAAAAGATTTCCTATTTCGACGAGACCACGTCTTGTGACAAGGAAAACTAAGACAAACTAAGCAATTGAATTCGAGGCCAATCGGAAAAGGTAAGTCTCATAATCATGTCGATTTTGTGAGATGCATGTCGATTTAGATTCAATTGTAACCGGCGGAGTTGCGGGATTGTTCATGTAGGCATATGGCGCGTACAAAGAGGCCGAATTATGGTTTGGGTGAGAAAGTTCCAACGGAGGTTCCAACAGAGGTTCAAAGATCCGAGACAACCTCTCGAATTGTATATGAAGACCCAGACCCTTCCGACGACGAAGGAGCAGAAGGCAACGACGGAGACGGCGGAGAAGGCGGAGACGGCAGAGACGACGGAGACGGCAGACACGACGGAGACGGCGGAGACGACGGAGACGGCGGAGACGACGGAGACGGCGGAGACGACAGAGACGGCAGAGACGGCGGAGACGACAGAGACGGCGGAGACGACAGAGACGGCGGAGACAACGGAGACGGCGGAGACGACGGAGACGGCGGAGACGACGGAAGCAGCCGAACTGTCACCGACGACGAGTCCGAGGTATGTAGAAGCGTTGTTACTTAGATTTGGATTTAGAAAAAATTTGTGATGGTTGAAGCAGATTTGGGTTTCGGGTTTGGTTAAAATACATGAGTTTTGGATTGGTTATCGTTTTCGTGGAAGAATTTATGATGTTTCTTTCGAATTTAGGCAGAATTCGTGTTTTTAGTAATGTTCTTGGTTTTTAGTAAAATTGGTAAAACTAGGTTCATTTTGTATGTTACAAATTTCTGGAAAAAAGTAACATTTTGTACAACTATGTGTTGCAGGGAACCCAACCAATGCTTCCTATGGAGATGTACTTCCAGCCAACACAGTACGTGAAAAAAATCAAGCTCTCGACAAGGTGTTTTGTCACCCAAGCAGTCGAGACACTTTTATCTGGATTAAAGCCTCTGCTTAAACCAGATGAGAGGAGTTGGTTTGAGAATCACCCCGAGTTCAAGCATATATTCCACATGCACAAGGATAGCAACCACAAGGTTATGGGCATGTGGTTGCTACTTCTTCAAACGGCGTGTACGGCGAAGAAGAAGGAGGCTTGGTTCATTGTGAATGGTGTTCCCATTCGGTATGGTCTGAGTGAACACGCTCTCATCTCGGATTTAAACTGTCGCAGCTATTTTCGGGACTATGAGCGATTGGGCAGTATGGAGTTCGTGGAGAGGCACTTTAAGGCGGGATCAAGAATTATATATTCCGATGTGAAAGAAAAGCTGTTGAAAATGAGATATTCTGAAGATCGCTTGAAGATGGATGTCCTCTACTTTTTATCAAGCGTCATTAAAGGGAAGTCGAAGGTAGGAGACGATGCTCCTTCCGTGGACTCATTCTTTCTAAGAGCTGTCAATGATCTTCATTTGTGCAAGACATTTCCCTGGGGGAGATTCTCTTTTGATAACAATATGAAAGAGATCGAGCATACTATGGATCATTTTCAAGGGGTCGTTCGCGGATCCAATTGGACTTATCCAAGTTTCTGCATTCCTTTGGAGGTAAATATGAATAAAAGTATTTGTCAGTATTACTTGTATTTCCTTATATTTGAAGCTAACTCAAATTATATGTGTCGTTTGTAGCTTCTAGCGTTTGAGGCAATTCCAACATTGAGGAAGAAAATCCTAGAAGATGTTCCAACTGCCAAGAAGACATGTCCGAGGATGTGTAAAAGGAAGTTTAAACGAAGTGCCATGAAAGAATTTCCTCTCGAGGAAATAAATGTAGCGCTTGGTACAACAAAGGTCAGTAATCCTTTTTTATTTGAACTTTGTAAACTTGCATTGTTTATTTATGATTTCGAATTCATCACTATAATCCTTGTTTATTATTCACAGGAGATTGATAGCATCTTGGTCCCTTACGCTGAGGAAGAAGCTTTTATGGCTCGGATTACTGAAGAAGATGACGATGAAGATGTCGACGATGCTGTTGTTCATAGTTGGATGAAGTGTCTTATTGATAAGGAGAAGCCCATCTGTTTTGAGGAGATGTATGAACAAGATGTGGCTGCCCGAGTAGAAGAGGAACCTGTGAATGAGGTCAATGCTGCAATTGACGCCTCGGAGAATGCATCAACTGACGCTTTGGTAGCAATGTTCAGAGCGTGAAGAATGACATGGAGACGGGGTTAAAGGGAATTAATATGAAGTTTGATGGGAGGAGAAAGACACGGTCTCAGGTTCCTGGGGTTGAGGAAGGAGGTGAACCGAGTAAGAGGACCAAAAACCTTCCCCAACATTTGATGCCCCCATTCACAGAGGAGAAGGACAGGGGAAAGAGGCCTAGGAAGAACTAAACAATGGTAGTTTGACAAGTAAAAGGGTAAGAGGCCTAGGAAGAACTATGTTATGTTGTGTTGTGTTATGTTATGGATTTAAAACTATGTTATGTTGGGTTATGGATTTTATTTTACATTTAAAACTATGCTATCCTATGTTATGGATTTCATTTTGTGTTTATATAACTAATTAAGAGTCATAAAACTGCATAAGTTTAACATTAAATTAGAAAAACACAAACTAAGATTTATACAAGCTCCAAAACAAACTCACTTAGATCTATTACAAATGTATATTACACAACATTAAAGCAGTCAAGCAAACATTCTCCTTCAGCTTTTCAACTTCTGAACTTCCTCCTTCGGCTTTTCAACTTCTTCCTTCAGCTTGTCAATCTGATCACCTTTAAATATATGCCCCATTAGGATGCTGGTCATTTGATTTTTAAGGATTTCAATGGCCTCAGATTGCTCCTTCATTACTCTCTCAACTTCTTCTTCAACAGCATGTTCCTAGCATTTGTGAATGTGATAGCCATCATCCTGCACATAAAGACACGAAAATATCATGTTCAATAATGCCATTAAACTCGGAAAAAAAAATTGATCTCACCCTTACCGCATACACATTGCAGATAAAATATCTTCTTCCTGGGTAGAATTCAGATGGTTGAATCTTCTCAACCTTCTCAATGATTCGTCCATCACATGGACAAATTCTCGGAATGTCATAGTCCCCATCAACTATGTGATAAAGTCTATCTATGTTTGCTTTAGCCCTCTTCTCGGCAGCGTAGTTTGGATCATTAGGGTCCATTGATCCTGTTACAAGATTCAGTATTACTACGTTCAGTATTACCCGAACCCTAGATGAATCCCGAATTTCATTGTGAACCGTAGATAAATCCGAATTACCCGAACCCTAGATGAATCCCGAATTACCCGAACCCTAGATGAATCCCGAATTACCCGAACCCTAGATGAATCCCGAATTACCCGAACCCTAGATGAATCCCGAATTACCCGAACCCTAGATGAATCTCGAATTACCCGAACCCTAGATGAATCTCGAATTACCCGAACCCTAGACGAACCCAAATCACGAGTAAGGAGCTTCTAGAAGAATAAGAGAGAGGTACCTTGGAGCTTCAAATCCAGAAATCGCTGCAATGGAGAAGGAGGAAGAAAGGGACCAAGGAAGTCACGAGGAAGAAGAAGAGAGAGAGAGAGAGAGAAGGAAAATTGGGGTCTAATAGAAAATGGGGAAAAGTGAAAGATTTCCCTAGAACCCCGATTCTAAATGAGGGGGAAAACCGAGGTAAACCGTCCCAAAAAAAAACCCACCAAATAGACACGTGCGCCGCCAAATGGACATGTGCGCCGTTTTTACTTACGTGGACGCCGTCAAAATTGCACTTAGTTATATGCAGTTTATTAGTTTTACCGATTTGCAAATAGTTGTACTTTTGGGTGTTTTCAACTTTATTTAGTTTTACTCTATAATAAAATTTATATTTCTAGTTTTACAGCTAATTGTAGTCACTAAATTGCTAAATCGGAGGTTTGTGTACATTCAAATGTTTTGAAACGCATCGTATGTGTGTTTGGCTTCATATGGTGGTTAGTATTGAGGAAGTGTTCATAGAAGTATATAGTGTTTGTTGTGTGAATGTCATTATAACAAACAATTATGTAATCATTTTAGGAAAACCAGTTAATACACGTTTGACATCACTTATTAATTATTTTTCCTAACAAATGTTTGTTTGTTTCACATTGAATGTTCGATTTTCTAATAATTTTTGAAAATAAAATAAAAATCAGACTCTTGAAATACAATCAGTTGCACCAGTTATGCCTAGTATTCCGAAGACACATAATAAACAGAAACGAGCTACACATTTTCACCAGCATCGCTATTTTCACTATCAAAATATGACCAAAGCCTCGATCTGCCTCTCCCTCTCCCTCTTCCTCTTCCTCTCCCTCTTCCTCGGTGTTCTCCAACTGATGGGGATCTGTTTTCTTGAGGTCTTCCTTCCTTTGTGACATAATCTGTTGGTATGACAACCAGCTGTTGTATATGGTCAGGAACAATCCAATCAGACTTGTGGGGTACTGGATAAATCGTCCTGCAATATGCTAAATTCCATACCTCCATCCAATAATATTTTGAACAAAACTCTTGTAGATGGAGGTTCGTGCCTCCACTTAAAAAGATGGCAGCAACTATTGCATGGACGCAAGGGTATCTGTCTATATCAAAGCACTTGCAACTACAAGTTTTCCTTTTCATATCCACCAAATAGGACTTCCCATCTTTTCCAATGACATTGTATTCAAGGAAGAAGGCATTCCACTCATACACCGTTAATTTATTTGCTTTCGGCGATCTTTTATGAATTTCTTTCTCCACGTAAGGCACAAGCTTCTGTGCCCCTTCTGCAGAAGTGTTCCTATGCTTATTAAACCATTCAGCCACTTTTTCAACAATCACGTTAACCATTGGTAATATAGCGTACTTCTTTGCCTTCCTAAGAACACCATTAATAGATTATACAATATTGGAGGTGTCTATGTTGTACCTTTCTCCTGGAAAATAACATCTTGCCCATTTCTCCAGACGAACACTACCATCGAGATACTCAGCCGCAGCAGGATACTTGGTTCTAAAAGCAGCATAAAGTGTCAGGAACTCACTCTCTGTATATGCATGAGCGCATTCTTTGAACTTCTTCACGCATGTATCTTTGTTGACGTAATAGACATTTGCTTTCACATTCTGAGACAAATGTTGTATACAATACCCATGCTTAGACAATGGAAACACCACCTGCATCGACTTGATGAGGCTTGGGTTTCTATCAGAAAGAAACACCAATCCAGGATCATCTGGTACCACTGATTTCAACCTATTCAGAAACCACATCCAGCTAGCATCTTTCTCACCATCAACTAAACCAAACGCAATTGGATAATGATGATGGTTAGGATCTTGGGCTGTAGCAACTATTAAAACACCACCATATCCGGTCTTAAGGTGGGTTCCATCCACAACAATGACTTTTCTCATGGCTTGAAATCCCTCAATGCTAGCTCCTAACGCAAAGAATAGATACTTGAACTTTTTGTTTTCATCCAATTCCACATAAGTTCGTGTACCAGGATTAATCGCCTCTAGCATGTACATATAAGAATACACCAGCTGGTAACTCTCCGCTGGACTTCCCCTCACATCATTTGCAGCTTGTTTTTTTCCTCTCAAAGCAGTAGAGTATGATACTTTAACCCCAAGTCTTCCTTGAACCATACCGATCAGATGTTTTGGAGTTGGAGTGTCAAATTTACCCGGATAATCTTCATGCAAAACAGATGCAACCAATCCCGGTGTCCCTTTCCTTTTGTTTCTGACTGTAACTGAAGAAGCTCGAGAGCATGTATGTATCTTGTTGTAAGTTCTTACTGAGAAACAATCTGATTCCATCACCTTTGCAGCTCGTAAAGACCACTTGCAACCATCTTTTGCTTCACGACATTTTACCATATATCGATTTTTGTCAGACTTGATTGTATCAACCTGAAAACAATACTGGTGTGAAGCTTTGTGTTCAAAATCTTGCACTGTATGCTTGCTTCTGAATTCTTGACCTAGAATAATTTCAATACCATCTTCCCAGCCAGTATTTTCTGCTGCTTCTTCTATAGCAGGTGCATCCTCAGTATTATCAAGTTCTTCCCGTGACACATTTCTTTAATCTGCTTCACGGGCTTCTGATGGTTCACCTGCGTGAAGAGTAATCATACCAGCATTAACATCCATACCACTTGGAAACACCTCATCATTACTCGCACTGTTTTCAATCTCATAATCCTCTCTTGAATGTTGCACAAAACCCTGATTTTGATCGACATCTTCCACGATCTCCACATGCAAAACACTTCTACATGTAGCGTTATTCACTTGCATTAAGTAGCCAAAAACATTCTCATCATTCCAGAGATATGATGGTTTATTAGAACCCACTACCAATGGAAAGTAACTGACTTTCAGCTGCGTATTAGCTTCGTTTATCTTTATCTCCCTACATATTCTCGTGATTAACCCAGAATAAGTGACCTCCTCAACAGACATCATCATCACTAAAGTGTGAATTTCATCTTCTCCTGAGACCCATCTTATGTCATCACCGTCCTTTGAATAGCATCCCCCATAATCGAAACATATAACAATGCAATGGCCTTTATTCATAGCCCTGAATAATAATAACAAATATCATTAGTATATGTCTCAATCATATTAGTTCTCTCAATCATACTAGTTTTATTAGTAATACCAGTTTTCTAAACAATGCTCAGTAATACCAGTTGCTCTCACTAATATTGTCTTAGAAATATCAAGTTGTCCAGTAATACCCAGTTCGTGTACCTAGAAAGTTTATATATATATACGAATCTACAACGATTTACTACGATTCAGTATGATTTGATGTGCATTTAACGATTCTAACTGCTCCTTTTTACCGATGTAAGACCCTTAGCAAAGAATTTCAATAACCCAATGATCCAAAAAAAAATTATAAATATGACGCCATGGAAAACAATGAGGAACAATGTGTAAGGCTAAAAGATTTTACATAGATTCAAAGCCTATATAAGAGAGACAATGCGTCTGCAGCAGCAGCAAATAACTGACTCACCTTTTGAAGTTCTCCAAAAGCTTGAAGATGGAAAATGTTTTGTTTTGGGAGACATGAAGCAAACCGGCCCGCGGAGAGGATGAAGATGATGTGTGGGACCCGTGGGTTGTTGAAAATTGGTTGAAGAGAATTTAATTGAATTAAATTATTTACCATTATTGTTTTATGTTTTATTTTTATTTTATATTAGAGATATTATTAAAATAAGAAGAGAAGGGTGAGGATAAAAGGGAGAGAGTAATATAGGAAGGGTAGTTAGATTATGAGAGGGATAGTGAGATTAACTTCTAACAAATAAGGGTATCTCAGCTCTTCGTCCTTGTTCCACAGAGATGCAAACTCCATACGATATTTTCCCCCAAATATGCGATCTCTCACCTGGAACAAAGAAAATCCCAAATTTTTTAACTTCAGATTCATGTGCAATCATGAAATATCTAAACCAAATGCACCTATGATCTGTAAACTGTAACCAGAAGCTCATATAAGAACCCTACAAATCCAGCTAGTCTATATCAAAACGTATCAATGCAGTTGCTCAAGCCTTTAAGAACTGATATCTAGTGATTTGTGGCGCTGGGGAAAATAGATTCCTTAGAAAGGAGACAATATAACCTGAGATTGAACAACGGGTTGAGATTTTCGATCAGCGACGGATTCATGGATGAGTTTTCGCTGCTCCAAAATGATGAATCCGGTCAAGGCGCTACCCAGTGTGGCTCAGAGAAATTCACCTCCGGTTTCGAATTTGACCCACCACGGCCGCGCCGACTCCGAGACCCCGATTTAGAATTCCGGCGAGGTTTTGTGGTATGATCGAGGTTTTGCGATGACTGAGAAGTCGACGGTGAAGCTGCAGAGTACCGATCCGTGGCGGCAGTCGTCGTGTCTGATGCTCCGATTGTTGTGGATGATCGCTAACCAGATTTGAATCGATGAAAGCCTTACACGTGGCACTTAAGAGACGGCTCTTAAAAGCCTTAGTTAAGAAACGGTTCTTCAATTATTAGCTAATTTTCATTTATTTTAATCCTTGTTTAAGTTAAGAACTCATGTTAAGATACTGCGTTGGAGATGGTCTAATCATCTTCATCATAATCATCACATTCTGCAGTATGATTGGCGTTTGCAGCGGCATTGATATTCATGGCGGCAAAGGGATTCTTGTTCTTAAGTGACACCGCATCTTCTTCACCATCGATGTATACTTAATACTTTTTGTTGTGGCGGAGCGAATGGTTGGGATTCTTGTCCTTAAGTTGGTTCTCCGTAGAAACAACTACTTTCATCTCGGGTGGCATTGTGATTGGAACGTACCAAAGCTCTTATACCAACCTAGCGCAGCATAGGGTTTAAAAGTCTCAACTCAAAAGATTTGATGAATCACAAATCACATCTCTAAACACATAGTAATTTCTTACACTTATGCGACCCCGTCGCACCTCTTTTTATTTTCTGGTCTTTTGTTGCATTTGCGTTGACTGATCCAAATTCCTAAGACTAAATAAGACACTTGAGGGTTTCAGCAATTGTGAAGAAGGCAGTTAAAAGAAAAAATAGAGTAAGAAAACACGGTTGAGTTAAAACGAGTGATTAAATAATGGTTATGATTAGTAACAAATAATTGAATAATTAAAAAAAAAAAATTAAAAGATAGTAACAAATAAGAATTTGAAATACAAATAATATTGTTACATATTTTTCAATGAATAAATAATACTTGCTAATAAGCATACCACACAAATCCCCAAATTGCCAAAAACATTGCAATCAACTTGGTTTCTCTCATCTCATCCAGGAAGAACACAACATGGGGTTAACCAAGAGTGCTAAGCAAAGAGCTGGGACTTCAAGAATTAAACCCACACTAGTACACTACCAATGGGATAAAGCTTGCCACGCTATTGCTGCACCAAGAGACATTTAAAGGTAAGAGCTTTTCTTTAGTGTAAACTGTTCCATTTATGTCTTCAAGTTTCATACCCACCATTTTTAATAGGTATTGGGATATCAATTCAAGTCCCACATCGAAAGATTAGACAGGAATGGTCTAATATATAAGTAATATCCAACTCTGATTAGTAAGAGGCATTTTGGGAGGAGCTCAAAGACAAATACGTGCGGACTATGCCATCTGGGCCCAAAGCGGACAATATCATACTAATGGGGGAGTTGGACATGGGCTTGAAAAGCCCAACAATTGGTATCAGAGCCAAGGTTCTTTAAAAGTGGACCTGGAAAATGGGAAGATAATCCTCAAGGTGAACTTGCGATTAAGGCGGTACAAGATGGTGCCAAGTTTCGCAGGAGGTTGGAGGCCAAGAGTGATATGGTATTTGGCTTGAAGGGGGGATTATTGGGATATCAATCCAAGTGTCACATCGAAAGATTAGACAGGAATGGTTTAATATATAAGTAATGTCCAACTCTAATTAGTAAGAGGCCTTTTGGGAGGAGCCCAAAGATAAATCCGTGCGGGCTATGCCATATGGCCCAAAGCGGACAATATCATACTAATGAGGGAGTTGGACATGAGCTTGAAAAGCCCAACAATAAGTACATCCAGAGTTGCACAAGTAGATACCAAAGACTGATATGTAATCATATCCAAATTCGCTTTGAATTGTCTCTTTATAATATTCTCGAACATGTAATAGTAGCCGAGACAGTTTATAAGGAGGGGGTATAAAATTTTTAAACAGTATATTTTTATTAAAAACTTTAAATTGATCCCAACCTAAAAAATATGTTGACCCCTATCAAATTTTAAATCAATTGTAATCCGAATAAATATGTTTAATACTAAAAAAAATATCTAGCAAAACTCATTACAAGTAAATATAAAATAAAATAGTCTCATTAAAATGAGTAAACATAATTTGGCTTTCTTAAAACAAAATTTTAAGACCATGTTAAATAAAAATTGTAAGTAAGAGTTTATATCTCTTTTAGTTTGTTGCATTACTAATTTTCTTGAAACAAAATTTGTTTAATGATATTTTTCCTTTTTCTAATAAATATTTTTCAATGTTTAAGAAGAATTATTTTTCACAACCCCTATAAATATTTTTTCTACCTCTACCACTATCGTGTAATCTAGTAAAGAAAGCCCCTAGAAAATATCTGTTGCACTACCGATTGCATAGATGTATTCAATCACGTAATCTGGCTTTCCCATGTACTTCAAAGCAGAAGAATATTCAGCAGGCTCCTATTAGATGATAACAAGAAGTGTAGAAGAGTTTATTAAGAGAACGAGTGAGTTAAGTAGAAATGTGTGAATTTCTGCGAAAATATAAAGTAAGAGAAACTGGCATTAAAGACTAAAAAATTAAAAAAAATTGATTTTGAAGTAATTTAAAGTTTTTGTTGGAATTTAAAAAAATTCTATCAAAATGACAGCAAAAATGGTAAGAATTAGTTCTTTTCAATTTTTCATTCAAATTCTATTAAATTCCTTTAAAATAACAATGACATAGGAAGAGAACTAAAATTGAATAACACCAACATTTAATGGAATTAAGAAATCAATAAATTGAATAACACTAGAATTTAAAGTAATTTAAAAGAATGATTACAAATATTTAATTCAATAACACTTGAATTTAAAAGAATTTGTGAAATACAACATTGAATAACACTAGAATTCCATCGAAAGTTTAATTCTTTCCAATTCATTTAAATTCTTTAATTATTTCCAGTTTCTTCTACTAAATAGATTACTTGGTTGTAGATGTTTTAATTTTGTTTTGGCGCGAGAGTATCACGTGAATAGAACAAATCAGTTATATTTTGTATTTTTTATCCCAATGGAGGCATTAATATGAACATGTTATTTCAACCTCGCTGGTTATGATATATATTTGTTTTCCAACTTAAATATATTTTAACTACAAACTTTATAATACATTATTTTTGTATTCCGAATTACTTTCACGTTATTGTATAATATTTTTTAGGATTAACTTTTCACAAATCATGTATATATTTCATCTCAAACCTAACAATTCTGAATCTATCAGCGGTCGATATTTTGTGTGTTCTCTTACCCACAAAAGCTAATGTGGAAATAATCTTTACTGAGTCAGTGGCAAAAGATGACTCGTCTGTGTTTGTTTATATTGGTATTATTACCGTTACAAATATCGTNGAGAGCAAAAAAAGAAAATTGTAGCGAAGAAGAAGATATGTGAGACTTTTATAGGGTTAGTGTTTCAATTAGATTTGGACCGTTGGATCTGTTTCGTGGGATTTTGATGAGATTGTGATGACTAACTGAAAAAAGGAAAGCAACATTTTTTCTAACCCTCATTTAATTAGTCAATCCGGACGCACACCTTCAGCTTTTCAAGTAAGCACAAATTGTATTCTCCATTACATATATAGTTTGGGAAGTATAAGGTTATATGTAATAATAACAAAGACACAATTTGTATTCTCCATTACATATATAGTTTGGGAAGTATAAGGTTATATGTAATAATAACAAAGAAGGATTAAAGTTATTTTCGCTTTTTTTTTCTTCAAAAAATGCAGTTTGACAAGTTTAACAAAAATATAGTTTTGGGGATATTAGTAAAGTAGATATAAGATTTTAGCCAAAAAAAATATAATTTTGCGGATTAGACGGGAAAACAAAATTTTACATTTTTCGTACGAAAACTCAGCTTTACGATTTGAAGAAAACACACAATTTTACAATTTGACGAAGATCTTTATGTGTTTTCTTTTTCTATTCAAATCTTTTATGTATTAGGCATCATAATCTCGGTTAAGTGTAAACCAATTAATTAATCGTATATTGGGATAAAGTTCAACATTAATCGTATATTGGTTCATGGTTCAATGTTGAACTTTATCCCAATATAAGGTCTTATGTAACATAAACCATTTGAGAGAAATAACAAACGTTTCCATCTTATTTTTCTCTACGATTTGTTCCCCATCGCTAATATGGTATTATAACATTTTGCTACTCTTCGTTGCTAATTTATTCATTTGTCTATTGATTTCTTGAGTTTTTTCATCGATTAAGCTTGAAGTCAAATGGTTTTTTTTTTCATTGATTAAGTTTGGAGTCAAATCAGAATTGTAGAAGAGTCTGTTGATTTCAAATTTTTTTTTTTTTTGTTTTCATTAATTTCACTCTTTACTAAATCCAATCTTAGCGATGGTTTTCATTCGTAAACTGCAGTGTTGCAGTGTTAGATTGAGTTTGATAGCTAATTTATTTTTTATTTTACAGTTTTTAGTACGAATTTTACAATATTTTATAAGTTTTTTATACGGTTTTATGTGTTTAGAGATACTTTTCATATTTATAATGTAGAGACAATTTTATACTATTTTACATTGGCCAACGTGTTTTGATAATATGTCATTTTCTTTATTTCACTGAGAAGAACTTGCAAGATAAAATATATATATTTTGTTTTTGAACAAAAGATGAAATATATTTGTTACAGCTTTACTTTTTACTGTCAGTTTCTTTTTAGCGGTAGTGATCAGTATAAAAATATCCTAGAATCTTCCATCATCATTGTTACAAATCGCAGATTCTTAAAACTTTAAGCATAGAAGATTCATCGCCATCGCCATAAATTATGACAATCACCAGAAATCACCATAGTCATTAGATTCTTATCTTAAAATGAACTACAAATTCTTCGAAAAAATTAGCTTAATCAAATTTGCTTTTTCTTTTTATTTATATAATAACCACCAAAATATTATATTGATAAGTAATTAATTGAAGAGAAATACTTTAAAATACCACTAAAATAAATTTTTGTTCCAAAAATATTTTCATTAAATCTTTTTTTTCACAACATACCACAAAAAATTTAGTTTTGAGAGTTTAAAATTTAGTTTTATTTTTTATGCTATTTTTGAAAAACTATTATTTTGTAATGTATTTGGGGAAAAAACTTAATGATTATATTTTTGGAAAAAAAATTATTTTAGTGTTATTTTTGAAAACTGTCCATAATTAAATTGTACACTAGTGGTTCTTGTGATAGTTATATACTTATATGTAAGATTTTCTTTTCAAATAAAATATGTTTTTAAAATATCGATTAGAACATCAAACAAAATATTAATAAATTTCAGTTTGCTATTTCTCAGTTTGTTAATGATTAGTCAAATTTTATAGCTAAAATTTCTATAATTTTATAGTTTTTATATAAAAAATTATATTTATTAATTAATCGAGTACTAATTTAATAATTTTTTATGATAATTATACTTTTTAATTTTAAGTTTTTAACTTTTTTTAACTGTCTTTCTTAATGTTTCCTCATTTGTATCACCTTATCCGAAAATTCGGTAATTCAGATAGGGTCGGGTCGGGTCATTTGTATTATACTCGTCGAGATCCCTTTCACTTTCACGCTTCCTCTTCCGATCTCTAATCTCCGGAATGAAGAAATGGTTCGTGATCGCAGCGACGGTGGCGATAATCGCCGTAATCGTGAGGCAAGGCACCGGATGGAACAAAGAAGTGGCGTTAGAAGCTTTGAAAGAATGGTCGAATCGGCTCGGGATCTGGGCGATCCCGACGTACGTGGCGGTTCACACCGTAACTTTAGCTTTATGCCTCCCTCACGCCGTCTTCTTCGAAGCTGGTGCTTCTATGCTCTTCGGATTCCTCCCTGCTCTTCTCTGTGTCTTCTCCGCTAAAGTTCTCGCCGCTTCCTTCTCCTTCTGGATCGGCAGGTCTGTTGAATCTGGAACTTTTGAAAAAATCCATTTCTCTGTATGTGATTCAAATTGTTTGTGTTGATAGCGTACGAAATTGGTTTCTTGGCTCCGAGTGTTTAAGCATCAAATTGATTTGGATTCAGATCCTTCTCTGTTTAAGCATCAAAACATCTGAATCTTCTCATTTTCGTAGAAACCATATGCTTCGTTGTTAACACACTTTTCCTTTAAGCTTATTACTTTGAGAAAGTTTAGTGTTGGTTTAGAATTTTTCCTGTAATGCACCGTTGCTTAAACTATATAAAGAATTTTTCTTGAAAGTTTCTGTAAACATTGATTCAACTGTAAGCTTGAGAGGAAAATTATCTCTTTGTGGAGACTATATGGCTTATCATGTTTCTTAGAAACTATATGCTTCATTGCTATAACACAAATGTTATCGTTTTTGTGTAGTTTAAGCTTTTACTTGGTGAGATATAGAATAATCTCTTTGCGTTGGTTTAGATTTTTCCTGTAATGCACCGTTGCTGAAACCTTATACAGAACTTTTCTAGAAATTTTTCGAAGAGATCCATTCAACAGTAAACACAATAGGAGGGGAACCTTTGTGTAAAACAGCGCTGTATGATGAATGTCTTCAGATTCCATTATGGTGTGTGGATAAGGTGCTTAGTGATTACTGTGTTGTGGATGTGATGGAGAAGTATGGACAACCTTTAGATGCATGTCGTGATTCTATTTGCCAAACATTTTGCTGGAGAATAATGAAACTGGGATATGTTAATGTACTTTGCAATGTTGATATTTAGTTTTCATATTATCTCTTGATAGCATTTGCCATTCTCTCATACATACGTTTTTATGTTTTCTCAGGTTTGTTTTTAAGAGTTCAAGCACAGCAACAGCGTGGGCACATAGAAACAAATACTTCAATATTCTCTCGAGAGGAGTCGAGCGAGATGGTTGGAAGTTTGTTCTTCTCGCGAGGTTCTCGCCCATCCCTTCCTATGTCATAAACTACGCGTTGGCAGCCACGCAAGTCCGGTTTCTAGCTGATTTCCTCTTCCCCACGGTTATCGGCTGCCTCCCGATGATCTTGCAGAACGCATCAGTCGGTAGCCTCGCTGGTATGGCCGTGGCTTCAGTAGCCACCGGAAAATCAAAAACTCAGGTCTGGGGTTATGTCTTCCCGGTGCTTGGGGTACTGTCAAGCGTTCTAATTACAATGAGGGTCAAAAAGTACTCGGCTGGAATTACAGAGGCATCATCAGATTCAGATACGTCTGCTAACAGCTCTAGTTTAGCTTCGTCTGAAACCGCGAATCCCGCTTATGGAACCGATGGGTCCAAGAAAAGTGAGTGATGATGATACAGAACATGGTGGCCGTTTTTGATCCGGCAATAGAATTTTTTTGGTTTGCACCGATCAGATTCTGAACATCATGGCTTTATTTTGTGGAAGTAGGCAGTGTGAGTGTTAGTTTTTGTACTTCTTATAAGCTTTGAACAAAACATTGAACTGTCTTGAGTTGAAGTTTATAGTTGGTTCCATGGAAGCAAAGCATACTAATCTTGATCGAGTCTCCAAATCTTGCGTATAAATTCTTCACCTTTTGATAACATAACTCAATATTTTGTAGAACCAAGTTGTATGCAAGTATTTTTTATGCATCGATCTGGTCTTGTTTTGTGACCAAAAGACTAATATGGAGAGTGGATATAACTTGCTTAATCCCACAAAGCAAGACCATTGTTTCTGCTATACTTTGTAAAAAATAATATATGAAGAAAAAGCTTTTGATTTGGTAAGAGTTGTTTCTCAATGTAGCAGTTGACTCACCATTTTCAATAGAACGCAAGACAACGCTTGGTGCCGAGTGTAGAAGCTTTGGTTGAAAGACTTACCTAATATTGTGGTACAATGAGATCATATGTGAGTAGTAGGCACATGGATTCGTTCTTGGAGTTGGTACAAGACTTCAAAAAGACAAAGAGGAGGTTTAAAGGACAAGTTGACTATGTCTCTCTCATTATCTAAAGATTCTAAAATTAGGATTTGGTAAACTGGGAGCAGTTAGCGTTTTGATGAATCTCTTAAAGTATAAAACCCCAAGAGAACCCTCACCACTTTCTACAAAACTCCCAAACAACAAATATGGCTATCTTAAAGCTTATTCCTCTTCTTGTGCTCATTGCTTTGTTTTCTTTCGATGTTAGTGTTGCTCATCCAGGTTTTGGGTTCGGATGGGGAAGTAATGGCCCCAACATTGGAAGAACTTTCTCCTCAGGTCTATTCCCACAATTCTACCAGTTCTCTTGCCCACAAGCCGATGAGATTGTCATGATGGTTCTCGAAAAAGCCATAGCTAAAGACCCAAGAATGGCTGCTTCTTTACTCAGGCTTCACTTCCACGACTGCTTCGTCCAGGTTCTGCGTCTGACCTATTTTGTTTTCCTTGATCAATTAATGTCTCATATGCTTTAACAGTTACCACTCTTGTGTAACACAGGGGTGTGATGCATCAATCTTGTTGGATGATAGTGCTACCATAAGAAGTGAAAAGAATGCAGGACCAAACAAGAATTCCATTAAAGGGTTTGAAGTAATAGACGAGATCAAAGCTAAACTGGAGCAAGTTTGTCCTCAAATTGTCTCTTGCGCCGACATTCTAGCTCTTGCTGCTCGTGGCTCAACTATGCTGGTAAATAAAGATAACTTGACCTTCAAGAGAAACTTTTGGTGGTTACATAGCTCTGATTTTCTGAATGTTTGGTTCAATGTAGAGTGGTGGACCATCGTGGGAGCTTCCACTAGGGAGGAGAGACTCGAGGACAGCGAGCCTCAATGGAGCAAACACGAACATTCCTGCACCTAACTCGACTATTCAGATTCTCTTAACCATGTTCCAACGCAAAGGTTTGAACCAAGAAGACCTTGTTTCCCTATCAGGTGAGCTTAACATGTAAATTCTTCTTTTGTTATGATTATTTATGATCATTTTTGGCACTAAAGCTAAACCCAAAGCCAAACACAAACCCAACAAAATTATGATCATTTTCTTGTACCGTACCAAACCAATTAAACCCAACCCGAATTTAGTACAACCAAACCAAACTAAATAGACCAGAATTTTGATAATTAATATTTTAGTAAAATGTAAACCAAAAAGTACTTTAAATTATACTACCTCTATTTTACAATAAGTATTTGTTGTAAGACTTTATTTTTGTTTTTAAAAAGTGTTTTTTTTTGTTGTATTGGGCAATTTTCTAAAATAGCACATTTTTTATGTTTTAGTTCCAAAACTAGCACAACTGCACAACTAAGTTAATTTTCCAATAGAAACACAAATTTCAATATCAAAATGATTAAAAATTCTTTTCTAATAAAGAAATCTAAACTCGAAATTAGATATAGTGAACCTAAACATAATGTTTTAATTTTGTTTGTAATTTATTCAGAGTAAATAAATATTTTCATATAATAATTTATGCTATTTTTGGAAGTGTAAATTTGGTATGATAAATTTGGACCAAAAACTTAAAAGTATATTTTAGGGTATTTCATTAGTGGGAGATGTTCATACAAAATTCCAGTTTTCGTCTTATTATTTTAGGTTATTAATTGGATATATAACTTGTTAATATATTGATGAAGGGTATAATAAAAAAATACAAATTTGTTTGAGCATGTGGGAAAAATCAGAAGCGGATACCTTTTTTTGTTGTCGACTAGAAAACGATTCTTATTATGAAACATAACTGAAATCGAAACACTAATGGGTTTTTTAAAAAAAATTCGTTATTTTGAAGTCGAAACTAAAAAACTGTGTATTCTGCAGGAGGGCATACGATTGGAGTAGCGAGGTGCACAACATTCAAACAAAGGCTGTACAATCAAAACGGTAATAACCAACCAGACGAGACGCTAGAGAGGTCATACTACTACGGTCTAAGATCGATTTGTCCACCAACGGGTGGCGACAACAACATTTCACCTCTAGACTTAGCCTCTCCTTCTAGATTCGACAACACATACTTCAAGCTCATCCTCTGGGGCAAAGGCTTATTGACATCAGATCAAGTTCTTCTCACTGGCAACGTAGGCAAGACTGTTGAGTTGGTGAAAGCGTATGCAGAAGATGAAAGCCTTTTCTTCGAGCAATTCACAAAGTCGATGGTAAACATGGGGAACATTCAGCCTCTTACTGGTGTTAATGGTGAGATCAGGAAGAATTGTCACGTGATTAATTAAAAAAATTAATACCTCACTTTCTGCATATTAATATTGTATTAAGGGATGATGAGGAATAAGTCGTAACGTTATGTTTTCCTACGGAGTGTTATTCAATCATGAATTTTAATAGAATTTAAATCCAACCACAATCCAATGTTATTCAATTAATGATTATAAATTATGTCTGAAAATCCAGTCTTATTGGATCTGTTATTTGTAAATTCTGTTTTAAAAGATTTTAAAATCTCTCATTGTTTTTGAGATTTTCCAAATTATTGTTCTTGTGTTTCTTTAGGACCCCTATTGGTGGATCCCAATTCTTTGGCTTTTGTAACCAATTGGTACTTTGGTTCTCATAATAAACTATGATTCAGTGTTAAAAAAAAAGATTTTAAAGTTTGGTGTTATTCAATTAAGATTTCAAATACATCACTAAAATCCAGTGTTGTTTTAAAAAAAAAAAACCCTTTTGAAATTCTTTGTATATTGAGTCATTTGAACTGAATTCCAATGAGTAAATTATTAAAAACAAAATATAAGAATATAGAATCAACACATGAATTATTAAAAAAAATATCAAATTTTCAGATTTTGAAGATTATAAAACATAGAGATTTAACTTTAAATCTATGATTGAATATTTAAATGAAAATGGACGGTTATTTCAAGAAGTAGACACAAAATATTAGTTAAACACCCATCTTTTTTTTAGTAAAAAAAAAAACCGTTTTTGAATTCAGTAATTAGTAGTAAATACGGAAAAAGTAACAAGTATTACTAAAAAAGGGATAATAATATTCGGTTTATTTTATCCGTTAATCCTTTTATTTTATACTAATAGACTAAGAAATGAATCAAACCAAAAGATAACAAAAACTAATAGAAACAAGGGTGGACATGTAAAGAAATCAGATAACTAATAATGATTAATAAACCCATAAAGAGTAGTAGTCCTCCTAGTAGGCAATAAGCATGTTGCTGATAATAGATAATCTTAAAAATAGCTAGAGCTTAGATTATGGGTGAATATTTGGTAGCCGAAACAACTTCAATTTCGATCTCTATTTTCAAAGTGTCTTCTAGATCCAAATAGGCCTCCTGAAGTTTAGCTAATGACATAAATCGAATTAAACCCCACGATCTGTTCGAATCCGTGTACCAAGCGTTCACTACAAGACGAAAGAATGTATGTAAGCTCGTTAATTAGTTAAAAGACTTAAAACTACTGGTCCAAGAAGTACATTCGATATCCATCGTAAGCTCAGGACGCCTATCGAAAACCCCATCAGCATCAAGAAATTTTGATCTCATCAGTGCCAAAAAAAAAAAAAAGTTACGAAATAGTACCACAAATAGTTTTCATGACATACTTGGATTTTTGACGTGATTGGATCCACATTGGTCTAGAACTTGAAATTGTGCTCTCGCATAAATCTTCTCATCCGCCATTAAGGTTTCGCTGTCAGCTAATTTAAAAAAAATGGATAACCATTTTCCATCTACTCTCAAATCTCCCTTGGGATACAATATTAGAGCCCTAGAGAACATTACTTTGTACTTGTTAGCACTGATCGATGATGGTGAAATATAAATATATATAATACTCTATAGACTATTCTTCATCCCATTGAAAAGCTATCTGATACGTAACTATTCTCTTTCAGCACCGAGAAATCCTTGACACTCCAGGAGAATTTGAGAAAAATGAGTTCCTCATCAAAAGAGACGACTTCCCATTTGGTAAATGGTGAAGCAACCATCACATCAGCACCAAACTCACATTGTTCTCCCTCGAAAATATATTCATTTTCAGGATCATTGAACGTATCGAGTGAAAGCACTTGTGATAATCCCCACACCGTTCTTAATGCAGTGAACCGCTTTACTTCCACATCTAGATGTTTATATCACACATATCACTTGTTAATGTATATATACACAATACACAAATTTATATATAGTGATAGAGAGTAGCTAGGCTATGTGCGTACGGACCTTGAATAGTAAAATATTTGTTTTCTTTCTTGTTATAGACGAAGAAAATGAGATACACAAACAACTCGGATGGTGGTGCGGACGAGAAGCTTGTGTTGTCTATTTCCACATACATCGAAATAAATCCGTTCCCATTGTCCTGTTTGTTTCCTTTTGGGTATATAACCAATCTCCTAATTTTTGTTTTTTTGGCAAAGCATATTCCAAAAAGACGATATTATACTTTCTTGAAAGGATTGTATATTGATAATGATAAAGATGTAAATCCGTTTATAACAAGATCACGTACCAGTTGTATCCACCGGACAAGAAACGACGAGATTCGTATTTGTCGAGATTAAGTTGAGAGAGTTTGTTGATCTTTAGGGAATAAGACGAAGGAGAATGCTCTCTCCAGGTCTTCACAACTGTGGAATCTGCTACGAACGAATCCATTCTACACAACTACACGTACGACCTTAATTCAATATATATAGTCTTAGGAATCATGGGAAACCGAAATTATAAGAAAACAAGGTGTCTTGGAAATAGTTTGTGAGGGAAGGTGAAGCAGTCTCAAAATGTTCAAAGCGAATACACAAAACGAAGAGTCGTGTGACTCAAGAGTCAAATTAAGCATTCACTAAAAGTTTATAGAATCTATCTATTCTAATATGACAAGGTTTTTTTTTAAAACCTGATCAGAGACGCTGACACGTGGCACTTCTTTGTCTTAAATGTGTGATTTTTTTTTAAAAAACCTATTAAAAAAAATCCATCAAGTACATCGTTTTCGTCTCTCTCTCTCCGCCACCTCTCTTCAATTCCCACGGTATATCGTCTCACAGATCCTCCGATAAAATGAAAAATTCATTACCTAGATCGTTTTCTTCTCTCTCTCTCCGCCATCTCTCCTCAATTATGACGGGATAGGCTCTCAATTCCTATGATCCGGCGCCGTTACTTTGCGTTGTCAGATTCGTTTTCCGATTTGGGGTTCTGACATGCTACAGAGCTCTGCTTTGGGGTTGAACAAAACCACACGAACTACAAAAGGCCTGTCTAAGAGATTCTTCTGATGTCCGCAAAACAGCCTCCTCGAATTCCATCACTGAGTGAGTCGTCGTAAATTTCAAAAAGGGTTCCATGGCCGCTTCAATGGCGATTTATAGACCAATGTCTGGATTCATCACTTTCTTCATGGGTTTTGCTTATCTTATTGGCTGGTAAATTTTCCAAAATTTGAGCTTTACAAAAATTTATAAAATTCATCACTTCCGATTTAATTTATGTAGTCATGTGTTTTATATGAGTGGAGATGCCTGTAAAGAAGGAGGAGTCCACTCTACAGGTATATTCTTTGATTATACTTTTCTTCAAATTTCTTTCCATTCTCTGCGATTCGATGATGTGGTTTGTTTCCGTGCATGTGTTAGGGAATGCAATTACATGGCATAAATAAATAATATGATTGAATGATTATTATGGTATGACATGAATCGTGTGTTTTAGTGATTGAATCTGACATGCATATTTTGATATAAACGAATTCATGCATGATATGGCAAGAAATTTGGTTGAATGATTCTTGATTCATCGAGTCTTGTAGGTTTGTTTGTTTACTTGGTTAATCTATTGTGTGTTTGATTTCAGATTTGGGCTGTTT